>CM067380.1:30982720-32232720 GCA_034510155.1 Eucriotettix oculatus | reverse complement strand
ATGAACACAAGTTCTTGGATATGCTTCTTTTTATTATTTTCAATAAATTCATATCAATCTGACATTATCTTAGTAATCTGAAAAATTTATAATATGCATTAAGGTTTTAACTGATTGGCCGCGCATATTACATATACTATTTACCTGTACATTAATCTTACGTCTTGGTATACCCTTATATCCCTCTATACTATAACTACTATGTTGCCAAACTGTTCCTTATTAATTATATATATATGTGTGTGTGTCAGGAAACAATTAATAAGGAAAGGAAAGCGAGATAGAAAGTAGGTGACTTACCTGAGGTTCATAGATGGTAGACACCTCTTGAGGTTCGGAGTTCTTTAAATGTTTGGAGGCACCACCCCCTTCATCAGTCGTCGGCTAGCCAATCACTGGAAGTGTCTTCCTAACTTTCTAATACTAAAAATTATACTTGCCAAGTTCTCTTGTAGGCAGGGAATTACTTCTGTACATAAATTTGGAGAGCTTAAGTGCAATGTTCATGGTTGTAAATTCTTTTTTAGGAGAGGTCTTTGACACTGGACCAACCTGTGAAGATTGGGAGATCAGTGGCAAGAGCAAGAGCAGCACCTAACAATGCAATTTTTGATTGTAAGGTCCTTTCACGAAATCATGCTCTGCTTTGGTTTGAGAATGGAAAGGTATGTATTTTGTTTTGTAAATTATATTGAAAGTAAAAAATTCTTTTTCTGGGAAGTTTTTGGAAATAATTATGAGATTATATATTGTCAGACAAGATCCTATTATTAGCCAAATTCCAAGGTCGCCATTTATTTAATTTAGGAGTCTGAATGCTCTATCTTGCCAATGTTAAAACAGTCGTTTTTAGATACACTTTCCCCGAAACAGTTGTAGATACAGCAATAAAGTTTTACAGCTTATATTTAACCTTACGATATGTGTGCAAAAACAGAATAAATGATTTATTGTAATTAAAAGTCTGCAGGTTGTTCACTGAAATAAAACATGTTTTGTAAATACTAGGAAAATAATTCCTTGCCAAAATATTTTTGTCTCTTTTTATATATTAACACACATGAATACAATCACATTTAACATTTTTATACATATTATTTTAAACATATTAAGTTCACATTTAGCTACAGTCAATGAAATATTGTATTGAAAGTGCTAAGTATTTCAATAGGGTTTTAATATATATATAGTTTACTTCAAATTCACTGTATGATGAATATGCCATTTTGCATTGGTTTGGGTTCAGTCTGATGTTCTGATTTTAGATTCTTGCTTTGTTTCCTTGGCTCTAATTTTTTATATATAACTTTCCTGCCAGTTCACATGCCTTCAATGTTATATTTTATTAATTTTTATTTATTATTCACTATATTGCTAATGTTACAAGTGAAAAAAAAACTAAAAGTAACGTATTTTCAGAAAGGTAGCCGTGTATGTACATATTTTTCATTTCAGTTTTACTTGCAAGATACAAAGAGCTCAAATGGAACATTTGTTAATAACCAAAGACTAAGCAAAGGTGCAGAGGAATCATTGCCCAGGGAAATCTATTCTGGTGATATTGTTCAATTTGGAGTTGATGTCATGGAAAATGCTAGGCAAGGTAATCATAATCATATTTTTAAATTGGAATAACTTTCTAAATTATTAATGCAAGGATAAAATATGTCAAGGTGGTATGGTGAAAATGCAGAGATTATAATCATCTTCCTTAATAGAGGAATGTTCGTCACTCACTAACAATATGTTAAATAATTAAAAATAATTTAATTTTTTTCAACTAAAAAAAATTATATGTGCACTACAGATATAGTTGATGTTTTCCATTGGAATAGTCGTGGAATATTGAATGTTTCTTCAGAGTGTGGATGGTTTTACCAAATTTTGAATGGTAAATGGTATAAATATGGTATGAATTATGTTGTGCAATTTAAATTGCATGAGGGTTTTATGTCACACTTGTTATCAGCTTTTGCTAAAGCCTTGCTGATATGACATGCAAATGGACATGGACACAAGTGATTTTTTAAATTGGAGAATGTTTCCAATTATTGAACATGAAATAGTTTATTGTCATGTAATTTTTGTAATGTTTCTAGAATAATTTATATTCAATTGTAGTGTTAAATGTAATAAGAGTTCTCACTGCATCTCCTCAACAATAAAGAACACTTGACAACCTTTGAAAGACTTTTTGTTATATACAAGAAGTCATTATGTCAATCACTGCACAAGGTACTGTTTATTGTATGTGTGGATTGTCTTATATGTTGTATTTATATCATAACCCAAAATGTAACAATTCACAAGAAATTAGTCAATTAAAGACTATAGTAAAATAATGACATTCAAAAGGTATGGATTAATAATTGAGGGTTGCAATGAAGAAGAATTCTGTTTATGTGATATGCTACTTTTTCATTGAAGTACATGTGTAAATATAATAATTGCATCTTTGGCCACCATTGGTTTGAGTGAGAGAGGTCATGATAAAATAGTGAGGAGAAAATTAAGAAAATGTTTATGGAAAAGTAGAAATAACTAATGTTTCTAAATAGCGGGGAAGGTGTTACATCAGACCTCAAGTCTGAACGTTTTGATTGAAAGTGTGCAACAAAGAGACAACTAAATCAACAGTTCACATCAAAATGGAAGAACTACAGGAAGCTTGCTAGTATTAATACTGCTTTTAAGAGTGCATACTATACATTTGGAAATTCATTTGTTCTGATGATGGTAGGTGTTTCTAAACCATGCTTGCAGCCCTGCTTTCTGGTTTGTGATGATGTACCCAAGTTTCACATACGGTAACAATTTGCTGTAAAAATCCATCTCCCTTGCCATGATAACGGCCAAATGTTTATGAGCTATGTCCAACCTTTGCACCTTATGTTGTGCTGACAATTGTTTTGCACACACTTTCCAAAAATTTAGCATGTAGTGTACAGTGTAATACTATGAACCATGACTGATATGTAAAGTATTGGCAATTTTGTCCACTCTGATTCTTCCGTCTTCCCTCACCATAGCCTCAAGTACTATCACATTGTCTTCAGTGGTTGTTGTTGATGGCCTGCCCGATCTTTCTTTTTGTTAAAGAAGTTCTTCCTTGTTTAAAGCACTGTATCCATTCGTAGATCTTATTTCACGATAAACAGTAGTCACCATATTGTGCTTGCATTTGATGAATAATTCCCGCAGGTTTAACACCTTCCACAAACAAAAAGTGAATCAATGCCTTCATTCCCTCCTTGGTGGAGATTGACAAGGTAGCTATTTTTACTGGTCTGCTACATGTTACACGCTGTATAGAAGTGTTTGCGACTACACTCATTCAGCACTGCATGCGAGCAGTGTTACCAAATTCTGAAAATAGAAATTTAAAAAATCACTTTTCTTTTTGATTTCCTCTCGTGTATATATGTAGGACAACACTTCCAAAAATTTGAAGAACTTCCTCTTGTACTCAATGGCGATACATAGCTTAAATTTCAGGTTAGCCCCCACCTGTTTCTCTTCCCATTTCAAACCAATTGAAAAGGACAGAAAAGAAAGTTGGTTGCTTACATGAAATTAAAGTTCAAAGTCACCATTGTGGAGTGGAATTTTTTGGCGGCAACTGCCCCCTTCATCAGGAGAGGAGGAGACAGGTTCCAAATGATGGCTGGCTGAGGACTGCAAGGGGGTTATATTGGCGGCGATAGCTAAGGTCTGGGTTCAATCCGTGGCTGAGTCGAATATCTTCAGTCTTTCCTTCTCTTCTTGTCCCCTCTACACTGTGTGTATTTCCGTGCCTGAGCATATGTAGTCTACAAATTTTAAGGAAATTATCATCTACCGTTAGGTCTGATTGCCGTAGTTGAAGGCTAGAGAGCTTGATTTGGAAACAAATTCATTTGTAGGCTAAGAGGAAAAGTTGCTTGGGCTGAACCATTTATATTGTATCGGTTGCATGTATGAGTGGTTATTATAATGCATTTCATAGGCATAATTTCTGAATTATATTATAATTACAACTTATTATATGTTAGCTATTTATTACCAATCATTTTCCATGTTTTGAACATAAGTGTTTCTTTGGATATTAATCCAATCAGTTAATATCTTAGTGTTTTATTGTTCCCAAATCCATGAATATATCACTGTATCTTGCAACATGGAAAATGATGGCTCTGAATCCATCTTGTTTGCACTGTAACTAAACTGTTCTTGGATTACAGAATAAATTTAATCTCTTCTTTATGTAAAAATTCAAAGAAACTTAAAATTTATGTCAATATTCAATATATTTTAATTTATGTGTAGTAACATTCTATTAAATATATCAATGGCATACTGTGTGTTTTATAAAATATTCTCTTCTATTATTCAAAATATTAAAAAATATATTAATAACAAGTAGCAATTTAACTTACCAGGAAGGCAAATGCCCATTAAATGTAACTTGGTACTGTTGATATGACTGACATATACATGTAATCTATTTCCATCTCCCAAATGATTTTGGCTTGATTATTTTCCACAACTAATTTGGTTTGAATTTTGGAATAGACTTTGAACATATGGGTATGCTTGCTTCTCTCTGTTTACTTTAAAGAGTTGTAGTAAGGACATTGGTGTTGGAATAAAATTATGGCTACTGAAACTAAATTTTCAGAGTTGTAGTTAGGACATTGGTGTTGGAATAAAATTATGGCTACTGGAACTAAATTTTCAGGACAAGTTCTTGGCTCTGTTATGACTAAATAATCATGATAATAGTACATTAATTATGATTACTAATTTCTTCCACATAATTTGTAGGTGCTGTTATGATTATGATTATATTATTAAAGGCTCTGGTGACCAGCCAAGTGTTGTAACATCATTACACCATGTTTCAGTTTCACTGCCTCATCTTCAACTCATGGTTTCATTCTGACCAATTATGTGTACATAAGACAATCAGTGTTGCTGTTTTGTTATTCTATTACATTGCAACGTTGTGAGACAATGATACTCCAAAATGGCAAGTCATCCCAAGTCTTTTATTTTTCTGACAGAGCATCATCAACTAACATAATTGTTTCACAATACTAAAAATGTAAAAAGGACACAACTGAAATCTAATGCTATAAATACAATCAGATCTCGATAAATTAATTTTACTCCAAAATACTACAATTTACTTATATAGCTATATTTTTGTGTGTTCATCTTTTTTTAATAAAACCAGTTAATGTTTGTTACTTTTTCACTTTATGAGAATTTTTAAAGTAACAGTAAATATATATATATGAGTCAGGAAATGACATTGTCATGTTTATTAAAACAATTAATGGGGAAAGGACAGAGAGATAGAAAGAAGATGACTTACCTGAGGTTCATAGATGGTAGACACCTTGTGAGGTTTAGAGAACTTGAACTTTCGGAGGCACCGCCCCCTTCATCAGAAAGTTAGGAAGACATTTCCAGTGATCGGCTAGCCGATTAATTGTTTATATATATATATATATATATAAAATTCACAGGGAAAGGACAGAGATAGAAAGTAGGTGACTTACCAGAGGTTCATAGATGGCAGACACCTTGCGAGGCATAGAGTACTTGAATTTTTGGAGGCACCGCCGCCTTCATCAGATTGGCTAGCCAATCACTGGAAATGTCTTCCTAACTTTCTGATGAAGAGGGCGGTTCCTCCGAAAATTCAAGTTCTCTAGGCCTCGCAAGGTGTCTGCCATCTATGAACCTCAGGTAAGTCACCTACTTTCTATCTCTCTGTCCTTTCCCTGTTAATTGTTTTAATTAACATGACAATGTCATTTTCTGACTCATATATTTATGTGAAAATGACATTGTCAGGTTTATTAAAACAATTAATAAGGACAGGAAAAAGAGGTAGAAAGTAGGTGACTTACCTGAGGTTCACAGATGGCAGGCACCTTGTAAGGTTTCTTTAAATTTTTGGAGGCACCGCCCTCTTAATTAGAAAGTTAGGAAGATATTTCCAGTGATCGGCTAGATTAGTGATGACTGAGTCAGTCGTCAATTTGAATAACTCCAAACCTTACTAGGTGCGTGCCATCTGTGAACCTCAGGTAAGTCACCTACTTTCTATCTCTCTTTCCTGTCCTTATTAATTGTGTATACACACACAATTCATACGTTCATGGATTTCAAGATGTGGTGCCTTTTGATTCAAACAAAATTTCAACTAAACTATATTTAAACTACATTTCAAATATTTAAGATTCACAATGAAATGCAATATTCTCTGTGTTGGTCTCTAAAAAACTCTGATCTTCAACTATAATGCAGCCATTCAATAGTTTTTATTGACTTTGTCTATATAATACAATGATTGTGAAAGTATCAGATAACTTTCCAAATCGAGTGTAAGAGTTTGGAAAATAACCTCACAGTTTGTTGGGTGTGGATTCTACACTTCAAATTGGAGAAAATATTAAAAATTTTATTTATTATTCAAGCAGTGTATTTGAATTCCTATATCACAGTTTATACCCTTATTCAAGTCACTAACTTGAAAATTCAGTTCTACTAATATTACAAATTTGCTTAAGTATATTTCAGTTTGATCAATTGTCTTAACTTTACTAAGATTGTTCCAATTGGTGTACTCATTTTTTATAGCATGAGGTTATGGCTTCTTACAATGATTGTGTTTATGAGTATGAACTTGGTGGTGGTTTTTTTTTGCATGTTTCCCTAGCCCACAATTTTAAACCTGATCTTTAAAGTTTTATTCAAGTGGATAATTGCCCTTCAAAGAAATTCTAATCTTTCCTATAACCATTAGACCCTAACCGTGTTCTGTGCTGAAATGATCATTTTTTACGCTGGTTTTGGGTGGTGGCTACTTTGTGTGATCTCATTTGTATAGCCAAACCGCTGTCTAGATAATATCATCAGAATTACATATCGTGTTTGATGAAATGGCATTGTTTTAATTCAAGATAACATGGCAACGGGAACTATGTCTGCTGAGACGGACTTAGCATCTTCTGGAGGTTCTGCTGTCACATCTATGGGTAGGTCATTCTATAATTTTGGAAACAATTCTGTATGATTAACTCTACTAATTCAGTATAAAGATGGAAACGACAAGGAATGATTGATTCAATACGAGGTATAAAAATTGAAAGAAAAATTTAAAGTTATAATTTTGTTACCCAAAAGAAATTATGGACTAATTTAGTCTTATGGTTATTTTTGACTGATCATTTCCTCTTCATATTGAGAAGAGAGAGCACATTAAGTAATGGTTAATCCTATAATCCTTATTCCCAATGCCTTTTTAATTATTATTACATCACCAAACTACATTTCCAAAAAATAACACGAAAACTTCTTCTTTTGAAGGGAATAATTGTAACTATATTTTAATGAAATATTTTATTATTCATAAATTTGATATTCATTTGAATTATATTTCTGGAGAATTACTGTATGCTATTATATTACATTAATTGTTTTGTTTTCCATTTATTGTCTTGTAGACAATTGTTATTTATTTCTGTTTTGAATGTATTTACATTAGTAATATTTTTTAAATTCACTTTTTGTTATCTATAACCACATAAGGTACAATTGTAAACCATCATATTGTCACTTATTATATTTAACAAAAATTTTAAAAAATTTGTTGATAAAATTAAACTTGGAGTTATAAACATTTCAATGAAAGTTATATTTATTTTACTGATATAAATGTATTATATGTTTAACATACACTTCTAAGTTTTGTGCAGTAGTAAGATGTCTTAAATGAAAAGTTTACAATTTTCAAGTTCTTGGTATAGATAATTACAAGTATTCTCTTAATATTTGAAACTTGCCTGAATTTGACATGTTTTTGACACATTGAAAATGAATTTTTTTGTCTATTAACAAATATTCACACTTTAACCAATGTTGCAAGTACCTTAAAGCTTACTTGAAAAGAGAGAAGATGCATGATGATCATCACCATTATACCAGGAGCAACTTTGGTGTTTGTCTCCACAACACTGTGAGAATTGGCATTTACCCCATGGATCCTGACATGTGTGCAGAGGTGGTCAACTGTGTTAATAACACACACCAAATGCAATGTAACACCACTTGTAGTCAGTCCATGATTCCTCCCAAAGACACTTAGCAAATACAGTCACCTTTGCAACAATGGTAGCCTTTATAGAGCACAGTCAACCTGGTACTAGTCATCAATACATTACGTGAAATAACAAAATGTAAACAATCCAATGCTTCTGTTTGCATGTGAGATACAACATCTATATGTCTTACATACTAAACAATTGCATGGTTCTTCTATGAGGACCTGATGCACACTGAAGAAACATGTTTCATGAAACTGATACCTAAGATAACACAGGGACATACACACTGAGTTGAAACTTGTTTCATGAATCAAAGAACAGTTTCATAAAACAGAATTCATTTTAGACATGTATTTAATGATTCACCTATTTTTCATAGGTTTAAGGCATAATTTTTAAACAAAGGAGAATGTATATACTTGATCTAGGAATCCATCTTCAAACATAATTTTCAGTTTTTAATTTTTTCATAAATTGCTAATTCAGGTTTCATTTTCCCAATAACCATTCATGGCAAGATTTAAGCATCATAAAAATATAGCAAAATATTGCATAATACATTACTATTACAAAGTGTACATGTGTGATGTCTCATCAGTGTGTATGTCCAAATATGTATGTGAGATCATTAGTATATGTATGTCAGTGTGCACCACACCTAAGTGTCCAAATACACATTGTGACCTGTCAGTCAATCTGAGGTGCTGCGAAGGCTATGTAATGTATCTGTGAGGAATTCTATGTTTGTGATGACTTCTGTCTTGTGGTGTTCATCAACTTTGGTAAACTTCTTGAAAACTGGAATACTGCCAGATTATTCTTGTGGTGACAGAAAAAGTTCTTTTGGTGTCCATTTATAAAATGCTGACTCCATGCTAGATGAATGATTTGAATATTTGTTACTTTACTGTACACAAGCAATATTGTGTCCAAATACAATTTTTTGTCTGTATATTGGTTGCCTTAAGTAGCAGAAAAATAATAATGCCAGTACCTCTAAATATCTTACAAATATTTATTACCATGTTGTACCGCACTTTTTTATAATCTGTATTGTTCTGTTTTTCATTTATTAATTTTATATTCTTCTTAAATTGATATTGATTTACTCTCTTTGTGAGTAGCTGTTAATACACATTTACACTATACAGAACTCAAGTTCTGAAAGATTGTTCAATTTATAATTGCAGTATTTTTTGTTGCCACATATTGTTATTTTTCTTCTTTCTGGCAGGTCCTTGGACTTGGTAAATTTCCTTCTCCAACTTGTAGTGTTCTTAGCTTTTTCCTTCTTCACCCAATATTTTCTTCTTCTTCTCTCTTTAAGTCATCTAGCAGCTTCTCTCTCCACAACCTTTGTCCTTCGATCATGTCATGGACTAAACAATATCTCCTTAGGGTGTGCACAATCCAGTTTCTTTCTTTTAAATACTGTAGCCATACTTTATGACATCTCCAACCCTTCTCAATTACTCTTATTAGTTCCTCTGATTTTTTTACCATATCTATCCACTTTATTTTTTCAGTGCTCCAACATCACAGTTCAAATCTTTCTAAGTATTTCTTCTCCTTCATTTTCCACATTTCTGATCAATACAAAGCACTGTTCCAGACACCTTCACCCATTTTCCCTGATACAAATTCTTGATAAACTTTGTATCATTCCAATAAAGTTCAATTTCATTCAGTATTTCCAGCAACTTTTCTCAATTTACCTGGTCAGACATCTTTTTGTCAATAAGGCAAACAAAAAAATTCTCTTTGACTTATAGAACTCTCTTTGTAATAATCCTTATCATTCCTATGGCTTTCCTGGTTTATCCTCTTTTCTTGTAGTCAAAATGATCTCAAATTACTACTATCTTGTCTTCTGTTGTTTAATGTTCCAAAATTGTTCTTGTGTGCAAGATCTTTGCATTTCTTGGTTTACTCTTTCTTTTCGAGAAAATTGTGTTATTTTTTTAGCATTATAGGATTCAAACAAGATTCCTGTGATGGTAAATCATAAATTCATTACTGTAAAATATGAACAGTAGGTTTTTTTATTACAGTAATTTTAGTTGTGTTCAAGCTTTTTCAGTGCAAGACTATTCTTTTGTTTATATTCCAAGCTCTAATTCATTGAAGCAAAGCATCTCAAACTCTGAATGAAATAAATTGTGTTGAAGTAATAAAGAGTTTGGCATTACAGAAAATTAAAATCTGTTGTATTATACCATTGCTTAAAGACTCATTTTCTACTAATATATCAATTTGATTCATCATATCATAAGAATAAGATTACTGTGATAATTTGATTTGCATACTTAATGTTAACATAAGATCTATTATACTTAACTAACTGAAAGAAACAAAATTTAGAAGTTTGGACCTCATCAGGTAACAACATATGTATGAGGTCAAATGTATATTGTTACCTGATGAGGTCCAAAACTTTTGGAAGAAATATAGTAAATTATCTCTAACATTTTAATTATGTTCCTGTCTGATTTTGCCATTGATTCAAATTGATCTAAGATCGGATAAAAATAACTAGGTAACTGAAATTTAATTCAAATTTCTTTGTTAACTGGTTTCAATTCTCTCCTTCAATAGCCCTTTTGTCTATTTTCATATAAATATTGCAATGACTCGTGAAATACTAAATTGTTCTGAAATTTATTTTGTGGTTCATCATATTTGTTTGTTGAAATTATTCTTCATTTCAGTAACTCATGGATGCATTGTTGCTGCTTTGAAGCTTTATCTTCCTGATGGAAAGGAAGCCAAAGCAAGGTTTGTGTTTTTGATATTATCTATGAAAAAATTGAACAATGTAATCAGCTAGGAATTGAAATCTTTATTGGTTAGTAATTGTATTTAATGCATGACATTGAAACCTCCATATCTTGTACTATCTTGTTTTTCTTAGAACTACCTACAAATTAAAAAAAAATTACATGGGCTAATAAACTAATGACAATGTTGCCAATCTAATTATTGTAAATCAAATATGGAAAATGTGGCATATTATTTGACTTCATATGTTTGTTTAAAATTATGAGTTTGCTTGCCAACAGTTTGGTTTTATCATTTTTTGTTATGTATGCCCTTTCAAATAAAAAAAGTCTCTGGGTAGGATCCTTAAAATATAATTCCGTGAACCCTATTCAACCCTTGGCTACCTTGCTCTATCTTCCACATCCCCTCCTCCCCTTTCAATTCCTTTCCTACGCTATTAAAGGGGAGGTTCATAAATGGTAGAGACCTTGTGAGGTTTGGAGTTCTTGAATTTTCGGAGGCACTGCCCCCTTCATCAGAAAGTTAGGAAGACATTTCCAGTGATCGGTTAGCTATATATATTCGGACTATTATGCGAGTTAAACATTTCATTTCAAACCAGATGGGGAAACACAGAATTTATATTTAAAAAGTCGAAGGTGAATTAGATGGTCCGCTAAAAAAAAATTATGGAACCACATACAGTCTGTGGGATGATCATCCCTCAATTGTCAAATTAGATAATTTCATTAGTTTCAAGATATTTCCAAAGTTGGTGAAGAGTTGCTGATCTAATAAGATTTGGTTTTTCTTTATCAACTCTACCAATTCTACTTAAATTGTACTATACAAAATCAGTGTTAGTAAACATTTAGTTTCAGTAAACACATTATTAAAAGTAGTTACTAATAAATATAACTTAATAGATGTAATTTATTTGGAATGCTTGACAATGGCAAAAAGTGAAGTAAACTTTTGGTAAAATATTCTACATACCTTTTATAATTGATGGAATTTTCTTAGATTCTTTTCAATGATTTCAGCAGTTCCTCATCCATTGGCAATTCTGCTGGAGATGTTCCAATGGAAGACCTTTATCAACTTAACCAGTACTTACAGGTTTGTAAAGTCATCTGTTTTTGTATAGCACTGATGATTGGTTACCTCAGACCATGAAATTTATTAGGAGCTATTTTTAGTGTTTTTTTTATCTATTATTTAAGCATTATCTGGATTTTGGTATATTAATTTTATATAAGAGTTTGCATGCAATTTGATCCTTCAGGTACATATCAATAATGATATCATTCTTTATTTTAAATTACATGAATGAAATACAAAGGGCTTTCTTGTATCTTCTCAAAGATATTGTGGAATCATTCTTTGTTTATGTGAAAAAATGTATACTATATATATTGAATAAAGAGTTCTCGGGATTACAGTTGGGTGATGTCGTTTGTAATCCACAATGTTTCTATGGCTGACACCGCCATCTTCTTCACAAGATGACAGTGTGAGCCATAGAAACGACATCACCCGACTGGAATCCCGAGAACTCTTCATACAGCATCTTCGTTGGGAAAATCTGTGTTCTCTGTTACTATATATATTCGTCCATACTAATTGTTAATTTAACGTGTCACTCCAAACTCAAAATGTGTCGTGCAAGATGACAGTCCGCAGTTGACTCGGTAGGCCCAGGCTCTCAATGGGCTGTAGAGCCAAGGAGAAAGAAAGAAATTGTTAATTTAACTTTAAGCATGTTTGCACAACACTTAAATGTAGTCGAGTCATTGTTGCCCTATTTTTGCTTTGTAGGAGGCACTGCACCGAGAAGCACTCTTAGAAAATAAGTTGTCTGCTATTCAAAGACTTCTTGATTCTACACGACAAGCAACGGGTGAAAGCTGGAGAGCTTTGATAGATGAAGACAGACTCTTATCCAGAGTAGAAATTTTGGAAAATCAACTTCAAGCTTATTCAAAGGTTTGTTTTGTCATTATTATTTCTAGTAATTTCTTTAAGTAATATTTTATTTTACATCTTTTTGTTTACTAATAAGATAAATTAAGGACAATTTTAACAGACATTAAGATTCATTTAATATTTTAGCAATCTATTATTCATATAGATTATTTACAACCTGAAGAGTACAAAAATGTACAAAAATATTGTTAATAAATGATTAAAATATTAGTTTAATTAATTTATCTTTTATATATTATAGGAAAGAGGCAGAAATGACTTATTGACTCATCTTAAGTTGATTGTTGGCATTGACTGGCAGTGAAGTACGAAAGTGTTAATTTTCGAAAGCCTCCGCTCCCTTTCTCAGGCGGTGCCTCTGAATGGTGTCTTATAGTTCCTTATATATACATGTATATGGTCAGAGAGAGATAGGTTATCATGTCAGTTAGAAGGACAGAGTACTGCACTGTGTGCATGTCAACTAGTTTTTTTAAAAATTAAAATGTGTATATTTGTGATAGATGTGAATTTATCATTCAACTTGTGTGGAAACTTTCTATGTTACAGAATTACCCTGAAGACAAATTGCGAGATGAAATCAAAAAGTTGCAGGAAGATAAGCAGCAATATTTAACATCAGCTAAAGAATCTTTGAAGAAAATACTGCAAGAGAAGATGGATGCCATAGTAAATCTCACTGAAGTAAAAAGGTTAGTAGCTGAATAATGCAGCGACACAAACACAAATAACTCATTAATTTAAAACTAGCATGCAAAGATGGAATTTTCAGAAAATTAAGCATCATAAATCATTTGGACCATATGGTATTTCTGGAGAAGTGATTAAGTTAGGAGATGAAGCCAGGATCACGTACCTATTTGAAATTTCGGTCAACAATATTGATGTCCCATTCGATTGGAAAATCGTGATAATAGTACCAATATATAAATCAAGGGTAGAAACTTGCAACTAAAGGCTGGTTAGTCTTATGTTGGTAGTGTGCAAACATTAGAATGCTTGATAGTTGAGCATTTGTGAAAAAACAGGGAAGAGAGTGGATGGTTATATCCTGGACAACATGGATTTAAACCAGGATATTCGTACAACAAACAATTGACAATGCTACGTCACCAAAGGCTTTTGTAGTACCACAAAATATTTTGTTAGCTAAATTTAAGGAATTGGCACTAGAATGCATTGAATGGGTTTCGGAATTTTTGAACAATTGTATACTTAGTCTGGGTTAATCCAATCCATTAGAAATTAAATATGGCACGCCACAGAGAAGTATAATTAGTCCAATAATGTTCTCTGCTTTTATAAATTATCTAACAATGGGAATAGACTCTAACGGCTGCATTATTTACAAAATTATGAAATAGCTCTTCAAGCCAATTTAGATAAGATACATCAATGAACAGAAATAAATATTCCTTTGTAAAAAGATCAATAAGGGACTGAAATGCATTGCCTGCATGTGTACTGAAGACTTTCCCAAAGAATACTAAGTTATATAAAAACAAAATCAGAAATATCAAAAAGCAAGGGCAAATGTGGCATCAACAGGGACCAAAATATTTAAAAAATGTGTTGTTTTGTGGTCTGTAATTTTTAGTTCTATTTTTTTTTTTAAATCATTAATACTACCACTGGGTAAATGTCCACATGTAGTGATAATAAATACAGTATACTTCTCATTGGAGCCTGTAAGAGTTTTTCCCATGAGTTTTTTTTCATTTTTAATGATTTGTGTAGAGAGAAAAATAAAAATGCTGAGAATGTATGTTCATTATGACCAAAGACTTACATTGAGTGTAGTAGTGTAAAACAGCCCTTAAATAATTAATATATTTTTAGAACTTTAAGTGAAACTGAAGAAGAAGTGGCACATTTGAAGCAGCTTCGAGAACGAGGGCAGCAAGAACTACAGGAGTTGGCCACAAAGTACAGTCAGCAGTTGCAGAAATCTGATGATTTTGCATTAAAGTTGCAGGTATAATTTAACCTATTGCTTATTGTTTCAATTAGATGTTCAGAAATGTTAGTACTTACATAAGTTGAAGTATCTGAATATTATATTGTTCTGTCTGGTGTTTCAAAGATTCATTATTTAACTTACCATATTTTACTTGTGCTGGTGAACAAATACACTTTGCATTTGTGGGATAAATTCATTTGTGTATAATGTTTCTTATTCAAAGAATTATTTGCTTACTGCTGCTTGAAGTGCTGAACGCTTACTTCATTTCTTCAGGAAGTTGAGGAGCAGTACCGAGAGGTTTTTGAAAGGATGGAACAAGAAAAGCAAGAGTTGCTTGATTCAGAGCTAGCTCTTAAAGCAAGACTCATGGCAGTTTCTAAAGATGGAGAATTGAGTCAAAAGCAGCTATCTGCTTTACAAGCCCGATTGTCCACTATGAAAGACGAATCTTTGGAAACAAAATCTGAATTGAATGCTACCAGAGAGACTGATAACCCAGGTAAAGATTCAAAATTATTGGTTTATATTTCAATTAATGAAACGTTCTGTACATTAAGTAAACGAAAAACTGTGTTACTTTTTTAATGTTAATGTTGACTGAATGATGAATCTTTTGCCTAACAAATACTCTCCCACCTGAGACAACACTGTCAGCTCTTTTTTCTTTTATATACTTGCCCATCTTACATTCAATATTGTCTTAATATATACACCAAAAGACACTGTACAAAATTCTCTAAAAAATATTGTATTATGTGTATCACGGAGTATTATTATTGTGCAAATCTAATTGTATGTTGTCATTATTAAATGCAGAGTAGTCTAATAAAGTACTGAAGTAGAACTCGTCTCCCCCTTTCTAAAACTAGACTGCTGTAAAAAATATAGTCTTCGCTTTCCTGTCAGATACACAGTTTACTCAGGAATTATTATCCATTTTACTGTTTTCAGGACAACAAGTGGACATAATATTGGAAAAGATTACACCTCAGACTGGTGTTGAAGAAAACATGAAGGAACTTGTGGAAACTCTTCGTTGCAAATTACAAAAATCTGAAGATGAGCTACAAGAGTGTCACTCAGAGGTTGACAGACTATATAGTAAGTTTGTGTCCGGTTTTTTTTTCTCCATACTGTTTTCATATAACAATGATTATCTTGGAACATATTCTTAAATATCCTCTGGTGAAGATTGCTTAATGAATTTGTTTCAGTGAGAATGGAAGAATGCACATTGCAGCAAGACATGCTTTTAGAAAATGCACAACAGTTGGGTGATCAATTAGCATCACATAAACAAGAATTGGAGAGACTAACTTCAGAGAACTCTCAAGTACGTGCCTTTAGTAAAACGATAATATACCATGAAATTTTGAATTTTCTTAACAAAATTATTGCATAAAAATCAGGTAGATATTTCATAAAAAAAAAAAGTTGCTTGTTCATGTTGTGAAATACGTTGTATTTGCAGGGTCCTCTGGCACCTCCTAATCAGGTGTTGAAATTACGTCAGGATATATTTAAGCTGGAAGGTAAGGATAGGCACCACCTCTATTGGACTATGCCAAATTACAATTTGTTCAGAATGTGTTATGCCTTAGGTGTCCAGTATGTAAACGAGATAAGCATGAGTAGTTTGTCTGTCTTTGCACGTTTTACTAATTTCACTTTTGGTTGTATTTGTAGAAGCTCTCTGGAAATCTCAGTTGTGGGTTGACCAATATGAGTGTTTGGTGGTAGTACTTAAAGGTTTGGAATTTTTTATTTGTTATTGCATGAATATGCCTTTAATTATGCTTTTGTCAAAACACTATAATTATTTTCAAGCATAAATATATCATATATAATGGTCAAGGAATCAGTTAACAGTATGTTATCCGCATTCCTGATTGGTATTCTTTAGTTTGACACTGTCGGGACTGGTTCAGATCATTCTGCAGGTCGCCAAGAGTTTCTTGAGACTTTTGGGAGTTCATAAATTATCATCAAGTTTTACTAATCTTGATAGTTGATATCCTGTCCATTCATTTTCATAAAATTACAAGGATATATGTTCAGTTTTTTGTATTATAGATATTTTTATGTAAATTATTTTCAAATTCTTAATGTTTTTCTTTTAAATGATGAGAAGCAAAACAATATCTGAGGTGTAAAGAAATGTCAAAAGACTTGCACATTTGATTTGTTCAGACTAGTGTTGATATAGTCTGAACAAATTGAATAAAGCACTTAGAAGAGGTCTGATTCTTTGGCCTTTATGATTTTTAAAATTTTCTATGTCTGTTACAACAATGCAAATATAAATATTGCATGTTCTCATATTAATTTACTATGAATTATATGTAAGGGAATTAGAGTGTGTGTGGGGTTATGCATAACAGGAAGTCTGTTTATAATTCTTTGAACTTAGGCTGAAATCAGTTAGATTGATGTTTCATAAAAAAATTTTGCTTATTCATGTTGAGGCTGAAGTTGAATGCTGTGGACATACCTTGTCTTGTATTGTTTACGCAAATAAATTGGAGAATACTGTATGTGGTAGTGTGCATAACTTTAAATGTAAGTGTGCCTGTTTACAATTTTTTTAAGTTTGTTTATAGTTTTTGTTGTTGAATGTGCTTTGCATGAGCTGCATGAATAAAATTTTAGCCTTATTTTAACATTGTAACTTCATTAATTATGTTATATAAATTCACTACAATTGCACTTTATGTACTTCTGCCAAGATTAATATTTTTATATCATAGAGCATGAGGAGAAAATGGGACCGAAGATTACTGCCGTGGACATATATTGTACTCATGGTGTTCATAGTACTATGCAAGAGAAAGTAGTATACTATTTACTATTTTTCCTCTTATAGACTTGATTGAGGATTTTTGGATACATATTTCCATATACTGTACATATGATGAGAACAGTGAAGATTACATTTTCCTCCTTATTTAAACACATTATTCTAAATTATTTTAACATAATTTTTTTTTATATTGTAAGAAACAAACAAGAAGCCAACCTTACCCCTTAATAACTATTTTCATATATTGATACAAAATGCATGCTGCATGTGCTACAAATCCACTTTTTACACAATATTACTATTTAAAGGGCTCAAATTTGGTATTTTATTTTATATTATCTTCCAATGTGAATTGTGGGAATCTGGCCCTGACATGAGATTAAATACAAATATTTGAGGGATTTATTCTTATTCAGCAGGTCTGTTTTGCTTTGAGTGTGACACCCACAAAACATGCAGTCGTGTATACTTACCTGCTTAATTTGACTTCCTTGAATATTTCATAGTAATCATTCTTACTTCAGTTAGCCCTTATGTGGGGGCTTGGCAGGCCACAGCCAAAGATATTTCAAGATAAATTGTTATTAATCATTATCATGGACAATACAACAAGATTTATAAAACATATTAAAATATAGATTGTGATGATTTAAATTATGAGCAGGGTCTTGAAGTCACCACATGCCTACTTGAGGGTTAAATAAGTACTAACATCAGAGTCCAACAAGAGTACCTATATATCATTTACATTCAAATATATAGCAAATTACTTTCTGGAAGGTATTATTTTTCAACTTTTTGCCGTATTTTTTTGCCTATACGATGATAATTTTTTGTGCTTCATAGTTCACAGCATCCTTGGGAACAAGAAATTCGCAGTTCATTTTTCACAGTGCAAAACCTTTTTTAATACTGCCTAAATTTGTATGAATTACTCTAGAGAACTTCCATCAATTTTGATTTCCAATACCTTTACTTTTCAGATCTCCTCACTGAGAGCCGTGCAAAAGCACGATCAGCAGAGGAACAAGTTTTACATTATAAGCAAGAAATGGAAAATGCTCAGAATAACGTTAAAAGAATTACAGAAGAACAAAATCATTTAGAACAGGAACTTCATGTAAGTTGATTTTATGGTTACAGTTGAGGATTATCTAATGAAGAGAATGCACAGATTGTTGATGCGTTTTGTTTATATTTATTGATGAAATTGTGTGACTAGGGAATCATATCATTGTATGATAGGGAAGGTATTGTCAGAATATAACATATAAAGCTAGAAATATATTTCTGACACACTGCTTAATTTTTTGTAATATCAAAAATATTTTTCATTACAAAGGTATTTTCGGCACTTGTGCACATAGATGTTTAATTGTTTTTTACCAATTGTGCTTGCCAGTTAAATATTATTTTTTATTTTAGGATCATGTGAAATCCATCATGTATGAATCTGATGAATTGAAGAAAAATGTTTTAAGACTTCAAAATGAACTAGCCAATGAGAAAGAGTTGTCAAAATCTTTATTTGAGCAGTCTGAACAGCTTAGAAGTAAGTTGTATTATTTATTTTACTTCCTTTGATATGAATATTGAAAAATGAAATTTGATTGGTAATAATGGTTTTCATTTATAAGTCAACATACATAAACACTATAAGAAAATATTTGCCTCGCTGCATATAATAAGAGTACTTTCTTTAGTATTTCTTCAAGAATGAATTTATTCTGCAGCAAATCTTGTAGGCAATCAATTCTGATTTTAAACTGTTTATTTGGCAATATTTATCAAAATTGTTGAACACTTTTATAACATTGCTTTTGGTAGAAATGAATCTGTTGTTCATTATTTATCAAACTATTCTGGAAAGAACTGTGCTTTCTGAAGTTATCTTAAGTTGTGGTTTCAAGTAAGTTCTGTTCGCGAGAATGTAGCATTTCCAACAAAACAAGAAACATTGTTTCTTTTTATTATTAATAAAGTTTATTGGAATTTTCTGTTAACAAAAGTGTATAATTTTATAATATTTTTAATTGTAATTATTAATATTCACTAAACTTTACATTAAAGGAAGTTATTAAAAAGAAATCGAAGTATATGGCATTTTTAACATTTTTTTATTGTTTCTGTAATTTTTAGAGGACTTAATTGAGGCTCAGCAGAGCACAAAACAAGCGTTCAATGAAGCAGAACAACTTAAAGACAGATTCATTACTCTTCAGGCTGAAGTTGAAGCAACTGAGCAGACTTCTAGAAAATTATTGAAAGAAGGATCTTGTACATATCAAGAGTGAGTAAATTTGTGAACATATAAATATTCTTTCCATGTAATTATTTTGTGTGATTGGAATATAATGTTAAGGCTATGAATGTAATTACTATTGAATAATATTATACATTATATAAAAATAGATTCTTCAATCCTCATCATAAGATAGAATGACATTCTTAATATCAAGTTGTGCCTTTTGCTAGCTACAATAATTCATGCAAACAAACTTTAAGGTGCATTTGAAACTCATGAAATTGATGGATTTAATTTAGAGATTATTTTACTGCTCCATTGTTCAATTTGGAAAAGAAATAGGTGATAAATGTAGGACTAATAGATAAGGGAAATTTTCTGTGATATTGCTAAAAGAGGAGGTGTATAGATTGATTTACAACAGTTGGAAATACTATTTCATGCCCTAAATATTTTTGTAAAAATTCATTTACTAATAGTTATAAAAGGTAGACATTCCATACATAATGTAACTCTGTCATGTTTATACATATTTCAGGTGAAATTATTGAAATTAATTTATATGTATTAATTTTTTGACAGTAGACCATTTACCTCTCTAGAAGATCAGCAAAGGCTTAAAGATTACGATCAATTGTCGCAAACTGTTCAACTCCTGAAGGAATTGAAACAAGAAAGACCTGATAGTTCACTTTTAAATTTTGAGAAAGAAAAAGTGCAATTGGCTTGGCGTGGAATAAGAAGTATATATAAAGGAATGGAAGATTTGTCAGTTTTAAATGGCTTAGATGATGTTATAGAAAGGCTAAAATTGCATTGGAACATAAGAGAAATATTCCACGAGTTGGATATAGATGATCTTGGAAATTCAACAGATATGTCATTGTTTTCCAGTGATTTTGCAATGTAAGTTATTTAGTTCCTATATAAGCTATTATTTTCAAATTATTTTGAGAAAAAATTTATATCTTGGGGGGGTGGGGGTGGTATGTGAGTTATTTTTCTCATTTTATATTTTATGCTAGTGGTCCTCAGAATGTGTACAACTAATATTTAATTAGAAAACTTACTGAAGTATATATTTGTAAGTTTTATTTATGCATTCCACATCATTACCTATCAACTAATCCCCATTACTCTGCCTGTGGTGAAGGGTAAATAGAAATTAATTCACTCACTATTCAATATCATATTTATAAAAGTGTCCTTAATTTACATTAGTTTGGGTTTTTTAGGTAGGAAGCAAATTTATATATGCAATAAACTCGAGAAATGTTAGTATTGAATGTGACACCTGCATGATTTTGAGAGCCAAGATAAAATGGAGGAAAAGATCAGGTGTGGTCTGAAAAGTATTTAATATCACAGTCATTACAATTGCACCCTTAAGAAGCTGATAATTATTTCATCAGATGTACTTGTTTTTAACATCTTACTGATTTTGTTTTGACCACTTGTGTGATTGAAATATTTGAAAGTAGCTGCTACTATTCTACTAAAGTTTTCTCATTTTTTTCCAGAGGAGAAAATGAACTGGAAGTGAATCCTTCTGTTGAAACTATAAAATTGGAGGAGGAAAGGGATCAGAAGGTGATTTGTTACTTACAAATGATTCTCTGAGTTTCAGATTTTTATTGCTCTATTTCTAATCAATGACTTCAGATTTCAGAGTTAGAAGAAGAACTAGTCATATTAAAAGAGAAATGTGCAAAGCAGAATGAGGAGTTGCTACACAAAAATAAAGAAATCCGTTTCCTGATGACGGTTGCGAATGTAGATAATGGAAACGGCCTAGCAGCCAAATTAAAGGTAAGTTAATGCAATATAACAAACTCAGTGCTTAGCTATGTTAGTGCACATTTTGCTTAATTCTTTATGTTAATGGGGTGTTTACTTTCATATAATTTGGGGCCTTTTGTGTTGCTTTTGGTGTGTTTTCTACCACATTGGGTCGTATTTTCCTGTTTTAATTTTATTTCTTTCACTCTCTTCAATGTAACTTTTAAGTTAATATTCCTTTATTTTTTTATATAATTTTTAATATTTTTTTTCCTTTATGTTGATTTTGCATTTGTGTTGAATTTCTTTCTCAGGATTCAACTATATTAATTGTATTCATTTCTTGGATCATGGTTGTTATTATCATGGGCTACGTGCAGTTTTTCTGATCTGGTATCTGTCCCACACCTTTCAGAATCATTATGTGAATATGTAACTTTCAAGGAAAGGTAAATATAAATTGATAGTATTTTTGTTTGCAATATAGTTCTAATGACAGAAAGTTTCATAGAATTTTTCAATTAAAATTCTTTACCTACTGAGGCTTATTGCTGTCTTCTAAAACTGTTTGAAATTTATTTATATTTTGTACCAACATCTTCATAAGATATGTTGTACGATTCTAATTCAAATAATTGATATGTGATTGCTTTTAACATTTTACTAATGCCACTGATAAAATTAAATATTTAGCTTCCTTATGGTATACACTTAAAAACTAAAAAAAGCTTGAATTACTTCTTAATATAAATTATCTATTAATATTTTGTGCGAAGTCCTTCACAAAGAATCTTACTTTCAACCGTTTCAATATATGGTAAAATAAATTTTCCTTTTGTCACTATTCTATTTAGTTGCACTAGCTCCCATGTCTTTGCTATATTTGGGCAGTTATATAACTTATGGTACGAGCAAATTACAAATATTTGATTTTAGAGGAGTGAGATGCATTTCGTATTAGTTTGTCTATCAGTTTATTTTTGGGAACTGATATTGTATTGTTACTTAAGAAGTATCCACAGTGAGTGTAACATATATAGAAACCTAACTTGTTGATTATTGGGGGAGTAATAATAACTGCATGAGTGAACTTTGGATGCTTTCAGAATTTATCAAATTTCAGATAAAAAGAGGGTTCATGATACCTTTGTAGGTCACCATAGCATTTATATAGAGTTCACAATTTTCTTATGTAATTTTAAGGTCAAAATTATTCCTTATGCGTACAGGTAAAACCATTTAAATTATTGTGACCATACTTTGATTTCCTATTGTTCTGTAGATGTTCATTTACTTTTTTAATTGCAGACCGTAACAGGTGTTTTAGGACAATAGAAACTCTGTAATGTGTTTTGGATTAGGTAAGCAGTTAATATGATCTGATACTCATTCAGACTTATTACTGTTTTTTCAACAACAACAAAAAACACTAGCAGCACAAAATAATGATTTATTTTTTAAATTCGCTTTGATTCAGTTGTAGTTTCTGGTAGATGAGCTTCTTTCATATGATTTATTTATACTCATGGCACAGAAGCACAATAGAATAAATTATTATCCATAATAATAACTATTGTCACATGAATTCAGGATTACAAGTGAAAATTTATTGTAATCATTGTCATTAAACAACTCACAAATTTAAAGCTCGGTATAGTTTATCAAAACACCAAAGAAGGTATGTTTTAAAATTGTCTTACTCAACATTATCTAAAACTTAATTTATGATTAGCTGATAATTCTGAAATATCCTTGATACATGATATTTTCTCTTACATAGACAAATCAATCAGATTGATAAATATTACATCACTGCATTCATAAGGTCTGACCTCGGTTTCCTGAAGTTTGTTGTGTAATATAATCATCTATTTAGATGATTTAGATTCTGTTTAAAATAAGTATGATGTTTATTCTTACAAGGACTAACTTCAGCATCTTAACTCTTCTCCTTCACTGCCATAAGATAAAAGCTGAGCTAACAATATCAATCGTAAGTTGATTCTCATGAAAAATTACAAGAAATGTCATGTCCAGCCTGATGTCCCATCTGAGAACACACTATAAATGTTGGGCACATCACCTTTCAACTGAACAATATGAAGCATTGGTTGAAATTGTTAGTGTTATGACTTTGGGCATGAGCAGCTATAGGGAATTTGGTTTTAGACAGTTCGACAGAGTTGTGGTTAGCAATTCGTTCACGAAGAGTTTGGCCAATATAGATACTTGACAGTGTTTGCAGTTGATCTGGTAAATGATGTAGAAAGACAGGTAGGTAATTTATGTATATATATGAGATAGGAAATGACATTGTCACGTTTAAAACAATTAATGGGGAAAGGACAGAGAGATAGAAAGAAGATGACTTACCTGAGGTTCATAGATGGTAGACACCTTGTGAGGTTTAGAGAACTTGAATTTTCGGAGGCACCGCCCCCTTCATCAGAAAGTCAGGAAGACATTTCCAGTGATCGGCTAGCCGACGACTGAGCATATTATATATATAATATATGACAATGACAAAATTATTAATTCATTTGGATAGGAAAGAGGGACAGACAGTTGTTTAATTACCTTAAATCAACAGTAGGTGTCACCAGCCTGGGAAGCAGTAACGTCTCATATTTTTGAAGACATTGTGTCTTAATGGCATGGTGGCCATGCACTATGTGTGAGTGTGAGTGTAAGTGTAAGAATGTGTACCTGTGGAAATATGAAAGTAAATGCAATGTTGATATAAAAGTGGTACAATGATTTATATTTAAATGTGTGTGATTCTCTATAATTTGCCTTCATAGTTAATATAGTTATATACTAATGCATGTTTTCCTTTTTAATATTAATCTTTGTCACAATATGTTAATTTGCTTAATTCTGTACAGTTCTTGACATTTTATTGCACTTATTACATAAATTTATACGAAATGGTGATAGTTGACAAAAATATCTTACCCGATATGCTATTTGCTTCATTAAGTAGTATTTATGTATTATAAAACAAAAAATCTTATGTGAGACTTGATGTTTGAATCTGAAATTTGTAATGTTAAAGTGTTTTAACATATTCCCCAAAACTGTTTAATAGTAAACTTGATTATTTTCCTAAATGATCATGTGTTCAACCTCTATTACTTTTCAGTAATATTAATTACTCATTATGTACTGTTAAAGTATACTTGCAGAACAGAATCTACCACATTGTCAGATGTGCCATTTACTTGTCAGTCTATTGTGTGCTGACTAGTGCTTCTCCTTTACTTTCAAGATTGCCATCTAAATTATAAAGTATTGAAAAAGTTCAGTACTCTTAAGTGTAAGACATTTTATGAATACAAATCGAGATTTCAGTTTCATTTCAAATTAACATTGTTTGACTTTTACATTTAAGGTTTCATACAATTTTGATGGGATGTAATTACAATTATATTAGTTAAAGAAAAAAGGTTTTCCCAGTGTATTTGTTGAAGATAAAATCCCCTTTTTTTCACTCGGGTCAAACAGTGATCAAAGTGATTGCTGTTTGACCTAAAATTATGTTGGTTTAATTTAATTTAAATTATGTGATTTTCCAATTCAGTCAACTAAAATACAAAAAAAAATTATTTTCAGGTGTGGTGTGGTTTTGTTCCTGTGCTGATGGTCTTATTCCTAGCACTGCTTATTGCAGTGTATCCTGACTTGTCATATATCACTGGAACAGCCGATTTTCCCATTAAACATTAGCCTACATAAATAAGTGAATTTGACATATTCTCAGGGTTAAAAAACAGCAGCTTCATAAATATCAGGGACTGTCAATTGAGTCTTTTCAATCATATTGCATTTGGTGAAAAGTAGTATCATTAGTGGTAACTACTTTTAGTAACAATGCTAATTTTATTAAATGATTTTTGAAGCACTATTGTTATATAATGTGCATTTAAGTTTGTGTTTACTAAATTTTTTTTACCAATGTGTGATACTAAATTCAATGATCCAGAGGATATAAATATTGATGAAAATAGAATATATGAATTCTGATGTGAACAGAAGACCTAACCATGAACAGGAATGGCAAATATATTGACCAGAATGGAGTTTGGATGGGGAGAGTAGATATAATAATTTCTGTGGACAGTTAAATACGTGAGGTTACCGTGTGGATTATCTTGTAATGGAGCTTCTAAATATTAATTGTTCTTAGATTCATCAATTATGACAGTCCTAATAAAAATAACCAACTTGAACTTTATTTTATATTCAGTTTCTTGTTATTTAAAATGTACATTGGAAGAACTGAAGTTTTATAAATATGTACAGTTACTGCACATTTTTATGGCCTGTGTATATTCAAAAATCTCATTAGCTGGCAAAACTCATCTCAGAATTTTATCAACTTTTGTTACAAACAATTCATACAAAACGTGTGGCTGTGACACTGAATGAATGATAATTACTCTTGTAATTATATATTTCAATTCATTCTTGAGATTAATGGCCATTGTAGTGATACACTAGTCAGCATAAGTGAATGTTGGTTTAAAAGGAAAAATAATTTTCAGAGTTGTATCTGCTTCCCCAATATTTTGTGTTCAAATTTTGATTTACAACTCTCAACGACATGTCGACCTTGCAACATGCTCAAAATTTTATGCTCTCATTGTAAATTTTTCTTGAATGTGTACTGTTTTGCATTATGTGGCAGAGTTGTTTCATTGTTTACTATTGTTTGTATAATAGCCACTTGTAATTATTTAAAATGTTATGTTATTTGTAATGATTTATATATTTTGTAAGCAACTGAGGCAAAAGTAAAATGTTTAACTGTTTTGATCAGATATGATGCTTTATTGTAGAGTAGTCCATATTGAGACTGACTGAGTGGGACCTATCAGAAAAATAACACACACTTGTTAAATGAGATTCAAAACATGAATATGCAATTATAGAAAATCATTTCTAGGGCAGGAAGGGAATGCTAGAAGTTTGCGAATAGTTTATTTTAAACCTTAGCATTTTAATAACTTATTAAGTTTTAAACAAGTTACTTAATCATTTATCTTTTGTCCTAAATTGCAATATTTGGGTAGTATAACGTAAGTACAATTTCTTCAGAAAATAACAAAATAGTTGTTTTAATGTTGTAAACCATGAACATACATTTATTGTACCCACTTTGGCTGATCACAAATATAATTTCTCATCTCCCCAAACTTGACAGTGGAAAGGAAATGTTGGATTAAAACTTTGCTTAGTTATCATTAACATTGTAAAAGATTGACTTGTTGTGCATACTACTCATGATGAAGCACAATACAAATTGTGAAGGAGTTGTGATTAATTTAAACCTTCATTTTAAAAAATAAGAATTTATTAACATGTCTGGAGTAACAACATACCCGTAACACAGTATTTATTTGCAAGCACCTATACAAAAACTGATTATATTAAAATTTATAGTAATATTTTTAATAATTTTCTTCACACTAATAAACTCACTGTGATGGTGTGGTCAAGCTACTGGAATTATCCAATATATCTCCCATAAAATTTATTTAAAAAAGAATCAAACAGTTTTCAGGACTACCTCATATGAGGAAATTTAATTAAAGAGGAGATTCTCTCTTTAAAAAGTATTTGCGATGATATTGTGTGTTATTTTGATGTTAGTGAATATGGTGATACACAGTTTGTGAGATTCTACATGGCGTGTTAACATTTGTAGTAGGGGAAGGGGGGAGTATTGTCATTTGAGGATGTACTACTACTCTTCCAAGTGGCCTGGCGAAACGTTACTATCATTGTTGTGAACATTAATTGTCTTCATACAAAAGGAGTATGGAGACTGTGATGACATCTTTTGAACACACACTATACTTATTACCTATTACATTTCAAGAATGTGTTTCTTGACGTACAACATATTCTGAACTGACTGCAAGATATTTCCTAACGCCAATATTTTCAGAGTTGCTTTTACACTGTCAACTTATCTCAACAAAAACTAGAATTAAAGTGAGCTGATGTCTACCCCCATTACAAAGGCGGAGTTGTCCTCTGCGCATTGTCTTGACCCACGACAAGCTAATTCTTCGAACTGAACATATATTTTTCTTAATAACGAAGTTTCATGAAGGAAACTGATTTATTTTCTTATTTCTATTGCAGCAGTAATTTTTGTATTATTCATTCTGCAGTTTCATAGTGGTTTCACCATGATACCACACAAGTTTTGTCACAATAGTTACTCCAAATATTCTATTAATTTCGAACTAAAGGACATGAATTAGAACGAAGTTATTGAGTGTTGCATTATTTTATAATGAATTAAGGTTTATGAATTGTAAATTTAAACAAAAATTTTGCTGCCATAATTTTTTCTATCATTTTCGAGGAACCAGTCGACGAAATATAAATTGGTCGGAGAATAGTAGCTTTAATTATTTATTTTTCTAAAGCATGTGATGTTGTACAACATGCCATTTTTATTGAGAAATTTGGACAATGCGGTTGTGCTTTGGGTCAAAGAATTTCTTAACGGGCGAACTCTAAGAGTAAAAATTGGTAGACAACTATGAGTGGAACAAAAAGTTCATCGGCGGTGCCGCAAGGATCAGTAATCCGAGCCTTTAATTTCCTGATATTAAAATCGGTTGGTTCTAAAATTAGACCAAAAATTTAAAATAAAGATCGCAAAAAACGGAAATTTTCAAACTTTGGTAACAAGTGATTGGAACAGTTCTGCACAGGTTAAGGAGAATATTCCTGCATCAAGTAGGCTTTAAAATAACCTAGTTTCTTAAAGTGAAGTGTATTTACTATTTTATTTTTTGTTTAATGGCCGAAGTTTGAAGACAATATATTTTTCTAGATTGTATTATTTATTTACTTGGTCTCTTATGGACACTGGATCCATCCCATTCGCAGAAATTATATATATACGGGGTGTGTTTAAAAAGTAACGATTTTGCATTTTTTGCGAGTTGTATTATTCAGATTCGCGCAATTTTTTCGTTTGAAAAGTATCTGCACATTGTTTACCATATCGATGTTTAGTCTGTTGTCGGCTGTTAAAAAGATTGTGCGTGTTCGATACCATCGGCGATTATTTGTTTAAAAATGTATCAAAGAATTTACATTAATTTTTACTGTAAAAATGGGATAAAGTGTAGTGTAGTGTATTTTTGCTTTTGGTGAGTCTGCTGTGAGTCAAAAATGGTTATGAGTGGAATAAGGGTTGTCAAGATGGCCGTATCTGGGATAGGATACCATTTAGAAGTTGTCAAAATTAAGTTCTTGAAGTTTCAGTTTCAATACGGTCTCTTGGGAGAAGAGAGAGGAATCAAAACATCGTACACATGAAAGGCACAAAAGGGTTGATGTTCGCTTGCAGAGTATTTCACTGATACGGCTTGCGGAAATAGCACATTTACACGGTTTCACAATTATTTGAGTTTTATCTCAAAGTTGATATCTGTACTGAACTTCGATAGCCTACTATGGAGACCTTTCATGTGTGCAATTTTTAGATCTCTGTCTCGTCCCTCAGCAGAGATTTGGCTATTAAAACTTTGAAAATTTTTCAAAAACTTAATTTTTAAATGTCAGGAATTTCTAAAGGCTATCCTACCGTTGATTAATTGTTTATAAAATGTGAGTACATTTTTATATCTAAAATCAGAAAAGAAATTGAGGCCCACAAATTGAATTTTCTTCATTTTCAATCGATAAATTTTATTATTATTTTATCTTTTTATTTAAGGTCCCATTAACTACTATTGTTATTAGCGACTACGATAAGGGAAACTCGTAATCTGTTGTTTTACAACCTCTCACTACTTCTCCGCATAGTCGTAGCCAAAGCATTGTTTTCCTTTTGTTATAACGTTTCGAAACGTTCAAAACAAACTACCTGCCAACTCTGAAGTATCACATTCCATTGATCCCATACAGAAGTAGAACTTCAGGGATGTGGAACGAGTCAGAGATTGTAAATAAATTGTTATGATTGCTTAATTACTATTTAATATGTTTAACTTACAATAAGATATGCTTAAGTACTACAGAGAAGACAAGATATATAATTTGTACCTGGTATATAATATTGCTAATATTTTATACTAAGAAATTAGTGTCCGAACAATGTACTATGTCTGTGGTAAGGTCTATACAAAGAAACAACTCCGTAAATTCTTCAACAGAGTAGGAGTGGCTAAGCAGAAAGTTAGTTTTTGTATTTATTTTTAACTGTTTAATGGAGGCTGGATACTTATAGCATTATAATTATCACCCTTTTGTATTATAGCCAGAGACTTCCCTTCTTTGTATAAATTATTTTTATTTCTGGTAACAAAGCTGAGTTTGTTGTGAATTGGTTGCTGATATTAATCACAAATAACATCAGTGACTGAATATTCGGGCAAGTAAGAGTACGTGTTCCCATTTTCTTGAAGATGTTTTTGGTGGAACCTGACATAAATATTCTGACAGTTCGAAAATGTGCACGGTGAACCGCGGTGCCGTCGACTATGTGTGATCACAGGCGGCATCTTACTTTGACGAAGGTTTCCTGTTACGACAAGCGCTTGAATAACTGTCGTGTGAAGTGTAAGGTAATCATTGATAATAAAAGAATGTTTTCAGGAGCCAGTAAGGGAGGGAAAGCACTGAACTTCGTACGCAGGGATTTAAAGAAATGCTTCAGAAGGGCTGAGGCCATTGCGTATGAAACCTATGGGAATGCATATTGGTATTCGTATAGGAATGAGCACTTTCAAGCATTGGTCAAAATTCAACCATTGAAATTCTCTTGTTAGACTTGGAGAAATGAGAGACTTATTCTGGGCACACAATAACGTACCTGCCTGGAGAAATGTGAACAGTTTTATTTTACCTCCCACCTACATATCTAAAAGGGATTATTCGTGTACGATTAAACAGAGGAAACGGCGGACTGATATTGATATTTTTATTTGTAAATAGAACGATTAGGGCTTGGAATAATCTACCTGTATACCTCCCACTGAGTGTAAAACAATTAAAGAAAAAGATGAACTACTGATGATAATTGAAAAATAATACGGTTGGTACCAATAAAATTGAGTGAAGGGGAAAAAGTTTAATTGGTGGAACCTGACATAAATATTTGGACAGTTCAGCGATTCATTTCTTGAATACAAGTGGATTAGACAGTTTAACGAAGTGAAGTGCAGTAGGACGCCAATAAACCCTCGCAATCTACTGCGGGGTCTTTGGACACCAGGTAAGATAAAAAGTAACTCTTTGTCCGTCCCAATACCTACTCGGGACGTTGAGTATCTGTTCAGTACGCCGTGCATAGTTTTCTTTGTTTGCAGGAACCCACTTCAGTATATCTGTGGCTTGAGAATTTTTAGATTCGCGAATAATTTTATTTTTTAGTAACAGAACCTCTGATGAAAAAAAGATAACACTGAGGAAAGTTGAATATGTGATTCTGGTATTACATTTTCTCTTCGGTTTAAATATGAAATTGGCTTTTCCCCATCACGCAAGGTTTCCTAGAGACGGGCATTTAAAATATCAAACATTTTTAAATTCTTTACACACAATATTCAAACATTCTAGCTGCCTAGGAAATGAGAAATTACGATTTTCTGCCATATTTCGCGTCTGGAACATCCCTCTTGATGGTCCAACAATAACCGGTTATGATTCCATTTTCCTTGATACCTGTTTTCCCTGGATGAAGTCTGATAATGTTCCCCGTGATCGTCGCTCACTGCGCCAAGATAAATCTCGGTACGATTGCTAGGAAGTGTAATTTTAAGGACGTATTACCACCCAACATTTTAAAAGATGTATAAATTCCTCTCGGGTTTCCAACCGGGTCAAAGATTTTAACAGTGACGTTTCGATGGCTTGCTCTGCCATCATCTCTGTATTTCATGTATAAATTACATGCCATTCACCGGGAAAGACCTCGTATTTTAAAAGATGTTATATGATCGTTGAATATCACTTTTCCGCCTTTCCATTTTCCTAAAACAACTGTTTGAAACTTTTTAAAATCCTAACATGCTGACCGATTGTTGTTGAGCCATCAATAGAAATACTCCACAGGCGAAATATAGTAGAAAATCCTCCTTTCTGCGTCAGTCAGAATGCTTGAAAACTATATAGTTACGACTGCAGAAAATATCACAGCGTTTGAAATTATAAATGCCAGTATTTCGGAAACATTGCCTGATGGGGAAAAGCCGAAAACATATTTGAATGCAGGAGAAATAATACTATTTTTATACGGACGAAAAGACATTAAAAAAATTGAAATGGAATTTTAAAAAATCTATGGGTGTTGGAGAAATTCCGAAAACATATTTAAAAACACGTCAGAGAACTGCATCAAGTGCAACCAAGACAATATTTGACATTCGGTGCAACTTTCGGTACTCGTGAGACAAAAATTCATGTTGACCAGTGTAATAAAATACTGCCAAAACAACTTCACAATATCTAAACCGTCACCAAAAAGGAAAAGAGGAGTAATTTTTGTCCGCGTGATAAAGATAGAAAAAAAAAGTATCCGACGTATGCAAAATGGCGACTTGCCATAATTACGAAAAACGTTTGCTGTGGCACTTGATAAACTGAGAATCAATAACTTATTTTACATTTATTCTTGTGGTGATTTTTTATTCGTTTTAAATTGTTAGCAATTAGCAAGATTATTTCATTCCTTTATACGGTGTTTTCCTTTTTTGGAGAGAGATTTTTTTTTGTCAATCGTATCTTGTATGTTTCTGTTGTGATCGGTCGTGCCAATCGTTTTAATCGAATACTAGTCTAAATTATTAAGTCAAATATTTCAAAACTAAATTTTCAATAAATTTCCAAGCCAACCAATTTAGAAACCCGCCCTGGGACGGTTACTACAGGAAAATTAAGTCATCACTGAAGGGTTTAAAAAGGCTATAACTATTGTTAACTGATTTGTAAAATAATGATTAAAAAAGTTTTTTTAATGATATTGTTTGTTTCGAAGGGAATCTTCCCCTGCTCAGATTCAAGGGAAAGGATATGGAATGTCCTGTACCCGCAGTGGTACGTAGGGCCTGACAGTCTTGGATAATATCCGAGGGTTTATAAGGGTAATGGAGTGGTTTGTTTTTCCCCTTATTTATTTTTCTTGTTGTATATAACTTAGTGAATTCATTTTATGCATTTTAAGCAATGGCGCCGGGCTTTGCCCAATGCAATGCAATAAATATGTCAATCTAAACGGGCCCAAGGCGGTAGGCATTGTAGGTGACTACCTACGGCGTTAAAATTGAGGATCGGCACAACCACCTGACGTAGTGCACAGGTAAAACAAAGACAAGCCGCAAAAAATGAGCACTAAAATATCATAAAACTGGAATATCGGGTTTCTGGGATCTATACGTAAATTGTGAGATGCTCCGGCGCCACAGAGAGTATACAAGATGTTTCTTCCAGCCACATATAAAAGAGAGTCAGGTGTATCCACTACGCTATTCATTACAAGCTGGATTATTTACTTTTTAAGCTCTATCGAATATTTCTACGCTTGTGAAAGAAACTAAATTTGATAAATTTAACAAATTGTCTGAACCTCAAGACAGAATCCCTTTTTCTTATTTATTCAAAATAACGAGCAGAACTAAATATGTGAGAGGAATTTTATTGGTTTCCATTGTCGAGAAATCTATTGCTCATCGTGACTCAAAATCCTGGATATTGAGAACGAGTGAAGGAAGGAATATAAATCTTCAAAATGTCTACAGAAGCTTTCTCTGGGCTGAAGGCTACAATACTACAAAATTTCATGGCAATCAGATGAATGGTATTGAAAAGCAAAAGGGACAAACATGAAGTCGATTGACGTGGGACCTGGAAGGGGGTATGGGAGGAACCTAAATCTTCAAAAGATCGACAGAAAATTTCTTTGCGGGGATCACCGAAAAACACCAACATTTCACGGCAATCGGATGAATGGTACAAGAACGCATAACGACAAACCTTATAAGCCATAGTGTGTTCGAACGACGACGCTGGTGTAGAGCCCAGAGGGATATTGCCAGGGGCCTGACGGCAGATCCCAGAGGGGATCAAGGAAGTCCGTTGGGTGTTCCTCCTCTCTTGATCGGTGTCCAAGTCTTGAAGAAGCGGAGACGACCTATGTTGGTTTTGTGCTTCGGGGTCATAGACCTTGGACATACGGTAACAGTTTCTCGCTGATCCCATTGGACCAGTCGGCTGGTCGCGGCATGGAGTCTAATTATTTGCGTCCCTACAACAATCAAGTCTCTCGTTATCGGAAGGGCGTGGAAGTAGTACCGAATGCCCAACCTACCTGATGCAGGCTACTGTAGGGTTTTCCCTGCATCAGTTTTAGGTGAATGATCGGGTTATTGTTGTGATATTCAGAACATAGACTAGTCTGCTGCAACTCTTCATACTAACCTTTTCATTTCTAAATAAGTACAACTTCCCACATCGTCCCTAATCTGGTTAGCTTATTCCATGGCCTCCTTCTTCTGTTCTTACCACACACACTTCCCTTAATGCCCTCATGACTCAAAATCCCTTCTCTTGTTCAAAGTCGTCCATATTGTTCTCTCTTCCCATTAACCGGGTAGGATCCTTAAACTACAGCCCAGGGGCCTTAGTCAACCCTCGACTACCTTGCTTTACCACATCTCTCCGTTTCCATCCCTTCCTATGCTGTCATGGGGAGAGCTACCAAAGCGGATAACCCTCACGTAATCTGTCTTTTTAAAAAAAACATGCATTGCCTTTTATTTATATAGATTATGCCCATAGTTCTTTCGAAATACTGTTTAAAAGAAATTATCATGGAGGCGGCATTTTTCGGGTATGTCTACGACGGTAAGACGCCAGGGATGGGTCTGAAGCGGACAGACTGTCCGTAGAAAATACGACCGTGTGGTAAAGCTAGTAGAGGTGAGGAAATGATTGCCCGCGGGCGTCCCACCTAGCAGCGCAGACTCGGCCGATCTGCTGTTAAACTATAAAAAGTTTCCATAGAAGCGATAATTTTTTCCAAAAAAATTGGTCTGAATTCGAGTTTGGTAGGCTTAAAATCGTCGGCAATGCGTCATCGAAGAAGATCGAAGAAACACATGTCCAGTCAGGGAAGACGAGAGGGAAAGCGGCCTTCGATGACTAATCCCAGTTAATATTTGATTCCTTTTACGGCGCACCGTTTACGAAACGACGACGGCGGGGATAGAAAATAGGACAACCCCCTTCGCCACACGTACGACGCTCTCCCACTCTCGTATCCCGTCCCAAGGGGAAAAGGATGTTCGTTATTTTTAGTCGGGAGAGAAGTCAGTGAGAAGGCAGCGGCAGCCGCGGACGGAAGGAAGGCTCTGGCGGCTCGCACAACCTCGCGCTTCGGCCCGCTTCGGGCAGCATAACCACTCAGGAGCAGCAGACGGCTTTTGGTCTCGCGGTCTCTCGCCAGGTGGCCTTCCCGCACCGCACCGCGATGAATAACAACAACGAGGACGGCGACGGCGGCACTGTGTGCGGCGAGGCGCAGGACGAGATGGTCGCGACAGAGAGGGAGCTGGCCGAAGACGCGCAGTGGAAGCGCATCCAGCAGAACACGTTCACCCGCTGGGCCAACGAGCACCTCAAGACCGCCAACAAGCACATCGGGAACCTCGAGACGGACCTCAGCGACGGCCTCCGACTCATCACCCTGGTCGAGGTCCTGTCCGGAAAGAAACTGCCCAAGTACAACAAGCGGCCCAGCTTCCTGTCCCAGAAGCTCGAGAATGTGTCCGTGGCCCTCAAATTCCTGGAGCACGACGAGGCCATCCGCATCGTCAACATAGGTAAGTTTGCGCAGCTGTTCTATCGATCCGGCCGGCGGACTTGCGCACGTGCGCGGAGCCCGGCTATTTTTGCATGATTTTTGTTGGACGGTTGCCGCGCCGTCGTCTCGCGGTATAAAGGGGCGTGGCGACGAGCGCGAATCTCCCGAAGTCCAAGTTCAAGGCCTCCGCCGACATGGTAAGTACTTCTCTGCCCGTGTATCCGCCTCAAAACGGCCATTGCATGCATCTTTCCTCGCCGAACACTTCGCCAACTCACTGAACGCGAAACGGGAACTTATCATGTGTGTGCGTGTAACCAATAACTTAATTACGACGTCTAGTCATCGTACTATATTAAACAAATTTTATTTTCAACTGACGTGTAAACTCTTAGCCCCTCCAAATTTCACTCGAGTTTACCGATCCCGTCGCCTCGTCTGGAAATTGGCACGGGTTTGTTTACTTCCTCACACAGAGGTCTGATTTGACATTCGGAAAAAATTCTCGCGGATTCAAAGTTCTTATACAAGGCCCCGGGTAGCTTTCATCATAAATTCTATTAAAAAAAGCGTCTTGGTCATTCAAAAATTTTTAACTCCCGCAGTACTCAAAATATTTTTGAAAGAAGAAAAGTGGTTCTTTTAATACATGTCGTGACGTTTTGGCGAGCATGTTGTAGATTTGAGAGCCGGTTCGTAATTTTTAATTTTCGAAAAGGAAAAATGTTTTGACGGCAATGAAAAATTGAATAGGAATCAAATTTGACAGATGAGAGCCAACAGGAACATTTACACGACTCTATTTTTTTTATAAGAGGACGTTTTCGTTATGAAGTTGTATGTTTACATATTAACCTGCAGCGGGGGGGGGGGGATGATCGGTAATACAGGATTTTTTTTTCTCAGTAAAAAAGACTACGCAATCGGTTACCGACTTGAATTTCAAGGTCTCAGGAGTGTGGTGGCAGAGAGTTTGGTGGTTATAAATTATTCTCTTCTCTGGCCGCTGGTATGTCAAGAATGTCATTTACAGTCTTTGTTAGTAAATAAAACCCGGCTCTCGAAACTCTTACGAATGCTCAATCAGTGCGGTTGAGTGATACTATATAGTTACCTGCCCCTTGGCTGTCAACTGAATATCGATAATACATACAACGTAGATTTTCAATCTGGTTTCATGTCTAATATAATTTTTAATTAAGAGTTCGACCTTAATAAGTGCATAATTCTTAGGATAAGAAACAATTGCATGGAAAATTTTCGATTCGTCTTTATCTAACAGCGTACAAACATAAGTAAATAAAAGATCTAACACTGCAGTTAAAAATAGATAACAAACAATTAAAACAATACATCATATAACTTAATAATTTCAGTGTTAAGTTTAATATAGATAGTATTTTGTTGGTTACTCTTCTACAATAATGAGGTTCACTGCCTAATAAAGTAACGTTATCAAAATAAAAATTGTGATTAAATTTAAAACTTCGGTAATAAGGTTTCGTTTACAGACAGAAAGTTTAAAATTAGACTTATGTTCTTAAAGTCATTTTGGATGGGCCGTTGTAACAAATCACACAATTGGAACAATTAATTTTATAAATAAATTTTGTATCATTTTATTTTACTATGATCTTTATGTACTTAAATGAATCCATAAAGCGAAGGTTGAGACTAAAAAATTACAAAGATCAAGCCCAATCAAATAAAAGACTACATTTTTCTGTAATTTTTAAATCTAAACCTTAGATTTCTGTATTCATTAAGGGACACAAATGTCAGACTAATAATTTTTCTACTGCTAATGTAAAACCAAAGGGAATTTGAATATAAGTATTAAAGAATATGAGTATTAAATTTAACCAAATTTTGATTTTGACAACGCCACTAAATTAAATAAAACAATTACTTCTGAAATGTTTGTACATAACAAACCAAATGCCCGTCATTATTAACTAGTTACGTCTTATTTTCTGTGTTTAACTGTTGTTTTTGATCATTTAATTACTTCCAGTCTATGCTAAAACGGCCCAGGTTCGTAGAAACGTCAAGTATTTTAAATTTTTTTCTATGTAATTATTTCTCTTACTAAATATTATCTGCTTATTAATATCATACTTTTTTATTAATATTTTATTGATATTTCAAGAAAGGAATTATATTAGGGATGAAAATTTTTTCGAATTTTTATATTTTATAAACCTATTTCTCACAAATTTGGCTTGGTCTGTTGATATTCGAATACTACAAAGGTTCGTTGGATTTATTAACACCGTCTGTTTCTAAGAAAAATTTCTTCACACTTGTAAACTTGTAAATAGGATGGATTAACTCACTACGATATTGAAATTTACAAGGGAATTCGAAGAAAACCGTAGCGACAGAGAGAATGAGTTTAGTAAACCTTTTGACGGGGCTTGTCAGCAAGCTTTTGCTAATAACGGTAACTCGTTACGAAGATCAGCTTTAACACGAGAACACCAATTAAATTATCGCTTACGAGGCAACGACAACCTCTTCGGCGGTCACTTTTTTTTAACTATCTTTTTTTTATATTTACAATATTACAAATGGTGTCATGCAATTAAAAGGAATGTTACGTATAACATGAATACATGTATATAGGCGATTGATACTTTGAAGTCGTTAATCGTTTCTTTAAATATACGTTACATCCTGAGGTATATTTTTTACAGGTGATACATTTGCTTTATCTAGTAAGAAAATCCTGAATATTTCTCATGGTCTATAATAAAGGACATTTTGACAGAGCGAAAGAAGTGGGTCCGACGTTTCAGTCAATCGTTGCTTGTCGTCAGGAATAATGCTGTAATTTGTTCCAGTCAAAGAAATAAAGTGTGCATTTTGGACGAGTTCGTCAGATTTCCAAGAAAGCCAACCACTAGGAAAGAAGCAAGAGATTTATATATACATATAACCGATTTGGATGACGCTAAGTGGCGTTGCCTTCCTTTCGGTAATCTTAGTGGCTCAAGGACCTAGTATCAGGCATTACGTACGCTACAGAGTATCTTTTCGACAAATTGTGGTACGCTTATTACAAAATATGAATAACATGGTCCTAACAATATTTCCCCCGTTTTCCATTGTTCTTGCTGTGGTAATCTCTTCGCAAACTGGTTCGTCGCAACACCCCATGCTAATCTTTTCATCTAAGCCCACACCCAGCTTTATTTGCCCATGTATTGTATTCTTAGGCTCTTCTATTCCTACCCCCACACACTTCCCTCTAATAATTATTTAAACAGATCCGTCTTGCCTTAAAATGTAGCCTGTTAGTCTGTCCATATTGTTCTCTTCTCGCCAATTCTATTAAAGATTTCCTTATTTATGACTACCTACCCGTCTGGCTTCCACAAGTATATATAATCCAAACTGAAGTTGTCAGACTTGAGTAACGGAAACCCTTGGAAACAATTATCATAAGAGAGTGATGAAACCCAAACGTCTTTGAGTCTGTCTCTGAGAATAAAGACCATTGCGTCAGTTGGACGAAAGAGAAATCCTCTTCAGTGACTTCATTATTCATAGATCACACCTCTCATTGATGTGGTCGTACGGGAAGAATGGTAGTGACGGTTTACGATTCAAGAATTGTGAATGTTGTTCCTGACCCTTTACGAAAGCTCAATTGCTTTTACGACGACCTAAAGAACAGTCTTTTTGCGGTTTAGTTGTTTGCGACTGGAAGAAAATGCAAAAAACTATCACACGAGATTTCAGAGGGAAGGAAAAGTATTTATATCGGGTGTAAGGGAAAAGTTGACAACTACTAAATTTTGAATGGAATGTGGTTTAATTCACCTTGCAGTAAAAAATGATCGTTTGTCTTCTTTTTCTGCATTACGCACGTTTCAGGATTTATCAGACTGGTTCGAACAAGTCGAGAAAGAGGAATTCGTATCGAGAAAGAATAAAGTTTGAAATCTCGTGTACAGCTAAGAGAGACGAGGATTTTAAATCGACATTGTTGTGACAGCTCTGTATCTTTTCCACCACATTTTTGAGACACGGCTTTCATTTACTTTGCGTAATGGGAAATCAGAACGTCACAGTATGCGAATAAACATTAACTCAACGTTTCAGGGGAACGTCATGAAATACAGGATTGAGCTGTGGAGAATAAAATGTAAATTATGGAAAAAGTGAATAAATCGTATTAACGTATTTTTTTCCAATCTATGGGTCCTTATATATGGGCAATGCTCAAGTTGTCCTAGCCAAAATATTTAATGGCAAAAATATAAAGACATTTAACGCCAGTCGGTGCTAATTTACTGTGTTCTCTACGCAACAAAAAACAATTTCTTTTTTTAAAAAAAGGGTCCAATGGATGTAGCGAAGTTTGCGAGTCAGGGAATCCGGCCACGGGGAATGAAAAAATATTACCTTGTTGTGTTTCTAATTAGAAAGGGGAGAGAGTAAACACTTTTTTTCCCTTCCAGCTGAAGAGATTTTAATAAGTAATCTTCTGGTGGTGTATACGAAACCTGTAGGAATATTCAAAGCGAGCTGTTGACACAAAAGTATTTTTAAAAGATATGTCAGCAGAAAAAAAAAACATGAAATTCGGTGCGTCAAAGACTTGTTACCAGGTTGCGGTCAAGTTGTATGTATTTAAAGTTCCTACCGACAACGTTTATAAATTTTTTGAACTCCAATTAGACCTGGGACCGGTGGCAGGCTCTTAGAGACGTTTAACTAATGTCACATCAATTGGTCAAGATAAGCTTGTGTCGAAAATCTATCCTGCCAGAAAAGTAAACTTTCACTTGTTTACATTTTCTCTGAACCTTAGGAAATGCTTCGGAACGGTTACAGATAATTTATGCCTATCTGAAATATTTTTAGGGCAGTGAACTTGTTTGAACCAGTTCTCTTGTATTATTTAGTCCTAGTAAGTGCCGTGCCAAGATAATTCTGATATTACAAACGTGTGTGGATATTTTTACAAGCTATTTCCTCCAGCATGAATTTTAGATTTGTAAAATTTCGTATCCAAATTTGCGTACTTAAAGTTTTTGCACCATTTGTAGTAAGTAAAGTGTAGTGTTGTGAGGGTGAGGACGAGGGCGAGGGCGAGGACGCGTCGCCCAGAGACGGCGTCTGGCCTGGGCGACGCGATGAGGCGCTACATTGCTCTGGGCAGCGCTGTCCTCGCTCAACCTCCCTCAACCTCCCTCTCCGCAAACTCATTCTTCCTGTCGCATACCTGATTATTTAAATTTTAGAGTCTGAGAGACGCTTGCAGGGGAACGCGCGGATTGGTTTATGAAAGTAAACCATGATGTAGCGGTCACCTTCCAATTCCCATTGAGTCAACACGTCCTTTTTGTAGGTACGTTCATTAATCTCCCAAAATATTTCCTTATACGGCTTCCCTCTCCATCAGACTTCGCAGAAGCTTTACCGTTTATGCTTTTACCTCTGCCGACGATGAAAAACGGCTCCCTTTTAAGCGTCGACTTGATTGAAGGAAATGCGACCTCGGATGCTGAAGGAAACTCCTCAAGTGATATCTTCCCCCTTTGAGATTTTCTTTACACGTGGGTGAGACCGTGTTCAGATCTCTGCAACGGGTGGAGAAACCTCGAACCTGAGTAGATCAAGTGTTAAGAGCATCGCGTACGAAGTTGAGGTCTATATTCTTCCATCCTGATCCTTCACTTCAGTTTCGTAACCTTTAATACTATGCTTTGATTAAAACCATTTCTTTTCTTATTGGCATTACTTTAAGTTATCATTTGTAATTGTTGGATGGTAAATATTTTAAATGTGAACGGTAATTTTTACAAGTTCATTTTTTTTTCTGGACATTATTTTGCGAAGATATTCGCACATGGTGTTGCAAGGTTAGTGAACTACGTTCTCCAATCGCCCCAATGGAATCTAAGGATGAAGTTGTGGGAAGGCAAACGATTCAGATTTCACGATCCGAGTGAGGGAGGAATTTTTGCAGGGTCCTGGGATTGGAATTCCGAGGCCATCGCCGCTCTCTCCACCTAATCTTTCCTACTCGCCCACTTCTGTCACTCTACTCCTCTTGTTTATTTTCCTCTTATGCGGTCAGCACCCGAAAAACAACCTCACACGACTGTTTCACACTTCAAGTCTGTCATTGTGATTCCTGGCCTCTGATTTCATTCTCCTCCTTCAGTATCACTTCGTACGTACTGCTGATTATAACTCAGGATGAACTTTGGTTTTATTTATGGAAAATTGATGATTGTATTTCCGTCGAACTCAGGTGTGGTTGTTCCATTCGTCCGATTAAGAGATAAGAGGCGAGATTTGATAATAGTAAACGCGAGTAAAGTGTTAGTTTGTCGTTTCTAGTTAAAAAAAAACTGAAGTCCTTTAGTGCCCAGAACTCTTAGACACGGACCTACTCGGTTAAACTTGGTACTATCTCGACTTTCAGCGTCTCCGTGATCCTCCAGGCTTTCAATCTGAGGCGTATCGTGAGTTTTTTAAGTTATGTGCTACATTAACCCAAGCAACAATACAATTTATACGAGCATTGCTATATTGAAGCGGAATACGGTGTTTGTTTCATTTTAGACAGAGATAATGTGCTTCGAAATCGCAGCAGGAAGTAAATATTTTTGAAACACAATTATAAAGACTTTTCAAGTTAAGAAAATAATTGCGTGATGTGACACATGAGCGCCGCCAGAATTATCCCTACTTCTCCAATGCACTTTTCAGATAGTGACGCACACCACGGTCGAAATTATCAAGGTTCACGTCCAAGTTTTATCGGGAAAACTATTTGACAAAGGTCTGTATCGATAATTTCCCAAAATTCGTCATGGAGACTTGATGAACGTAATGTTCTTTTCTTCCCGGGAAACTTGTTTTGACTCGTCTAATATTAATTTTATTCTCAGCTTGGTGATTTTTTTCATGTATGCCTTTTTCATGTTCGTTATATTTCACCGTTGTACTTAAACGTCTATTTATATAATAGGCCTTCGACTTGTATTCCCTTAGTTTATGGAATGAAATCACTAAATTTTAATCTAAAATGACGCGAACCTATCTTCTGAGAACGAATACTCAACTTTCCAGCGAAACGTGTTACGATAATAACCTCACGCAGTTACCAAACCTGACAGTGATTTACAAGTTGCTTCGTAATTCATTTTCACGGTCCGGCTTCAACTGAATTCTACTACAGCTTAAATGAATCCTCTGCCAGCGGATGCTTTTCTTTCCTCTCGCATGTTAACCAAAATAAAAAAATTCATATTAGTTATAATTCTCGTTGAAAGTTTAACAGGAAAAATTGTATTTTTTTAATAGCAAAATTACGTTGATTCTCGGCGAGTTCGTTTCTGATTCACATCATACAATTCTTGAGTTCTATTTTGCTTGTATTTCCATTACGAACGAAGAATTCGGGTAAATTCTCTCTGTTAATTTTATAAATACTTTTTATTCAGTTATCCTTAACTAACTTTCTTTTGTTAGTAAAAATTTTCTTCTAAGCTAGATTATAATTTTGCAACTTTTAAAAAACTTACTATCGTAAACAGTGTAGTAATTTGTTTGAAGAAATTAATATATATAATTAAATAAAATGAATCAACAATAAAAATAAGTGAACTTAAAAAAATATACAAATTTAAAAATTTTGAGCTTAGAATATTTAAAATTTTGCTTCATTATAAGCCTCGAGTATTTTTTTCTTTAGTTATATTGAACCTTTTAAGTCCGAGAGGTCGTGCTTTCAATCCACATAGTGATCGTGAATGTCGTATTTGCTTCGCAGATAGTAGCTTCGAGTTCAGTCACAGGCATCGATAGAGCTGAAGCATCACTATTGATTTTCTAGTCGTGAGTGTCACTTGTGACCGAGGAGGAGAATAGTCTACATATGCCATGTCGTGATTGCAATATTCCACAAGTCTTTCTCGGAAATCGACCTTCCACTATCTGCAAAAAAAACATGTCACAATCAATTCAAAATGACTGTTAACTGACATAACATTTTTTGAATCCAGTGGGCTATAAGTCTGAAATTTGTTTTAAACTAAATATAGCTATAACGGCGTCGAAAGAAAACACAAATGGAAAAAACAAAAGTTGTGCTCTTCATCAGGTGAACATATATTGATAGATATGAGACCTTAATAATTAAATTATTCTTTGCTGTAAAATTTTTGTATTTGTTTTTTTAAAAAATAATTTTTGATTGTATACAATTCCAACATCCTCTATTATTAAGTCCAGCCATCCAATTCAAATTTTATAGAATTTTTTCATTCATTAAATATTTTTGGAATTCACTATTTGAAATCTTATCACAAAAAAATCATTCTTACGCTTGTATCTTTTTCAACAATTATGTACCGAAGGACGAAACTGGGTTTTTCTTCTCGTATTGTTTTCAATGTCAAAGTACTTATTGATGTGAATATTTCATTTAGATAATTTTAAAAATCTTATTACATTTCTTTATTTCGTTATTATAAGTCAGATAAAAATATCCATTTTGAAAATAAGAGTTCTCTTAATATATTACTACATTTATAGCAGGCAAAAAAGATTTTTAGTAATTTTTCCTCTCGCAAATATTCCTTCCCAGATTGACTGCGGATATCACAACACTGCGTTGGGAATGCTTCGTACTGTTTTTTCTTAAAGGGTCTCACATGCCAAGGCACCTTCATATATTTAAGGAGGTGTATGTTCTGGGGTTGAAGACCTTGAGCATACGGTAAGAGTTGTCCACTGATCCCAGTGGATGAGTCGACCAACTGCCTCCTAAAACTAGTGGCTGCACGGAGAAGGGAATGCTGCGACCCCAGAACAAACTCTTCTCCCGTCATTCGGAAGGGCGTGAGAATAGTACCCAATAGCCCAATACCCTAGGTTTTCTGAGGTTTTCCCTGCATCTCTCTAGGTGAAATACCGGGTAGGATCCTTAAACCATAGCCCGCGGACCCTTGGCTACCTTGCTCTACCTTCCACCCCAACCCCCTTTTCAATTCCCTTCCTATGCTATTAAAGGGGATTTGTGTGTTTCAGGATCACCCTCATGTAGCATATTACCCAAAAAATCATAAAATTGGTGAATATTTGGGTTAATTAGAGTTTTTCAAATTTCAAAAAGTTCCATATCCTTAATTAGTCTGTTATTACTGACATGAAATCCAGAGCATGCAGTTTAAAAAATTTTCTATTGGTTCAATTTTTTTAACCTGCTAATCGAAAAAATGGGTACTTTATATAATTAAAGCAAAACAAAAAATCAGTATCGGTGCAAATGGTTTTTATCACGAATTTATTTTTTAAGTTCTTTTCATTCTCACCTGATGAAGAACCCAAATTAGGTATGAACAGTATAATTATTTTTCCACTTGTATAAATTTTAATGCCAATGTAACCAATGTATTGGATATTTGGTATTAGACTTGTCCTGACTCAATATTATTTTCGCAATTAATTCAGATGAGCTTTAAGGAATAGGGCAGTAATAATTACAAAATCATAACTTGGACGACGTGCTATCAACATTATATCTGTGTACGATACGCCACATAATTTGTGCGAGTTATTTAATAAAAGATCAGAGGTGGTGTGGAAGAATATGGCTAACTTTAGACCCATTGCTTCCAAGTAAAATAAATTATATAAGAATTCCATAAGGTTCTTTACTACAAATTCAATAATTTACATAAATTAAATTATGAATCTAAAAGTTATTGAGCAGAATAGAGATTGCTATGGAAAACTTTTGTCATTTTTAAAATTCCTGATTGTCATTAGTTCGATGCTCCGCTGAGAGCTACAGTGAACTATTTTCTCTCCGTAATGGGATCATTTATGTTACCGATAAAAGTTGTAGTCGTTTATCTCCCAGATCGTTCTGAGTAAATTATCGTCAATCGGAAACACCATTAATAAAATGCTTATCGTGACGTGGGAGAGGCTCTGTTGCAAATTATCGAAGAGCATGCAGTAGTGATTATACATAATCTCTCTATTAGGCGATTAATTTACACAGTTCTACGTGACACAAATGAAAAAACAGTTTTTTTTGCAATTGTACAGATTACTCGTTTAAAGTTTAATATTGTTTCTTCCTTCTTAATTATTTAGAGAAACTCTTAGAATTTCGTAAATGGCTGCATCTATTTTACTTATTTTTGTTATTCCCATTAGTTTAGATCGGTGTAAAAAATTTTAATTAAAATTAATTTTTTGTAAAAATTATATCATTAAAATTTTTTGTAAGTTGCAAATTAAAAATCTTGGCAATTATACAATAAAATTAATCTCTTCACAAAAATTAATTATTAATGATTAATCTATTCCTAACTTTATGTTCACCAAATGAAGGACGAAGAGAAAGTTTTCTTCTTCTATTGATTTCATTGTCAACGTAGTGATTTTTGTGGATATTTCGTATTTAAATTAGAAAATTTAAGACTCTCATAGTCTATTGCTATTGAAAGGGTTGCAATCTGATTATTTTCGGGGCAGTCTGAATTTTGGAGGGATGAAGAAATAGAGTGAATGTTAATCGAAAATTATCTGACATTCTTGAAATAGCAATTTCTAAATAAGTCAGAGTAAAATATTTAGTAAATAATATGCCTATTCTTCACGGATACAAAGTTTCGACCTTGCATTAAGACCTCATCAGATATTAATGAAAAGCCCCCAAAATATAAAACTTATTTGCAACTATAGAAAAGGTTTTGCAATTTAAATATTGGCTTTTCTACAATTTCAGGCAAGTTACATAATTTAAAGGTTTCTTAATTAATAGGTCCTGATGTAAGGTGGAACGTCTTATTTGTCTATGAACAATTTATAATTTCCTTAAGTATTTTATTTTCAATTTTTTTATCACATTTCGTTATAAAAGGTTTATGGTGGGGTTTGTCGGGATTAAATTAAAGGTTATTTGTGAGAGATAAATGGGGAATTTGTTTTAAAAAACTTAAAGAAAATATTTTGGACGTACGGCGAAACAATCAGGTCTTTTAATAATCTCAGGTTAAACCGTGAACGATATCCTCCATAGGCGTCAAGGATTGGGAAACCTGACAGCGTAACTGGTTGAAATGTAGGGTCGCCTCTCTGCCAGCTTCTCAGAAATGCCATCCCTGGGGATTAGTGGCGGTATAAGGTCTCGGCATGTTGTCGCCAATCCTAGCTACTTTATATTAAGAATTTAAGATGTATAAACTATCGCGCTACAAGGTATTACAATTCAAATATTAGTTTTATATAATTTAATGATACTTTTGTACTTAAAATGTCTCCTAATACCCGAAGAGTTCATAATGTAAGGTCAAAACATCGTGTTTTACTGCGAAGAATGAATAATTTGCTGATTAAAAATTTTACTCTGATATATTCGCCCATTAATATTTATATAAGGGTATTTTTGCAACATTGTAGATGACAGAAATGTGGTCTGTCTGTGTTGGCGAGAGTGTGAAGTACAAGTCTGGTCGGGTTTTTGTGTAATCCTGTTTCCCTTGTCCAGCGACTCTCGTTTTAGACTTTAATGGACGCTCCTCTTTTCATCCTGTGTCTTGTCGTCTTCGCGTTTCCTCATTTGGTCTTTTCTTCGATTCGTTGAACCCCCCTTGTCTTGTTACTCCTACTCGAAGAAAAGACGCGTCGTTAACTTGTGGAGTCACACAGCTTTAAGGATAATAGCAAATTGCGTTGATCCCCCTTAATTACTTAATTCGGCTGAAAACGATTTACTTGTTCGTATGTTTCTAAGGGAAAGAAGAAATATTTATATTAATGAAGAGCGAGGATCCTTTAGCCTTCATCACAACAGGAGTAAAAACGAGTTATAATTATTAAATAAGTCATAACACTGCTGAATGGATCATAAGACGAATAGAATATTAAAGCTCATATTATAGTTGAATACAACTTTTTGTGGTGCTATAAACTCTTTCCTCGCCATGTATAAAAATGGAAGTTAAGGGTGAGACAGTTTCTAAGCTACGAAACATCAGAGGTGATGGAACGGAGTGTTTTTCTCTGGGTATGTGAGCGACACAGTTGAGCTTATGATAAGAAACAACTTACTGTACAGGTTTCACGATAAGATTCGTTTTATCTGTCGCGTTAACTAGACACGATTCAAGGAGATTCATGAAGAAAAAAAATTCTGAAACTGTATGTGAGCACAAGCATGACTCACACAGATTTCCTCCTCCCCAAACAGTAGGGCACATTGCGGACGCAAAAGACAATCTGGTCATTTCCACTCCTATTTAAAAATTACTTGTATAGATTCCTCACACACTTTAAACATTCTGATTTGACAGGACACGCATGGGCTGAACTGAGTTAATAAGTCTTAAACTTGCGTTTATACCGCAATTCCTCTTTTGTTGCCTTCAATGGTCCAAATGCTTGGTCCAATATTTCTCTTTTCGCTGGCTTCAATGAAGCCTGAAAAAAATCCCAATCGTTTCTCAAACCTTTACTACACGTTGGTTAATAACGTTTCCATTATAAAGAGATCATCATATGCATTATTTTCTATGATCTGTTGCAACTCAAGAAACTCCTCACGAATTCATTGGCAAGAAAGGTCGCAGATAAAGCACACAAGCTCTGTTTTCGCACTTGTTCAAATATGCTCCAGCTCTGAAACGGCCTGTGAATTGAAAATTAATATATTTAAATAATCGAAACCTCCTAATAATACGTCTACAGTTCTCTGATTATCTCCGTAATTTTGATTGAAATTGGTTTGAAAACTCTTAAAAGAATTAAATGTAGACGAAAAGTAGCGGATAGCATCATTTGCTAATTCCTGAAGGCGAGTTGTTTAGCTTTTATTAAAATATAGCATCCGTTGAAGAACCCAACATGGAACCTTGTGGAACACACACATATTTGTTACTTCCTCGGTATAGCAAAAAAAAAAACATTATTCGGAGGAAGTGAGTCTCTGATCATCTTCATTTTTTCTAGCTTCTTCTTCGCTAGCTATTCGCATTATTTCTCAATCTCTCCACAATTTATACTTGCAAACCTGCCTCTCGTAAATGGAAAACCCAAAAGGAACAGTGTATTTGAACGACGATGACAAACCCTTCCAAATTGTACTCTGCGAACGAAGTTGCTAGGAGGCAATATATCATGAGGTTAGAGGTTTAATTTTGGGAAAGAAGCGATCCAGGGTTGGTATTTGAATTTCATCTGTGTTCCAAATAGTTGCTGTTGGAAAAGGAAATCCCAGATCCTAGGTTGGTTTGCTGCAAGAAACCTTCAGGTGGTGGACAGTTGACAGCGTTCAGTCAGTTGTCATTTATCTTCGAATCCAAGTTTTCAGCAATGCTCAAAATAACAATGTACCTGTCCCAGCCACAAACCCAAAGTGGAATGTTGTTCGTCGCGTTTTCCGTTGCCTGACTGATATTAGAAGACGAAAATGTTGAGGCCAATAGAGATAGTGCGAGTTTTCGATTTATAATTTTGAAAAATATTAAGGTGAGGTGTATGCTTCTTTGTTTTATTTCATCTTACCTTTAATATGTTCATATCTTCTTCGTCGTCTAAATTCATGATCGCAAATTTATTCCATTCGAAAAAGTGATCGTTTTCCATTTATATTTGTTGCGAGTGATTCTCCTATCCACCAGCAATGCGATGTTACATATAGTGTGATAATTATTTTCTCTTTACAAATCGTATGGGAGTTGCGGTATGCCAGTTGTCGGACTCTTTAGTTTGTTTGGACGAGTGTAGAAGCTCCTGGAGCCAAGACCTGTCGGACGAACAGCGGCAACGCTGGAGATAACGTAAACCGGTGTGACGATATATTTATGAGTAAAGCCTCGACGACGTCTGGACCATTTATCGCCTTTTAGGAGGCCGGGACAATGCTGAGCTTCTAAGTGTACCTCACGCGTACTTGACCCCAGTTGAACCCCAAGCCAGCCTTCATTGAAGACTTCCCAGCCCTGGACTGATAAATACACGCCAGTAGGATCGCCATCAGCAGGTCGCCTCGCGAGACAACCCAAACTCCAAGCTATCTGGAGTATCGTGGAGAATTATAAGGATATACAGCTTCTCAGTCGTAGTCGAAAATGTGGATCGGTTTGGTGTCGAGTGTTTTAATATCAGCTTGAGGGAAGGAGAAATTGAATCTACTTCCGTGGAAGGTGGAAGTAGAAGTGTGTTTCAGCGACGATTGGAATTTGAGACTGATTGCATCTGGTCACTTCAAAAGCCTATAACGTGTTTGAGTACAGATTCATTCCTAATCGTAGCATAGTTCCGAAATCCAGAAATCCCAGCGATTGGAAAGGTCCCGTTAAATTCTTCACTCCACCAGTCAGGACCATTTAATCGTTGTGGACTGAACTAAGATTTTTCCATGGGCCGTTACCGAATACAGCTTACTCTATAACCATCTGGAGATCACGCAAAATAATTTATAAATGGAGCATTAAAATTTTCATAGGTATTTCTGAAGGTGTTGGATATTTATAATAGTGTTATTTGTATCTGGAGATTTATAATTCGAAACTGAGACGATCGAGGATCACCGTCCAAGAGCTGGTAACGTTGTGCAGAACAGTCGTAAAACCCAATGTTATTTGAAGACGCCTTCAGTGAAAACTTCATCCCAAAGTACAAACAACGACAAAAACTCCTTGAGTTGCATTAATTTGTGAGAGTCATCATTCGGACGTCACAGTACTCTCCACCTCGTTCTCGTGCAGTTCAACCTCTTCAAACCCGAACTACACTGAGGTATTTAACAGATTCCATTACCAATCGAATCTTGAATAGTGTTCTTCAACAACACAGTTTGAGAACCCTTGCAGCATTCCCTACTGAGCTGTATTATGAACGTACAGGTTTGGAAATCATTTCTCGAAGTTTTGACAAACTTAAGTTATCAAGAATGCTTTCAAGGAGAACATTTAAGTTGATTAAACTGTAATCTGTGTCATGTCATTCCATATATTATCGAAATCTTTGTGTATGCTCACCATTTCAAATGGTTGATTATCGACAACAATATCTAAGGGGTCTCAGTGCTATCAGAACAGTAGTGATTATTTCATACCAACTTGAATGTGCTCTCTGATCAGCCTAATACATGTGAACCCTCCTCATTGCCTGCTCCAAATAGGGTGTGTAATAATATATTGATCATGAATATAGTTACTAGTGTAATAATAAAAGCTGAAAACCTGCTTTTCACTATTTTTTGGATAGTCCACTGCACTATTTTCGTGATTGAGCAAGTCACATTATAACATTGGTTTTCAGAAGTTTGAAATTTCTGAACGTTCACCACGAATATTTAGCTGATATTTTAACAAATGGTGAAATATATAAAAGAAACAAACTCAACATCTGTTTGGACGATTAAAAAATTGACTTTGTTCATTCGACAAAGGTATTTGCCTTAATTTATTAAATTTTGTGTGCAATATATAATAAAGTTTCAGTAGCAATAGTCAATTGAAAAAAGCCAAAGTAGAATGGAAGGAGTTTCAGTCGTTCTCTTGGGCGGATCTAGATTGTTCGATCGGAAAGGACCACCGAGATAGCAACGGTGATAAACATTCTAACCAGTCGAGAGGAAGATTGCTAATCGAGTGAAGGTTTGAGGACCGCGTCCGTTTCCCACGGACCGAGTACGAGTAGATCGCTGACCCAGTTGAGTTGTGGCCAACAGTCATCCTCCAAGGTCCCGGTAAAAATAGATTCCATCTAATCTCGGCTCGCCGAAACTATCAAACAATAGTTATTTCTGACGGGACACGCAGTTCTCGGAACGTACGGCCTACATACATGTGGAACGTAGCGGTGACGAAACAGATTTGCCGTCGCAATTACAACCCGGCGTCTCGCCAACTCTGCTTCTTCCCGCCGTGGAGATGCACTCTTCTCATATCAAGTTGGCCATATGACCACCAGGTTATCAAAATATAAATAGCAACGACAGGCGAATGGAAGAGTTGGCAAAGGAGGTCTAATGAAACAAACGAAGATCTTAGAAGAGCTCGTCAAGGAGCGATCATCATGGTGGAAAATGAACGATAGCGCACAAGAGCCTTGAACGCGGTAGGTAAATCAGAAACGTGTCCAAGGAAACTCTGGACAGCGTCGATCAGCCTAAGTGGTCTCTGGAAACTAGCAACACAAACTTTGTTTTAAATTTAGGCTTGGTCTCGGTCTGAATCTGGTTCTCATATCTGTTCCTAGTGTCGACAAAATATCAGATCTCGTTTGTTTCAGAGGTTTCTGGGATTCATCAACAGGAACGAATAATCGACCAGACCATTTCGTATAAACTCCGCTGAGCAAACTCGTGATATTTCTATATATTTATTGAAAATTGAAATCGCTTCCATGCAAGGCATTGAGTGTTTGACTTTGTAACTTCTTGACCTACTCTCGAGCTTCAGTTTGGGTGCTCGAGTATCTCTCAAAATCGCCATATTTTCGTGCATAGTTGTTAGATAATCCCTTCCCCTCCTAAATCCAAGTCCGTGGCGTGTCTTGCTGGTCCTTGTGTAGGTATCCCGAGTAGTAGAAATAGGGTTCTGGTGACGGTGGCCGCGTCCCCGGTGAGTCACAGTTGGCAACGGCTCCTTGTGTCTGGCTCCATGATCAAAGGCCATTTCGGACACATCACGCACCGAAACCTGGCTCCTCATTTAATTTACACCAATTACAGTTCGTTTGGCGGAGATATTGCCCTGACGCTTTTGCCCGGCCCTAACTTGCACTTGGAAATGAGGCTCTGTAAACATGATATATTACCAGATTCTGTAATTTAAATTTGTAGCGACCTACTTCTTTGTATTCAGCGGCCGACATTAAAATTTTAAATTACTCTATCAAAGCAAAGTATATCTGAATATTTTATTACGCATTCGGTACAAAAAAAGAAAATTGAGTCAGTTTTCGAAAATACTTTTCATCGAATCGTATTCACGAATAAAGCCTCGTTGACCAAAAAGTCTTCCATTCTCCGAATAATAGTGTACTTTTTCTTAATTAAACTTTATAAAACTTGTATATTACAAGCGTTGACGGCCTATTTTTTTCATCTCATCAGACAGGAAAAATAAATTTATTGGACGATGATAATGCCCAATTCACCCCACAGTACGCAAATTGAGGGTTAATCCGTGAGTTGACCTGCGTGGGTAGTGAGAATATTTGCGTTAGCGACTCACAAAACTATTTAATTCACTCCAATCAATCTCTGGAATTTTGAATAGCCTCCTCTCCCCTCAAAAACAAAATACTGTTTTTATTATATCCCAAATTTTTTATCAATCACCATTTATAACCGTGAAACTACTCTCTAATTTTCTATCTCTGTTATAAATGGTGTATGATAAATACAGTGGCTTACGCCCAATTTTCGACTAGCAATAAATACAATGCAATAAAACATAGGTTGAAATAAAATTAAATTTCTTGAAGAAAATATATGAAATTCCTCTGGTTTTTCCCATAATGAATAAATTATAATTAACAATCCTCCGGATTGCCTTTTCATGTTTCAAATATTATTTAGTAAGCCCTAAACTAATTTTAACAAACGCCGAAAGCTTTTCGTCGTTTTAAAAAAATGTTTAAATAAATTCACCTAGTTATTTCTTTGTGTAACTGATAAATATTTGAAGGCTATATTATTAAGAAGCATCAGTTAGTTTTAGTAATTTGACAAATTGTTGCCCGTAGATAATTTAATTTCTTAATATGGCCAGGGTTCAGAAAGACTTTCGTTACGATTCATGCCCGACAGATTTTCTGTTCGTTCGCGTGAGTTTGGCCTCTTAACGGACGACTTTGTTGTTGTTTAACCCTGGGATTAAAAATCTTTACATCTATAAATGAAGCAAACAATCCGGCTTCACATTCACGCGCCATTACGTGTGCTCCATAAATAACAAATACGCGAGTTCCTTTGGCATGCAGTTTTATTCGAAAACAAACTACTCTAAATGATTGATGTTTTATTTTTCGAATGAGCTGTTTAAATATTTATAGTACCAGTTTATTGCAGACTTAATTGCCTCGCCTCGTTTACCTTAGGAGCTTAAAGATGTTTGAGCGTATTCCCTTTCCTGTTTTGTGTATTCTCTGCTTGACCTTGTAAATAGTTTCGTGCAATTCTATAACAATGTGCTTGTATTTAATTATAAAAGGCCGATTTTTTGGGGGACTTGTCGATTAGGAATGCATTGCGGTTCGTGGAACTTGCAGTGTGTTTTGCTATTCTCTCAGCTACTCCAGTTTATTTATCTCGGTTATAGCACGGCTTTACTAGCTCATAACTCTGGTTTATGTAGGAGATACCGCTGCCCCGAAAGGTTAATTGCAGAAATACTCCCCTCTAGGCTCTCGTAACGGTGAAACGATGCATAATTTAAATCAAATTTTTATTAACGAATAAATTCAATCTTGCCTGATGCTATGCCATACTGCTTTACAACAGTTGTGAGTCAATTAAATTATCATAGCAGTAATATATGTTAAATACGAAAAATTAAAAAAATTCGGCCCCTCGGTTGGAAAGCGTTACTCACGTCAACACGATTTGTGCTCCTGGCGAGATAATATCTGTGGATTTAGAGGGATTCTCAGCTTTAAATTTTTTGCTGCTAAAATAAATTCTCATCTGCATGACGTCTAATTACAATACTGCCACCTTTATTTCCCTCCGAAATGGTGAGGTAAACAACGGAATATACAGGAGCTTCAATTTTTAACAAGCTTCCTAATAATTTTAAAGAATTTATAAACACCTATTACATGCAAACGTGTGATTAAAAAAAACTCTACTTAACCACGCCTTCTACATTTTAAATCGGATTTTTTAAAACAATTGTATTCATCCTTAAGCTTGGAATATAAATAGTTATAAAGAACCATTAGATATCTTAATTATTGAAATATTTTAGAGATAAAATAATAATTGTGCTGATTTTACACTGTAAAAATTTATCTGTTGATCGAGATAAAGTACTTATTATCTTATTACACATGAGCATTATGTAATTTAAATTATTAAATATAGCATATTTTTTTCTTACATCCGGTTTTATTAACCGTGTGTGTATATCGTTTTTACTAAAAAATTATTTAATAGCACAACGTTGTTTAAAGTTGTCTGACTGAAGAATTTCATCGGTTAATCATAATTACTTACAGCTTCAAACGATGTGTGTTTGATTCTTTCTAAAATGATGAAGATTTGCTTCTCATTAGGCTATATGGAAAATGTTTGATAGAATTAAATTAACGACCAATTCACAGAGTGCTGTTTTATTCATACGACGTTTCCTCCACAGTTTTTGGACTTCTTCAGGTGAAGACACTGACAATAAAATTTGTTTTGTTGTTAGCTACAGACAAAACATCTTTGCAACCAATTATGAAATTAAATTGACAAAATTTAGTGGCACTATAATTTCTTCAGTTTGAATAAAATTATTAAAATATTAATAATACAGATTTCCATTTAGAATGAATCCAAATGCGTTTCAATTAAACGCTTAAGTTCCAAAAAATAGATAAAAACTGTTTCTTGGACTGCATCCAGTGACGGTTACCACCGAAATATGATTTAGTATTGTAATTTAAGTTTATAAGGCTACGAATAAATTAAATCGTTAGACAGTTATAATAGACAATGTGAATCGTGGGAAATAAAATAAATAAGGATAAACAAAATTTAATCATTAAAACAAATGTTTAAAGAGGCTACTACTATATCAAAATACTTCTCCATATAACAAATGTTACAATTTGTAAAATAATTAAAATTAATGTGTAATATTAATTCTAAAATTTTATAGCAAAATATATATTAAAAGTTTACATAATTTTAAAAGCTAAAAAATATCACTCATTACGGTATTATAGTGTTTACTGTTGTTTTAATAAATAAAATTTCAGATAAATTATGTATTCTTTTAAGCTTCAACGTTATTCCAATTACATTCAGATTTTTATTTAATAGTTACAACGTTGATTGCCTATATATTTACTTGGAGCAATCCAAAAATTGTGGACGAAACGTTGTGTGAATAAAATAAACTTTTTTAAAAAAATTGGTCGTTAATAGAATTGTGTAAAATTCCTTTGAAAAATAGACGTCAAGTGATACGATATGTATGGAAATGAATCCGTTCTGCCGATTTTCCAAAATTCAAAATCTGGTAAATTTTTGTTGCGAACAACAATTTTTTTTCCTTTTTGTGTGTCACCTGCTGTCAATTTCTGTCTGACGTCCAATTACTAGCTAAATGTCAGCGGTTATCGTTTTGGCACCAATTATCGAAAAATACGTCGAAATATTTTAGCAGTTTCTGCCTTTGCGTGAAAGTTGAGGATTCTTTCGAAATTCATGAACACTTTGTAATAGGAAACGTAGCACGAATGTCCCACAGTTAAGAAATACAGAACGTCCTGCGCTCCATTACAAACTCTCCCTGGTATCTTATAAATTCCGTAATCCACCATAATGTCAAGCTTCCCAAAGTGAACTCCGTAATCACCAAATCCATAGCCTCATTAAAAGCGCCCTCAACCACCCGAACCCCAAGATCCAACAACTCCAAGACAATACTCACTCATCTCTACGCTTCCGTCGGCTCAAAATAAAACTCGCAATCGACCTCGTTCTTCCTTCTTAACATTCAGGAACATCCTAGTTCACCTTACCTTCATTCTCGCAGACCACATCCTCATATATTCTCCAATAATAAATACACCGCCTGTCAAACCTCAACCACCCACATCGTATGACTCTCAGATACACACGGGGAAAAAACAAAATAAAAGAACGAAACCCATCTGCTGAAGTAGCCTAATCAATGGACTAACTTACGTTCATGTTTACATTTTAATTATATATCTTATTATAATATTGGAAATGCATTATTTAAATTTTGTATATACTGGATCCATTATTGTACCAAACTAATAATCGTAAGATAAAAGTTTTTATATGAAATAATCAAAAAATAATAATTGGAAAAATAACTATATTTAGACATACTCGTCGTTCAGTTAGTCTTCAAAAAATGTCAATAAATGCATACAAAACCATACAATCGGATTAAATTAAGACTGAGTTTTCTATTCCGCATTGAATTTATAATAGCGACAAGTTAGTGTACAGTGACACGTTACTGTAAAACTGTTGTGAAGAAAAACATCATATATAGTTTTTACGTCATTCCGTGGGAGATTTCAACTCGTTTGATAGCATCGTGTTCCGTTTGTACCGACACATTCGTGCTGTGGCAGAAGAAAATGGCAAGGAATGTCCGCTTCAGCAGCCACTGGCAGGTTTTCCGTTTATTCCGCACTTCTGCACAGGTCACGTTGCCCACGACAGAAATGCAATAGCCACTGTAAAAAAACAAACGACCAACAACATTCCACGTACGTTCAGATCAATACTTATACATAAATTCACAGGTTACTGAAATGCACAAAATAATTACGGTGCATTAGAGAACAAAATTAATAACGACGCCACTTCTTCACCTGGAATGGACATTCGAGATAAAACCAAGTTTATTTCGATGTAAATATCCTACTCGCTACTAGTCAGCAACTGAAGCAAATTAAATTAAATACGAACATTATCTGACGATTCATAAATCAATAGTTTAGGCCAATTAATTCAGAAAATATTTCTGAAGTGAGTGTAATAATACTAGCGAATCTAGATTCAAAAATGTTTCACATTAAGCCTAATACATATTAAAACTCAATGTTAAAACATGTACCGTTCAAAAAAAATTAATATTATTTTAATCCGACCTTTCAAAACCACCGCTATTATCATCTCCTATATTTGCAACAAATAAACATGGATACTGTAAATAAGTCGTAAATTTTTACATAATTCAACAAATTAAAAACAACGTTTCGTCCTAAATTTTGAGACTTCTTCGGGACAAACAGTACATTAAAATGGAGGTTTTGGACGCAGTATTTTCACTTGTGGTCCTCTATTTTATTTCAAAGCATTTAAGACTAGAAGAAATTTGATAACCTGAAATCCCAAAATCGTTGACGAAAATTTGTGTGCAATGTCTTAAATAAAAAAATTCTGACTTATTTGTCAATTTTATAATTAATTACAATATTTAATATCATTCTACATTTATCTCTCCAATTTCATATCTTTCTTTACAAATTTGATGAAACGTTTAAGTAAATAAATTAAGTTACATATAATGGTCTGTGTTTCGTCTCGCTTCTAATGCCGACAGTTAAAGTTATATATAATAAATTACATCTCGGCATTTAAGACGTCTTCAAGTGTTACAATTTTGTTAATTTATTTTAACTTCAAGATTCATTTAAAAACAAATAAAATAATCCGATGAATGAATATCGAAATAAAATTATAAATTTGAGTCAGTAAAATGTTCATAATTCATTTAAACTTCATAATTAACGCAATTATTAATTTAAGTATAATGAAAATAATAAAACAACGCTCTTGATCAAAATGTAAGAAAACAATGCCAATATTGGCATAATACATGTAGCTTTAATGTCTGATTTAAGTTTATTAATTAGCTCTGTATCCAGAAAAAATTTAATGAGATACAATTGCACAGAAATTTTTTTAATAATTATTGAACGTTTCGATAATATCTTGCGTCTTCCTCAAGTAACGTGATGTCAAAATGTCCAGCTATGTTATTTTTCTGTGTTTTTTTTCCACGTATCCGATTCGTCTGGAAACTGAAGTCGTTTACAAGGTTTGCAGTAAAAAGAACTAGTATTGATGTAATGAAATTTAAAACAAACACAAGAAAAATGGGAAGTTTAAAAGGAACACATTCAGGTCGTAAACAGGAGAAATCTGGAATTTAAATTTTGAGCATAATAAATATAAGGTCTTTTAATAAATTTTTACTGATAAATGGCCATTAAATATGAAATCTAATAAGTGTTTAATGAAAATGTAGCACATATTTAGCGCTCTATTAGGAGGCACCATACTATTAGTAGGTCACAATAGAGATTGTAGGGGTTATTCACTAGTATTGGCAGATGAGTGGATCACGTGATATCGGTTGGCGGATGACGTCATATGACGACTTAGAACAATCACCCACAAAGTTTATCTTACAGTTACATATGAAGTACAGAATAACACAATTTAATTATAATTAATGTAAGTATTGTTAATGAACATAATTTTTTGAATTCTGCAATATTGATAATATCTGTACAATGTTAGGACTATGACCGTAGTTATTAATGAAATAATAAGATGATTGGAATTCAATTTATCTTTCGGTTCTCTAGAGACTTGTAAGTTAATTATAAGTGAGCAACAACCGTGTTATCAATTGTAGAATTGTACCACTCGGTGTTTCAGTTTTACTTCCCAAAGGAACAACTGCTTTACCCCTGTTTCTACGCCTCCTCCTCCTCCTCCTCCTCCTCCTCAGCTCCTTCCGGCTCTTCCACTTGCAACCTAAACAAGATTACAACTCCTCCAAAAAGCCACAACAATTCCAGCCGACTCTGTCCGCTTTAAGCTTCATAGAAGCTAATTTAAACTTCTCAAAAAGAATTTATCTTTCTGCAAATATTGCAGTTCTATAACAGTCCTCATCTGTGGCGACTCATTTAAAGTTACGTGTTGTATCACCCCAAGGATCAATTCTTACGAGGATAATTTTCCCTTACGTAAGATATTAATATATATTACCCGTAATATGCTACATTTATAATTTCGTCTGCGTAACGTGTAATAGAAACATTTTTAAATTATTGAAATATAAAATCAAATTTGCGCAAATTCCTGGCACGTATTTTTACGTCTTACATATTTAAAATAAAGAAAGTTAATTTTAGATTGAAGCCGCATATAATAGGGATATTGTAGGATTGTTAAGGTCTTCGAAATGCCACCAGTTAAACCTTTTTTTCCTTTTAAATCACCTTTGATTAATTCAAATAAACAACAAGAAGTCCATAAACAGTAATCTTTTTATTACTTCGTCAAAAACATTTAAAACTGTATCACGATGAGGCTGCCTCTGTGTTAGCACGCACGTTCTGCCCGGCGCTGTACTTTTTGTAGATCTTAGACGAACAGGGGGTTGAAAAGGAAACACTGCGGATGCTCGTTTCTCATTCCAGGCAGGCTTCTTGTGCTTTAAAGAATGTAGCCCGGGAATCGAAGCAGAAATTCAAACTCTTATAATACTATTATTTTAATGTTTCTTAAAATGAAGAAGCAAATAATTCCTCCTAAATTAATTCATGTGCCTATTTCACTGTTATATGAATCGTAGCGTCATAGTATTGGGTCGATGCAAAAGTCTTCAGTTTTATTCATTTTTTTTCTCACACCATACTGATTAGCCTTGAAAGTGGGAAAAACGATCTGTTAACGACATACAGAGTCCAAATAGAAGAAAACAAATTGAATAAACGCAGTGTAGCGGTGCCAATCCAATGAAGAACAGTAAGGACTTGTGCATCGGCCCAGAATCTTCGCCAGCGACCCGCGATAATCTTTATCCAAGGAGCTGATATTTACTTTACCGAGCGAAACTAAATACGACATAATCTGCCATTTCTTATAAATAAGTTAATTAAATTATCTGACTTGTTAAAAATAAAACGCAAAGAATGGCCGAATGAAAGAAATGGATTAATTTAATTTTGTAATTTTTTGATTGGAGAACTGAGGTGGTCCTGAAGATATATTAAAAATAAAACGCAAAGAATGGCCGAATGCAAGAAATGGATGAATTTAATTTTGTAATTTTTTAATTGGAGAACTGAGGTGTTCCTGAAGATATATTAAAAATAAAACGCAAAGAATGGCCGAATGAAAGAAATGGATTAATTTAATTTTGTAATTTTTAATTGGAGAACTGAGGTGGTCCTGAAGATATATTAAAAATAAAACGCAAAGAATGGCCGAATGCAAGAAATGGATGAATTTATTTTTCTAATTTTTTAATTGGAGAACTGAGGTGGTCCCTAAAGATATGGGACGAAACGTATTCGAAATAAATTAATCCAGTTCTGACGTTTCGTCGTTCCTTGTGTTTTAACTACCATTTTTTGCTGTACGAGGGCAACGCGCAGTATTCAGTGACAGGAATCATCCTGGTGGAATCGGACGAGTATAAAAACCAAAAATCTAGGCATAACGACATAGAATATAAACCATAGCATAGTAAGATTAACCTAAACAAAATACACAACTCTGCTAATACAAATTCTGTAAAACCCATGTTATCTTAAATAAAATTAACAATTCAACAGTAGCAATAATAAAAGAATAATTAATAATGAGTATAGACTGTAATATTCAGAATAATTTTGAACATACAACTAACTTGGCCGACGATTCATGGAGATCCGGAAACATAGATTGTAACCGGAAAACCGGATTGTTCGACAAACCAAATATATAAAAGTGGAAATGCGGGAAAGATGGAATGTATTTAGAACGGTTTTGGCTCCCAACCTTCGTCAGAAGGATGGTGAGACAAGGACATTAAGAATGTTTCCCTTCAGTCTCTTCACGAATAATAATAAATTAGTAAAACTGATCATTCATATACAAAATGAATATATATCACTAATCGCGAGTTCATTCTCACAGTTTGGGCCGTTTCGGGAACTCTGGACGCAAACAGGTTGCCAAAGAGGTTCTTGAGAAGAGCCAATTCGGCCTTTCAAATCGAGATACTCATCGTAACGGTTGACGAGACTTGGATTTATGCCTGCGACATGTTAACCAGCCACAGAGGTTCGCAACGCGCTGCGCTAACGACCGGAAGCCAATTAAAACGTGTTAAAGTCTCTCGCTTATAAAGCTGATGTTGGCTTTCCTTTGAGTATCGGCTAAGTTCTACGGATATAAATCACTTTCAAGCTGAAATCGAGCGATGCTTTCTGGCTTTTATGAGTCTGAAGGTAGATTGTCGCGTAGAATTTGCACTGGAAATTGCCGCACAATTGAATTACACCAACGTCAAAATTTCCATACAATTAATTACCTTACAACATTCTAGGTCCATATTGTTGCTATCTCGATGTAATAATTCCCCCCCCCAAAAAAAATTCTGAATTATTGGCTGATTTGATGCTTATGTTCGTTATTATTGAATTCGTCATTTCGTTGTTAATTATGCAAATTTGAAGTGGTTTCAAGCGTTTAATTTTTATGTTATTTTTCAGACTCTTAAAATTGTAATTTTGCTAAGATATTCGTACAATTCCATTATATAATTTTATTTACGTTTAGGCCCATCTAGAAGTTGAAGATGACTTATATTGAAACACCTGAAGAGGGCCCCAAATGTCGGAATGAGGTTGTTGTGTGGCTAATTTAAGACAAACGCGAGAAATGTGGTAACATTATTTCGACGTCGGTTTTTAATAATTATGTATATAAGGACTATTAGCAGACTATTATAACATTTTAGAACACAAAGTAGATTTTTTCACCAAAAAAAATCATTATTTAAAAGTGAAACGTAGTTTCTATACATGTTTCCCAATATTTTTACATCAGAACATTTGAACCAAGGAAAATAATCGTTTACTAAAGACGACGTTGATTTCCTGCGTGGGCAGCGAATAATTTAGGTGTTAAGGAAATTTATTTAGGATGGATTTTAATAATGTAATTTGCGATTAGCGTGCAAGGTATCTAACAATTTTGTGCTATAATTGAGATAACGCAACTTTTTTAAGGTCAGGAATCGCATAATTTTTGAGAGTCATGAGTCTGGCAACTAGAATGGACAAGTCCTGAGGCAGTGTCTAACAAATGTGAAAAATCTTCTCTAATACGGAGTTGAACAGCTGTTTAATTTTTAAAAATAAATTGTGTTTAGAGTCTCATTAACTGCTTGGTCACCTGTTTAATTTTGTTTTTAAAACTCTCAACACTTAAGGGTAAAATCTCGAGGAGAGCTGCTGGAAAATTGTTCTGGATTTGTTTACAAATGAGAGTTTTGACACATCTGTTCTTTTCCGAAGGAACGAATGTTCTTGGACTGATTATTTCTCCCAATCTGGATCGGGTGAAGTAACCTCTTGAGGCTGTCTCGGTGGAACGTCTGTAATAAATAACCATCTATTTAATATTCATTAATATGCACCATGAGGGTACAAAAAACGCTGTTTTTCTGTTAAAGGTTTATGATCGAAGAAAATAATTTGAATTTTATAAAAAATTAATGTGTCGTTAATTATATTAAAATTTTAGAATGTGTTGAGAGAGAGAGAAATATTGCCGTTTGTATAATTTAAAGTGGAACTGCCTTGTAAATGACATCAGTAATTTACAGAATTTTAATTTAAAGAACTGTTTTATTGATTTTTTTACTGTCTAGTGATGTGATGTAATTTTCTTGGGTAATAATTTAAGAGGAAGGGAAAGTTTTCTTGTCTCATCGTGTAGGGAACATGTTCATGGATGAGGCAAGTGTGAAACTGTTTTAATGAATTACATTTTTTTGTATAGACTCGGAGAGTAAAAGGCAATAAAAGGCGCGTAATAGGAAATTGCTTTTGATATCCCGATTCTCTTTATGTCATAAAAATGGATTGTGTTTATGATAAAATATTAATGTGCCGGTTGAAGCGCCACCTATATCTCGTCCCGGTGTTCGTTTGGAATTTCGTGAGCATTGTCTCCCAGTGGAGCTGATATGAAAGAAGCAAAGGTGGAAAGAATGAAAGCGACTGCAGATGGACCTGTCCGCGAGGAGCGCTGTTGCCACGCGGTTGCATAATGAGATTTTACCTTTCCATTCCCTATTTTTTTTTGTTTCATTGTCGTGAAATGACTTGAAGTGAGCTCGGTTCCGTTAAGGCACGTGGTAGGGCGGAGGGCGTTTGTATTTGTGTCTGTTTGTTTTGGATATACGAAAGCCTGTCGGCCAGGTTAATGGCCTGTCTGGGTCAGTGCAGGGCCGCCAACTTTGCGGCGCCAGGTGCCCTCGCTCGTCCACCATCTCGCTCCATTAATCGTGTCAAATTATGCACACAGAAAGTCTACTTTCGCTGTCATGCCAAATAGGGCAAACAGTTCGTGGAAAGAGAGAGAGAGATTCCCAAATCAGCTCTGTTAAGGTAATGTCGGGACACTTCACTGAAGTCGAGAAATAAATTATTTAAACAGTACCTGCGTCGGCGAACACCTAACTTTCTGTTTACATAAATGACTTAAAACTTCCCCAAAAACTTGTGTACAGCATGTGGCTTAAAAGTCACACCTATCTAATTAAATAATTTTTGAACCGTCGTCTTTCATTCAGAATAAAAAAGTCTTCCTGCCTACGTCACTGATATTTTGGAAAATTTCTCCACACTTTACGCTGTCTCCCCATCATTGCGTTTGCAATATTATGAAGCCGGGTTTCCATTTTCATTGTAGCCTACATTTGAACGTGATATTAATTAGTATTGAAGAGATAGTAATTGTGTAAATCAGCAGAAGCGACTTGAAACAGCTAGTCTTCAGTCTGATGCGTAGTCCACCTCCTCGATCCAGACCTACTTGAACGTTCTCTATTCGCTTCAACATTTTCAATTCTAGCAACCGTGCAATGGAACCCCCGTTTAACAACATACATTGTCACTGACGCGAAATATTACGGGTTCCACCAGCGACACCAGCAAAAAATTTGCCAATGTTGTTTTGAAATGAATTTTCTTATTTCAATATAAATACCCCACTTTTTTGTCAGTATCAACGAATATAATTTTACATTTAAAAAAAACTCACTTGCTGGCTCAAGATGAAATCGAAAATTCTATTCATTGAGACTCATTAACAGGGTGGCATTATTAAAATCGTAAGTTGAGAAAATGTCAGTCTTCATAATATTATAACTGAAAAATTAATAATCTTGGAACCGAGGTCATTTTACCCCAAAAATGATGGGCGAGATCAGAGTGAAATTATCCACTTGGGTAATCAACATCACCAGTGTTGTATAGGGTTTTTCAGTAAGGGCTGGTCGATGTTGAAATGGAAAAAAAACTAGCTGTGTGTGAGGTATTAAAGATTTTTTTTAATTAAAAGACCATATACATGGGCCTTTTAGATGAAAAAAATAATTAAATTTCAACGTCGACTCCCCCCCCCCAAAAAAAATATTAGTAAGTCGTAATTTTTCGTCAAACTATTTTAAGGCACCATGTTCCACTGAATTGAGAATTTAGCATAATAACTGCAACTACTTACAGAATTTTTCCCCTCATTGTGGAATTAAACAATGTAGCTGCAAAAGTGAGGCTTGTTAAGAGTAGGCTACAAAATATTGCAACTCTACTGTAACGACTGGAATTTTTTCCAGCACTAAATTTTGTACGGTAAGAAGAAGCGCTGTCTTTCCTTTCCTTTGACCATTTTGCTTTTATTTTGTTCAAGTAACGTTAAATTTTGTTCGAGCTGAGTATGTTCGTTACATGTATTTGCCACCGATGACGGACGGTGATGCTAATCTTGAGGCGTTGAACATTGTAACGGCTGTCTACTTCGCGAGGTAGAAGGAATCGCCCACGTCCAGTTTGTGTCTGGTTACGCCATTACTAAATATAGTACCTAGAATCCCAACCATTGTTAGAGGCCGTGAGACTAGATTCCGTTTCGCGGCTCACGTGCGTCAAGGAATCGTACACCTCCAAAGCACACAATCGTTCAAATCACTGACGCATTTGAAATTTGACGACGTGTGTGGTGTTAGATTCGTCGGACTCCTTTGTCGCTTGGTTCATTGCCTGTTTTATTAATTTTTTTTTTACAAGTTGGAGCGGAAAAATTTCTCAGGATCGACAGGAGTCGATAATTGAGATTTGGACACACGTATACACGAAGAGGGAAATAATTTCGTTGTATATATGACATACTAACGAGACAGTGAACTGTCTTTTCAATTATTATTCCCGACTTGTTATCAAACGTTCAAAATCGCTTTAAAACAAGTGTTTATTCAATACCATTTTTATAATATATATTTAACGGTCAATTGACATACATTTTATTACTCAGAAAAAAAATTCTGTGAAGAAAAACTAATTTCCAGTTTTTTTCTTCTTGCATTTGAATAACCTTCCGTTGACCTAACCATATTACACCTCTAATTATTAACAAAATTGTAGGCGGAACCTAAAATTAAATATTGAATAACGAAATTGTTGTTCCATTTTTGACCTTGAAAAGCAAGACCAAGAACGACTCTGATTAATGATGATGAAAAACCTTTGGTCACACATTTAATGAAGTCAAAATTATATTTTAATTTTGATTGTAGATTTTGTTACGTTTTTTAGAGGAGCTTTCGGCATACGCCATAGTCACCTTCATTTGTCAAGCTAAAATTTTGGTATATATATTTTATGTAATATTTGAATTTCGACGTGGCTAAAGTTTGACATCTGGACTCATTGAAATAATTTTCAATGGCTCGTGGGCGTATCTTGCTAATTGTGTTTGGTTAGCATAGGTGCGGTAAAATTTGATGAACTCTAGGACTCCGATGTTCGGCAAACGTCCTGAATAAGCCAATACATTCTGGAATCGTACACATTCCGTGGAAAATTAGGAAGCTCCTCTAAAAACTTACAATCAAAATTAAAATATAATTTTGCTTTTATTAAATGTGGGGTTGATTTGAAACCAAGTCTTCATCATCATCATTTTTTTTTGTAACAGACTTCATGGCTGTGATCCTGAAAGACGCAACTCCTCTTTAATAGCATAGGAATGGAATTAGGGGGTGTTGAAGGTAGTGCAAGGCAGCCAGGGGTTGACTAAGGCCCCCGCGCTATAGTTTAAGGATCCTAATAAATTGTTTTCATATTTAACCTGAAAGGAAATAGATTGGTGTACTGGTGGTTTATCCACAGAATATGAAACGGATCAAAACCGAATGAAGGTTTCATATAAACAAACGTAGACAGTGAATTAAAAATCAAAATATTTCTTCAAAGAGAAACACTTGAGTAATGGCGTGAATGGAAACTGTATATTTAATAGAGATTAATTTTAAAAATTATAAATATTTTATAAAATTAGTCATTATGAATTGCAGTAAATAGACTATTTTCATAATTCGTATGATGCTCTGTTCTGTTTCGAAAGAAACTATCAGAACAAGAAATCGGGAAAGTTGATGTACGCAAGTCTGTTTGGAGGAGAAGATTATAATAACGTTCTGACGACATCGTATGGATGACGTTTAGAGGCCGAAACACTCGCAGGCAATTCCTGCATAATTACTTGCCAACTGTGGAGTCATGTTCTTAATCCGAAAAGCGGATGGGAGTGGCTGCGGAATGAAGAATTTTTCCGGGAATTTCCGCGTGAATCCCCGCCTACACACTGCTGAATCGTCATTAAGTTGCTTATGCCTCCATTCTCATCCTCTAATTTAGTCCACGATTATCATTTACCAGCCTTTCTTTTGTTCTGGTTACACACCTCTACTATATTATTTAGAATGCGTGAATTTGTTTATATACCTTTGCAAAAGAACGGAAAAAATTACCACTGCAAAATTTAGTTTTCAGTTCAAAAAGACAAACTTTAAATAATTTTAACGTTCGTTTCAATCGTAATGATTTATTTAACGACCAACTAAGACTTTTTATTATTCAAACAAATTTATAAATAAAAAATTCATTGATAAAAATAATTTGATATTTTTTACTTGATCATATTAAATCTTCCAGTTATTAAAATCTGTATATAGAAACTAGATTTAAAAAAGTAATTTATGTTCCAATTTTAACATTGTATTAATTAATGCATGTCCAGATTGATTGATAAGTTATTGGCATGGTGAGATGTAATTATATTCTTCTTAGTTCAAAACGTGAAGCGTTTTCCTTTAGGGGCTATAACCGGAATTCCCGGTCATGAACAGATGACGAAACATTCGTAATTCCTGAGTGACCGTCCCATTTGTTTAGAAGAACATTGTCGGAAATGTAATCTTAATTATGTAAAAATCAATCACTCTAAATTATGTCATCAAATTGGATAAAAGAGGTTAATGATAAAGTAAGAAATAGGAAATAATTTTCTATTTTTGATGGAAAGGTATAACAAATTTGTGGTTATTGAAGGTACTAGACGGAATACAAAATTTATTACTTAAAGTTGCAGTATTAAAATCCTCTCTCATGCTATTAAAGGGGCGTTGTCTGTTTCAGGATCACCCTGCAGCCCCCCCAAATCTTTGAACAAGTTTATAACTCCTTATGTTCAACAATTAACTATTCAGAACAATGTTATTCCTACTTTCCAAGTTGAAAAACGAATCAAAATTTTCAAATCCTAATTTCTATTGAGGAGTATTTAATTTATTACTTTGGTTTTTCAGAAAATTATGAAATATCTATGCGATTTAAGTCAAATTGTTGACAAGTTCTCGAGCAGCGATATGCTTAAGCGTTTTTCTGTTGGGATTTTTCACAGCTCCCTCCAGAAATTCAGATTTAAACTTCACCCATTTTAAAATGCCAGGCACAAGTTATTTTCAATAAACTTCCTGTTTTCAACTTCTTTGTTAGAAGTTTATTTATCGGCGAAACACTCTTCCGCTTAGTCACCATATTACAATTATTTCCGTGTAGTACAGTATTATCTTTTGGAACTGCGATTTTCTGAGGCGTTTCGGATAACCCGAGCTCGGTTAACCGGGGTTACTTGTTGTATTATTTAAAAATATTTGGCGTTGCAATAAGGTGTAGCGACTACATTACAATCTGCCAATTCCCTGGGTTGTTTAGTCAAGAATGGAAAAATATCTCTTTAAGGACGATGCCCACTATGTCGTTTACAAAGTTGTTTGTAGATTTAGATTTATTGTTGTTTCCATTAATCCTCGATTGAGGAAATAGGATACGTCATACATTATAAATTAAAAATGAACAAAATAAAGTACATAATTAAAGACAAATAATCTTAAAATAAATTAATAAAAGGAAATGTAAGGATTGTGACAAAGGTTACATAGAGACCAAGAGAGCTATGAAGATTAGATTGAAGTAACACAGGATTAATTACAAACTACTAAGAGACAGACACTCGGTTATCACTAAGCATATTTTATTTCCTGATCATCACTGACTTTAATATCCTTGATGTTGGAAACAATTACAAATTTAGACTTCTTTCTGAAATGATTAACATTAGATTATTTCACAATTTTTCAGTTAATGTCAAAAATGAGTGTGATTCATTAAGGTTAAACCTATGATTATTTGTTACATAGGCTCTATCTTTACTTGTTATCTTTGATGTTTTAAGAAGGGTTGAGGTAACCTTGTCAAATTCTTTGGTATCATGCAATTGGTAGAGGAAACGTTGGGGTGTATTATATGTTGTCTGTTTATATTCAGGCCATTTTATTTCATATTTTATAAGTATTATTAGTCACCAGTAAGTTAAATGAGAAGTCTATAAAATGTGTGCGAATTATTTGGGCGTCTTTGTGAATAGCTTTGGTCGTAGCTTCCATCGCTTATATAATATTGTGCACAAGCTGTGCAGGTTTCGGTGGTAACGCTATCGCGAATTCCGGTGCAGTTATCAGGAGTTGCGAGAGTTTCCGCTGGATGCTGCGGTTGCTTACAGAGCTGGAAGCTGCGCATAGTTGCGCCGCCGAGCATGACGTCACTTCTCATGTTAAGCTATCTCGTTTCAAGGCTGTTACGTCACCTCAGCTCACCTCAGCTCAGCTCAGCTAGGCTCACCGGTGTGCCACACGAGTCTGCTCCTCTTACCTTTACCTTTACCTTGCGCCTAAGCTGGGACAATTGCTGCGACGGTGATTACAAACGCAGGCGACTGCTGGAAGCGGCACGTGCGTACGTGCGTGCGGCTCTGCGCTTCAATTTAAGAACACTCGTGTCATCATCCGGGAAAGGGTCCAACCGCAACGGAAATGCTTGCTTCGAGTCTTCACGACGGTGGAAAATGCAAAAAATAAAAAGCCACTCGCACGTGGCACTTCCACTTTCTTGCAGTGCTTTTTTTTTAAGCTGCATGGGTAATTTGATGCGTTCCACCAACCCTTTCATGCTCAAACTTTTGCCGCCGGCGACTCGGCTTCAGGGGTCACTAAAAGATTGATTTCAAAACTATTTCCGTCTTCTATAACAGTGCACTAACATCCCTAGTTTACAAACTTTATACTTTATCTTAAATGGATAACAGCCAATCCGTCAGAACAGTTTCAATATCCAATAAAAAAATTCAGTTGCTACAAAGAGGTTGAAAACAAAAAGACAGTAAAGCACCACGTTTCGCCCCTAACTTAGGGCGTCATCAGACGAACACAATAATAGAAAAAAATAATTTTTCTGAAAATAGTAGTTTCAATGGTGTTAAACTTCAGTATTAATCTTATTATTTTCCCCAAGCTCTTCAATTAGTAGATTCCAAAAATATTTAATACTCTCTGGGTGCCCGGCGATGCCCCGGATGTTAATGCTTAAATATACCTAACATTTTACTTAAGTTATGATGCTTTTTGTTTCTGGCGAACGTCGTCGTCGTCGCCGCAGCACGCACACATTGTATTGTATTTGCTAATAATCTACAATTGGGCGCAAGCCCGGTGGCAGATACATAATTAAATATACATAATTATAAACTAAAGAAAGATAAACATGTTCTGTGGATGCCCTGAAAGAGAAAAGAGAAACACTTCACTTCACTACACTTTAGTTTTTTATATTCGGAAACACATTTATATTAAAAAATATCCACTTCACTTCACACGTTTTTTCAGATTTGACCTAAATTTATTTTCTTGAAGAGGATTTCCTCCAAACACCCCCACAGGTAAATTATTCCAGTCGTTGATAGTCCTATTTAGGAATGAGAATTTGCCAACATCTGTTTTTTGTTTTCTATATTTCACTTTGAATTGGTGATCCCATCTACCTATATAACTGGGCTTTTGCATTTTGTAGCTAATTCCAATCCATGGTTTTTGCCCCGTATAAGCTTTGAATAGCAAATGAAGTCTTGCTTTCTCCCTCCTTTCTGACAATACCTCCCAACCTAGCTGTTTTACTTTTTCCTTCCTATGCACAAAATTAGCAGCCCTTTTCTGAACTTTGTCTAATGATTCTATTTGATTAATTCTATAAGGATCCCAACAAGCCGCCCCATATTCCAAAATTGGTCTAACTAGAGATAAGTATGTCACCACCTTTGTTTTTGAACTTCCCTTTTTAAGTTCCTCATAATAAAATGTAAGGAATTCCACGCTTTTCGGGCCGTGAAATTCACTTGTTCCTCCCACCCAAGTTTTGTTGAAATATATCCCCAGATATTTGCAGCTCGTTACCCTTGGATTTAGTTCCCCACCTATTCTATATTCTGTCTCATTTAACAACGTGCGTTTAGTAAACGAGATTGAGCTACGTTTCTTTCCATTAATTTTCATTTTATTTCCCAGAGCCCAGCTATTAACTTTATCTAGATCTTCTTGTAATAATAAAGTGTCTTCCTCGTTTGTTATCTTTCTGTATATGATGCAGTCGTCAGCGAAAAGCTGACACATAGTAAGGGCATAATGCATCCTGTAGCAAATTATGTGTGTCATTAGGGTAGGGCGGATACAAATAGTGTCGCTGGAAACGCCGAAAGCTTCCAAGTAAAATAAATTAAGACGGCGACTGTTCTAAGATTTATCCACCGATAATCAGATCAACCTAAGGTAATAATTTACTGAAATTTTGATCGAATCTAAAAGTTGTTCAACAGAATAGCTGTTGATATGCTAAACTTCAAGTTTTCAAATTTCTGATTGAACATTCTCTGACGTATTGGCTACTATATATGTATATTTATAATTCAGATAAAATATCATTTTTGAAAGCTAGGGATGATTGTGTCGTATATATTACTAGAGAGCCCTGTCATGGAAGATGGATATGGTGTACGGATCGGCCAATTAATGACCATTGAACGAGTCATTGGCGGCTTAAATGGACCATAAAAGGGTTGATGGAACGTATCGAATTACCACGCTGCAAAAAAACTTTTTCCCGGATTTTCTTAAACTTAAATTATCTGAAAAGCATACTTTGCTTAGTATTTCTTCTGTATAACTATGCTTTAGAAAGATAAATTCTTTTCTGACTGGTCGTCAGCCCAGGTTTATTTTCATTTCGATACAAAAACTTACAAGAAAGGGCAGTGCAAGAAACGTGGTCATTAATGCAGTACTTGGAGTGTTGAGATACTAAGAGAGGAATTCAAAAAATTAGGGCAGCGTAATTTCTTAACCAGGGACTGTCTTTAAATTTTTCTTGAAAGATGATCTCTTTCTTTCGGGCATCATTGAAGGATGGGGATAGTTGGCCAGAAATCGTTTCCCAATTTAGGGGGAGAATATTATTTTGTGATAAGATCTGGATTACAGAAAAGGAGACTTTCGTTCAACATGGTGCCAAATTTCATTAGATTAAGGGCTAAAGCAGTGTTCCCTTGTTTGTTATATTTTATAACTTAAATGTTGTTATAGTGTTCTTGAATTTCGTGCAACTCTCCGATCATTATTATTCGTCCATCAGAAATGAAATTGTGTGTGGAATTTTTTTGAAGATCTTTGTCGGTTTTATTAATTTTTGAAGCTCATGAATGGCAATCGGGGATCTTTTACACCAGCTAATCAACTGTCAAGTTTTTTTCTTCGTTTTACATTATTTGAGTATCTTATAGCCAGAGGATATTTCTATCATGATTTAATGATTGTCAACTGTGATTTTCTAACGAGTGCATGACTTGAGAGATCTTTTTAGGAAGGCCATCGCTTTACAGGCTTGTCACGTCGTCTCTGGAATGCATTCTGGGCTTGCCTGGATAAATAGCGAAATATCGAGAAGGTCCTCGGACTTGCGATAAGCAAGATAAGACGATCCCGAGCGTCGCCCAACAACACCGCGCGTCCATTTCCTTAACACGGAAACACTGTTATCTCTGACCGGAACCAACCCGACCCAATATGGCGCCGCGCGACTCATCGGATTCCGGAGGGTACAGACCTACTATTGTGCACGATGAACACACAAGTGGGAAATCTAAATAGCTCATCGTGGCGAGGAACTCTTGAGCAAAGTATCTGAGTAACTGCTGTAAGAGTGGGCGGCCATTGAAGGCGCTGGGCCACGCCATGCCGTGTAGTGCGTCACGCAGGGATTCACCGTGGCCGCAGCTAATCGCTTATTAAAAAGCCTGGCTCATGTAATTAAGACGACGTAGAGAGCAGCGGGGACTATAACGTGCCACACGGCAAGGCACTCCAGCAGGAAGAAAGTGAACGGTCTTGGACTACTGACAATACAAATAAAATGCATCGGAATCTCTAAAATAATTATTTAAATAAAAGAAGGAATGTACGTAATTTAAAGAATGTCTAAGACCAATTCAGTATATTTCCTTTATACTACAATATAGTTATTTTTAATTGTTGCTTGAAGTCTGCCTGATTATTAAAAATTTCATTATCCTTGACTTATCGACTATGCTTTGAGAAACCAAACCGTATGTTTAGCTCAATTTTAAATCGAGTATGTCCAGGGAATTATTGTGGGGATATACAGGAAGTGGGCTGTCCGCTTTTTTAATTTTTGGGTAATAAGAAGACCCCATATTAAAACTGAAATAAAATTTTTAAAATTTACAGAGTCTAATTGACAAAATCAAACTTTTCTCTGTCTATTTTAGAAGCTTTAGTTTTCTTCAGCCATATCCATGTATAACATACAATATTTGTTACAGACACATTCAGTTTAAATCTCATAACCCTTAAATTCAATTATTTACTCATATCTGTCGTACCTTAAGTTTACATTCATATTTAAAAATTTTATTTGTACATTTTTATACCCTCACAATCTATGGGTATCATCAGTGTTTAAATTTATTTATTATCTGCTACTTTTTCCATCTATCGGGTTTATTAAAATCATTCAGATTTTAAATCATCATCTTTTTTAGGTATTATATTTATTTTACATTTAAATTCCATTTCCTGCAGTATATCACATATCATCACAACCAAAGACTTAAAAAATTCTTAATATTAAAAAATTTTCCTTCTCTTTCCCCCTTCCGTTTTACTTCTTTTTAAGTCACATCATTAATTTTATATTATTATTTCCTACCATTTATCCTTTCATATATTCCCTGCTCTGTCTTTTCTTTTTTCGTCACTCTAATACTCTCCGATTCTACCTCATATTTTTCATTCTTCACGAGTTTCGATAATGCAGTTCAACTTTTCTTTCAAATTTCTTCATTGTCAATGTATTCTATTTTCTAATTTTATACCAGTATGCCCTACATAAATTTGGTTATTTTTAGAGGGGTCTCATAAAAAATGTCTTTTTCATCATTCATCTTAATTTTATATTTCATGCTATGCATTCATGTTATTTTATTTATCGGTTATAACTAGTATGAAATGGGCGTAATATGTAATAGTGATAGAATTTAGTAATATAATTTATAAAATGGCCTACGAGCTCCGGAAAGGAATTTCTGTGTACGAGGAAGTTTCTTACGCTGTTCCCAGCCGTTCATCAACTGCCCGAAACTAGATTGTTATCCATTTCCAGAGCTCCTAGGTACGAGGAAGGCATTGTTTGCTTCAAATTCTTGTTCAGTCTCGTCATAATTCTCGGAAAGTATCTGCCCTTGCATGTGCGTAGGATGTGTGGTGAATAACGAGCACCGCCATAGCGTAACAACTAAAATAAAGCTTTACTCATCAGGGAATTAATTGTAGAGACTCGCTGGCTTTCAATAAGTCACTACTACTTCCAGGGCGTTTTCCCTCTTTTATATAAGATTTGTTGTAATTTCGGTATATTTACAGATCACATTTTCAGTCGAAAAGTAATTTTTAGAAATATTGACTTAAGCTGATATTGGGATTGGAAATGGTCAGAAAAAAAGTGAAAAGAACGGGAGAAATGTTAATAACGTTCCACTTCAAAAGTCTGAGAGCTGAGGGGAAATTCGCTTTAAGAAAAAAATGAAATATAATTGCGGGAGAGTTACGGATTGTGTGGAGGCAGAAGAAATTATAGGAAACGCCGATGAGATGAGATGTATTTGTTCTTTCGTTAATGAACGTTTGCGCTTTTAGTCTTAAGGATATTTCCGTTAGAATGCCTGAATAATCCTTACACTTCGTAAGAATTCTTAAGTTTTCGGAGAAGATTTTAACGGAAAGGCGCAAGACAAAAGACACTTGTGAATTAAAACTCTGAAATACTTAAAAAGGAAACTTTAAAATGGATAAGGTTTTAAGCTACAAAGGAAGCTATGAGAACGAAAGCCATTGTACAGTCTCGATAAAACTTTATATTATACACATGGTTTTATGGAGTTTCAGACTTCAAAAAGTAAGACACATTTAAAAAAATTAAAAAAAAGCTATACCACATATTAAGACGTTAATACACAGCATCGTGACTTGAAACTAACGAAAACTTGTAAATTAAAACAGGAAAAGAACTAAAACTGGGGGAAATGATTTATGCCGGGGGAAATTGTTCGAACTGAGAAAGTTGAAATATTTTCCGACATAAAGAGATTCCGTCCTTGTGTGATAAAATTATGCTAGAAGACTTGATTTTTGTCTACTTATACCTTAAATGGTGATATTGGTGCACAGTTATTTTTTTATATCTTACTGATAAGCTTCAAAACGGCTCAACAGCTGAGTTGTTCATTAAACGTTAGGTTAATTAGGGGGATTAAAACAAATTTATGTAACAAGTTACCCACCCGCAGAGTGATTCTCTTAACCAGGAGTTGAGCTCCTCAGGTTGCATTCATGTCTCAAATGTAGAAAAAATTTCCTTAACACGCTGAAGGAGTTTCAAGATTCGATACAACAAAGTTTAGTCTGCAATTTTAAATCCAGCCAATTTATTTTCTACACTTATAGAACTGTCCTGAAATGAGCCAAATGACCTAAATGTTTGTTTTGAAATGTCGTCTGACGAATTAAATTTGAGGCCATTTCGTACGTTTACCAAGAAGATAAATACGCTTCTGATTTTCCCCAATGAGAAAGGAGTGTCTGGCGCTTGCACTTACAATACTCTGCATTGAGACAGACACACACAGACACACAGAGAGACGTGGATGTGACGTCACTTGCACGAAGCAATTGCAGGAGCCGCTCTCACACTTACAGAACATCTTGGTGGTAATAATTACCCGGAACAAGGCCGCAGAGTTACGCAAAGAAATTCCGAAATACCCACGAATAGGAGAAACAGCGAATGATATCACGGTCTTGCGTAAAATTGGCAGGAAAAGCTCAAAGATAACTTCTTTTCCTAAACCAAAGAATCTTGAGTAATAGCGACTTTTATTTCATTCGCATGTCAATTACACGTGAAGGAAAATGCGTAATATGTATTTAACTTTATTCTACAGTATATCTTCGAATTTTTCAGTTATATTAATATATTCATTCATAAGAGATGAAAATGAGATTTGGTGACGTAACTGAAATTAAAGCTCGTCGCCGCCATTGAGGACAGTCTAGAAATATTCCAATTTTCAAGAGAAAAATAGACAAATTCCAATTGCCGGCCGTTTGTTCTGTGTGTGTCCAAGATGAATAGTGACGTTCACCATGCCCCTTAAGTTGAAGCCAGCGGCATGGCAGGGAAGCGAGGTTAAGGGGGGGAAAAGGGAGTTAATTATTAATTACAGTAGAATTAATAAATATAAGACTGCGATAAGTAAATATCTGGGACCCGCCCGACAGTCGACTACTTTTCTAATTGAAAATGAATATATCTTTGTTTTTGCCTCATGTGTTCCTGTACCATTCAACTGAATTAGTTCATTTTCAGGGTTACTATAAGTAAATACGCAGGCAACGCCATCATTTTTCTAGTTTATTATAAATAATCATTCTTGACTGGCATACGCCTCTCTTTCTAACCCCAGCTCATCCGACCACCAACCCAAATATAGGACAATCATGAACCGCTCATTCCATCGGTGATTGTCAATGCTTGAGAAGTACAGGAAGATGGATGCTCTGATAGCAGAATATGTGGGGTTCCACAGTCGCATTCCCGAAACCGGGAAGAATAGGAACTGGCATTGCCTCTTGGACAGTCCGTTCAGGATTATTAGCGACCGAGACGTCTGCCAGACTGTTAATATACAAGTCACATTCTGGAACGGTTGAGGCGCGTGACCAGAGTGCTGAACGCCCTCGGTCGTATCCCTCATTGGGGAGGAATCTGAAGGAAGCTATTGGATTCGTTACATGTGATTACTCCACTTTTTGCCCCAGCGATTTGGGAAAAATCCATTTGCCGTTCTGCAAGATGTTTCTCAATTGAACGTCATAACAATACTACTCTGAATCCCGGCTCCTTGTATCGCAAGCTTTGTCGTCCAGCGTCGAATTCAGTGCTCCGCTTTGACAATTGAAGCATTATTATAATTTCCTGATGGATCGGGACATGTGTAAGAGGCCGTGCGTTTCTTGTGGTTTTTGGTCGAGTGGCACAGCGGAATCTGGAGGTCATTAGCGCCTATTACGGAGAGCAGGTTCTTCAGGAAGCTGCGAGGATGCGACCCTGAACTTCAAGCCAGTTTGGTACATCTTCAAAAAAAAGGGGGGCGAGGCGAGGATTCCCTGGAATATCGAATAACAGAGAATCGCCAAGGACGATCAACGTCAGCCCCAAAATTTCACCCGCAAGGAAAATGAGTTCTGAGAAAACACGAAGCTTAGGGTTTCGATCTGAAGTATCTGGAGATAAGATGCGAAAAAAATTCTGGTCATGTGATCGTCGTTGACCACAAATTATCGACATGGTTATTTTTGTTCCAATTTCAAATATACGGTATTTTTGAATTACCGTAATACAAATACTCTGTCTCCTTTTAATTTTGTGGTCCAACTATCGCCTGATTTTCTTCCTAGTTTTTCATATTCCCGTAATTTAAAATGAGAGAGAGATGCATTGTGACCCATGGTTATTTTTTAAATGCAAAAGCGTACCTATGGGCTTAAAAAATTATTAGGATAATTCCACGTCTGACTCAAGATGGAAGCTTTAAGCGTAATATTCTTGTATTCGTCTATAAAGTTCACACAATAAACAAAAAGAATGAATGACAATGGCTCTACACAACATTATATTAATTAAAAACGCAGTTTAACTCACGAATGGAAGAAATTATAAAATATCGTTGCCGTTATTAAAATTTACAAGGGAAGGAAACTTTTCAAGATTTGTAGACCTTGTAGATCGAAAAAGATCAAGGATGGTTTTGAAGAAAGCTTCGGTTATATTCCTCAGAAGGAAAAAAGTTTGTCAGAGTTAATATCAATTTTTTTTCTGATGGACGTGTAGCGGATGTTGATGAATGACCCTCGCATTGTAGCCTTTGGATGTCTAATCGCAGATAAACATGTCTACTCAGGATGATAAGAGATTAAGGGACTCACGGCCAGAAGATACTTAAATTAATCGGGAGACTTGGAGGTTTTCTTAATTTTCTGTGTCGGAAGTATGTGAGCTGATGGGAGCTGCGGACACGCACGGAATGAGGCCCAAACAAATAACAAATCCACGAAGCCCAACCGGCTACATGCTCCGTTGAGCAAATGCTGCAACAGAACCTCCAAAAAAGAATTGCGTGCAACTCCGAAACGCGTACAAAATTTAAGTTAACAAAAGAATAGGTTTCGGTTTTGTGAACAATCGCAGCTCTATCTTTTAAACCATAAACTTTATATTCATCAGACATCAACTCATTGAATAAATAAACCAGTCAACGCGCCAGAAATCTAATACAAGAATCATTAATTCACTGTTCGATTTAAAATTTTCTGAATTAATAACTTTGCTTAAAGGTAAGATTCTGATAATATACATATATTTTATTTAATTTATAAATCAAATTCGCTAATATAAAATGGACAATATTACATACATAACAAACAAAACAAATGAATGAATACAGTAAAGTTCCTTACAGGTATCACCGGCAGCTACTTCAACTCATCTATATTAACCTTTGCTGTATTTTTTTTTACTCATTTCCGTCCAATTCGTTCTTGACTGAAGGGTTCATGATTCCCCTGAGCCACCAGACCATCGTCTCGGTGGCATTTCATCTCGTGAGTAACAATTCTGAAATTCTTCGGTCCTTTTCCTTATCATCACAACGTAATTCCTACATCCATAATACACCTCTTATTTATTCTACTACGTCTATAATTCTTAGAACGCTGCGTTCCATTTCTTGGTACCTCCGTAGGCGCACAAGTACAAAAAGTTAGATATAGATGAATTATAAAAGTACAACTGTCTAAAAATTTTATAATAAAATTATATAAAAAAGAAAGATTCCTTACAAATAATTTCCAGTAATTTAAATAAATAATTACAGTAAATAAATGCCATTTTCTGATTTTTTCTATTTAATAAAAATTATTTAAGTTTTTTTATATATTCTTAAGAGGTTTGAAGGTGAGGACACGTTCTTAAAAGTCAGACTAAAGAAATATTGTGGTGGGGGGGTGGGACATGCAGAATACAATTAAATCTACCATATTCAATTGAGCACAATATAGCTGCTATTTGGTCACGTTTTGCTACGCTTCCGTTACGGTAGATTATATTCTACAATACAAATAAAAAAAACCGCGAAATTTGAAATGACAGGTCTCCGAAACAGTGACAGACAGAAAGGTGAAACAAGACAGGTCTGGAAATTCTTATACAGTGGAAATGGTTCGGTATTGGCTCATTCTGATGTATTGCAACTTTACAGCGGTTTGTTGCCACATTTTAAGCTCAGGAGGATGCACCAGAGAATGCAGGATGGAGCACGACCACACCGACTTCCTTGAGGATTACTTCAGTGACGGTCATTGCTTTGAATTATTCCCGAGTGGCAGACAAGTGTATGGACGTGGCTTCTTCTCCTGAGGCCACTGGAAAGACACGGTTTACTCTAAGAATCCTCAAACGTTGGAACAGCTTAGGCGTGTGCATCCTTCAGTTGCGTCATGAACGGCGTTGCAATGTGACCTGACCTCTCTCAGACGCTATTTCAAAGACCCCTTTCATGTCCAATATTGGAAATATTTCTGCAAACCAGTGTGTAATAAATTCCAGACATACCACTTGTTTTATACTTTTGTCTGCCTGTTTCGCAGTTTGGTGATGTCAAAGCTGGGAAGTCTTTTCTGAAACACCCTGCATCAGAAGCACGTGAAGGATGAAAAATACGCAAGTTAATATAGGGTTTTCCAATGAGGGTGGGTCGATGTTGAAAGCGAATAAAACAAAAGTCTGTGAAGGTATTCAAGAAATTCGTTTTTATTTGAAAGGCCCGTGTATGCCCTTTCAAATATAAAAAGGATTTCGTTAATATCTCACACACACGGCTTGTTTTATTCCATTTCAACATCGACCCGCCCTTATTTAAAAACCCTATATATTTCTGATTTATTTAGAACCGCCTATTAACGTGACATATTTCTAACCCTTACATTTGCCCGATTATATGCCACAATAAAAACAGAACATCTGTAAGGGTGATACCAAAATCTATGATTTCTGAATCATTATAATTTAATAGCTGTCACTTCCAAAGACTGAATAATTTAAATCGGAAAAAAATCTTGAGTGTCGTAAATTGTGTGTGATTTATGCTTTATAGGTATTTCTAATCTCAAAGATAGTGGAAATAATTGGGGGTTGAGGTTTTTAACCTGATAGTTCACCCTAGAACCATTTATGTAGTTGACGTGAGTGTTTTTCTGTTTGTGATCAAGAGTTTGAATCCTGTGGGAGTTGTGGGTCGTTACTTCCAAAGACTGACTGAATAATTTAAATGAGAGAAAATCTTGAGAATCGTAAATTGTGTGTGATTTTTGTATTATAGGTATTTCTAATCTCAAAGATAGTGGAAATAATTGGGGGTTGAGGTCTTTCACCTGATGGTTCACCCTAGAACCTTTTTATGTAGTTGACGCAAGTGTTTTTCTGTTTGAATCCTGTGGGAGTAGTGGGTCGCGTCTGTGAAGGCCATGCACTGGTGAGGTGTCCTGGATGAGCATGTGTGCAGTTTCGCAAGGTTCGTGCCGTATACGGCTTTGGTCCCGTTGCCCACTTGAGCTGCGCCTTACAAGGCCGAGCCGAGTCGAGTCGGCTGCTGCTTTCACCGACGCTTTTGGTAAAAATGACTCTGACTTCATCTATTATGCTTTCTACGAACTGCCAAGGTTATTCGCTCCTTCCGCCACGTAATTTGCCCTCTTGACTCGACAGATTCTTGTCTCACCTCTAGCCTCAAATATGTAGTAATTAATCGGTCATTTCAAAGAACTTACAAAGGACCGAATCTTCTCGCTTTCTTCTCTATTACTTTACTCTAGAAATTAGCTGTAGAATTGTATGTAACGAAATTTATCATACTGTTTAAAATGATGACTAAATGACCACGAAATTATTAATTGCTTTTTGAAATACAAAACATTGGAACGAGGTACAAATGGCACATAAGCAATTTAATTTTTAGGTAGGAAAATTCTAAAACGCTGAAGTGAGAAGTAACAAACGGAAAAAACGTCATTAATTTGATCTTGACATTCGTCCACATTTCCCTGCTTCTACTCGCTCCAGAGACTTACCTTTCCAATTCAATTGGTCAAGAATGAAATAACCCCGGCTATCACGGTTATTAAAATTATTCTGGATGATGCAACGTTTTCTTTTATCGACTCCAAGTCTATCTGGACAGTTTGTTTACTGTAGGAAACGGCGCATTGAGATAGTATTTCCCCGCCAGAGTTGTCTAGGGAAACATTTTAGACACAATATAGGTATGCCATTTTTGTTTAATTAATTTTTTCATATTTAAATACATAAATTTTAACAAAAAATATAGGATGTTGTTATTGAAAGTGTTTATTAAAATTTCTTTTTTGCATAGATATTATGGCACATTCTTTCGGAAGGTTCCTTTTCAAAATTTTAACGAAATTAATTAATGGTATTTCTTAATGGAAAGAAGTAATTGAGATGATTTAAAATTGAAGAGGACCTAATAACATAAATTTAAAATTCAAAAATCAGTCGTGTTGAATTTTCCTTCAAGAATATTAAATAGATGTTTTTCACTTAATTTCTGTGTTTAGCTATACAAAATAAAATGTTTATCTCGAATAAAAGAATTTCGTAAAAACAAAGTATGTTATAAATAATAACCTTTCGGTGCCTATTTGTAATAATACAAATAATGTATTTACAAAATGATACTATAAAAATAACCAATATTTCTTAACTTTTAAATATATATTTCGATTTTGAATTTTTATGAATAGATGATTTCTATTCTACTTTCAAAAAATTAAAATTTTACTTTTCTTCTGTAATCTGATACATATTTTTGATGTTCCGTAATCGCGGAAACCAAAACGCGTTTTCTTCACAGCCAGACTGACTCAAGTGTTTGAAATTGGAATACTTAATTTCATAGTCCAGTAACGACTTGACGTAACGAAACGTTGTGATTTAAAAAAATGACTGTTGTAAACGTCTTGATTTATTTTATTATTTTTAAAAATGAATGAGTTAACAGTGTAGTAAGTCAGAAATAAAATTAAATTTAGTACATCACGGTGTTGTGTTCCTTTTATTGGAACCACTTTACGTGCAATAATAAATTCCTATACAACTAGAATTTGCAAACAATATAAAATACAATTATATGAAATATTACTAACAAATTCAGGAGATATAGATTGATTAAAATTAAATACGAAATTAATTTCCCCGTTAAGATAATGGAGTTTTACAGTTGTACCAAAAATTATTTGATAATTAATGACATTCGTGTTATTTTTGAATATTCTAATATCTTAAATTAAGTGAACGATAAAATAAACATTTCGGACTAACGTAATATTATGAAGGAAATTAACGGTTTGGATTCTAAATTTCCACCGTATCCACTAAAAAAATATTTTAAGTTTAGTTTTCAGATTTATTCAGGTATGTCTATAAAAATTTATGTAAGTCATAAATTTGGTCGGCAATGTATTATGTGAAGAATGTGACCATTATTCTAGGTTTATAAATGAAATTTTACTCTTCAGATCCAATAATTCGGCTATTAATGCGAAGAATGATATCAATAATTTAAAGAATATTTCTGATTAGTGTGATGATCATATTTATCATTGAATGTAATAAATTTTACTATTGCACCTGGGTAGGTTCCAATGAAAGGAACGCAATGTCTTGTTGCGTTAAATTTTTCTTTTGAATTTATTTCGATTTCCGACTTACGAGGCTGTTACTCATTTATCATATTATTTTATTTAAAGCTTCATTTTTTCCATTTATTTGCCCGTATATTTTCCCTTGTGACTTTTTAAAATCGCCCGTTGGTTTCTGCGATTCTTTAAATTTATGTTTGGAGCTGTAGTTAAGTCTATTATTCCTCATCTTATGAGGCTCACTTTACGGAAAACATTTGAAGAAGGAAACTCCTTTGGACCCCATTTGCCAATAAAATGTGCCTTTAGAATCAAAGTGAAATGCATGGACATCTCTCGGTAATTATTGGATTGGTCACAAAATCCCCCTAGGATTGACTTTATTTATTCCATTATCTTTGACCTTATAAAGTGAATCACGGAATAGCAGGGTAAAGCAAGGTAAAGGATAGAAGGATATCAGATCTGTTACTCAGAATATCATATGCTGGTGGTTCAGGGGCGTCAAGAACGCTCCAGATAAGAACGAGGTGGAAGAAAATGAGTAGATAGTAGGTGAAAGTACCTGTAAGAATGTCATCCCCTGTCTATTCACGAGCAGTTTTCCAGTTTGCCTTTGAATGGGTCATGTGACGGTCCTCCTAACTCCCGCCATTGGTCGGAATTGAATTCCTGCTGACGGTGTGTGTTATCAGTCACCAACTAGATGCGTGGGTTATCAGCTTGGGCGATGAGGCGTGTAACGGTCACTTTTTACGAGGCATTTATTATTAGGCGGTGACTTGAGCTCGAAGGTCAGCTCACAGATAATGCGTTGTTTCGAAGGAACGCGCTTCCCCTAGTCTTCCAGTTCCTGTCTCTGTCCGCACACCATTCCTTTCCCGTTATTTTTATCGTCTCCACATCCCGGAGACAAATATCTCAACCTGTGGCACTTCGTCGAAGGCGGAGCTAACGAACGCCATGCTTACACACGTTTCAACAAAATCGAAAAACCGCCCAGGGGAAAAGTACAAGTAAATGGGAACTCGGCCAAAAGTGATTTCGTAGGCTCGACGCTAATTTTGCGGTGGAATAAATCTAAAGCCGCGGTTTAGCGTGCGTCACAACCAGGACACGGGAAGATTGTCAAAAAATATACGACCCAATTTTGTTATCAAACGCGAGGTCGTGTCCTATAAAACAATTTCGTTACAACATATAGCATTAAAAGGTATAACAAAGAATCTAATTTGTTTAACCGAAACTATTATGCTCGAATGACCATGAACAGTAAGGGACGTTCAGCTCATTTAGTTTAACGTCCCAATAACTATTATAGTTATTAGGGACTGCCATACCTTGCACTCGGAGTCATTTATGACGAATTGCTGACAGGGAAGAGAATATGACCCATTTATATTTGTTATGAACCAGGAACGTGAACAAATCTTTTATGGCTCTTTCCGAGTGGGCGAGTTCCTCCTCTCTGATCTGGTGAGCACCTGGGGGGTGAATTATCCGAGTCAGGGTAACAGGTGTAAAGTATGCGCTTTAACGTCAGTATGTCCCCACATCTGCTACAAATAGGTCGAGCTTCCCTCTTAATTAAGTACGCTTGAGTAAGCATCGTGTCACCAGAAGAGATTCTGGATAAGATGACCTGCAGTTAGGCCACCAGGGAAAATAGTGTGCATCGCCGCCATTAATTCAGCTTAGTAACAACTAAATGGCTTGTACGCGAATTTGCTGTTCATTGTTACTTTCGGATAATATCTGGCTGGACCTCAGAAAATTGTAGACTTAATTATTTTTGATATAATTAATATTAAACATACATAAAATCAAAACAAAACGTTTATTTCTTGACAACATAGCCCAACGTTTCGTTTCTTATTGTTGGGTCTTCTTGACGTGATACAGACTAAAAATACAGACAGGTCTTAAATTTCTTAATTTTAAGAAAAAATTACTTCTTCGATGTGAATTCTGTATTTATAAAATACTGCCGATTATCGAAATTATCAAACGATTTTTCCATTGCCACATCAAAGCAGAAATTTATTCTTAAATTTCTGCTTTTAATACTTTTAGTGTGAATCACTTGCAGAAGTCCTGAAGCGTAGCAATTTTTTGCAAGTGTATGAATGCTCCTAAATCTATATTATTTTGACAGATTTTTAATTTTAATACTGAAGAATACTATCGAGATGAAGTAGATGTTCCACGTGAGAACTGTTTAGGAAAATAGTGTTAGTGATGAATTGAAGATTTTAAAAATAAAATAGAGGTCATTTTGGTTTAATTACAAAATTTTGAGTTTGATTTTGCAAAAAATAAAGTCTATTATACTATTTTCTCGTTGAAAAAGTTTCCTATATATATTTTTTATTATTATTTATAGATAATTTCATGTTATAATTTATAGCGAAAGCTACTTTGTAAAATATTTAATAAAATTAATAATTATTTTTGTAATTGTTTGATATTATTGAGACGGATTTAAAAACAGTTTTCTGATTTATTCGTCATTGCATTTATTTTGCAATCATTCTAATGTTATGTCGGATATAACAATTTCATTGAATCGGTTAATAATTATATTTTCCGTGGCAAAGTGACTAATTCCGTATAATAGAAGGAACACAAACTCCAGAAATATTAATGATTTCAAAGTTCCTTCGTGAGTAATAGGAAAATTGCCATGAGTAGTTCTCTCTTTTAGGGAACGATAAAAATCGGTAGTCGCTTTGCGTTATCACTCCATCTTAATTTTACTAAAATCATTTGAGAAAGGACCGGTTCAGGTTGTTCCGTTCACAGACGTGCCACGCCCACTTTCACTTTTTAAGTCCGAATTTTTGTAGTTTTTAAGAATTCTTAAATAAGAAATCCTCCATTTTGATTTTTTATTGTAGGAAAAAGATGCTAGCGGGTGCTATTGCTTACGAAATAGTAGAGGATTTTGCTCAAATGTTTGCTTCGATTTGGAAAATAATCGATATTTGAAGTATCGTTGGGTTTTGAAGAGATGTATTTCTGGAAGTATAACGGTTGTTGTTGCTGTGCAGTTTTGAAAATGTCAACGTTTCAGCACGTTCGCGGCTCGCTCAATCCAGTATTTTAATACGTTTGTTCGCTCGGCAGCAAAATTCGTTTGAATTCGTCCGAAGTGGCCGTCTGCTACTCGGAACCTGTGAAGTGTTAACTTTTCAACGGCGCTGGCTTGCATGAGTGACTTGGTCTATCAGTTTTCCGCGCTTACGTCATGCCACTGTTGCTCGCTTTTCAACACAACACAAGCCAAGCTCTCGCGCTATCATGTATAGCCTACGTGCATCCTGGCTGCCTCTACAAATACGAATTTGTGAAGCCACGTCTGCGGAAAAAAAAGCGCAACAAACGTGACTAATTCACTCTCTCTCAACCCTTCATTTTAACGAATTATGAAATAATGGAACACAGCGTTTAACTGTTAAAATTAATATCTTTAATGGAATATACTAGCCGAAGTACCGGGCGTTGCTCGGGTTCACGTAAATAATAAATCAGGAATATAATCAAAGAACTTTCTTACAGTACTTGAGGATAAGCTACATTCATAGTTCTACTCCAGAGGGATCACTTCTAGCCAGAGGGCTCTGTAAACGCTCATTTTGCATGTTTTCCAAGAGCCAAAATCGATTTCTGTTACCCATTTTCAATCATTGTTTGTATAAATGGCAAAGAAAAGTCGTGAGGGTAGGGTTTTTTTTACACCAAGGAGTCATTTTGATCCATATCCGGTGGCTTGAAGAAACGGTCATATGACCAAAATTATACAGAATCGAATTTCCAATCGACTGTGTCCTCAGAATTTTTGTAAAACCCTAAATTTTTAAACTACAAGATGTTCCAAAATTATTTTTTTATCGTATTGTAGCTCATGGAAAAAAGGAGGGTCGATTGGTCCACCTTAGAAATAACAGATATCTACTGACAGACCTCGGCGAGACAAAGAGAATCAGCCCCTTACTCGTTTCTTCAAGTTGAGTAAGTTACGGGCTTTGCTAGAGGCGGAAAACCACCGAGAAAAAAGCGGAAAAATGGAAGTTTGTTCACATTTTCACTTTTTTTCCCATATATACAGTATTGTTGGTATTTAAGTTTATTTAATTTAATACTTTTACCTGTGATGAATGTCAGTATTTTATTTGCTTCTTACCCTACTCGGAAAGTAAAACTAAATTACGTATACATCGTATCGACGATTCAAAGAGTTAGTTCCCTGCCAACAGTACTTGGTTACGACTCTAAATGTTTTTAATTAAAAAAAAGTATTATAGATCAAGGATATAATCACCCTGCATCCAATTTAGATGTCAATGAGCGTATGGGACACGAAACCACTTACGTAAAACGTTTTTAATTTTTTTCATATATATAACTATGGTATATTTAAACAGTGTAAAGATCATGGGCAGCATCGGACCCTGAGGAACACGTGAGCCAAATTTGGTCAAATTCGGACCAGTCATTTGGACGCCTATAGCTAGGACATGCATACTGACAAATATTTTTAGACGTATAATATAACAAAGTCGGAGAAACTATTGCGCCAAAAATTTGTCTGGTATCATGGGGAACCTTCTATGAAATTACAGCATGCATTATATAGGGTTTTCCAATAAGGGAGGGTAGGTGTTGAAATGGAATAAAACAAGCTGTGTGAGAGGTATCAGCGAATTTTTATTTATTAAAAAGGCACTTGTGTGTCCTTTCAAATAAAAAAGAATTTCGTTAGTACCTCACACGCGGCTTGTTTTAATCCATTTCAACACCGACTCGTTCTTATTAAAAAACCCTATACGTACTTAACAATCACAATAATAAAGTACATAACTTGAAAATAATAAACAAATGTACACTATAATAATAAACAATAAACAAAGACATAACTTAAAAACGAGAACAAGACCTGTAAAACACATATATTAAAGGAATTACAGATAACAATTATACAAATACAATATACATTTATATACAAAAACGTGGAGGGATAAGATCACTACATAAAAAGTTAAAATTAATTTTAATTGGGCAATTTACTAATGTTATATTGTATTTCTATAAGCGTATACACAGATAAAATTAAAGAAGACCTTTGAACGTGATTTTGGAAAGTATTAATTTCTTAATTGAAGTGACAGTGGCGTGAAACATTTTCCCAGAGAACATTAATAAATTTGTGCGTACATTGAAGTCATCACCATTGTCGACTTGATTCACGCTTTACAGGAATTTCAGATTATTTTTGAATAAAAATGCACTCTCTAGTAAATCAACCACTTTCCGATGTTCTCAGTCTTCCTAAATGGATCTTCAGTAAGGACTTGTAATAGTTGACTAAACGACATTTATCAAGCTTTACCGTAGGTTGTAGTGGTCTTATTTAACTGTCGTGAAGTATCCCTAGCACAAAATAAAGCTTGTGAGCTGTAATATTGTTTACAATGTTGAGCCAAGGGACTTGTTTTCAGCTAATCTTTAAGAAGTTTATATTTAGACGCGTAGTTTTCTTGTGTGGGTGACTTTGCTGGGAAGCAGAACATCTCCTGGCATTGCAACCATGAGAATCCTCGATATAATCGGAAACTCCGGTTGACGTGGATTGGGTTGCATATTCATCATCTGCAGTTGCGAGTCGTGCGACTGGTTTCATGCGGTCGTGTACCTTAGCTTAATTCAATGCCAACTACTTCATATACAACTCTTTGCAAGAACCAACAATTTTCCATTTAGGATCCAGCCGCCATAATGGCCTGTTAATTTTATCGCCTTTTGTATCTGTCAGCCTAGGCTGTTCAGCGGTGCCCTGTTTCAGCCCGTATCCTTGTCATTTTAATTTCCACAATCTTCCTCGCGCTAAAAATAAGAATTTGTCACAGTACTTTTTCAATAAAGCTTTTTTTTTCACATGATTGGGTCCGTGCTGTATTTTAAATAGATAAGAAAGTAATTTTGTATGTATTCATAATTTCTCTTCAGACACCTTGGTTATTTCCATGCCTAAGACATCCAATGACCCACGATTTTCAAAATTATACCAGATGTCTCTAGAACCTCCTCCAAGAATCTCAAATCCACATTTAATCCGTTCTCTAGTTGATATCATTCCTTGAAGATGTCTGTCCTCCGCCACATACATCCACCAATAGAACAATTAATCCGTACCATATTAATCTATCGCGGTTCAGTACTCGTCGCCCTCTAAGCCAGTTATGCGTTTCATTATTAAACGCGATATAAAAGCTGACGGAATGGGAAGCTGGGCTATGAAATTTATAATTGTACCTACTTTTAATTTTCTGTCTAGACACTTGCATTAAACGCTGTACAATCTTACCTGCATTTTTTCCTCTCTGAAGCGCATGATAGTGCACGTAATTAGAAACAGTCATTTTTTCTGAACAAACCGTCAGTTTCACCCTCTACATGATTATAAGACATTACCACAAACTTTTATGACTTTAAAATTTACAATAAATAAAAAGACGTGTAAAAGTCAGCATTAAATATATCACTGTTTATTCACAAAAGCGACGTTTCATCTCCTCAGCCATACTTTACTTTGGGTTGTTTCTCTTTTAGATAAATAGTAGAGTTTTTAAAATTGTGTTTTGAACAATTGTTTATTCCTTACGTCAATTGAGACAAAAAATTCTTTTTTTTAGTTTTCTTATATTTAAAACTTTTTATATAAATTTGAAATATTCTATTGTTCCCATGACCACTACATGTTTTAGGTACCAGATTTATTAAGCAAAATAAAACAGTGTGTTTACATCAAGATTCCAGGTTTATTATTTAACTGATATACCAATATCTCCTATAATTCTTTTTATATTTCTAAATATATTGAAATAATGACTAATGAACAAAAAATAATTTTGTAGGAGCAGATGAATATGGCCCAAGAGGCCGAAGGCTGTTGTGAGTGGAAATGAAGAAATGATATAAAATATTTTACTATATTGCTATATAATTATTGTGTTTAATCAGTAAGAGCGCAGACATCAATAAGTTTGATGTTCCATCACCATAGAAACCTAGCAACTAATATTCACAGCCAGACTGAGGAAACGTTCATAACATCACCGAAAATCTTCCAGTCCGAAAGCGTAATGAGGGCACAGAATTGTACAGAAATGAAAATTAGGATTAATAAAAATTTATTTTGAATTATAAAATGTTTTTAATAATTGTAAAACATCTTATTTAAAGCAGATGTTTTAATAAAATAGTATTATATCTCAAATTACTCGAAAATAAATGGCACTTGAAGGAATGCTCAAGAATGAACTGTAAATTGGTATTTGAATGTAAATAGTTTCTCATTTCTCTGTAGGAGTTAGCTTAACTGTTAAGTTCAGGTTTGTGTTTTAAAGGAGGATCTCTACCCTTGATCGACTATAAGAAAATTGGTCTATTATTAATAGACTACAGTGCATTTTACAGTCTGTATAATCTTTTCCTATAGACCGTTTGGAATTAGAAGTCACGTGGCGTATCGGCGTGTTGCCACATAGGGATTAGGGAAGCAATGTTATACTGCACCCGGGGTCACTACTTGCGGTACTCATTTTCGGCAACGCTGCTTATTATTTCAAGCGTTGTGATTGATTAATTCACGGTCATACCTCTCACGCTACCTTCATATTCAAAAACGACTAAAGTTATTGGTTTCAGAATCTCCTGGCGAATTATTAAGTTCCTTTAGAGTCGATGATTCCTTTTTAGGGAATTTTGGACCGATGCTGCCGAGGTGACAGAAGCTTCGTTCTGAATCTGCTTTTTTTTACTGTATCTCAATTTATAATTAGTAGGGAGAGAAGTCTTGAGAAAGTGAATAGCCGAGGCAGAAACACTGTAAAATTGTACATCAATAAGCACCACATTTAACATGATTAGTTCAGTTCAATTTTTAAGAGAGGGATCAAACCTCTAAGAGAAATTTTATCGCAAAGATACGGCCAGTCTTATTTTACAGTTACCAAAGGTATTGATATTGGTTGTATTAATGATGGAAATACTTTTAGCATTAGTGCTAGAAGCAGAGCTACAGTTTGCAGAAACTTGTTTCCATTAAATTAGTATCCAATTATTAGAAATGTGTTTTCCCGCTTCAACGATCCTTGCAAGAACACGAACTGCAGCAAGCAAGGGACAAGAATATTCTGAAGTCACCAAACCGGCTTCCATATCTCGTTTCTTACTGTAGTTAACATAAATGTAAGACCCCGAGTCTTCCACGTAAAGGTTGAGCATTCATTTGAAGGTTTATCGTCAACCGGGAATAAAAAGGACGAACCGCGCGCGCAGAGTGGCGCAGCTCCGCATACTGATCCGAGTATTTCAGGAGCAGATCTCGAGAGGAATGCGTTGCTACGTCTTAACGCGTTTGGTCCCCTCGTTTTTCAGGTATCTGGTCTTCACCCTAATATGGCTCGTGGGTGACGGGCCGGAGAAAGGGACTCGTTTCGAAATGAGAACGCGAATGGCATCGATTTGCGTCCGAATGACTCACGGCAGAGCTGCAGCTGCAGCTGCTCGGGGAGTCAAAGTCCAGCATCACAGATGCGCTCAAGATTGCGCATAACTTCGATTCTGTCGCATATACGTATATAATATTGCATGCTTTTTGGTTTATGCTAGGAAGCTTTCGTGCTCACCGTCGCCACTCCGTGGAACAGACTCTGTCATCCCGCCTCTCAGTGATAGCTTACGTACGGCCACAGTGACACAAACGTATTACCCAAGAAATGATGGAAACAGTTATAAAAAAAAGAATCGTAACGTGGGCCAACGGGCCAGACGGAGTCATAAATGTATAGCCATTAAAATCACAGAATTCAAGACTCGCGAGAACTCATTGGTATGAAGCCATACATAGACTGGCCTTACGTACAATTAAGCACGTCTGCAATTTCAATTTTTTTAATTAAATTTTCTCTTTGATCCGAGAAGAAATTAATTCGTCAAAAATAGACAGGAAATACTCGCTGCTTATGCTGTTTCACACTATAAATATATCTGAAAACCTTCGTCAGTGCGTCAGTATGGATAACCCAGCTATAGGCGTCCAAACTACTAGTCCCGAAGCTGCCCATGATCTTAAATTTCTTTATCAAACTCAAGTTATTTGTGAAAAAGTGAAATACCTTTAGCGTAAAAGTTTTCGTGTCCCATACATGAATTGAGATCCCTTAAAGTAATTGCGGGTTGCCTATACCCTGTTCTACAATACTATTTGTTTTTTTAATTATTAACATTTCACGTCGTAATTAACAGATCGTTGGCAGAGACCTAACTCCTTGAGAAATAATAAATTTTTGAATCGTCGATAGGATGTATACGTAAATTAGCTTTATTTTTCGCGTCAGGTAAATTTTAATATTTATTAATATCTCATTTGTAAAAGCAAATAAAATATTATGCATTTGACAGTGACATTCGTCACAGATAAAAGTATTAAATTTAATAAACTTTAATAACAATATTGTGTATATGTGAAAAAAGGGAAAATGTCGACAAACCTCCTTTTTTTAGTGATTTTCCGCTTCTAAAAAAAGTCCTTACTGAACTTGAAGAAACGAGTAAGGACCGAGACCTATCAGTAAATATATTTCCAAGGTACACTAACCCTTTCCCCTGAGCTACAACATAATAAAAACTCTGTTTTGGAATGCCTCCGTAGTTCAGAAACTGAGGATTTTAGAAAAAGTTGAGGACACATTTTCGATTGTCGCTTTAATTCACCGAATTAAATTTGTTCTCATCGATCCATTTGTCAAAAATCTTTCCGGAATTACTTACTGCTTGGGGCTGTGTGACAATATTATTGTTTCGGGCGAGGACAGAATCCTTTCGAGATTTGAGGAGAAGCATTCTCTGCGAAGTGAATTTGACGTGATAATGTGGTCTGTAGATTGCGTTACTTGTGCCACCCCAATGAAGTCGGGAGTCCAAGTCGTAAAACCGTCGTTAAAGGCGCGGAACGGCTCGCCTCAATAATTAAAAGCCTTCAAGCCGCAAAGGTTTATTTTGACGCATGTGTTCGTTCCCTTAAACGACTGCTTTACTGGAAACAGGTTAATTACGAAACCCCCGGGGAAAAATTACGTCCTCGCCAAGTAATAGGTCGCGGTGATGGAAACGGAAATGAACGTCATATAACTCGTTTAGTTATGCGGTACTAATGAATTGGTTCGGCGGTTTGCTTACAAGCCTCCTTCTTGCCCGTGGCGCCAGGCGAGTGGGAAATGCCGCACCTAGTTTCAAACAGAAAAGGGGAAATCGACGGGGAAATTGGCAAAGTTGGAAATGTGACACGTTATTTCGAAACGAAATCCGTGGCAGGAGAACCGGGACATGTTCCACCGATCCTTGTTTGTATCTAGGCTATATCTGAAAACCGTCATAATTCGAACCATAAGAAAAATGCAACTAAACATTATATTCAATGCCAATTAAATCAGGCGTTGACAAATTTCCAATTTAATTTATTTTCAGGGTTAATCTAAATAAATAGCCGAGCAACACGGGGCACCCAGACAATTGGTAGTAATGACCTCAGGATATACTGGAAAGGACCAGCACCTGACCCCGTGTATGCCGTTAGGCTTTACGAGGCGAATTCGAGTAAATTGGCGTACAGAGCCCCGAGGGGCTCCTCGCCGAAGGTGCTCATTCATCTGTTGAAATCAGGCCGAGTGAGGTTAGCCAGGGATTGCTCAGAGACGCTGTTGTAAACAAAAGATTCTGAGGCTCTCCAACCGGGTTGCAATTTAATAAATCACAGTTTCCATCGTCATGAGGCATGACGCAGAGTGCGCAATGGAAACGTTGCTATATTAATAAAAAAATTATACTCCGACGGAAACTCGACAATTTTTCATTTATAATTTATATAGCATATCAGTCATAGTTACATCCTCAAAATGGATCAGAGTCGTCAGATGCTCAAAGGATTCGAACCGGCAATAGAAAGATTTCTAATCAGTGTCATTCGAACAATTTCATATGGATGTTGAATAGTAATGACAAATGATTCTTCATACATGGCGGCTTTGTATTGGATTAGCACATTATTCTAGTAATGGGCTTTCGAGCGACAGAAACTCGAAAGCTCAAGACGATACAAGATACTTCAGTTTGATGTGATTTGTTGCGTCTCCGTGGTTAGTATAGTAACGTTTCTTGAATACTAATTATCTCTCCGCGAATAATTTCGCTTAGATTAGTGAAGCTATCATTGGGGGAATCCGAGAGCTGCCGTATAAGACTACTCAATTATAGAAGCAAGCAAAGCATCCGCCACGTGGCTCGACAAGCCCCTTGGACGTCGTTTAACGAGCTCTTCAATTATTAAACCAATTATATTCACTTGCTCAAGGCCTGCTTTGTTGTTGGCGCGAGATTAAATACGCCCTCTTCTGGCTCGACAGACGCGCTACGTTCCCCTGGCACAATATTCGTAACATACACCATGTGCAGACTCGGAACCTCATCGGTTTGAATTCTAAATTGGTCAAGATTGAACCGAACTACGTCGACACTAGGGATATTTTAATATTTTTAACCCACTCCGACACACAATTAATTATTCCCCGGTAGAATGCTAATTGTAAATGTATTACTGTAATAAGTGAATTATTAAAACTTACAAAATAGTATTGCGAATACACGATAATAAAGTAAATAAAATTTGGATAAATAACTGTGAATGCTATTTCTACGGAATTAAAGATTAACAGAAATGTTTCCAATATGTTTATGATATTCCGAACAACGACGTAACACATCAATTTTAGGGAACCCGAAAGTAAAATTTGTTTGGTACGTATTTTATAACGCATTGTGGTTACAATACTTCTTGTTGTACGTATTAAATACGCTGTTCTTAGTCTCAAATGTAAAACCATTTAAAAACTATTCAATTATTTTAATATTCCTTGGAAGAAGACAGTTCCGCCAAACACTATTGTAACAATAAAATGAGAGGGTTTGACGAAGTATAATTCCTTGGCTTTTTTTATAACGTATTTTACAATGGTAAAAGATTGATATTTTGATTAATTTGAATATAAAAAAGTTTCATTCAAATTCTTTCAAAGATATAGCCGTGTATTGAATCAAATCAGAATGTTATATAAATAGATAACTACCAACTACGCCGATAAAAATTGTCGACATTAATGGTGCGTCGGTATATATTTTGAAGCTCACGTAAACCGTCAAATTATCTGAATTAAGCTTGCGGCATCAGCTCCAGACGCTGTGCTTCCTTGATGTGTTCCTCGATGGTTCACTGTGTCCCGCTGCCTGCGGAATTCATCCCCCTTTCCCATATTGACGACCCATTTCCCTGTCAGAAATGTTCTTGGCAGCAGATGTTCTCAGTTTCTCATTTTTCTTTGACTTTACATAAGATTTTTCTTGCTCCATTGGGTACCGTAGCCCGTCAACCTGGTGGTCTAATTATGGCGATTCCTACCAGAGCTAAAGACATTTACGTGCGGACGAGACTTGTGTTCGATCAACCACCTATGGACACGGCTCAGGAATTCTTTTCTATCAGAGTTTCACAACACCTCTAAAAGTATGTGTTAATTACCCAAGATAGATAACCTCTTTTATCGTCATTTGTATCAGGCGATGAACCTGTTTACATCACTACGGGGAATCGGTGAGCTTTGGTTAATCCCACGAGAGATTATCTCTTATCCCCACACCCGAATCTTCACGCACGCTGAACTTAAATGCAAATATTAATTATAATTTAATCGTTACAAAATTCTGTGGGGTCGAAAATGTTCAGCGAATATAGATGAAACGGCCTATCGCTTGTAGTTTAATCGTTGAATCACCTGATGAGATTAAAGAGTAACTTCTTGATAAGCGATTGGCAGCGAACCCGAGTCTTTTTTGCAAATCATTCTTTTTTCTGTTACATTTATTCACGGCTCCCTTCAATTTTTACTCTTCTTTTTATGAAACTAGACTACAATGTTTTTTTTTTAGTTTAGGCTTAACGGCACGTCAACCTAGGAGTTATCGGCGACTTACAGTTACTAAACTACAAATTTCTTAAATATATGGTATTTCCAATAGTGCAATAGTTACTTCCTTTTATACTTTTTATTTTTATAAAATTTAAATTATAAATATGTACATCTTTATAGTTTAAGGAAAAGAGAAATAATTAATAGACTAGGGTTTAAATAGTACTAAAAGTGCAGTAAATAGTGAAATTGATTATGCACAATCGATAAACATTACTTGATGTGTGATACACTCGAAATGCACCACCAAATCCCTTCCCCCTCCCCCATTCCGAAATAACAAAGAAGAAAAATATTGCTCTATTTTTATATTGGAGTTCAAAAGGGAAGTTACAGGAAGTATTAAACTATACATCCCAACGCAGTAACTAACCAGCTACGTATTACGCTATTTTAGGAAAATATATTTAAGGCATTCGTGGGTCTTTAAAATAAAAACGAAATTCGTTAACACCTCGCACACAGCTTATTTTATTCCATTTCAGCATCGACCCGCCTGTCCTTATTGGAAAAACCTGAACTTAATACTTGAAAATTAGTTTTTAGCATTTGTGTTGTCACAAATTTACGTTAATTAGGAAAATAAAATTGATTTCGCTTATTATACGTATTTTAAGATTAAGTTCGAAGGTACAATGTAATTTAAGTATTATCAAACTTCGTGGAAATAAAATTTAAAAAACTGCCATTACCAGTCTAGTTTCTCTAGAATCAACACTTCTCGCTGATTTCGCGTGATAATTGATAAGATATTGCTGCTCTTACAGAATTAAATAAGGTTGAATATGATAAGAGTTCTTAAAAAAAATCTATATTGTGTTAATGAGCCTTATCTTGAAACCTTGTAACCTTCGTTAATCGAACATTTATTATACTTTATATTCCGCATGATCAATCAAATGTATTCTCCTCGCAAAAAGTCTCCTTCGTCATGCATTAACTTGTCTGAAATAATTCCTGAAAATGTGAAACACGTTAGTGAGCAAATGAGGATAATTTACAATAGTACCTTTCTGAATAAGCCATCTGTTGCTTCATTGGTTTTCCTTTTAATGAAGTTGTGATAAAAAAAATTCACGCAGTCCAGATTAGCAAAGTGATATTTAACACGTAAAACGACTGGCAATCGTGAAATAAGTAGAATATCATTATTAGAGCTATTTGCACAAGAGTAATTAATAATACGTCAGACTCAATTTCACAATTTAATATAAATTACAGATACTAATTTAAATCTGATCGTAGTTTCGTCCTTCATGGAAATTTTCGTCTGAAAGCTGTTATTAGATGTTAATGTATAGCTGCAATTTATATTAAATTGAGCACTAATTGGATGATTTGTTAAATATTGTCAAAGTCTTGGAAATATTGCTTTGGGAAAGGAAATAAATTCGAGAAGTCCTACGAGTATATTATGCCAATTAAATAAAATTTAATGTCTAATATAGTGGAAGTGCATATATTAACCCTTTTTTAAAATACCATTTTGTTTTCCCTGAATATTTGAATTTAATTAATTAATTCAGACTTCGCTGCTGGTTTGTAAAATTTATTTTGGAATCTCCTAATTCATTATTTGCTTCCTGTGGAAGGACTTTATCTTCTACACTTACTTAGAGACATTTATTCAGTATTTTTACAGAAACAAACTTCAATCAGAATATTTGCCGGGCACAAGTCGAACTGAACTACACACAAATCTTAAGTAACAAAAAAATACTAGTCCTACGAGTCAGAAAAAAATAATAAAAGAACTCCACTTTTATCCTTCATAAGAGAGTTGCGTTAATCTGCCAAGCCTCGTCCAGGCCATAGCGCAGATAATTTTTAAAAAAATTATCAGTCATTAAAATTTGTGAAAAATAGCAATGTTAATAAGCACCAAAAATTCACAAAGCAGTAAAACAACAGTTTTCACTTAAAAGATGTATGCGTGATGTAAATTCGCTGTCATAATATACTGCAAGCCAATTCCATTATTTTTAATGATTCTGAGATGATTATTACTATTACTGAAATAAAATTTAGTGTTATTAGTTTACGTTATATAGTAATGCGAGAGAATACTGTCTATGTAATACGACATTTCTCAGTGTAAGTTACTAGCGCATCGTAAATTTTGTTTCTCGTTTGTTGCAGATTCGAGCGACATAGTAGACTGCAAGCTCAAATTGATTCTAGGGCTGATATGGACCCTTATTTTGCACTACTCGATATCGATGCCTATCTGGGAGGGAGAAGATCCATCGAGCGACACCGGCAAAGGACCCACGCCCAAACAACGGTAAGTGGAGTCGCCCTAATTATGATTAATACATATCGCGTGATAAGTCCAAGTGGATAATATCGCGCTCCGTAAAGTTCAGCTACCGTTACTAAATGTAGATAAGGGATCTTATCTGTCACGACCTTCGCAAGTCTACGAGTATTGTGCACGAATCATTCTGTAAACGTCTGCAACATTACGTTGTTTGCATTGTTTAGTAGTTGCTTCCCGATTAATTGTGCATCTAAAGCGCAACATATAAAAAAAACAGGAGGAGAGGTTAAGAAAAATCTTCTGTTCTTCAACTGTAATTTACATTTTAGAAGTAACACACGGGTAAATGCTGAAAGCTTATTGAAATTTGATACCCGAAGGGGAAAAAAAATCACGTTCTTTAAGTTGCTTAATTGGATGATACAATAATTTTTAAATTGCAGGGTGTGGTCCGGTGCACCTTGAGGGAGTCCATATTATTTCTTTCGTTGGTACCTTTTTACTTAAATAACTAATATTGTTTTCGTAATCAAATATATTTAACGACCTTCAACATTAAAAAAAAATTATTTTACAGCACAAAGACGTCTCTGTAATGATTTCAAATTATCTGACTGAAACGTTTCCTTAGTCTATGAACGTGAAACTTATTGATTCGATTTTATTAACCTTAATAAGCCAAATTTAAAAATCCCAAGTGGTAAAATGGAAATAAAAAATGTTTTTGTTCACGAGCGGTGTAAGGGACAAACAATATCACAAATCACCAATTTATATCAAACAAATTCTACTAAATTATCTAAAATGGAAAACCAACAATATTTTCACATCATAAATGTTGTAAAGAACAAACGATGAGTTGTCAACAATATAAAAATCAAATCATAAATGGCACGAGTATTATTATTTTGCAAATAAAATTTCAAAGTCACAAATAATAATGATTTATTATAAGTATTGCTCAGTTTTGTGATCGAAGTTACGATCCAGCCCTAGATTTTTAGCGAAATATATTTAAAGAAATTAATAAGTTTTGCTTCAACATAAATTATCAGGTAACATGCCGAAGGACATCGTTTTTTCGTATGCCTACGTCTTTTGACTGCCTATGAGTCCATATAATCACCAACTCATTATAATAAAAGCGGTCGGTCTCCACTTTCGGCCGTTCCAATTTTAACTTTTCGTTACCAATGTACAAATATAAAGTTAAGTGATATAATTTGTAGTTCGTAAGCGGGTACAGTATGTAACTAGGGCAAGAGGATAGGAAATTATACAAATTTACTAATGTCATTAGCATTGTTTAGGTTACATAAGTTTCCATTAATAGTAATTTGCTGCATCACTGCTGTCTACGTTAATTAACCTGGAAAAAGGTCACATGGACAGAACAATAATTACATGGATATTCCCTCGAAAATTATTAGTTAACCTCCGCTCTGTCGAATTTGGTCCCTGCAGCAGCGGGATTGGAACTGAAATTTTGCGTTTCGAAACTTGTAACGCAGCTAATAAACGATTCTATTTTTTTATATATATAAATGAAATTCAGTATTAATTTCTGTACCACTCCTGGTCGAGTGAAAGGTGAGGCGATCTCTAGGCCTGTAATGTCGCATCCGCTATGGAGCGGATATTAAGTAACATTCCATTGTGTAATATTTTAAAACTAAATAATACCTGTGGCTTTATAGCATTTTATGGCCATATGTACTGAAATAGCACTATTGCGCCTTATAGGGAATGAGAAATGCTAATGAATTCTGGTCAGTATTAAAATTAGACATGCTGGAGATCAGATTTTTATTCTGTCGAACTTAATTTCTCAGTAATAAAGTAAGGAATAATTGGAGGGAGAACTCTGGTCATTTTGGTGGAAACAAAGAGGCGAAAACGAAGTATTATGAACGGGATTTTGAGTGCATCACATTCAGATTGTCTGTGACCTGCTAAGTGTTGCCAGAAAAACAGAAATACTGCTCCAGAATTAAATGTGTTTCTTATTGCGAAATTATTTAGACATTGTCATGGATATGACATCCTGCACCTTGTGTTTTCACTACTCCGGTATCTGCATTTTACTCCCAAAATATTTGTTGTTTATAAACCTTCCAGTTTATCATAAACTGTCCTCGCAACCTCCAAAAAAATAATTGCAATGGAAAATTCTAATCATGTAACCAATGAAATTGTTCCAATCTATGGTGGAACACGTGTTTTTCCCATGACGGTTCGTTGCCCTCTGGAGTTTAATTCAGTACTCGGCATGTCGTCCTTACACGTCTTTGTTCGCAGATAACATACTTGAAGCTGGTTTCCTCTGTGACATCGTGTTGCACGCAAGATTATCGCTTCAAACTTGTCACAAGTAAGACACCTCGTTCGCTTGTGTTGAAACTGTTTCACAATTTACGGACTCGTTGAACTCGTTAAGTATCACATTTTTAATCATTTGAACTTTTACTGCGACGTGAGAACAGGGCACAAATCGTACAGACATGAAGGGATTTGGAATCCTAAACAAAAAATATGTCCGACAAGCCTTCATTTCATTTTTAAGTTATTAATGAATGAACATCTCTAATATGGGACGCCTTAAAAGCGGGCTGGCGTTCAAATATGGTTTTCTAGATGCAGTGACTAGTATTTGCCATGGCGAATGGGTTGACCAATTTCGGAAATTGCACGCGGGGTTTTGACCTGTGCGACCAGACAATACAATCGGTTTATGCACCAGCTTTCCTAATGCAGACACTTAATCAAATTGTCTTGTCCGCTTGCGAAATTGCTAGACAACGCGTGAGAGTATTTGAAAGGGTGAGACAGTCCTTGGTTTGACGAGAGAGAGAGAGAAGGTGCGTGTACAAGCAAGCAGAGGCCATTCTGAACATTTGCAACACTTGCTAATAAGCTCAGCGCAGATCCACAATTAGATTAGTAAATTCATATACAAATGAATAGAGTTATTGTTTTACTTTCGAATAGTTTATTGCCCTTTAATAATGTGAATCTAAGAAGATAAACCAAGCCACTAATAAATTTTAAACGTAGAAAAATAAGTCAACCAGATTAACGAATTCTATGACTATAAAAGCTTCCGTTACTAATGTATTCAACAATGCTTGTTTCCACCATATTAAAAAAATATATTATGTTGACAATATTCCTTCAATGTTCAAGGTTAATATATGTGGTACAATTCCAAAGCCGCATAGATATGCGTAACTACAACGAAATTACCAGAAAACTTCAAAAACTACTAAAAGACTCCAGAGACTCTAGACATTACACTTATCTTCAGCAACTTAACGCAACTGACAAATCTCTATGGCGAAAAACAAAATATCTGACTAAGAAGAAGACCGATATCCATCCACTTAAAAAAGATAATCAATGGTTTACCACTCTCTCCCAAAAAGCGAACATCTTCGCCCAACTATTGACCAAACAATTCTCCCCCCCTCCCAACATCTCATCTGCTTCTACAACAATCACAACCAGGCCATAGCAGCAAAACTCCCCCCACCCTACAATTATCACCCCTCCCAAACCCATCACTCCTCCCCTAATATCAACCACAATTAAAAGAAAGCTAAACAAACGCCACCTAAAATATCTTCCTATACCTTCAACGACATCTCAGAATCGCCTGTTATCCAACCAAATGGAAACACGCCACCATGATAATGAAACCTAAACCAAAGAAGCCAAAATCCCACCCTGAAAAGTAACGTCCAATAAGACTCCTTCCTACATTATCCAAATTGTTCGAAAAACGACTTCTCCCACATCTAATCAAACACTCTCCTTCCTGATTCCCGATGCACAATACGGTTTTCGCCAAAAACACTCCTGCGCCCATCAAATATGCCGCCTCTCCAACTTTATAAGCAGAACAACGCATCACCACCTCTATTGACATCGGAAAAGCTTCTGACAAAATCCACCACCTTTCCCTACTGTCCAAAATTAAAGACTTCCTAAATGACACCCACTCAGAATACTCCTAAACTACCTTTCTAACAGAACCTTCTCAAGGAAGTTTCATTGTCCTCTTCCTATAAAACATCTACTCACACAATATCCCACACTATCACTCCACTAGCACTTTTTTTTCCGTGAATCAGTATCAACCCCACCAAATCAATAACTGTCCCATTCACACTAACCTAAAACCCTTCTCCCCAAATCCACCTCTATCTAAACAATTCATTAATCCCTACAAAAACCGAAACTGTCTATCTAGGAATCATGTCATAACTCTTTTGGAAACCTCATAATTAATCTTCTCCTCTCCAAGTCATCCACCATACCATCAAACTTCCCAAAGTAAACTCCATAATCACCAAATCCATAACCTCCCTAATTAAAACACCATCAACCACCTGAACACCATGATCAAGCAATTCCATGACAATCCTCCCCCCCATCTTTAAGCTTCCATCGGCTCAAAAGAAAACTCCCAATTGACCTCATCCTTCCCTGATCATTCAGGCACATTGTAACCCACCTGCAGACCACATCCTGATATATTCTCTAATAACAAGTTCACAAATAAACCTAACCCATCTGATAAAGTAGATTAATCAATCTTGTAACACATTTTAATCTTGTATATACTGAAACAATTATTGTATCAACTAAATGTTTTATGATGAAAGTTTTTATATGAAATAATAATAAGACATATCTTTGTTTTTCTGAACCCTTATTCTATGAGTGGTAGAAGTGAAAAATTAAGTTGAAGAATGAAAAATTATAACCCCACCATGATGTAAGAATAAAATGTTAGAGGAGAAATAACTATTTCTACTTCCCTGTCTTGGAATGTGGAAAAATCCAGCTTTACTATCCTTATTATATCTAAATAGCAGTCAGCAAAAGTTATCATATTGGTAATCGTTTCTAGTCAGAATATTCTCTGAAAATCGTTGGCATATTTTCACTTAAATAAAGATGAAATTGGTTAAACAGAATTTGATGATTAGAAATGTTTGACTTCAATGCAACATTTGGCAAGATAAAGAAACATTATATTGAACTCGTGTTTCACATTAATTATACATAGTAAAAAATAAATAAAACCATATGTATAATACTTGTGGCTACATCTTAGTCCAAATAAGTAACTGCTGTGTGGATATAATTTTCTGTAACAACTTATTACCAAAACATTTATATAACTTTCTATGTTAATGAAATGAAATTTCCTGAATTCAAAGGTTACTACATTGGATCCAGAGCAAGATTCCAGATCTACCAATCACAAATTTTACATCAGACTGGAACAATGGGAAAGCAGTTGGTGCCTTGGTTGATGCTGTAGCACCTGGTAAGGCCAGAACTACAAGTAACTTTCTTTACTCATCTATGACAGAGTTTAATACATTTGTATTACAGGCTTATGTCCGGACTGGCAGGACTGGGACCCAAAAGCTGCTCTTCAAAATGCAGCTGAAGCAATGGGCATGGCAGATGACTGGCTCAATGTCAGACAGGTAAGCAGTATTACTTGAGTAAATAATTGAGTTACACTATTGAAATGTTTTATAATTATCATATAGGCATTGATAGTATTTTCAAACTTCCAGAATTTGAAAGTCAAATTGATTAATTGTTTTACTTTCATACATTTTGTGTAATGAAATGTCTCGACTTTGGCAAATTGAATGATTTCATTATTGTAATTCAAACACCCTAAACAGGAGGAAGTTGTGCTTTTAATGTACTGTGCCTTTGGAAAAAAAATAAAAAAATTGTTATACAAGCAAATCTATTTATAACAGTAAACTAAAACTATGAAGTAATGTGTAAACAGTAGATCTATCTCATAACTAGATGAACCACCCTGCAGTTCATAACTATTTGGTAGTTCATTTGTCATCCATTAACTGTAGATGTTTAAAGAATTATAAATTAGTCAATGAAACATAACTAAATTTTCCTTTTGTTTTATAATTATCCAGCTTATTCAGCCAGAAGAAATGGTGAATCCAAACATTGATGAAATGTCCATGATGACATACCTGTCACAATATCCCAATGCAAAACTTAAACCAGGTGCTCCACTGCGACCGCAAACAAATCCTAACAGGTAATTCATTTTACATCATATGTCTACAATGTTGGAATTATTGACTTGAAAATTTAATCCATCAAATTTTTGTTTCTTTATGGTGGTGTTGCAGCATAGCTCCCCCACGGTAAGTGACGATAGATGAAATGTTTGAAGCAGTAGAGTTGATAGTGTTTCACTAATGCTGTAAAAATTTGTAGTTTCAGTTATAAACCTGTGTTTTACATAATATTGTGCATTTAAGTAGGCCCATCAACATAATTAAAAGCTCATTTTACCAATTGTTAACCTAAACAATTTTATTCGAGTATTTTTTTACTCTCAACTGGGTTTCTTTTCATCTGTAACCATGCATGGATGTAATTTCTGTTGCATTGTGTGTTCAGAATATTTGGAAAGTAAATGCCATACAAATATATAACCATATTTTAAAGCAATGAGTTTCAAAAAGAAATAATCTTCAATGTGTGTTTTTGATTAACTTCACTGTTTGTAAGAAATATTCAGGACTTTATCCATTTGATGAAAACTTGTGTGTGATAACTATCTCCTGTTAAAATATTTATTTTGTTGTTTTGATATTTAATTTGCATTGTTCAGATATAAAAATTAAAAGAAAATTTTCTCAACTATTTATAAAAAGAACATAGTAGAAAATAATGAAGGAAATTCAAACTGTAAAAATATACAAATCAATTCATATTGAAAACATATTTTAAAATTTTAATCAGAACCACAACAAATATACTGAAATGAAGATATAAAAAATTACACAATATTCAAATTTATTAATTATAAATACATATATACAGAATCTTTTAAAATGTGTACCTAATTTATGCTGTTAATGGCAAAATTCAAATTTAAAAGTTTGTTGTTCGATTTAATTGTAATAACTTGTTAAATTGTGTAAAATAATGCTTATTTCAACAAAAACTTTTTCTAATTTTGGGGTCATAACAGTTTGAGTAATTACTGTATTTGTTTCCAGGGTAAGGGCTTATGGCCCTGGTATAGAGCCTTCAGGGCCTGTTGTTGGTGCCCCAGCTAATTTCACAGTAGAAACTTTTTCTGCTGGTAAGGGGAATGTGGAAGTCACTGTTGAAAATCCTGCTGGTCAATTTGAGCCTGTAAGTTAATTCATATTTTTTGTTAAATAATATACTGTACTTGATGGATAGCATACAACCAGTTTAAATAATACTTAAAATGATTCCCTAAAATAAAATCACAAAGATCTATAAATGTCAATTTGTTCAAAAAGTATAATATACTAAATACATTACATCATGTTTATTGTATAGCAAACTCCAGAAACGACTATAAAAATACTGTTGAAATTTTCAAAGATTTTTGTAACTTATCATTTATTGCTCAAAAAATTGAGATCATAATTATAAAATTTCTTTAATATACAAACAATCATTCTAAAAATTATATTCCCTAACCACATTAATCTAATGAGTTACATTTTAAAAATAAATGTTTCAGTTTTTGTAAACAAAATTTACTGCATGTTGACTAAGCTTAAAGGAAATGTCCTTAATTAAGAGTAATAAATAAATGAGCAAAGAAAATTGTACAGCTATTAGATTTCAGGCTCCATGTTTATTTAAAAATGAATAATCAATTAAATTTATTAATTTGTTACTTGCAGAATCAAAGCCATAGACCTAAATGTCCAATGGATAAATATATTTTTGACTTAATAACAAATTTTTATTTTGATTCAGGCATGTTCAGCATTTTTAGTATGGTAAAATACAGTTCTTGCATTTTCCCTGTGAAATATTTCAAGTTTTATGCTTATTGCTCTTGCCAGGTTGACATCAGGTCAAATCAGGATCGTAGCTTGACATATTCAGTTTCATATCAACCTAAACTAGAAGGCAATCACAAAGTTTCAGTGAAGTTCGCTGGTAAAGAGATACCAAAATCTCCATATAATGTATTGGTGGAAGGACATGCTGGTGACCCAAGCAAAGTTACTGCTTCAGGCCCTGGTCTTCAACCTGATGGTGTGATGGTTAAGCGTCCCACTTATTTTGATATATCAACAAAAGGCAAGTTTTTAATTTGTGTTTTTCCAGAAATGTGCATTGTTAGAATACATGTTTCACTCTTTACAGTACCTTAAAATTATTATTTTCATTTTAATTATATAAAAATAAAATATTAAATGAAAATTGAATAAGCTTAATGAATTAAATTACATTAAATAAAATTTAATTAAACTACAATTTGAGATTAGTCTAATATTGATGAATTTTGGTAAACTTGATCATTATGATGCCATATAGATTTGGCTGCATAAAGTCTTTTTTTTACTTCAATATTTTACAGTTGTTCAATATATATTGTACGATTATATCTTACTTTATACTTTTTGTTGTTAACAATGTAATTAGAATTTTACTTTATTTGTATAATTAAATACATTTGTAATAACTTTCAGATTTGTTATTTACCTTCATTTTTCTTCAATATAGATGCAGGTAAAGGAGTTCCAGAGGTAATAATTTTGGATCCATCTGGTCATAAGAATACAGTTCCTGTGAAGGTTAGGCAGATCTCACCCGATTTGTGGAGATGTGAATGCATGTATCCAACTGTAGGACTTCATGCTGTCAACATATTTTTTGCTGGCCAACCGATTCCTAATAATCCATTTGGAGTCAGAGTATCTCCTGGTATGTTGTAATAATAGAGGTCTCTGACAGTATTCATATTCTTCTATTATTCTAATTGCTATAAATAAATATTTCAGTATCTGATGCGAAAAAAGTGCGTGCTTCTGGGAGAGGCTTACAGCCGTCAGGTGTCAGGGTTGGTGATGCAGCAGATTTCAAAATTTATACTGAAGGAGCTGGAGAAGGAAATCCAGAAGTTCGAATTATCGGGCCTGGTAAGTAAATAAATAAAAATACTTCTGTAACTCCAATTAGACAATTTTACAACATATGTATAATGTGTACATTATTAGCTTTTGAGAGAAAAATTGCAGTTCCATGGCAATCCAGTTAAATATGAGTCAATATGTTTTGCATTTATGGCTATTATTTTCACAACAATAAAGAACAGGGGCTTCTCATTTGCACTTGATGATAAAAAGTTTATACATTTTCAGACAGTCTGAAATACATTTTACTAGGAGTAAAATTATTTTTCAATTAACTATTTATCAACTTATAAACATAATAATTTCAATCACTAGGGGCACAAAACTATCAAATCTGTAGACTGTAAAAAAAGTTGTATTAATGAGTCTTGAAAGGTCGGCCAACTATATTGCTAGAAGATTGTTGAATGGCAGTAACCTAAGCATAGTAAAATTAATTTAATTTTCATACTTTCACACTTTAATAGCATATGCTAATTATGTAGCAATTCTTTACGAAAAAGAGGTTTTTTCTAAAATAGGTCATTCAAAATCTTTATTGTCAGCGAGTCATTAATACTATTGGTGGTAAATTAACAGTCTTCAACTCAATTATTTTCAGTTGTAATACAAAACGTAAAGGAACTTGTTTGAAAGTTATATGGTGAAAATTTTTTTTATTCAAAAATATTTTTCAACGAATATGGACTGGGAATTTGAAAAATTATGATTCTGTATTTGATTTACCAAGTAGAAATTCATATCTGTATGAAATATTTTCAGGTGGTACAGCAGAAACTGTCAAGTTGTCTAAAATAGATGGCTTTACATATGAAGCTATCTATCACCCTCGCAAAGAAGGCCGTTACAGAGTCATGGTCACATTTGGTGGCCAAGAAATTCCTCGATCACCTTTTGATGTGAATGTAGGACCTTACAAAGAAACTCAGATCAGAGCATATGGACCAGGCCTAGCTGGTGGAGTTGTGGGTTACCCAGCTTTGTTCACAGTTGAAACTAATGGAGAAACAGGAGCTTTGGGTAAGAACATATCTACAGATTTGAAATTGCTTTTCATGTTCAATTATTAAAAAATTCAACATAAGAGTTTTTACCACTTTAAAATTTATTGAAATATTCACAGCTAAATTAAAAAATGTACCTTAGTCTAAAAGTAAATTATTAAAAAGATTTTTACAGAAATAATGCAACTTGTATTCCTGAAAATTACCATATAGTCCTGTATCTTTGTTATTAGAAAATCAATATGATTTGATCATTTTGATTGTGGCATACCTGAAATTGAAGTTAAGAGTTCACGATTCAGATAAAAAAGGGAGTGCTTTCAATTTTGGGATGTGTTAGCCTCAGTCTTCAGGGCAGCACATGAATTGTGTTCTCTTCATTCTGATGAAGGAGGCTTATGCTTATGAAAATTTTAACATTCCCTTCTGTCCTGGATGGTGACACCGAACTTCACTTTTAGGTGCAAAGTATTCAGGGATATGAGCACAGATCAAGTATAAAGATGTGAAAATCCTTGCTTGTTCTGCGCTCATATCCCTGAACATTTTATTTTGTTCCTCAAGATTCAAATCAATAAATATAATTTATGAATGTTTCAAATTAATTTTTAAGAGAAAATTGAATTGGGAAAATATTACTAAAGCATTGAATTTTACTTTCAAGGCTTTAGCATTGAGGGACCTTCTCAAGCCAAAATTGAATGCAATGATAATGGAGATGGTTCAGCAGATGTGAAATATTATCCAACTGCACCTGGAGAGTATGCTGTTCACATTTTGTGTGATAATGAAGACATTCCTAAAAGTCCTTATATATCAAATATTTTGCCTAAAACTGATTATTACCCAGAGAAGGTAAGAATTAATCAATTATCTATTATTAACTGTACCGAAACAAGTTTTTAGCTTAGTTTTGAGCATTTTTTGTAAATAGGATATGGACCGAAAAACAATGGAGAGAAATATTGTAAAAAATTTATTGTAAAAGAATAAAAGTATGAGTGTAAGAAATTGGGTTGTTTCTTTTTCAGAAAAGCTGTAGAGTGGCATAGTGTCATGGTTATCCATAAATAAGTGATTTTTATGGCATATTATTTGGTTCTTATTAAAGGGAACATTTTATAAATTCTATTCTGTAAAATAGATTTATTTTTAGAAGTTCACTATGCATATTGTTACTGATATTTTGATTTATTGATACTGGTTTAGTAATAATTTTATTCTATATAGTGCTACCTATCAGAAAATAATCATTTAAATACACAAAAACCTGTTAATTCCCTTACTTATCGCATTTTTCTTATTAGGTTGAATGTTATGGTCCTGGTCTAGAGAGGAATGGAGTTTCTAGGGGAAAGCCAGTAGATTTTACAGTAGACACACGTAGAGCAGGCTCTGCACCTCTAAATGTACAGGTATGGTCCATCATACCTACCATCTCTACCTGTGGTTTTAAATGTTATGCTGCTTACAAATTTAATAATATTCTTAAAATGTTTCTTATGAGTAACAACATTTTTAAATTGAAAAATAAAATATGGCTGACTTCAAGTTTAATCTGAGATTTCTTAAACTTATATAACTTTTTTTCAGGTCCTGGATGCAAATCATAAAAATGTTGACATTAAGATACAAGACAACAAAGATGGAATATATAAAGCAGAATATGTTCCAAAGTCTGGTTCAAAGCATACTGTACAGGTATGAAAATCATAATATGAAAGTGTTTTATAATTATTAGTCATGTTTTGTGTTATGGTTCTTACAGTTAACTGAAATAATTAACACGAGCAGTTTTCCCAAATTATACTTTTCATATTGATTATAAAATCAATTAAATGTTTACTAATATTTTATTTCACTGGTTTAACACATTTGCATCATTAGAGTAAATCATTTAATGTTTTCATGTTTGTGTAAACTATATAGTGCATTTCATTTTTTTTAAATTTTGCAATGTATATTGCTTACATTAATACTAAAATATACTGTTTTCATTGAAGGTTAACTATGGAGGAGTTGCAACAAAGAATAGTCCATATAGAGTGTTTGTATCTGACCCATTAAATCCATCAAAAGTGCAAGTATTTGGACCTGGTATAGAGAAAGGTGTAAAATCAAACATACCAACCCATTTTAACATTGACTGTAAGGAAGCTGGTCAGGGTAAGATCATGATATATCTTGCATTACTAGTAAATATTAATATTATTGATAATCAATAAATTGAATATTAATGTAAGAGTAATTACACAACTTTAAAATTTTCCATATTATAAGTATAAGATACATATAATTTTTTGGGTCTCTCTTGGATAGTGTATCAAAATCTTGTAATTTTCAGGTGAAATAGAATTGTCACTTGTTAGCGAGTCTGGAGTGGATATACCACTGAGAGTGACCGACAATGTGAATGGTACATTCACTGTAGATTATGTTGTATCTAGCCCTGGAATGTACACGGCTAACATATCTTATGGTGGCAAAGCTGTTCCACAGAGTCCAATTAAGATACAAGTTCAACCACATGTTGACATTTCCAAGATAAAAGTGGATGGTTTAGAGCCAAGTAAGTGTCCATAAAAATGGTGTTCTTATAATTCTTTGTGTATTTGAATTATAATAAATGCAGTTGGTTATTTATTCAATTCTTACTTGTCTTATGACAACATTATTTAATACACAAGCTTTCAAAGAGTTGCATCATATCTTTTTAAATTGATGTGATCCCTCTAAAATATATATAGTATTTTCAAAGATTTTGAAATGTATAAATTACATGAGTTAGAAGACTGTAAAATAGATAGTGGATCCACTGAGTGTGAAGGCTGAAGGCCAGAATTATTTTAATGAAGCCTACTTATCAAATTAATAATTTTTTACAAGTATGTCTTTAGATTTGTGATTTAATGATTTGAAACTGAAAATTATATACTAGTATAATAATTTAGAGCTCAGGTCAACTGATGCAGGTCTTCTCCCCTTCCTGAAGTGAGCTTCAAATGTTAGTAGATAAGAGTTCCATCAGAGTAGGCTGTTCATAAAATATTTCAAAGAATACTTGTATGCAGTCAGTTGAAATCTTAAAACTCTGCATGAAATAAATGTAAAAGATATAATTTTACTGTAATAGAACCACTATAAATGCTTTTCAAATGTACATTGTGGAATAGAAGATATTTTTAGAAGATTGTTATTTCAGAATGCTGCTGTAAAATTTTATGTAATATTATGCTCATTTCAAGTAGAATATAATATACTACCATTTTTAAAGCATCCTTTTTTGGGACTACTTGCATTTACATCTTTCAAAAACTGGGATATCACTGTCCAAGTAAATCGATTTGAGCAATATAATATTAACTTGTAAATTATTTTGGTCACACATTTTTGCTCCTCTCCAATAAGAAAAATGATTTTTCAATATGTTTGTAGACTGGTTATTTCTAATTCATATAAATAATGACCCAATATTCAGTCTCAAATACTTATTCTTCTTTGACACTTTCAGTATGTACAATCAGAATATATAATTGGACAGAATTAAATTTTCATTAAGAAAAAATAGATTAAAAAGTAAAACGCAAACCCTCATTAGGACTGCATTTTATCAATCTTCATTGAAATGGCACATCCTTACAATTTATTTAATTTAGAAATTTAATTTTTTGTTCTGAAATTCCACTCAAAACAAATTAAATTAAATTTACTATAATGCTCCAGTTACACTTTTAGTTGAAAGTTTTGTACAATATTAGAACATAAAATCACAGAATTTAAAGAAAGCAATATACTTGTAAAAATAATTATTGGAAGTACTGTGAAAATTATAACTGCAAAGAACGTGCAGTTTTTTCTAATATTGGAAATGTGAAGTACGTTTAATATTGTTTCAATATCTTTTTTAACATCATTGGCTTCTTTCTTAGTTGAAACATCAATTTGATAAGTGTATGTGTGAGTAAAGTGTGTAATTCTGTTCCTTTTATATTTGGAACAGAAGGTGATCATGTTTAATGTGGCTCCAAAGTGGGAGATTTTTGGAAGGTAGCATGTGTGTTGTATGATAGGCTTGGAAAGCTTTCGGATGGAGTAGTGACATGTTGTGTTATAGCGGCACCCATCAACAGCTTGCAGCAGTTTCGTGTCATCACACATGGAGCAGGGAAAGCAGACTTTGCAGTAGCCATCACCAGTCCATCTGGAAACAGAGTTAAAGCACATGTGATACCAACTCATGAAGGATTCTTAGTCAACTTTACTCCTACTGAAATAGGAGAGTATTTACTAAGTGTTTCATTTGGTGGAGAGCCCATATCTCCATCCCCATATCGATTTACCTGCACACAAGGCTGGGATGCTGCAAGAGTTCGGGCGACAGGTCCTGGTCTCGAAAGAGGTGTAATTGGCAAACCTGCAGAATTTTGCATAGACACCAGAGGAGCTGGGCAAGGAGGTTTAGGGGTTACTGTTGAAGGGCCCTGTGAAGCTGCAATAAACTGTCGTGATAATGGAGATGGGACATGTTCAGTTGCATATCTTCCTACAGAAATAGGAGATTATAGCATCAATATTACTTTTAATGACCAGCACATTCCTGGGTCACCATTTCAAGCTATTATTGTCCCAGAAGCTGATTTGAAAAACATCAAGGTTTCAGGAAATGGCATCCAGCCTCATGGTAGGCAGGCATGTAAAATTGATGAATGCTTTTCTGCTAGTGAAAACTAGCTTTGTTTGCTTGAGTTTGGTGTTATACTAATTGTAATTCATACTTAACATTTGTTGTCAAAATATGAACTTGAAGCTTGAAATGATGTCAGCTTCCTTTCTGCTCAATGACTTTATGTAAATGCATTCAACTACAACTCATTATAAAAACAAATCTTAATTTTATATAATAGTTTAAGTACTAAATAATTACTGTTCCAACTGATTTGTTTTCTTAAAATTAACTGTATTATTGTGCAGTAGAACATATAATTATAAAACGCTTATATTAAATTTTTTATTTGAAGTTTCTTATTCAGAATCAAGAGTTGATTTATTATATCATTACAAAAATATTTTTAACTGAACACATTGAAATGCTATGAGAACAAAATGAAATTGAATGTGACGCCTGAAATGTATGGAAATGTTATTCTGAGGTTACCAATATGTAAATAATAAATCTTCAAAAGAATAGGAGTAACACATTTAAGTACACTTGTAATGTGCACCTTCCATAGCTCTGGTTTTAAGCAAGAATGGTTAGACTTTATTCTTCAAATCTGTTGGTCTCTTTACTCATTACAAATCATTAAAGTAAAAGATGTCACAGAAGTTTATTTTCCTCTAACCAAATCATTTAAATAAATTATTTCTGACAAATATAACCATTCATCCCAAACAACACAGATAAATCTTAAACCAAAGATGTATGTTATCATGACGATAACACATTCTCATAAGATATACAATTGACCTGTCATGTTAAACCAAATATTTATGTACCTATGGTTGTATAAATCTTCAATTACCTTCATTGAAATGTGTTCTCTAAACAAAAAGTTGTGAGGCCCAAAGTAAGATGTTATTTTTGTAATATTATCATATTGAAAATTATTAATATGCAGTGATACGTAAATTAACTGGGTGCATTGATAATATTTTCTTGTTTTACTTTTTGTTGTTGTTGTCAAATACTTTCTAATTGAGAATGGTACAGAGAAAACCTATCATTGAAAAACAATGCATCTCAATTTTTTACAGTTGCAGGATGATAATTATATTCTGAGCTAACCTTAAAAAAATGGACAACTGTTTATCTTTTAACAGTGTTTATATCTTCTAAATCTTGTTCCCAACTAGAATATTTTTTTTCTGGATATCAGACAATAAGTGCGGAAAAAATTGATTTAACATGTTCACCATACAGGAATCTTCAAAATTCTAAGATTGAATAATAAATGTATGTAACAATTTAGCAGTTAAAATCGATGTTTATTGTTCCATATATATATATATATATATATATATATATATACGTGCTGCAGATTGAAAATAATTATTGCATTCACATTTTGTAATTTTTCAAATTTTTCATTAATGTGTTTGTCATAGATTTAAATTGCATTTATATTTTTATTCCACCTATTAGGAGGGTTCAAATTTTTCTACCCTTAATTTATAACTGTTTTGTGTGGTAAATTTCCATAATGGCATGAGTTTGTGTAATCAATACATATTGTGAGTTTTGTATAAAGTATTACCATATTCTATTTTAATGTTGTGCTATATGATGTATTTCAGGTGCTTGAACAAATATATTGATCACTTACTAATAATTTTTATTAGAAACTTTATACTAATGCATTTCTGTCAGAACAAATGTATTTCATTAAGAACAAGAAATTAATTTTAATCAGTAATGTTGTGTTAATAGATTTTTGTATGGATCTTAACAGTGTCATTTAAATAAATAACATATTATTTACCATTAAGTTTAGTTTTTGAGTTTCATATAACAAATTATTGTAGCTGACACATCACATGAATGATAGTTGTTAGTTTATCTAAATATTTGTTCAATTTATACTTTTATATTAAACTGTAACTTGGCAATTAATATTTGGTCATCGCACAAAGTTGTTATAACTATGATGAAATAAGTGTGAAGGCCACTTTTCTTTTTAAATGCCACTAGTATTTATTTCCATTTTATCACTATCATAGGTTTTGCTTTGTGTATTATATGAACTAAATGGAAATTCTGAACTTGTTTATTAGCATTTAAATTGTGCATGAATGTTTTATAATTTATAATTTGAAATCATTTGTAATTGTTTAAAAATATTTAATTGTATCCATCACAAATTTGTTAAAGGTGTATTTGTGGATTCTCCCACTGATTTTGTGGTGGATTCAAGGGCCATTTCCAAGAGAGACGATGGAAAAGTAACATGCACTATAACAAATCCTTCTGGAACAAAGACTGAAAATCTTATTACACCTCTGGCTGATGGAACATATCGCATCAGTTACACACCATTTGAAGAAGGTATGAAAGAAGAATATCAGTTTTACTGTCATATAATTGTAATGAAATAAGTGGTTGAATTTGGGAAATCGTGGTCTATCACAGTAATTTAATTAACGACCTCTTATGAATTGCAATGGCAAACAAATATCACTAACTATAAAAGTGATTTTTTCTCGATTTCATTATCCAGTACTATTTACATCACTTCTACTGATAATGAGAAATATTCCTTTATTTTTATTTCCATCCAAATTTCCATACTCTGTAATAATTTTTCTAAATTTGACAATTTTAATATTATATTTTATGGCAAAAAATTAATTAAAGTGTTAATATTACAATATCTATTTTGAAATTTAAATGATAGTTAATATTATTTAGGCCGTCACACAATTGACATTTTATATGATGGACTTCCAATACCTGGTTCACCATTTGTTGTGAATGTGCGCAGAGGTAGTGATCCAAAGAAATGCCGAGCATTTGGTCCTGGTCTGGAGACCGGAATGGTTAATAAACCAAATGTATTCTCAGTGGAAACTAAAGGTAATTTTTGTCATTTCTTCATTACTTTCTGTACTATTCATCATTAATGGAGTATGCACTAAATGCTTGCATTATATACATATAAATTAATTGAATTATAAAGATGAGCACCAACATATCCATTATAGGAGCTGGTACAGGAGGCTTAGGTCTTGCAATTGAGGGGCCTTCAGAAGCAAAGATGACTTGTAAAGACAACCGTGATGGTTCTTGCTCAGTTGAATACGTACCTTCAGAACCTGGAGATTATGATGTCAGTATTAAATTTGCAGATCAACATATTCCTGGCTCTCCCTTCAGGGTTGGTATTTTACTTTAATGTCATTTAAGAAATATTGTATCGGACCTCCTTGTTTACATTGAAGTTTTACAGGTTCCTGTTGTTCAAACTGTGGATGCATCAGTTGTTAAGGCGCATGGACCTGGTTTGGATCCTAACTACTGCAGAGCTGGTGTTCCTCTAAATTTCAAAATTGATGCAACAAAATCTGGTGAAGCACCACTCGATGTTAACATTAGATCAGATAGAGGTCAGTTAATTTTAATTATCTTTGAAGAGGGTAAATTTTAATTAAAAATTGTGCATTCAAGCAGAGGAGACTACATTTTTTGGGGGAAAATTGAGTTAGAGAGTACTACTCATAAAATAGTGCTTATTAAATGACAAAAAAATCTATAAGATGGTTTCCTATTTCTTTATTTATAGTGGCTTCTATTTGATTACTGTACAGGATAGTGGTAATTGGCAATTCTGTGTTATTGTGCTTCTGAATATAATATTAGGTCTGTTTATTTTAATCGTCAGTCCATTTCCATTCAAATTTTACACAAATTTTAAAGTTAACAATTAAAAAAAAAATTAGCAGATTTAAATTTTATTTTTAGGTCCTCTTCAAAAGCCTCCAGAAATTCGAAAAGTTAGTGAAGGAATTTATGATGTCACCTATGTTCCACCTCCAGAAGGAAGTACTGTAAAGGCTAAGATCACCTGGGATGGAAAAGATATTCCAAATAGGTACTAACTTTAATGTTTGTATTAGACCTATTTTACCTATATTCATATTTATTTTCAATTTTCTAATTTAATGATAAAATAAGTGTGAAGGTTTTATTGGGTACAAGAAATTTTCACATTCTATTAAATTTACATCTTTAGTTTCTAATTGTCTCTTCTATCTAGCCCATTCCAAATGAAAGTTAGACCAAAAATTGAACCTGAGAGAGTGAAGGTTGATGGTCCTGGTGTATCAGGAAAGGGTATTCCTGCTTCCATTCCAGCTGAATTTACGATTGATACAAGTCAGGCTGGTTATGGTGACTTGGATGTTCAAGTTAAGGTACAGAAGTTCAAAATATAATTAACTGAAGTTATTCATATTTTTGCAAATAGTATGTCAAAAGCTTTATGTTGTAGGGTCCTGATGGATATCTACGAAAAGTTAAAGTAATTGATAACGGTGATGGAACTTTCAAGGCATCTTACATACCTGATGACTGTGGAAGATACAAAGTTACTGTCAAGTATGGTGGAAAAGAGATACCAAACTCTCCAATTCAAGTTCAAGCATATGCTACAGGAAGTGTAAGTTACCTTGGTCTTGATATAAATTTTTTCTAGACAAAAGAAAAAAATAATCGAAGTAAATTATTTTACACTTATGTAATTCTTAAAATATAATTTATCTTGTTAATTTATTAACTTTTTGATCATAGGCAGAAAAATGTAAAATTACTGAAGGCATTCAACGATCATTAACAAGTGGAGAAGAATATTGTATCACAGTTAATGCCAAAAATGCAGGGTATGGTGCTGTCACATGCAGAATTCGCTCTACTTCTGGAAGGTAAAGCTGATTGTTTTAATTCTCAATATATATTTACAAGTCTTTGATCTGTGTTTTAAGCTTTGTGAAACAATTTTGTATCAGAACTAGTTTTTATGTTAAAAATACTTATCAATTTAACATGAACAAAAATATCGATGTACTTGTATATTAAATTTAATGAATTCAGTCTGATTTGCACACAAAAATTCTAGTAGGAAATTTTGAAGGTCCTTAATTATTTACATTTAATTGAAATTTTTTATATATTGCCTAGTAATGTGTACATGTAATATTCTGTTGTTAATGTACACACTATTGTCCATTGATGTTAGAAAAGTTTCAAAGAAATTACAATCTGTTAAGTTCTTTTCAAATAATACAAAAATATATTTTTCTATGATTTTTATGTATCCTAGAAGTCACCTCTGTATTATCTTGTTATTTTCTCTTAAATTAACTACCATCATCTCAATTCTGCGATAAAGATTATGGTGCTATGATTGCAGAAGTAAGCATTTCTGAATTTTTTTTGTCAATTATATAGTCAATCAAATATGTTTGTTGGTTGCCAAATGTGTGTGCATTATATTTCTCATTGTTAACAAACAGGCCTGCTCTACGAGCTTTTATGAACATATTTGTCCCTAACCAGAACAGTAGAACTACTTTTAATTTATTGTCTACTGTTTTTTTGTGCAAATAAATTTAACTTACTATCATTTGGCTCATTGCTCACAGTGTTACAATTGAGCTATTACTTTTCTTTAATTTATTGGATAGGTGTCAGAACCCCAACAAAGGCACCTGTTGTCACACACAATTAAAAGAATTGCTTTGTTCTATTATTCTTCGGTGCTGAAATGCCATTTGTCAATGTGAATAGTATTTCTGTCGCCTTTAGGTTTTCATTCTTTTTTACTTTTCATTGCTCACACTTAACTACTTTTATATTTTATGCTGAATTAAGTTTTTACAAGTGTTTTTTCTCTTTGTCTCAAACTACTATTGGCAATTTGTTCTTTCCATTAAGTTATTTTTATTTCCTTCATCTGATTAATCACTTCAACTTGACTGTGTTAATTTATTTCCCTTTCTATTTAACCTTAGGCCTATGCAGACAAAATTAATGTGAAGTAATTAAACTCAACTTGTAGCCTAAATGTGTAGTTAATTGTGTATATGAAATGAAACCTTTGTTATTTTTAAGAGGAATATCTTAACAACTTACATGTTAATTACTATTTTTGTTACTTTTGAATTTGAACTATTTGTATATCTAATACAACACAAACAGAAACTAGGGCTTCTTTTATTCATGTTTTAAAATGTTGAACCAAATGACAGTTTTTTTTCTATTTAAATATTGATCATTGCCACTATGTTAATACTAGGGACATGGCATCTTTGTTTTATTTTTATTTTCTTGGTCTACATAGAACAATTTTTTCGAATTTAGGCGATGCAGCCATAAAGATGCATTAATTCTATTAATGTGCCAGCTTGGTTCCTTAAATAACATTTATTTAGGCTGCAAGAGTAAAACAGTAAAAATATGTTGATGACACTGTAAGAAAATATTGATGAAGATTTGGCCACCTCTGTGGTCCACATCTGTGGTCCCAGGTCCGATACCCGGCAAGGGTCTGCCAGCTTTGTGTTTGTGTTCATGTTCCCTGACAGAGTATGCCCGACAAAGAACAGGAAATAAGTTATCTAATTAGGATGTCACTAATAACCTCTGTTGGTGCGACTGTAAATATAATTTTAAAAAATCTGAGAGATTAGATATGATACCGTCAAATTTTCGCGATTCATGCATGTGTGTGTATTCTATAAAAATCTGCAATCAAAATTGTTGACAATGGAAGAACGGTCGACGGATTTTATGAAGATGAGAACAAGAGAGAAGTGGTGTTAAAATAAAAATAAATAATTTATAAGAATTTAAAGAAAGTTTGAGAATGCGCTGGAGAATAATTTTTTCTTATTGAAAGTGAAGGTTGTGTCGGGAGTGTTTGAGGTCTTGTGTCTAATAATAGAAAGAATTTTAAGCAGTATTGGGGCATAATATACCACTTTCTACGTATAAAGAAAACTAAACTTTGTAAGCTGAAATAATTTAGTTCGGATATTGAAGAAAAATGAACTATGGCGCAGGTGAAGAACAATTGCCTACGAACAACCACAAGAATCAAGTTACAGGTTTTGCTTGTTAGCAATAATCCCTCAATTGAACCGTATTTTGGAGAAATAAGAATAGTTTTGGGTAGTGTCGTAGATTGTTGGACCTATTGAGCGAGTGGTGATTTGGCATTGGCGAGCAACCTTAATGGAGCAGCTGTTAGCAATAAAACAGATCGCTGCTAAGGTGCTTTTGTAGTTAATTGCATTAACAAAGCTGGTCTATTTTGACCAGCCTTAAAATTAGCTCTGCCGGCTTACTTCTTAATTGCTTCGTATTCAACACGCCAATTTTTTTCGTTTCATTCTCAAGTTTTCTAGCACTAAGCCTAATATTAAATATGTTTGAGGGAAATCTATTTCTGGACTTCTCCGGTCTAAAAGAACAGTAAAGTATCTCGGAACTTTTGTAAATATTCTACAGCTGCCACATTCCGATTATATGGACTGAAATAAATAGGAGTAAAACAGTAGGTTTGTCCAGGCTGTGTCCGCAGTAATAATGTCTTCTCTTGCGAACAACCTTATCAGTTTTTTTCTAATAAAATAGACTAGGAAGAAATCTCTACAAATTTTAAATAGAGATTGACAGTTATTCTCAAATTTTTCCGGGTGCGTACATTTTTTTAAACAAATAAGGAACAAGAGTTTTTTCTTTCCAAAGTGAATACAACTTGAATATTATGTCAGATTCTGAACTGATTTGTGTTACTTGGGTAGAATTTTTTTGAAATTCTGGGATTGGAACAGGTGTGAATCTCCATTGATGACAAAACTGTAATGGGCCTTACGATTCGTTGCGGTGAGTTGGCATTCTGTTAAACTTATGTATAGAAATGAAAATTTCTTAATTATTTAACTTCATATTAATTTGTCCTGGGGATTGGTATAGCTTGTTGTTCATTAACTTGAACGAAATAAGAACAGTGAATCTTGTTAGTTGACGAGTTTTCTAAGAGCCAGAGAGTCCAATTTGAATGGATAAATTATGCTAAATGTCTGGTACGAAAAAAAGAGTGAAATATTGGGGGCTTTTAAGTAAATTATTACACCCAAGAAGGATTAAACTGTGTAATAAAATTTGAAATCCAAATTGAACGGGATCGTGAGTGTGCCTGCCTTTGGTGAAACTCCCGTGACGATTCACCAGTCGAAGTGAAATGTTGGAACGCAGAGTCGTGAAGCTTTGAAAGAAGTCTTGATACCGGAAACGGATCGAGGTGAGAAGCTGACGTTGGCCATGCATCATTTTTGACAAATCCGTAATGTCAGGCCAGTCGCGTTGGAGACGAGCCTAGAGCCTAGAGCGTGAGTGACAGTCCAACAGTCCAGTTGGCTGTACAGTCACTTAGCACGCGTCGTTTTAACCACGAAATTTAGTGGAGCTTCCTGCCTACGCCAGCTCTACATTATAGAGAAACTATTTTGAGAGAATCTTAGTTATTAAAAGCACGGTGTCGCGAAAGTTATGCGTGGACTAGTGTAACAAATACCCCCTGTAATTGAAACTTCTATTTTCTCCCGGATTAAAAATATATTAAACGAAAATGCTATCCTTGAATACTCGTTATTAAGTGCGATGGCTCATTTGTTTTGACTTAGATAACCATAAATATTAGCTTCTTTCTTCGTTAAAATTTTCACGTTTCATTAGTTCATGTGCATTGAAAATAACTGGAAATATTCAAAACGGCACTGCGCTGTAACAGCCGATCAGTTTTCGTGCACCCTTTAGAGTACGAATTGCCGACTTGTTCCCTACTTCAAAATTCTTAACTTTTTTGTCTAAATACCCCTATAAATTTTTATATTATAATGCACGAATAAAAAATTTAATACGATTGTTGTGGTTGCTACCAGTTGCGGCTCGTTAGTTTTTTTACATCATCCCCTGCGATAATTTTTACAAGGATAATTATGAGATATTAATAATACTACTGCAGCTATAGTATTACCAATATTCTTCTTTCTAATTCCGTCTACATCTAATAATGCCCAATTTTTAGAACTACAAAACTATAACAAAACTGACGCACATTAATACGAAAGCATTTTTCCTCCATACATATTTCTAGGAAACTTAATTTTAGGAATAAGTCAGGCATTTTAGGCCGGATCCTGTGGTAGTTTTCACAGTATGATGAAAGTCTTCGAAATGCAGTCCCTTAGGTGTTTTCCATCTTTAAAATATCCTTCGCCTGTTATTTCTTTCAAATACTGCATAAAATGTACGAATGCTTTTTAAAGTTTAAACTATTTTAAAACAAGATTTCTAATTACTTAATAGTTCGAATTTGTTTTGATTTTGCTTACTTTGCGGCACGGTTCTGTCTCTTCGAGCTGCTAGATAATTTAGCCCAAAGAAGGATAAGTATGTTATAGTGTTACGGATGATGCAGGGGGGATGAAGAGGCGCATTTATCATTCCAGACAGGAACCGTGTGCTACAATGACGATAGCACAGATGTGCTGCATTAGCGCGATGGAAGGCGGGAAGTTTAAAATATTCTAAAGCGAAGAAGAAATTCACACTCCGACATGTAAAAAAATATATATTTCGGAAGGAGTTGTTTTTTCTTTAAACACGGCGGAGATTTTCTCTGTGAATTCAAATTTTAATAGGACAAGTAGCTGGGTACGTCAGAGATGGATTAATTTAGCTATGCATAATTAAATCTGATTTCAACGTTGTATTGTACTTCTCTCCAAAGCAGAGTCGCCGCTTTCATTTCAGAGTTTCGCCACCATTTGCGGTTTTCTTCCTGGTTCATCGAAAAATAGAGTTGCTATTCGATCTGGAGAGCAGCATAAGACAAGATCATCCTATCTTTGCACCACTGGTTACTGTTGACCCCGGCGGCAATACTTGCCATTCTTGCCTCCTTCCTTAATCATTCTCCTTATCTTATCCTACTTTCTTACCTAAGACAAACTCGGGGACAATTTAAATTTAAAATTGGAGAAGCTTGTTATAGATTTTATGTCGGAAATTTTTCTCTTTTGTTCTGTTTCACCGCAATTATATATTACACCGCTTCAGAATATAATGGTACCCATTTCTCCAATAGATGTTTATTTGGAAGGTCCTGACGAAAATTAAATTGTTTTATTTTGGTCAAATACTTGAGATTTCAGTATATTTATCAACTGAAATTATTTTGTTGTTTGAAAAATCTAAATTTAAGTTAATGTTTAATGTGTATATAATTATCTGCAGGAATTTACGAAATCATTTGAGCATACGGGCCATTAAAAATAAGACGCTGTTGTTTGTACCAAACAGTTGTCCTACGGGAGACTGTTAATGGACTGAGAACAGTTTACAACACACATGCGAGGGCAATTGTTTCTGGATCACGATAGCAGGAAGACCAGCTACGGCGGTAGGGCGCAGGAAACTTTGGTCGGCTTAGTGATGGAAGGTTAAGAAGTGGAGAGGAAGAAAAATTTACAGGTTAGGGATGAAGTGAATGAAGAAGACACAGTCAAGACTCGAAACCGGAAAATAAGTTCGAAACGTTTCGGTTGTAATGGTCCACGTTGGGTACGTGAAACCGTTTTCAGTAGGAAACACGAGACTTGTTTGAAGTTTGCGTGCGAAAGATCAACATGTATCAAATTCAGTGGCAACAACACAAAGCCCAACACTAGAACATCTGCAACAGATTACTTCGCTGATTAAACTGTCGACTTCCTTACAATGTTTTCGTTGGCGAAGAAGCTGAACACCTTGGCTTTGGCAGGGGAACGCCAACTATTCTGTTCCCAGCTGTAATTGCTAATCAACACCGCGTTACAGTTTGAGGTATGTGATGCCTTTAAGGGATATTTCTGTCGAGCATGTGTATGTATAGTAGATGTGATGACGTCACCGTCGGGTTTTGGTTTCGGCTTGGGAAAGAGCGTCTGCAGACATTCACCATTAGACACACAGTTTACGCATAGTTGCAGTCTGAGCGAGCGACATTTGCTTCGAGACGCATTAGTTTTTCGTATATGTAACGTGGATTACACGCCTCCGACGTTCACTTGAGACTAAAATACGGCAGAAACATTTTATCCGTTTTACGAGCCAATGTTGACAATTAAGGGCTCGTAGTGTAAGCAGTTACTTGCATCTCTTGGATAACGTTATTACAAGCTAAGAGCATATAAAGTGCCGCGGATTATAATTTATTTCCGAAATAAATTTTACTCGGTGGGATGAATAATTTAATTGAAGGGAAGGAAGCAGGCGTCGTTACTGGTTTTCCGCAACCCTGGTCCATTGCCAGCTCAGATCGCACTCATCTGTCAGGCTGTAAATTTCCTGTAACTCTCAACCTTCCAGTGCGATGAATGAAGCTAGCTTATTACGTCCCCTAACTATTGGCAATTTACAAACACTTTGTTCTACTGAATGGCCTTTACCCCTGGTAAGGTGTGCAGAAGCTAATCGCTTGGTCTGTCAGCACGTTAATATTCTCAGACAAGTAACTACGTGTCTCCTTTTTCACGGTTCTTTGGATCCCTTCTGTTCCACGTTACCAAACAATAATGGTCTCTCGCCTTCCTTTGATTTTTACCCATCCTTCTTCCTGTCCTTCCATTCCTTCATAAATAAGTACATTAATTTATCAGAATAGTCCCGAATGTCATTCTCGGCTTTCTGTTGCATATACAAAAAATATAAAATTGCTTATTCTTATTATATTTCCACAAGCTCTCGATTTAAGATCGCATGAACCTGACAGCCCCTTATAATAAAAACACTATTGAATCTTATGGCCACGTGGGTCAAAATAATTATTAATGTTGTCAGCCCTTTCAAAGCTTTTGTCACCTGTGCTGAGTCACACTATCGATTCTCTAGTTGTATTTGCATCCAGGAGATGGCAGGTTTTGCAGTATTTGCAGGATAAGTGTGAAGTCGCTTAATGGCTATAATATGCAATACATATAACTATGATTACTTCAGTGATTATACCGGTAGTCTAACAAGACACATTTAAATACACCCAATAATCTGGGGTTTATGTAAGTGGCGTTTTATGGGTTAAATAAAACATTAAGAATTTTTTCAATCACTTAGATTCTTCCTAACATTCTGAACCCTTTTTCTCATTGGCATCTACCGACGACGACGTCTCACTGCACCACTTCATCTGGCCAAATAATCAGTAAAAAATCAGAACTCATAAAAACAATAGTGCCCGTTTATTCTTTACTGGAGTTTAACCTCTTTTCAAAAACATCAAACCTTTTCAAACTTCTCATCAACAATTTCACAACTAATCTACCCATTCTAATACGGCAGAGCTTTAATATTAATAAGGGTTACTCCCTTTAACTCGTTAAATAAATAAAAATTAGTTTAAACGCCATGTCACACCCTATTCACAGTTAAATCAGTTTTACTTACCGACGACATGTTTTTCCTTGTTTTACCCGAATTGCCCCTGCCACTTTCATGATGTCCATAAACTTCTAGCGATTCTCATTCATTTCAAATGTGCCAGCCAACATTCAGGTTACTTTAATTCAGTATTCAAATGCTGGAATCGTATGAAATGTGGTTTGTATCAATTAAATGATAAGCCATTCATCGAAAAGCGGTGAAGATGTCGTATAATTTTGCCCCCCCCCGGGTGGTCTTATAGATTGTTAGTGTCGGGTAAATATTATTCATAAAAAAAATAGTGGCCCCAAACCACAACCGCGTGTGACGCTTTTAATTATTTGAGTTGAGAAATGTGAGATTTTCGGTGGAAATGTGAGTTCTTCAGTTTATTTTTGTTTCATATCGATAAAGTAAGGAAAACTAAAACATTTTGGTTGATAGCCTTTCCATATCTCTTGTTTAATCTTTTCTAATCCATTCAAACCTACCAAAAATACTTTCCTTGCATTTTTTTTTCGTGCAGCTCCAATTACTTTCCAAAGTTAGTTGATCAGTTCCCTTTGCAGTTTGCCTTTGACTTCCTAGTTATCTCATTTTTTTTACTGCTTGGAAAATTTTTGATGAAGTTGCGGCATTGGCGATGTGATTCTGCACGAGGGACAGCTAAGGTAATCAATCACTCGATGACCGGAAATCTGAAGGCGAGATATGCTCGGATAACATCCTTGCTTCACTTCCCAGGCGTGGGCTCTTCTGCATTAGTAGCTCCTGGGCCGCAGATATTTATAAAGATTTACGAACCGTGCCAATATGCCTTTTCCTTCGTGGTTAATGAATATTTCCATTTGTCGTATATGGACACGGAAATTCGTGCTGAGCTAGGAGGGTGCTGATGTGTTCGTTGATTATTTTTCTTAGGTGTTATGTCATTAATGCTCGCTATAGCTTTTCAGAATTGAGGGATTATTATTTGAAACGGTCGCTCTTGTTTGATTGTATACCTCGTTTTAACAGGTGAGTTTTGGTAAACTAGGATACAAGCGCGTTTTGGTGGTCTGAGACTGCTCTGGACTGTAGCGGGAAAATCTCAATTCGTCAAGATATTCAGTTAACAAATTATTTAGTTATAAATTTTTCAGTTATATATAAAGTTTGTCAACGATAAGTGTACATGGGGGACGTTATTTATCGAGTTTTCCATAAACCGTTTTAGGGAAGGAAAATTTTGAGTCAGCAGGAAGTTGGTGCCAAAAATGAGGTGAATGACTAAGTGAAAAAAGGAGGTGACAATATGCAGATGTAGCAAACGTAACAGAACAGGCGAACGTTGAAATATATAGGAAGAATTCTCAGTTTTCAGGGAAAGGAGGGCACTAGAGACACGAGCCTACTTAGTTTAACACACAGAGCTTAAATGAAATATAATAAATAATCTCATTTAAATGGGCTTCTTGAAACAAAATTACAACATTCAGTGGTTTGAGTGTCTTTATCATTTATAGTCGGGCGGTAGTCTCAAGAAATGAAGCATTTTCTACATTTCTATTTACAAAAGGAATGTCGTCCCATCTGCCGTTTGGTTTCTACAGCATTCTTCTACGTCGGTAATATATTGTGTCGATTGGTCAGAGTAATGTGGATTTTCCGCCAAAGCCTTTAAAACAGCCTCGCTCCTTCTCTCCGAAAAATAGTTTCCATTTGGTACATTCCTTCCGGGTATACACGAATTTTTCAGCAAATTTCCCCAACAAGAACGATAAAAGAGCATTCTGTTCCAAAATTAGTATGCGTGATGTATTCCACTACTGTAATGGAAACTAAACCTTGTTTATCAACCAGGAATAGTTGTACATTGCCTGATCTAGATACGTCACTTCATTCTTGAGAGAGAATGTCACAACGGAGGTTGTATAGCATTGGTTAATGCTACTGGTAAAGAAAATAAATAAATTTTTCAGAACAGTGGAAGCGTTCAGCTCTTCTCGAATCAGTAAAGTGAAGTGGTTCTTTCATAAGCCTGAGCCAAGACATGATGAATGACGTTGCTAAGTAGTCCAGGTAGCCACTTGTTTCGTGGTGCCAACTTGGACTCCTTGACTGACTGACGGTTTAAACGCACAAAAGCAAATTAAACGACGATGTTGTAGTTAAACGGAGCCAAATTCAGCGTACTGGCATCCCAACAAGAATTCCATTCTTTCAGAGGTTAGGCCGCTATTGCCAAAGCTGCTTATTTCTTAAAGATCGTTCATGAATGCGAGAAATGCGGAATTTTACAATCAAGTTAACTTTTGATGTCGCCGAGTCTGTATTTCTCAGCTATAAGATTTATTTCTTGGAAGTAATTTCTTTTGGACATGTGAAGCCGGTTTTGCCAGCGGTGTGAATATTGGTGAGAGCCGAGTTGGCTGATACCGAGCTGCAAATATCCTCCGTTTCTGGGTTCAGTTGGAGGGAGTTAGAGTTGCATGAAAATATCTCAGATTGGCCGCGTGCCACCGAGGGATTCGTGCCAGCTATCGGGGGCTCGCGTACAAATATCAAAACAGAAATAACCGTTTCCGATAAATTTTCATCTCTTAGTGGAGGGTGCTTTCCCCCAAGTTCGATCTCGAGGGCCTTCACCAAAGTAAGTGGAGGAAACTTTCTCGCACCCACAACAATGGTGTCTGATGAAGTTTCAATACTCATTGAGATATTTCGAATGGATAGGATTTATGATTTAATGACGACGACGGAATTATGAATCACTAGTTCCTCTCACACCTGTCACTTGGGCTATTCTCGGCCTTTTTCCACCGCGTTGCATCCTGATTCACTTCGTCCAACTACTCATTCGATCTGTCCTCCTTCACTTCAGATTTCCTATATTTTTTCCTAATATGACAGTGGAACAGCCTGCACTGTAACAGGGCGTGTAACGGAGACAACTGTTCCAGTAAAAGTTTCCTCTGAAGTTGGTTGATCCCCATGAGTTCGCTCACAACGCTCGTCTTTTGTGTGTTCCTGTTTGAAAGAACACGCACCTGTCTTGTCACTCAGTCCGCCTGCCTCTGCACAACGTTGCTCTCATCCATTTCCATCTAATAAATGTGGGCTGGCGGTCCTTCGGTAGTTTGGAAGGAAAGAGAGACCGACTTAATTAAAATCGTGGCTGGCGCTACTTGAGACAACGAGCCATCTGTTCTCCTTGAATATTTACTAAACTTATCAATTAAGGAAAATGGACTTGGTCATGTGTGTGACAAATTTCCGTGTGTTGTGTCAATTTGCTTGTTAAGATCAGCTGAGCACGTAGATACTTTCCCGTTTCAGCCGTCAGTAACGTAAATCAGAGCTGTGGAGCTGTGGAGCTGGCCTTCCCGTGAAATATTCTTACAATCGTGGGAACATTTCGTAACTATTACGATCGAGTTAACGAACTAATATGACAGCCATGCCCAGAAAAGTACGTATAATCAAATAGTAAAAGCAAATAGCACACAAATTTTGCTCTCAACTTCAATTCAAAATCGATCAACTTTTCGAAACGTGATGCAACATCTGCGTGTTCCGAATTCCGATTCGTTCTCTTAAAACTTCTTGTCCTTTAAAAATGGAAGTCTTTATTTCTTGAGAGAGGTGAGGTCTCTGGCTGCAACATCCTGTGCTGCGGACGTAACAGGTTTATTTTTGTTTACTGCACTTCTTATAGCTCTATTTGCAACTTATTGCAAGTTCTCAGGCAATGGTGCCAATGACGAATTAAAATAGTAGGTCTCGTGTAAACACAGATTTTATAGCCTCTTTCTGAATACGTAAAATTTCTCGTCGTTGGTTTTTCAGCACCACCCATATTGACGTGTTGAAACAGTAAATTACGGCCACTTTACTAATTTCGAAACGGTGATGTTTAGGAAATTTCGTTTCTCTTAGCGCTCGTAGATAGTGTAAACGAATGGTTTACATCTGGGATTTAATCCCTGAGGCACTACTTGCTGGATTCTGTTTTATCAGGATTTGCTCAATACGTTTAAGGTGGTTCCCATACAAGTAAATTTTTAAGACAAAAAAGTACGATAGTTGTCCCAAGGGCACTTCACAGGTTGTAGACAAAATGATTGTTACTGCGTTTAAGACCAGGGAAAACGTCGAAAATGGTTTAAAGAAATGTATTGGGTACTGCAGCGCCGCGTTTAAGTGACTTAAGGTTTTCCGTATCTCAGTATGAGAAACTGTCGACTATATTAAAAAAGGAGATATTTCTGACTCCAAATACGAAGTTTTAAAGATGACCATATATTTTATTTTTAACGTCATATTCAGTCTCTCCAGATTTATCTAATAAACCATTAATTCGTTTAGTTGCATAGTGTCTGAAACTCTTGTTCGTGTAATGTTGATGCTTAAAATTCTACTTAATTTCTTCAGTTCTATACAATTGGATTAGTTTTCAACTATATTTTTTTTTGTTTTTGACTTTTGTTTTTCAACTAGCTTGACTGAAAGTTTGTCTAGAGCACACTGGCTGTATTTAGGGTGGTCACATGGTGCGAGTGAGAAGATGGTGGTCAAGTAGAGTCGTGTAAGCTCACCTTCACGTATGGATTCTTGGTCCCATCATACAGCGCTCAAACGTTGTTTCGACGACATTGGACCCAAATAATTGTTTAAAAACGCTTACAAGACCATTAAAGGTACTACCATGCTTCCCTGATGCATTCTTACGGAATCGGACAGTAAAAAATTATTCAAACATTTTGTGTTGCTTGATAAAGTTTTGACGATTACCAATTACTATCTGTCTGAATGTCGCAAGACGTCTAATAATCTGAATTGATTCTAATCCATCCATGAGCTTTGTCGCCAAAGTTTTTTGTTTGCTATCACGACGAAATCCAGGAAAGTAAACAATTAAAATGGAATTGTACGAGATAAAAGGAAACGTTTGCGCGTGTCAATTGATCCTAGAATGTTCCACGTTGAATTTTTGTCAGCTCGGACCTGGTTCCGGAATGCTCTGTTCCTCGTCTTCGTCGCATATAGCCCTGACGTTTATTTAAAACAGTAAACTGGTCGGCCCAGATAGTTTTGACACTGCACGTTTCGCAGCCGCAAAGATTACACAGCATCTCTCCACACTCCAGTTCCTTACGTTTTCAACTCCTATGAATCAGTGTCGAGTCGCTTGAGGTTTATCGGAGCGTTCACTCGTCTAATCTTGTTAGTGTACTGAAACACTATCGGCTTGGGATAAGAAATCTGTATTAGAGTTTACTTCTGGGGTTCTTCATGACGTGTGGCAGCACTATGACCTGGAAGAATACGCCTAGATGTGTTCCCAAGATTAATTCGTTGAATTTATCGAACCCAATGTCCCCTGAAGATCTGAAAACCAATATAAAACTGGAGTTCTCAAGAAAAAAAATTCGCAATAACAGAGTGATTTGTAAAAGTAGGTGAATTCTGAAGACTAGAATTTAAAAGAGATGAGGTAATGTGAGAAGAAAAAGAGGGGACGTCTGTCATCCTCGGGTAGGATGTTGAGGAGTGTAAGCATGAACAGAGAGCGGAGGCTTTTACACACTCATCCTGAATAAGAACCCCAATAAAATCACGTTTTTCTGTGTTTCTACATTTTGAAGTGTCAAAAATGGATAGATGCCATTTAGGGGCATATCTAAATATTAAAGCAAGTTATGATGTGACATCATACATAAAACAATTGACGCAGAGATGTTTAAAATCTTTTTATGTAAAAATCACACAAAAGTTATTCATGGTCCAAAATAATATTTGGTGTCACTGGTTCTCAATTATTATGCGTTAACCTCGTATTATTTTAAAACTTTTAAATTTTACTGTAATACAATCTTGAAAAACGTTAACGACGTATAATTATTATATTTCAGTTGCATATTACCAAAATTTTTCTGTAATGAAATTACAACATAAAAGAGTCTGTTAATAAGGTTTAAAAATAAGCTTTGTAGAGTGGCCCAAGTCTAGCCATTTTCCTCCTATCACCGAGTGTTTCCCGTTTAGTTTCGTCCCCACACACAACCCCAGCCAGTTTCTGAATTTTATCTAGGTCATTGATGTGCTCCACTCTGTAAAGATCCCAACTTTACTAGAAAAGTGTAAGCAGCTGCCTTGGCCTGTCTTGTACTTTTCTTAAATATCCTGTTTATGAAGTGTAACGACCTCCATCCCTTCATTGCTACTACGTCTACGTGTTGGCTCCAGTCTAATTTCTGATTAAAAGTTACGCCTAGATATTTGCACGTTTCAACAAGAGAGACTTTTTCGTTTCCTATTTTATATTCCCCGGGGATGACCATTTTCGTTTTAGTAAAAATAATTGTTTTCCTCTTCAATGGATTTATTTTCATCTTATTAATTTGTCCATTGATATATCTTATCTAAATCTGGTTGAAGAGCGATTTCATCATCTATATTCTCTTTGATTTTGTAAATTATGCAGTCGTCCGCGAACAATTTAATTTTAGAATCTATTCCCGTCGACAGGTCATTCACAAAAGCCAAGATTACACTGCCTGCTGTACACCGGATGTCATTTCTGTAGGATCGGATAGTTTCTCCATTTACCCGGACTACGCGATTGTTTAAAACTTCCCTAATCCATTCAATTAAGCGATTATCTATTCCCGATTCCTTTTAGCTAACAAAATATTGTGTGGCATTACATCGAAAGCCTTGGAGAAATCTATAACTACGGCGTCTATTCTTTCTCCACCATCGACAATGTCTGCAAGATCCTGACACACCGTTGCTAATTGGCTGCCGCATGAATATCCCGGTCTAAAATCCATATTGTCCAGGATATCTCCATCTCCTCTCTTCCCAGTGTTCCCTCGTATCAAGCGTTCTAATTGATTGCACACTAGCGACGTAAGACCCGCCGTCCTGTAGTTGCAAGTTTCCGCCCTTGATCCCGATTTGTATATTGGCACTACTGTCGCGATTTTCCAGTCGGATGGAACATTAGCATTGTTGATTGGAATTTCAAACAGTCGTGTTAGGTACGTGACCATGGCTTCTCCCCACAACTTAATCACTCCTACTTATATACGAGGCTTAATTTTCTGAATATTCCGTCTTAGTATGTTGGCTTTAAATTTTGACGTGTTCTTTGAGATTGCGTCTGTCCGCGTAGGTACGCCGAAAACTGTTCCAAAGTACTTTGCAAATGTGTCTGCCTTTTCTTTATCTTGTATCATAATGTTTTATCGTCCCTTAGTGGTGGTGATGATTCCCCCTCCCCTTTTCGTCTCGTAATATATTTTTAGGCAGCTCCCCAACCATTTATATTAGTATTAAGATTTTTTTAAGTAATTTTCGTCTTCAATTTCTTTTTCGCAATTAATTATTTAGTTTCTTAACTCTTCCTCATTTTTTACTTTTGATGTTATGTAATTTCCTAACTTTTCTTTTGAGTTATGATTTCGCGATTATAGTATTCGGGGTCATCAGTTGCTTGACCGGAACGTATTTTTGAATTTGTCGTAAAATAGTATTGCCTCGGAGAATGTATAGGTTTAGTTAAGGCATTTGGGGCTGTTAAGAAGAGGAATTTAGCTGCTGTGGATCCTTGTGGAACGTATATTTTCGCAATTAATTCTTTATTTAGTTTCTTAATTCATTTTTTACTTTTGATGTTATGTAATTTCCTACCTTTTATTTTGAGTTATGATTTCGCGATTATAGTATTCGGGGTCATTATTTGCTTGACCGGAACGTATTTTTGAATTTTTCGTAAAATAGTATTGCCTCGGAGAATGTATAGGTTTAGTTAAGGCATTTGGGGCTGTTAAGAAGAGGAATTTAGCTGCTGTGGATCCTCGTGGAACGTATATTTTCCCCCAATGTGATTTGTGTCCTGTTTTTAAAGTAAGAGGGTATGTTGGCCATAGCGTTCAGTTTTACTTATCGTTTCAGCGATCTTGACATCGACATCGAAGACAACGGAGACGGCACGTTCAGCATCTACTACACGGTGAAGGACGCGGGCGACTATACCCTCAGCGTCAAGTTCGGAGGTCAGCCCGTGCCCGACGGCTTCTACACCTTCACGGTAAGGGCAGTATTTTGGATTTGAAGTTTTATTTATAGTACCCCCTTATAAGGCGGCGCTGGGTGGGGCGCTTTGTTTCGAGTGATTGTGCAGTGTGCCGCCAGACTCCGTCCAGCGAGAACGCGCCGGCCGCTTCACTGAGTCCACCGTAAGCGTAGCCCTAAGCCTAGACTAGCCGTACGTCTATCTAGCCAGCCGTGGCCGTATCTCTAGCAATAGCTTAGCTAACGTTTACTCTTCCCGTGACAGCTTGTCCGCGCCAGACTGACGGCCCGAGAAAGAGAGCCGACCTGATCTGTATTTATTTGAAATCGGTCGACGGTCTTGAGCCCTGCCAATGATAATAGCTTCGGCTTGTTTAATAAACAGCGGCTCTCAGATCGCTCGCTCTCCTTTGCCACACCCGTGGTGGCGCGTGGTTTGTCTGATCTCCGCGCTATAACCGGATCGCCAACTTAAAATATTCCTTACGAGTGTAAATTTATCATATCTTGGATATTCAACGCATGCTCAGTAACAAACTGCTTTTAACATACGTCATATCGAGTGAACCTGGGACATCAGTTTAAGAATAGTGGTCACAAAGAAAGACTCTCCTTACCACTTAAAAATACACTGACGATTATTTATCTCTACTTTTAAATTCGTGGTGAAAAAGTGAACTCTAGCAGCATTTCTGTAACTACTTCTCTGTTTTCTTTTCTTTTTCTGGCGAAGAAACGTCTCCCTTAAAATTTATCGTAACATTTTTCTCCGGATCATTCTTCTCTGTAAATATTAAATTTTGTCAATGTTATGTTATTTTGATTCCCTTTAAAATTTTATTTTTTTCAACTTTTATCAACCCTGCTTTATATATATTTATTTTCGGGTGAAAAAACCTCTCCCCTAAAATTTATCGTAACATTTTTCTCCACGTCATCCTCCTCTGTAAATATTAAATTTTGTCAATGTCGAGTTATTGATTCCCTTAAAAATTTTATTTTGTTCAACTTTTATCAACCCTGGTTTATATTTTTTTTTCGGATGAAGAAACCTCTCCCCTAAAATTTATCGTAACATTTTTCTTCACGTCATCCTCCTCTGTAAATATTAAATTTTGTCAATGTTATGTTATTTTGATTCCCTTTAAAATTTTATTTTGCTCCACTGTTATCAACCCTGTTTTTTTATATATAAATACAATAATGATTTTTTAAATGTATTTATTACCATGATCTTTCTGCTGTAGCCATCGTCGTAGTCGTCATTTTCACATTCATAAAGTTGATGCTTAAAATTTCTTCTGTTTCATACACTTGCATTAGTTTTCAACTCTACTTTTCAGTTTTCGCCATCTTCCTTTTCTGCTATCTTGACGAAAAGTTGTTGGCGTTTGAGTTGGTGGTCTACAGCTTGCTGACTGTATTGAGATGTGTTCATACGGTCAGAGTGAGACGACAGTGGCCAAGACAGTCAACTCGAACGTAAAAACTAGTTCGAATGATATTCCTTAAATAACTGGGAGCATGTATATATGTAACATTATACTCGTTCGGATCACTTAAATACCAAAAATTAAAAAAAAGGACAATTTAATAGAATGTGTAACAATTCACATCTAAATCTTACCTTGAGATGCGTTGAAATAAAATATTATTTTTATTCTGATTAATTCAACACCGGGAAAGTCTATGTCAATTATTTTTTAATTAATGTTAAAAATCTAAACAGATTTTCTATATTAGATTGAATATTTGTAATTTAGGCTCCGCCTATAAATAATTTGTAAGAATAATGGCACGAAAGGTGCCCTAAATCATCACTGTATTTTAATTTAACTGATAACCAGGGTTGTTTACAATTATAATCAATTATATACACTTCAGTCGTTTAGTTGCTTACATAGGACAATATAAATTTTCCTTTTTATTCCTACAAATATCGGCGATGAATTAAATTCCCATATTATACACCGACGAATAACTCCTCTGTATCGGATTTATTCAAAATTCTGAGCTTTTTAGCCTTAGTGTTCGATGGCACTGGAGTCGATTTTGAGCCAGAGTATTTTATTCTGGTTTTCCGTTTTCGAAGTCTGTTAATGCCGTAACTGTTTTGTGTGTATCCGCGCACCATTATACACTTCCTCTAATTTTTCTATTTCTAGACTGTACACTGAATATTATAAAAAAAAATCTACACCATACAACTATTACAGTCACTTGAAAGGACAATGCAAATATTTGTCAGCTATAATATTTGGATAAAATTACAGTTTTGATAAAATTTTGGAGGAAAGCAGGGAAATTCCTAAATGGTTTGTACTATCGAGGTTGTTAAATAGCTCTTGCAAATTTATTCGCCGTGACGCAAAGTAGTAATGATAAAGAAGTAAAAAAAATTAGATTTACTGCTTAACATAACGAATGTTGCATAGTTTGATAATATAAAAAACTCTGATTTTCTTACAGAATTGTTTCAAATTCCTTTCAATGTTAATATACTCTAGATCGGCTGACTTCAATCTTCAATTTCAACGACTACTTTAAAAATATTAATTCCCATCACCGAGTAATTTATTTCCCACGACTCTAATTTAAATGTCAGTAAAATCCTTGCCTGTTTCTCGTAACACATGGATACGTGTATTTAAGAGCGTACCTTTTACCAGCGTTTGATTTTTAAATTGAGGTCATTCTTGCTATATAGTACGTCGGATTTCTGAATATATCCCTTCAATTTTTATGTAGCCTGACGCATTAACGAACATTGGAGTTCGTCAGAATTCCAAGCGTCACGAACACGGAGAAAAAAAATCTTTATTGCGTTACTGTCACCTCATTTTAGACGAATAATGTAGGCCCTAAATTCTGTTATTTTGAAAATTTCGCGTTTTCCAGATATAATGTGGAATGGCTCTCTTTGGAAGTAAAATAGAAACTATAAGTACTATTACATGAAGCTGTTTAAAGTAGAGTGACGTGAATAAATTTAAATATTTCTTTTTTTAAATTCTCAAAAAATCGGATTATATTTTTCTGTTTTAACATAATAATAACAACATAATAAAACAGAAAAAAACTATAACGGGATTAATATACCCATAAATTTCACTAATTATGGCTTTTCCAAATTGTATGATGCTTCACGAAAGGTTTATTGAATTACTTTTAATTTCTGGCAACACTGTGGCTGTAAATCAGGGTTTCCTCTTTTCTGCTGAAATATTTACAAATTACATAAATCACTTTTCGAAATTTTTAATTTGTTCTCTCTTGCCCTGCGGATTTTAAACGACACGGTCTCGTTTTGAATGCTTTAATTTCGTGAACGATTAAATGGTTTTTCAATTTTATAAGTGGTAAGCGAGGATTAGAACCGGCATTTTGATCAGTCAGAAAAAAAACTGTTCCTGATCTGAATTAAAGGAACGATTTGGAATTAATTACGTAGACTATTACAGGAGTAAAACTAAGAGAAAAATAACATTTGGAGAAAAGTCCTTGGACTGTTACATAAAAGAAAATTCAGCACTGCGTAAATGTAACGATTTCTAGTTTACTTGACATCTAACGGAAATTCCCTCGTAAGGGAGAAGAATTAAATAATTTTAAAACTCATTCAACGCATGAGGTTATCTCGTTTTTTAATTGAATCCTCTACCGCGGTGTACTTTTCATTTTAATTAATTTCGCGCGATTGATAAATGGTATGTAAAGAACCTTAAACATTTTCTACAGACTTGCGTACACGTTTGCCTCCGAATAACCTATTGAGGATTTTCTATGATGATGAAAATTGTGGAATGGCTCTAAAGTTCTCTTCGAGGTGCTATATGAACAGCTACGTTGCTTAGTGATTGACGGGTGAAAGCTATTTTAAGAATTTGAATTTTTTTCTCATAGAGAAGAAATTTTACTGAAAGAAGTGAAGCACGAAACGTTGAATTTATTTTCTTACGACCCCTTTTATCCGCTTCATCGTTTCGAACTTTGCTTTCTTCATATACATTTTCTATTCCATGGAAAAAAAAGTTTTATTTCGCTTCATCTTTTCTGCGCCTCAGGCGACGGGATTCTCTAAAAAAGCGACCGAGCGGAATTCTTTTTTGAGAACGAACGCCTAGTCTTGCGCACAATGCTTGGCTCTAACTTGTTTCTAAAAGACGCCTTTTGATCTTTCGACAGATTCTTTTTGTATCCTTTCAAAGTAACAGAGAGCGCTGAGGAATGAAGGCAATATTTTATTGCAATGAACCGTGCCGACATTTCTAAATCGAGCCCGAATTCTGCAATATTTAACAGTGTTTTCAATTCCACCGAATTCTCGTGACATAAAAAGATTTCCGTAATGGAGGTTTTCATTAATTTTTACTTTAATAAATCAAACCAACGGGACGATTTCTTCGCATATGTAATATGAATTGTCTAGTTTATTAAATACCAATAGAAATTCTACTAATACCCTAATGAAGCTCGTTTACACGCAAAAATTCCTTTGAAACTCAATTTTATAACGTGTATGCCTCGGTGGAAACGTTGAAAATATGTTTTACGGACTTTCCATGGTCTGTTGTATTATAATGCTTTTCAAATGGGAGCCGATTTGACCTTTAAGTTCTCGTTTGTTCCATCCAATCAAATTCTGTCAACGTTGTCGCATATTATTCTCCACGCAACTGTAGTAAGGGTTTGTTCAAGGGGAAGTAAGACGATGTGGCAACGGTTTTTCTATTTCTCTGGTCTTATTTTGCTGAACGGCTCCCATTTGAAAAGCATTATAAAAGGAAAGTAAGAGTGCAGAATAATAATTGTGTTAAAGAGACGAAAGGCAAAAACAAAGTTATTGATAACCGTTAGAACCTACGTTTGATCCTCTTCATTTCCTAGTCTTTGTTCCGTTTTCCAGAATTTCTGCATCATATTTTATGCCTTACACATCACACTGGGAAACCCTGAAAGAAACTATTCCAAAACTCTCCGAGAACATCGAAATTGTGACATCAGTAGTAATTTCTAATTTTAAACCAACGGGAAACTACATTAATTTACTTGATACTGTTCTGTACACAAAATTGCCCATGAATTGACAAGGTTGTCTTCTTCACATCTGTAATTTACTGGAATCTTAGATAAAAGTTTAGTGTCACAGATGAGTAATTTTCAGTCGAAATGCGCCGAAAAGAATAAACTAAACATGTAATTAAATACTTCTTTGTATATATAGATTTTAGAATCAGGAAAGAAGGTGAAATCTGCTCACTTGTGGTCACCTTTTTTCTTTGGTGCACTTATCAAAGTTTTTTTTTGTATTTCTGTTTTGCAAATTTTTGTGGAAATACTTATATATTGGATACACGTGGGTTTTAAATCTGTGTCAATAATATTCAAGACTCCATTAATAATTATTTATTAATTTTGTAATTATCAACTTTTTGATTCCCTAGTAATAAAAAATGTCAGAGAAAAATGGTTTAAAACTAGTTTCGCTAATATTGATATTTACCCGACTATAATACTACAATAAGAAATGTAATGGTCAAATAGTCGGAAATAGTTTATTAAATGAAAAATAAAAAGATGAAACCTTAATTACTGATATTGTATTACAAAATTTATTTTACAAAATATTTTGAATATTCTGAGGGGTATACACATATAATATTTTCAGTAATTAGGTTCAAATTTTTAAAAATCTTTATGATTAAAAATGTATATCTTTGTTTCTCCCGTGTGCGTTCTTATTTCTCTCATCAAAATGTTTATGAATTAATAAAAGGCATACATCGCGAGATTTGTTTCAACAAGCGATTTTATCTAATATACAAGCGAAATTTCAAAATTTTGTGTCGTATACTTAAGGAAAGGTCCACTTTATGTCCATAGGCAAGCAGAAATGTTTTCGTCCCCATTAAGATACCGAGAACATCCACAACTCCTTTTTTGAACCGGGACTATCCCTTCTTCCTTAAGGTATCAGGAGCATTTTTCCTCAATTAAGGTACCGGGGCGTGTTTAGGATTCCTTTCTTTAACGTACAGCATGTAATTTCGACTCTCTTAACTGGAATATTTTATCGTTTCAAAATTACCGTGAATATTCTCTTAATGCCCCGGTAATTTTAAAAACTTATTTTTGTTGAAAGTCTCTGTTTCTTCGAAATTACCTATGGAGGCGTGGAATCAAGCTCTATTATTCACTGATTTGGAACCATTACCCGAAAAATAGAGGTTTTAGGTCACAACAAACGTTGCTAATGCAGACAGAAAAAATTTATTATCAGCTGTATTGTAGTTGGTTAAATTCAACATTTTGTGGATAAAATTCAACGTCAAGGGAAGTTCAAATTCTCGTGATCTGCAGCTCTTAAATATTTGGTAGTTGGTTCAGCAGTGTAACTTTAACTCGTGTAGGGTGAAGAGACGTGCCTAAGACAACTTTCAGGAGCTTACGTTCCAGACAGTCTCGGGACGATGCACCTAGACCGTGGACTCTCTTCAGTTCTCAATGGGTTTGGAAGCCTTAATAATCGTTGGCATCATTGCTTCTCAATACGACATATACAAGGTGTTACTTTTTAACTGCGTGCGATTATATACAATCCAATACGAATTTTCTCAGTAATCAAATAAGAATTGAACGCGGATTTCTTCTTGATTTCAACAAGATATTACAAAGATATAAACGTTTTCGAAAAGGCAATAATTCTCCGCTAACCTCAGAGCTGACTGCGACGAAAAATGTGAGGCACGAGAAGAAAAATGGTTAAAATGCATAAATAAAACATTCTCATTGCATAATTTTGAAGTGAATAAACCTCAACGGTGCTGTAAATGGCAGAATATTGACATTTATCTGACTAACAACATAACATTGTAATTAACAATGTAATTAATTTGAGGTAAAATCAGGTGAACAATATAAAGAGAAGAACATAATTATGAGTAATATTTTAATCTAAAAATTCTATAAAGATTTAGAATATTCTTGTTTATTTTAGAATATTCTTGTTTATTTTAGAATATTTTTGTTTATTTTAGAATATTTTTGTTTATTTTAGAAAAATTTAGTTTATTTCAGAAAAATCTCGTTTATTTGAGAAAAATCTCGTTTATTTGAGAAAAATCTCGTTTAATTGAGAAAAATCTCGTTTAATTGAGAAAAATCTCGTTTAATTGAGAAAAATCTCGTTTAATTGAGAAAAATCTCGTTTAATTGAGAAAAATCTCGTTTAATTGAGAAAAATCTCGTTGAATTGAGAAAAATCTCGTTGAATTGAGAAAAATCTCGTTGAATTGAGAAAAATCTCGTTGAATTTAGAAAAATCTCGTTGAATTTAGAAAAATCTCGTTGAATTTAGAAAAATCTCGTTTAATTTAGAAAAATCTCGTTTATTTTAGAATATTTTATTAACTCCACAACTTCGTTTCAGTAAAGAAATTGCATGATGGCTATAAGTAAATTAGCCGAATTTATTTTTAAAAATAACCATAAAATCCTTATTAGTTCATTAGATGTATTTCCTGTAAATCGGACTTAAAGAACTTAATATTTTCTCCTTTCAAATAATGCAATCACCTGCCAACAGTCTATACGTATAAAGTACTAATTTTTTGTATCTTGTGTATAATCGAGGGTTTTAGTGTACCTTTTCGTTTCATAAATTAGGGAATACCAAACCAATCTGATCTACATTCCTGCCCATTACATTTCGCTTTCATGGTTATTTAGAATTACCAGTAGGATCTTGGAGATATTAAACTGGCATCCGTTATACGCGAATACCTTGGAAATAAAGATATCTACTGATAGGTCTCTGTGAGAGAAAGAGAATAAGCCCTTGCCAGTTTCTTCAAATTGAGTACGGACTTTGCTAGAAGCTGAAAACAACCGAAAACACTAAGTATATTTAAGAAATTTAAAAATCATGGGCAGCTTTGGGCCCTTAGGAACACTTAAAATTGGTCAAATTTGGACCAGTAGTTTGGACGTCTATAGCTGTCATGGTGACGGACGCACTGACAAAGGATTTTAGTATTGTAGATTTGTCCAACGTTAATTTCCGTTTATTTAAATTTATTCGTGGCGTTAGATTATTAGAAAAAATGAGGTGTGATTCGGATTTCAAACAGCCTAGTTTATCACTTAGCGAAACATTCGAGTAGGTCAATCGCTTTGTTCGCGTTCTTTCTGCTGGATAATCGAGGATCCGAAAGATTTTTTCGTGGTTATCGTGAGAACTTTGCAAAGAATTTGGTTGGAGGCTTTCCCCGTCCCACGAGGAGGTTAGTTTCTGAATCTAAGAATTGGTCCTTATCGGGAGGAAAGTAATGGAGCGGCATTGTCGCCGAAGGCTGCGCGACAGGTGGTGGCCGCGATATTTAATGGCCCCGCTATTCCAGGAGCTGCAGAAATAGTGTGTATCGAATTTCCTTGACCGTGCCCAGAGCAATACGGACGTGAACTTGTCTGCTATTTGATCTCGGCCACTTGAGAGACGGCCAAGGCAGGTGTCGAGCTTGGCCCCGGGTCCGCATTGTTGGGCAATTAGCGTTCGCCCTGGCAATTGTTCCCGCCTCGTGAATGGAGCCTCGCCCATTGACGACCGCCTTTGTTTACAAGCGCCACGACGCGACGCATCGCGACCTGAACGCGCGTCGGATCGTTTCCGAAAAGTTGGACGAGGCGTCAAGGTACAAATATTGGGACGTGGAGGGGACGGCATGCGCCTAATTTCGTCGCGTGAGTTGGCCGGGTTTGGACCTTGGGAATACCAGCTTCAACTAAAAATGTTTCGTCGCCTCCCGCCGCTTTTACATATCGCACGGTCGATCCGTATTAGCTTCGTGACTGGCCCGGGATTAGTCATTTGGCCGGCATTCTAAACTCTTCCGGAATGCCGCGTCGTTGCTCCTCTACACACTGATCACTCGCCACGCCACAAATGATGCATTCACTTCAATTCGGAATCGATGCTTCCCGATAAAACAATCTCTGGCCCCACATCGGCTCACTTCTATAGCAGACAACCCTGAAACCACTTCCTGCACTAAATACATGAACATAAAAAAAAACACGTAAATATATTCCACTTTAAACTCCACAGAAATACTAAAACTTTCGTTCCCAACCCGAAATAAAAACAAATATTGAACTGTATCACGGGAATCGTGAAAGATGAATAATACAATTTCACATTATATTGAACCCGCACGCCGTGCAAAAATTTCGATGTCCTTAATTCAACGATCCGACGTACCATATTTCGTTTATAGACCTAAAAAGCGGACTTAAAAAAATCCTGTATGAATTCAAAAATCCCGAACAGGACTGTGGGAAGTATGGACTTCAAAGTGACACTAGTAATAAATTTTTGAAACTTCGACGAAACGTTACGTTGTATAAGAAATAATTTTAAATACTTTTGGACGGCTTTAGTTTTCGTGAAAACATCAACACGATTATCGACTTTTGCTTCTAACACGGTGTTTCTTCCACTTTACAGTTAAAATGAAAAAATTCTTTAGCCAAAATAAAAGAAACTACCAACTGCTTTTCTAAGTTAAACTGATTAATTCCCCAAAATAAAAATCTTAACACGAGGAATGAAATTAAAACTCCAAAACAGTTCATGTATTTTTTTTTGTTTATGCTCACCCATTTCATTGATTAGACGAATTATAAAAAACCGAAAACTCCCCCTAATCAACATTTTAAAATTAAATATTATTTTTTAATACTTTTAATAAACATTTTGTACAAATTTTTGGTTTGTAATTTTGATTTGAAAAATTATAACGTTCACAATTCGTTTGACTAAAATTAAATAACATCAAAATAATTCGATTTTAATTATTCCGTCGGTAACAATTGTTTGCTCCTTACAATATTTATGTTCGGATAATTCTGTTTTTCCCAGAGAGAAATATTTGGCGCACAATGTTTTTATGTGCAAATGTGGTCTGAAATACTAAGTTTCTTGTTCACTTGAGACAAAAATAATGTTTTTTTTTCTTTTGAATTTACATCATTTTTAAACAGTTTTAAATTAATTTGGAATTTGATGCTTTATATTCAGCACTTGGAATTTTTAAAATTTTAGTTATCCGCTTTATTCAGTTAAATAAAAATGTTGGTCATGAGTAAAAGCACACGTTAATAATTTTGATGTTCTGAAATGTAACAAGAATTATTCTTAGATTGAGGAAATGTTGGATAACTTGAAAAATGTGTGGATGAGGTTTTTTTATTGGAAAAATTGTGTATGGTCCGCTAATGGTCATGAAATATATTCTATTCTTAAATCTTGATGCTACTGAAGAAAATTACTAGGATTTTCTTAAATTTAGTTGTTTTACGATCTTGTACTTCAAATTGGTCGCGTAAAAAGCATTTAATGACGTGGGGAAAATAATTTCAGTTAATATCATAATTTTTCCTGGGGAAATAATAATAATCATATTCCGTAGATCCTGTAAAGAAGCTAAGCTTCAAGGGTGTGGAATGGGTCAGGGTGTACATTTATTACATTATTTTATTGTATAAAAGAAAAAAATACTTATAACAAATTTTTGTATTATAAACTATTATAAATTACTCTTCTCCGATTCTTCTATAAATTCCTTTATTGAATAGAAGGAGTGGCTAAGCAAAAATGAGCGTAATTCAGTGTTAAATTTACCTTGATTATCGGACAACTGTTTAATTGTGTGCGGCAGTCTGTTGAAGATGGATATCCCTGAATAATGCACACCTTTCTGTGCAATTGACAATGTTTTACATTTTTTATACAGATTATTTTTGTTCCTAGTATTGAAGGGATGAATATCAGAATTATTCAAAAATAAGTGCCTATTTGTGATTAAAAATGAAGTTATACTTTCACATTTGTGTGAATATTACATCGTTTCAGTCGGAGTCTTCATAAAGTGGTTTTTATTAACGTGTGCTTTTACTCATGACATACAATAATTTTATTTAACTGAATAAAGTGGATAACTAAAATCTAAAAAATTCCACGTGCTGAATAAAACAATATAATACTTCAAATTCCTAATTAATATAAAACTGTTTAAAAATAATATAAATTCAAAAGGAGAGTACTAGGGTTTTCTTAAATTTAGTTGTTTTACGATTCAAATTGGTCGCGTAAAAAGCATTTAATGGCGTGGGAAAAATAATTTAAGTTTATATCATAATTTTGCCTGGGGAAAATGAGGTTATATTTTCACATTTTTGTGAATATTACATCGTTTCAGTCGGAGTCTTCATAAAGTCGTTTTTATTAACGTGTGCTTTTACTCATGACATACAACAACTTTATTTAACTGAATAAAGCTGATAACTAAAATCTAAAAAATTCCAAGTGCTGGATAAAACAATATAATACTTCAAATTCCAAATTAATGTAAAACTGTTTAAAATTAATATAAATTCAAAAGAAAAAAAACATTATTTTTGTCTCGAGTGACGATGGGAACAAGAAACTTAGTGTTTCAGACCATATTTTCACATAAAAATAATTTACTACAGCATAATGAAATTTTCTTAATTAATCTTCAAACCAAACAATAGAATATCCGTATTTTAATGTCTGTAAATATTTCAATTTGCGTCGTCGGCGTGAGGAGATTTGCAAAGGAGCCGCGGGACGTCAACGTGCGACCGATTAGACACGAGTCTAATTGTCTCGTCACTGAATACTTCTGTCAGGCTGTCAAGGTAGCCGTGCGTCTTCGCAGCTAATAAATTAGTCCGTGTTTCCGGGACTGTGGTCCATTGTCTGTGGCACAGCATCCCATTGTACGCGGCTGTACTGCGGGACAGTCTTCTTGTCGGGCTTTGTCTTAAGCGCTTCGAACTCTGCAGGTAATTAATTAGTACTGATTCGTCACTCACTCACGCTTTTCCAAATGAGTGCCTGCCAATACAATCGATAAATGACGAATTTCGTGTAAGAGAGATGATAGTGTCGTTTACTGTTTATAATCTGTAATACAGACAGTAACCACGACGAGGCTAAATTCTTTTACCGTACTTTTTTCGAAACCATTTTATGAGATGTAACATTGCTATAAGGAGACTTTGAAACTGAATTTTTCAGAGAATCTCTAATAACAGGATTTTTCCGAACAAGAAAAAAAAAGACAATCCAATCAAAGTAATAAATAGAAATGTAATAATGTCCCAAATTTATTAATATCATAAATATTTAAAATACGACGTTTCGTCCATCGTTTTTGGGCTTTATCAGGTAAAGAGATGATGTAAAATTTTAATTGCATTTGAATTAGAAGATCAAAGTTGATGAATATCTGGACGGAACCGGGGATTAAACCCGGAATCTCGTTTTTTTCGGCTGGACAGCCAACAACAATCTGAGGTAACTGGGTTGACTCCCGAACCCGGAACGAAATTCTTCCATCCTATAGGTCTGAATACCTACAATTTACTAGATCACATTCCTCACGGATAATTAGATTTTCCCCCTGAAGTTTCAAAGTAAATTGATTATCATAATTATTTTTATTTATTTATTGTAATAAAGTCGAAGGAAAACGGCCGTTCCTTGGGCTCACTAATGCTGTTCAAAAACTTTGTAAAGTCTGTTAATAAAGATTATTCATTATAGAGCATTAACAAGAGCATGGATATTCTTCAATTTTGTGGGTGTAGAAAGTTTTAAAACGCGGCACATTCTGAAATCCTCTGCGAGTTCGTGGGTTAATAGCAGTAATGGAATGTTTAGTGTCTCATAAAACGAGTCCCAGTTCTACAGAAAAAGACTCACGGTCTGTTCCGTTTCCCAGAATCATAGCCTGTCTGTCTGGTCTGTCTGTCTGTCTTTCTCTCTCTAGCATCTGCGGAATATGACCTTTATCAGCAGCGAATTTGGGGCCGAATACCGAGCATTAAAAAAAACAGTGGTTCTATTTGCGGCCCAGCTTACAGTGTCATGTGCTTCGGAGACGAAAAGCTTTCTGCGACACATCACACTGTACAGTTGCCAGGAATCCAATGAACCATTCCAGAATTTTAATGGGCTTGCGTCTCTTGCGGTAAGAGCTCGTCGCAGGCTGGCCAACCACTGCTCCGTGAAATTCGAAACTAGTCATTCGAAATAAGTGCGACAAAGGTCACGTCACGTCACACTGTTTTTATTGCGCAAGTCAGGGACGAAATCTTGTAACGACCGACGGTTTCGACGAGATTTCTGCTCATTTACTTGAGAATCCTTTTCTTCTAGTGGAACATTTCCACTTTAGTAAATAAGCTTCCAATCACGATAGTGGAGAGACTGTTTCGATAGTTCTCATTGGATCTGGAAAGCTGCACTAAACGTTTATTTGCCCTTCACCGCCCCGGGATTTTCTACTGCCGCATTACTTGGTACTCCGGTTTCATTCACAAGTTTATTTATTTATATTGCGAGCACGTTTTGGCAAGATGCCGTTTCTTCGTGTGTAAAGATACCTAAACTCGCGGTTAATTTCATTCTGACCTTGCAATGTGTAATATTCGTCACCAGATAAAAATATTTTGCTTCGTTTCCTCACCTGATGAAACTGCAGACTCCTCCCTAAATGAAAAATAATAACGTGGACATTTCCACATTCGTCACGCAACAGCCTGTAATAATTCTAAATAAATGTTCATAATTGTGTTACACGACCGTCTCACACGTATTCAGTCTCAATATCATCAATAATATGAATTGAATATGGAGGAGTTGGGTTTGCTTTAATTTTTTTGTCTGAGTATTCAATAATTATTTTTATAAGTTTTTTATTTAGTTTATTATTTTGGTGGTAATTATCATTCATTTTTTTTAATTAACTGTAGTTTCTTTTAGTTTTTTATGGGTTCGTGGAACATTACCTCGTTTTCGTTATGACAAGTTAATGTATCTTGCTTGAAGGGCTTATTTACCCATTATTCATCAATCACAAAAGTCTTTGAAGAATTCACAAATCAGAATTAATTATGTACTTAAATGTGAAAAATCTGATACTAAACGAAGATTTACGTAAGAGGGAAATGTAGTGAAACCTGGTGTTTTATTTGGTAGTTTCGGACTACAGTTGGCCATATTCATCCACATCTTCACTAGTCTAATTATTTTTATTATTAAAAGACACACTTACTAAAAAGATCTTTAAAATCACGTACTGTGCACCTTGTTCCATTTATAAAAAAATCATGTTTATAACATTTTACACGGTTAAGAACCTTTAATTTAATTAAATCACATTTACAACAGGATAACGTATTAAGTATTTTATCTGGATTAAATGAATAAATGAGAATTTTAATTCATTTAATTTAAAAGTCTTTATTATTTTAAAATAGATACAATTGAGTGGTAGAGGTAACAGACCGTAAATATAAGTAATATTTAAGAGCGAACGGTGAAATGAACAGCTAAATATCCACAGCAAATTTTGGTATACTTAATCGAATGGAAAGCCTGAACAACCTCGGTATTAAACTAGTCACTTGTTAATTTTCGCAATTCCGATTTTCAGTGCGGAACATCAATTACAAACAGTTTGAAAAAAATTTATTATTCATATGCTCTTAAAATATCAGGGAGTGATTTTATTCCGAACTACTGAGCAGAAAGAAAACTATAATTACATGAGAAATGTTATGCGCCTCTCATTCTAAAATATGTTTCGATAGATTTTACTTATGCAATGTTACTACGGTTCCTGCTATTCCTGACGGAATTGGGCTGGCCTGCGAGGTTTCCGGATAATTTATGTACAAAGATGAGCTTCGGTTAACCCCGAACTAATTTATTATGTTTGGTACACTTTTCGTTTCTACTTAGGTACGCTACCATTATTTCACCTTCCTCTTTTTGGTATTGACAGCATTGTCGGGAAACTTCAAATCCGAAAATAGAAAGATATTTGTCTGGTTGTTTCAAAGGAACTTATCTTCGTATATGTCATTGCTTGGCGAAGAACAACATCGCTTTAATATGTTCTTGGGATGCGATTCATTTTATTCAGAAATAGCTCCTAATAGAATGAATGATGTTACATTTAACAGCGTCGTTTTTCCAGTCCTTTGGCGTTGTCACGAGTTCTTGTGACAAGTTGTGTTCGAGTCAGAGTTATCTTCAGCTGCAGTACATTTTCCGGTAGAACGGAATGGATTAATTTTGTATACATTCACATGAGAAGCCAGTATTAAAATATGTGGAAAGAATAATGCATTTTACATGGTTAAGAACCTTTAATTTAATAAAATCACATTTACAACAGGATAACGTATTAAGTATTTTATCTGGATTAAATTAAAAAAATTACAGTATAAAATCAATATAATTAGTGTTTTCAATCTGAAATATTTCAGTAATTAATAAAACTGTTGATGCTAGCTATAGTATTAATATTCCAAGTTTGTGTGTAAATACAATCTTTTCCAAAATCTAATTTACAGAGCAGCAGGAGGCGATGAGTAGAATTTTTTAAGGTCTGTTTACTGTTTTTTAACTCAGGAAGATCTTTAAAAATTCCTGTATACTCTTCTCTTTATTTTCAGCTGATTATTTTCTTTACTTGTATTCAACGAATGCATATCCGAGTTTGCACTAAATTTATCTTTACTTACTACAAAATACCATAGATTCTCCGTGCACCCATTTTGACATCATGTCTGACAGTACGCACTACACCAAGCATTTCTGATTGTGTTCGAAACTCGATGCGAAGAGGAGCTGCTGCCTGTGTTCAAACTGAGGTCACTGATATGTGAGCAGAGCGCTTCTAGTCACTTCAACTTCATAAAAACCTATCAGATACGTGTCGGTTAATTATTTGCGGGTTCTAAGAAGTATTCATGTCAATATCAATTTAATTGCTTAATCGAGTAACAATTGTAATCAGAGTCGCGTATTTCAGTCCAGGTTTCAAGGCATGCTCAACATTCATCAAACGTTTCCGGGCCCATGTCTTTTCTTTAATCAATATGAGGAATACAATTTTGCTGTAGAGTTTCTTAAAGCTTATATCTAATCCAATTATATCAGTATTACTATATTGGTCAGTTGTATTCTATTTAATAGTTATGGTATTTTCTATTATATTTAAATGAAGAGTTACATCATGTGCCTGCCTACGGCGACAAATCCGCCTGAGCTAGAAAGCAAATATATATATATACCATCTTCGACACTTTTTTTTGACCTGGCTGACCAAGTAGACAGTTTCTTCAATTTTTACAAACATAGAAGCTCCAGATCATTACGCCCCTTAAAATTCTGTCAAATTTGAGAATAACTTTACGAATTTTGCCATAACTCTTTCGATCAGTGAAAGAACCTTTACTAATAAATGATTATTATTTAATAGCCATTTATTCTCAAAATCGAATAAACTGGTTAGCCATGTCGGCCACTGAACATGACGTGCATAATAAAGTAGATCTGGAAGAAGTTGTCCCCCATTTTTCAGGGGAGAGATTATTTTAAATCAGGTTTAGACTTGCTACATTATTTAACTAGATTTGTTTGTTATAGTTAAATTGTGACGGAGTACTTTTAGTTTGTACGTTCATAATCGTTAGGTCATTAAAAATGTAATTTTTTGATATTCAATAAAACATTTCGTAAATATTAGTTAGCATTATTAACTTAATTCAATTATTTTTCTTTTCTGGTAAATAAGGTTCTTTTATAATTCTGTTTATTAATTTTTTTTAAAATATTTTCTGAAACTTGGAGCTGCATTTTTTAGGGGGGGGTTTGCCTACGGTAGAATTCTAGGGCATCCAGGCTCTATCCAGACAGTTCCTCTACCATTTTCATGACACATCGCTTTTAATAATTATTAACTTAATTCAATTATTTCTCTTTTCTGGTAAATAAGGTTATTTTTATAATTCTGTTTATTAATTTTTAAAAATATTTTCTGAAACTTGGAGCGGCATTTTGGGGTGTTTGCCTACGGTAGAATTCTAGGGCCGGTCCAGGCTCTATCCAGACAGTTCCTCTACCATTTTCATGACACATCGCTTTTAATAATTATTAAATTAATTCAATTATTTTTATTTTCTGGTAAATAAGATTCTTTTATAATTCTGTTTATTGATTTTTTAAAAAATATTTTCTGAAACTTGGAGCGGCATTTTGGGGGGTTTGCCTACGGTAGAATTCTAGGGCCGGTCCAGGCTCTATCCAGACAGTTCCTCTACCATTTTCATGACACATCGCTTTTAATAATAATTAACTTAATTCAATTATTTCTCTTTTCTGGTAAATAAGGTTGTTTTATTATTGTTTTTTTTTCTGAAATTTGGAGCGGCATTTTTTGGGGGGTTTGCCTACGGTAGAATTCTAGGGCCGGTCCCGGCTCTATCCAGACAGTTTCTCTACCAATTTCATGACACATCGCTTTTAATAATTATTAACTTAATTCAATTATTTCCCTTTTCTGGTAAATAAGGTTCTTTTATAATTCTGTTTATTGATTTTTTAAAAAATATTTTCTGAAACTTGGAGCGGCATTTTGGGGGGTTTGCCTACGGTAGAATTCTAGGGCCGGTCCAGGCTCTATTCAGACAGTTCCTCTACCATTTGCGTGACACATCGCTGTTAATAAGCCCTATAACGGAAGGTGGTGACACTGGAGCACGATGTAAAGGCATTTCCGCACGTGGCATTTATAGGAGAAGTAGAGGCTGTTTCTTGGCTGTAACACCCGCGATATTTATAACGGAAGCATATGGAACGGATGCCGCGGACTCTCCGCTTTGCAAAGTAGAAGGAAAATAAATCGTCTTGGTATGCTGGCAAGGTCTTCCGGAATTTACAGCTCACCGAATGCAAAAAAGAAAAAAAAATCGACGGTCAGTTTGAATGGCGCGACACCGACGCTGTGTATGCACCGCAAGGCTTCGACGTCCTTCGTCCTGGGGGACAGACTTGGTCGAAAATTCCGGGATTCAGGCGTTTATTTTTATCCGCGTCGACCGCCCATGTCGCATCATGCGTTACATTGCGAAGTTTGGATCTTCTAGCCCCGGGGTAAGTAATCTTCCGCAACAGTCCGAAATACACAGCTGCGGAAAGCTGGGCGATATAAATCACAATCTTTCCCCCTCCGAAAGAATCTGGAAGAACGGGACGACTGTGCCCAACAATTCGAGTCTACACGAAAAGACTCCCAGTGTCCACCGCAAAGGTTGATGTGAACGAAGATCAAACGGTTGGGATGAACGTCACACTAAAACATACGTGCAACTCGGAAAATGGAGTTCATCCGCGCTATATTTATCGGTCTGTCTCTTGTAGTTATATCTGGAAGGAATTGATAGCCAATAAAACCGAGTAAACTCGCTCTGAAACGTTGGCTCCGAGGACGGTCTAGACACATCGCTCACGATATTTTACGGAACCTCAATTTAGTGTCTATCTTTAGATCTCGACGGGAAAATTAGAAATGTAAACGTTGCCATTCTACGCTTCGCAAATTCCTGGGAACTGCGTCGATGCTTGTCTTGGCAAAACTCGATCGCTAATAAGTTGAAATCGCCCTCAATCTTCAGCCATTTCTTATCAATTAGGGAGATTCTCTGCAACAGCCTGAATGAACATCAAGATTATCCATTCATAATCAGTCGTGATAGTTTGCAATGCAATTATTTCCTGCGTGTTTGCCCGTCGGTTGCAATATACAGGTATAGGCCTATATGTAAAGGTAGTAAACGTGCGTTGTTTCTACCTCGATTAATTCTTGGCAGTATTTGCTACGAGAAAGTGCACATTGTCCTAGTGACTTTCCGAGTCATATTGCAAAACTAGAAGAGGTTCAGTGAAGTTTCGCACTAAGAGAATCGTACCGATTGTTCGTCCAGTCTGAATGACATACTCTGTATATTTGTCGACGTGTTAACGTAATAAATGAGAAAATGGAGATCTTTGGAAAGCTATTATTGAGCGGAGTAAAATGCATATCGTTGACGTTCTCACTTCAGTCCGTGTCGTGTTCTCTTGTCCGTAAGTTGTTTATGAAGGCAGTAAAATATTTCGGCGTGTCATGAAGCGGAGTCTTTAAAATGGTTCTCTTTTGACTTCCAAGATAAATAAGCTCAACGCCCTTACTGCGGCTCTTCATTGGCAGACAAAATGTGGGAAGCAGTCTCGATGAAATTCCTATTGTCCGCGAATCGCCTTTCAATAAACACATTCTCACTGGTGTAATGGCAATATTTGCCGTGTTCCGACCGTCAGTGCTTGTAAAGTGTAAACAACGGTTGGCAAGCTATTTACTCTTGAGCCCAAGTTCCAACGGCAGGAAATCAGCGTTCGCCTTTTTACTCCTCTGATGTTTGATAGATTGCCAATAAACAAATACAGAACATTAAGAAATCAAAAAATAAAACCGCTGTCATTTTGATATGTAGGTTACGGTCCTTTGAGATCGTTCCAGATGTATCTATGACAAACGTCCCTTTAATTTCATATAAACATTTAGATGGATTAATAATTGAAAAAACTTATTTAAAATATACAATATCTATTTCACTTGCATATCGCAAGGAATCCTACGCCTATTTAAACAACTTTGTTCCACTGATTCCGAGTAAAACGATACTGTACTCACCAAATATAGTCTTTGATTCGGCTGTTCAATACATTGAAATGATTATTAATAGCTGCCATCTTTATTATTATCGCGTTAGTCTCGGTATTAAAACCATTGTAGCCAGTTTGTAATTCCAGCTAGCCGGAAAGCCTTGTAATTTCATTTCTAGAAATATGTCGCTAGAAAAGACTGTAATTTGAACGTTTAATGAAAGGTCGAGCAGATCTATATCAATAAAATAGGCGTTTTGAGTCTACTCTTTAAAATCGAATAATTTTAGTTTATGTTCACGTTTGATGCATTATAGTCGGGGAGTGCGACTGGGCTGTAATAGACACAGGTAGCTACAACCCAGATTCCCCTGAAGATGTACTGGGGTCGAAGACCTTGGATCAGTCAGCCAACTGCCTCCTAAAACTGGTGGAGACATTGAGAAGGGAATGCTGTGACCCCGCAGCAAACTCGTCTCCCGTCATTCGGAAGGGCGTGAGCCCGACCAACCTGAAGCAGGTTTTCTAGGGTTTTCCCTGCATCTCTTTTAAGAGAAAGACAGGGCAGGATACTATAGCCCGGGGGTCCTAGTCAATCCTTGGCTACCTTGCTCTACCTTCCACATCACCCCTTTTCAATACCCTTCCTATACTATTAAAGGAGAGTTGCCTGTTTAAGGATCACCCTCATGTATCCTGTTAGCCAAAAACAGAAGCAGCAGAAAGTATTTAATCTAAAATACTTGTTTAACGCTGGAACAATGAGTTGTTCACAGAGGACACATTTTTCTTGTGAAGGACGCGTAACAAGCTGTTAACAAATAACAACTGACCTAATACTAAACCATGAAGAACGTCTGAAAAAATAGCTTTTTACCCCGACAAGCCAAATCAGACCAAAAATACCGCACAAAATGGAAGACCATTAATAGAAATCTATTGGAATTTCGCAGTTGTGTATTTTTCCCCCAGACCCACTGGATACTTTTTGTCCAAAAGACTGTCATTCACTACACTTATTTAGTATATTACAGTGTCTGTTGGTCTGGAGATCCTCTCTTGTCAATCTTAAAATACCCATATTTTTCTCGGCAAGTGTTGTAGATAAAGCACTGAAATATTTCAAAGCTTATTTCTAACCTTATGGTACTTGTGATTTAAATTATTAGGTAGGGATAAAAAAGTAATTAGTAATCATAGTAAATCATTTGGTCTGCTTCCGAAGATCTATCATATGTTATTAAAATTTCATTGCTTTATCTTTAACGGTTTCCGGGAATCACTATTTTGCCATTCGCTAGATAGGGCCTTCCGACTCCCCTTAAATGTTTCCAATTTTTCTGTAGACAATTTATTTCGTTCCCGTGTTGGTCCATTATGAAATGAGCTGAATTTGATAAGTGGAGTGGTAGTTGTTGTTCCAAGCTTGATTTCGTAGGTAAGCTCCGATAGGCCAATCGTATTCCACTTGATTTATACGTAAGAAGCGTGAATCATCTGATATTACGACCGGGGCAAAGGCGCCTTGTTGTAAGAGCCGTTCCTACTAAGGCGAAAATGGCGCTCCCGATTTAGAAGCAGGAAGTACAGAGACGGGCATTCAGAGAGCGGAATGCATAGGCACTGCGTCAGATTCGTGGACCGGGAAGCTCCCGAGTTCCCGTATCGGGGACGAGGGGTCCCTTGCGTGTACAGCTGGCCCGGGGTAAGCCTCCATCTAAATATTTAGTCTACGCGCTTTTTCCCCCCGAGATTTACAATTATTTTTGCTTGCGCTCGCGGTTGTCGAATCCGTGACTTATTTTTCCTTTTTTTCCTGCGTATTGGGGAAACCCTGCTCGTGCCGAAACAACGCGACTCGTTTTGTGTGGCACGAGTCAGGTGCGAGTGGATCGCGGGAAGGTGAAGAATGAACATTGTTGTGGTAATTAGTGGATTGTGGCTGCCAAGAATTCGAAGAGCGGAACAGTCCTCGACACTGGGAGCGCGGTGCTCGTACTTCTTGCCAGTGCTGAATGAGGCGATGGCCAAAGTCGCTTTCCGACGGCGACTCACCACAATTTACAGCCTCGAAATGAAAAGTTGTTTTACATAATTCGTTTTCCTTAGTCCTCCAAGGAGGATACGTCAATAAATACGTGCAAACTTAACCGTGCAGATAAATTAAGAACTCTGTCCTATTAAATTTACAATACTGGCAACGTTTCTGTAGTTATACATAAAGATTGCCAACAACGATTATTCACTGAAATTGATGTGGCTGTTACACTGTTTTAATTCTATTAAACTATATTAACGACCACCCAAAAGTAAATTTACGGTACACTCGCAAAACTTCGATTAATAAATCAAAATTGGTTGAAAATTTGGGAAATTCATATGCTGCATTCTGTAATCTACCAGAGATTGATTAATATCGTTGGAATACAATTTTTTTCGGGTTTTACAAATAAGTCGGCGAGTGATGAAACAAAAAATTACGAACCTGTCTACTTATGGTTCCGGTTATATTAGAAAATCGCAATATTTTAATAGTGTTAAAGAGTTGTAGAACATAGCTTGAGCAACGAAAAACGTTCGTAATCATCCAAATAATCTGTCGTAAGTACGATGTAGATGAGAAATTCAGTTGGGAGGAAAAATTCATCATTCTGCCAAAGAACAGTGGAGTCCTTCTCGTCTATACTGCTTATCGAAGAAACTTTCGTGTGACTTCACAACGTACAATAAGTCTCTGTAATAAATAAAATAGTTTCTCCAAAGCGAGTCGTTTAAATTTTCTGCACGGTCAATTCAATAATATTACGTATCAATAATTCTTCAGTAATTTTCGACATCTTGACTCAAAATTCAGAATGCACTTTTATACGTGTGACACAAGTGGTAATTATTTACTAAGATGAGAAAAATCATTGGTACTAACGGTCCATATTCTGATGTTGAAGTAAAAAACCTGGTATTCATAAATAATTTAGTTTTCTCCGGTTGGCCACATTCATTCATATCTTCGCTGATCTAATTATTATTAGGAGGCTCTTACGCACTAAAATTTCTTTTTAAAAAACTTACGTGATGTTCGTCATGGTGAACTTATCTGAGTTTATAAAATAACATCCTGTTAACACGTCGTCCACCTTACAAGTCTATAATTAAACCAGTGAGGATATGGATGAATATGGCAGACGTTGGTCGAAGTCAAATTATTTAAAAATGTTGTGGGTGTTTCCTTTTCATCAAAGAACACTCACAAATATCGTTTACATATTCAACAAACTCGTCGAAATCATCAAAGAACTGCAATATTGAAAAAAATTAAATCGTGCTTGGAAACCAGTTCGAATTTCTGCAGTAGTTCTTCTAGTTGCAATTCGATAGTAGAATATAAAATGAAATCACCTCTTGCATCGTACACCTGCCGTAATTCTGGATGATCGTATTTTTTGAAAGTTTTTCCCAAGTATTTCTCCGATGGGCCTGGACTCGTTTTGCTTTTCCGATGAATTTTCTCCCGCACGAAAATATTTTCCCCGCGTCAAATTGCGTGAGTGGCGTCTCGCATAACGATGCGGAATTGAAGGTGGAATGTAACGGATGTTTATTCTCCTCTTGTGAATGAGGTACTCGCATTTCCGTCGCGTGAGTAACGCCTACTCAATTGTCTGACGCAAGAAGACTTCCAGACTTCGGCGATTGGGCAATTCCGTTCGCCGGATATTGCAGTAGGTCAAAATTAAAACGCTTAATATTTTAGATGACATTCACCCGTACCTGGGTGCCCGGTTACATATTTTTACCAGCCCGGTACGGTATTTGATTGTTGAGCATCATGTTATTTAAACGTGTTATTTTTTATTAACGTGTTCCTGACCTTCGTATTGCAACAATTGACCAGATGTGAGAGTAGCAATTAAATAATGCTGAATTCCTGTATTTTTCAATACTGGGTGACGTCACAGACTTACGCATGCAACACATTCAAATATTTTTTTAACTATAATTCCTTCCACGTTTGTGTTATCGGTTTATCCCCAGTCTTGTATCAGTGTTTTTAAAAATGTATTCAAAGTCTTCTTGCAGTTTCTCCATGCATTTAAATTTCTATTAACAATATACGAACATACATTGGAGAAATTTGGTGCTTCCGATGAAGGAAAGCGAAATTGGAGTATGGAAGATAAATCACACTAAGTGTATAAAAGGTCGGGGCGTGTCGATAGAACACTACAGATCGCTTAATAAATGACTTTACCGGAAATAGGGGATGAATTGTCATGTTATCCGGGGAGTTAAGAAGGCCCAACAGACCATCTAGAAAAGATTGAAAAAATGTGTTTTAATATGCGGTCCAAATTATTTGTATTGGAGATGTTTTTGTTTTTCCCTCGAGAAGCTTCTCTGAATCGTGATGAATTTATTAATCGCCAATCTGATTAGCTTCTGAGAATCGTTTCCAGCGACCTGTATTGCGAATTCCCCTCTCGAAGCAGACTCCTTACGAGTTTTAATATATCTTTATTGCTCAACATTGGCTTCTTGAGCCATACAAACCTTTACTACCGTGTTTAAGTAACGTGCAATTTCAGTCTAACAAGAGTTTGGTTATGATACCTTCACAGGCGAAAAGCTTGTTCTAAGTAAGTTCTAAATTCATGGGTATTCATAAGAGTTGCAAACACGGTGGTTTAGTAATTGCCATAAATCATTATATGGCTCAATAGGGAATAATAAAGTTGTGTGCTGTCACTAGAAATTAAATAGATCTCTTAGCAATTGTGTTTTAATGCCTCCAGTCTCAATCCAGTTTTATAGCCTTTATAGAATTTAAGAATGTACAGGTCTAAAAAATTAATTAGGGCATTCCTGTCCTTTAATACAGCAGTCTTTTAAAATTGAACATTAACTACGTTTTTATAAAAGATACTCGGTTATTCAAGACAGATTTTTGTATTAAAATAAACTAGGTGGACTTATGAAGTTGGAATGAATCGCATGCATTGTATTGTATAGTTTTGATTCATGTAACGGGCTTCTTCTTTCATTCCTTAATAAGTACCAAATATTTTACTATGCATGACCACACTTTTTACACCTTCATCCCCTACGATGTCTCATTTACAGCGGGCACCGTGTAAAATTCATAGACTTGAACCCGAAGAAAATCGAAACGTTCTGTTTTTGTTTTTTCGTCTTCTTTTAATTATATGGCACAAAATGTGATGTCTATTCTGACCAATAATAGTTCATTTTAAAAAAATCAATTTAAAATAACTTTTCGGTACGGGTTTGTTCCTTTCTCAAATTGTAAGTTGACTGAAGTGGTGTAGAAGAATTGGTTAATTTCAAGTTTCACTGATTTTTCTACACAATTTTCCAGTAGTCTGAAGGTGACGAACACGTACCGAAACGCTATTATTTTCCATTTATTTTATTTTACTCCGTAGAAAACCATTGTACTAAATCGAAAGTGACAGTTGCCCTGTCGTCCTTCATTCTCTCCGCTCCGTCTTGAACATCAATATTCTTTAAATCCTCCTTCCTCGTGATTTATTTCCTCTATACCCTACTTGAACTTCCTCTGCATTTCTTGATATTTTTAGTACGTTTTTTCGATTTTCCTCGAGGAAACGTTTCGTCAACAAAGAGAGAAATCTTAGCAGCTCTGTATTCACTGCAATCTTTTTAAAAGCCAGATCCAGGTCAGCATCTTTGTCTTGCGCCTGGCTCTAGATTTGCAAAAGTGACCAAAACGCCTTTTACGTGCATGAAGTGTCACGCTTACGTTCCCAGCTAATTTCCATTTGCTGATTGAGCTCAATTTAAGGAGAAAAACTTGTCACTGAGCTGCTGAGATACGTTGATGAATTATTTTCCGGGAGTTAATACCTTGTATGATTTATGAATTAATTTGGACCGCAGTCCAAGGATTGCAGACTAAATCGTCAGCTAAGGAATGTGTTTCCGTCTAAAATGAGTTTGTTTGTCCTGCAGGCTGGATCATCAACCGAGGAGTACGTGAAGCAGCAGGAAAAGACAGTTTCTAGCAGCACCAGCAGCACCACCACAAGCCAACAGTACAGATCCGTACAGTTGGACAATATCCCTCTTCCCACCACAGGCGGACACGTCACAGGTCTGTATAATAGATCACGTCGTCGAATGTCCAAGGTAACCCTTCTGAAACGCATCTACACAAATAAGATGAAATATTCTCCCGTTTGTCCGGGTTTCGTGCACTCGCACTGTACTGACGGAATATGACGTCTCGTGATACAATATTTTTGATTTTGGGAATAATATCTCGACTTGAACGAGATATGAGGAGAATTCGACAAAACGAAAATGGTAAACACAGATAAACACGTCAGTTACCCCGAGACTTCTCTCTGAGCGATGGTAAAAGACAATTATTTTAATTTCAAACATGAAGACATGATGGTGACACAATGGTTACATAAAGATTCGTCATTCATATTTAATGAAAAATTAAATATAAATGCAATATTTTACTTTTCCCAGAAGTTTCTCGCATTTAACAGTAACTCTCCTATTCGCGTTTTGACGGCGAAATTGAAACTGTTACACAAAGATAATATGGGTGGGATGTTTTGTCTGTTTTGGAGACGAAATCTATGAGTAGTGCTCAGAACATTGTAATTAAATGACGTGCGCCAGGAAGGAGAGTATAATACACAGAATGACGAAGTGGCGATTGACGGATTGTGGTGTTTGGAAGGAGCGTCGTCCCAATATAGGCATGGGAGTCCGTATAAAAGTCGTGGACCTACTCGGTTCAGCCCAACTCGGGAAGAACAGACTGCCTAAGATTTGTGTCATTGATGACTGAGTCTCGTTCACTCATAATTATCAGCATTTCTCCGGGGACAGTTTTTCGGAAAATGAAACTAATAGCTCGACAACTTAGTCCTCTTTGACGCCCAACCAGGATAATCACAGAATTCCTTTGATTAGTCCGGTTTTTGTGCTTTAGCTATTATAATCACAGACACACGACAACAGTTTCTGATTCTGGGTTCACTTCTAGGGCGTGATGACCCCTACAACAGTTCCAGTGTACTAATTTTCCCTCCCGTTCTGTGACCTATATGCCTTAGGAATTTAACTGTTGGTAGTCCTCGCCGGCTTCATTTTGCAAGTTTGGCGCTCTGATCCAAAACTGGATTACCAGTTTGTTAGCTGTTTGAGCTCTCACTACTGTGAAGTGCTGCAAATTCCTCTTATCTTGACTGAACAAAATAAGTTCTTGTCTGTAGGGATTGTTTATCTCTAACATACTTAAAAGCCTTCTGCCTGTTCGAACTTCGGCATATCTCACCTAGGTTCCAATCCCCTCTACTCATCCTCAGAATTTAAATGCTTCATGCCCAAATCACCACAAATTTCCAGACAACTATTGTCTTTGAATTAAACAAAATTATCAATTAAATTTCTATTAACATCCTACCTCTTGGATAAGAGCGTGAAGGATATTGATCGGTGAACAATTTTAAAACACCGGACTGAAAGACTAATGGAGTACACTTCATATTGTCCACACACTAAGACTAGCGCGCTGAAGATCTAAAGATTTTATGATTTACTACAGCAATTATGTGAGATTCACGTCCGATCGTGAACCTGGAGGACCAATTAGGCCCCTAACCCTTTTCCTCCGACAGCCACGGATAAGGTGGACGTCGTGGGTACGCCCGACCTGCGTCGAACCTGGAACTCGGCCACGTGGAACTCCGGCCACCAGGTCTCCTCGAACATTTTATTGTTAAAAAGAAATTGGAAAAGGCGTCTAAAAGTTTCTATTCTGAATTCTGGAAGGCGGCCGAGTCGCCCACGGCTTCCGCTCCTCCCTATATAGAGCTGCGAGCTTTTTCATATTTTGTGGGTTATAACTAGACTTGTACAAATACGCGCGCAGCTGGCCGCCGTATATCAGGTCGCCTCACCTCCGGGTGGTTTCTACCCCGGGTCCTCCGCCGGGGGCGAGGTGAAGAGGGCGAGGGCGAGGGCGGGGGCGGGGTGCGGGGCGAGGGGCGCTATTTTAGCCGCGGCGGTCAGTCAGTATGGAAGGCGCGGAGCGGGAGCTTGCTCGCTTCTATCGCGCCTTCTACAAGCGCCTGACGGCCAGCGAGGTCGATTGCGAGCAGCGACCCGTGTGCCAGTTGCCGTCGTCCGCCGACGTCGCCGACTGCATTACCTTCCTCGCCTGCTACACCGTCCACTCTCACAAAGGTCCCTACCGGACGCCCAGACCCGCAGAGCCTCCCGAAGACGCGGCAGGACCACTCACTCAGCTTCTCTTTTGCAGCCGAGATCAAGATGCCCAGCGGAAAGGTGGACAAGCCCGTCATCCAGGACAACCGCGACGGCACCGTCAGCATCAAGTACGAGCCCAGGGAAGAAGGCCTGCACGAACTTTACGTCAAGTACAACGGGGAGCACGTCCAAGGTAAATGCGGGTGGTGAAGTTGCAACCTCCGGGTACGCCGGTCAAAACTGAGTAGCGTGTGTGAGAATAACATCGTTAAAATTTCATCTTATCCGAGAGAGAGTATAGGTTTGCAAATATAAAGTGAACAGGGAACTGATATGAGAAGTTGATAAAGAGAAGAAAGTCACATGTCGATAGCCTGAAGAAACTTTGCTCCTCCACGAAACGGGAATGAACGAATGGTCCTTACCATCCTACAGATGTAGACTGCATAGTTCTACTGTGCTCTTGAAACCGATATCTATACTTGGGTACTGAATGTGGAGAGTATCAAACTTTTATTCTACTGTTCCTGTTTTTACTGCTCGATATAACATTTTTGTTACCATTTGACAACTTCTGCTTATATTCCCGTTCTTTTACAATTTACACTGGCTCGGTGGATGTAAAATTCTGCAGCTACGTTCTTATCTTTTGGGTTGCTTCACGCTCAATGCTACTTTTATTGCCCGATATGTTCGTTTCTTCCACCTCCTTGTCATAGCACGGTAGTTTCCATTATGTTCCAATGTGTTCTGGTTATTTGGTTAAGGAACTTGTTCTCAGACTTTATTTTTTACTCGTCCTTCAGTTTATTTTATTCCTCTGCATGTTTCATGTCAAGCCTTTCTACTTTCACATGTCTTTGGGTTACATGTATTGATAAATTCTTCATAAACATGTCCCAACAAATTGTGAAACCATAGCATCAGCATATTAAATTAATTAATTTTTTTGTCTTGATTCTAAGATTGTAACAGGAAATTTTACCATTTTTGTTACTTTTGCTTAACATTATGAAAGTGTAAAAATGAGGGAGGTTGATTCTGTGAGGTTTGACTTACAACGGTATTAATCTAGATAAAATAATGTCACCGAGATTAAATATTTGTTGCACAGGAAATTTTACCATTTTTGTTACTTTTGCTTTACATTATGAAAGTGTAAAAATGAGGGAGGTTGATTCTGTGAGGTTTGACTTACAACGGTATTAATCTAGATAAAATAATGTCACCGAGATTAAATATTTGTTGCACATCTCTAATGTCGTAAAAGGGCTGGTTTGGTTAGACAATGGAACTTTTCATTTTCCTCTTCACAATTAAAAAGTGTATGCATTAAATCTATGAAAAATACTAGTATCTAGGAAAAATATAGAAAGTCTTCAGAATGTAAAATAGGTAGAGGGGAATGAGAAAGGAAGAGATACTGTTACAAAAATTGACACTTCTATAGCCTGAATCCTTGAATTTATATCATTAATAACTGCATCAAATTATCAATAAAAACTTGCATTCAAGAAAATCATCTCAAAGCCTCAAATTAGCTAAATATCTACTCCAGTGTTAATTTACATCTGTGCATGATAAGTTTGTAATGCTCTGTTCTTAGTTGTATGTCTTATAGTACCCAAAACAGTATTTTACAAATACATTGTCCTTATTTCCATATTTATTAATGAGACTTCTTGCCTCAAATATATCTAAATTATAATAATCGCTGAAATAGTTCAATTACTAAATACCAATTTCATTATTGAATGCCATTTATTGCAAAGCTTTGCTGAGAACAGGCTGCTTTAATTACATTCAGAGTGTTGTTGCTTTGGTTACTTCCTTTGGATTATTATAGTAGGTATGTTGTTTTCTAAACAAATGCTAACTCAATGCACATACTATTCCTGAATATCAGATTTGTTTCAGAAATTAATAGGAATTCTAGCCGTTTATATTTTATGTTTAAATAGTGTTTCCATGACAAATGGAGAAAATCTATTGTTATTCCACCACTGCACTTTTTAGATCTTTATAATAGGGTGATATTATTAAAATTAATAACTCAATTCCAGTAAATCTCCTCCCTTTCCCCTTTCCTGCCACAGCCTGAATTGCCATCAAAGTCTCGCTGTGGACTTTTACAGATGATGAATCTACGCAACAGTGTCATTCATCTGACCTCCCTTATGTATTCCAACAGATCCAACATCTCTCTCAACATATGAGGAACATAGCTCAAATAGAATGAATAATTACATACAGTATATTTTTTTTATGCTAGTTTTGTCAGTTTCTTCATTTCACCTGAACATTGTTGATTATTACAAAATTCAGTACCTACAGTTTCACACTTTCTGTTAAAGTCAGCAAGTTTGTATGAATGCTTTATACAATTTTTGTGTATTCAGTGATCAAAATATTTTTCTTATGCAGAAAATTTGGTTCTCTGATTTTTTGCTTTGTGAAGTATAGCATTTGTATTGAATAAAGTTTAGCTTGTTATACATTTTTCCTTAAACTGATCTGAAAATATGGCAACATCTGTGGTATGAAAAGGGGAATTGTCATCAGTTGTAGGAAATTTTTTAATGGCTCTTGGAGTACTAATCTGGTACCTTTCATTATTTACAAAAACGTTTTGGCAGGCAAATGGTCTTAAGTGTTCAAGAGAAATCTTCAGACAATACAAAGGAAACAACCTATCCATGGCTAGGAATGAAAGTTTGAAACTGTAGATTCTCACTCTATTTAAAAAAAGGAATAGTAGTGTCCCATATGTTTCGAACATATACAAGATAACTCGGAGCAAAATTCATAAACAGCTTGGTATGAATATTTATAAATAATTAAATGTTGAAATGTCCTATGTTTAGTGGTGTAGCTGTTAACTTCATTATACAGATGGCTAGGCTAGTGGACACAGATTTTCGTGGGTCAAATTTTGGCATCTTATAGTAGTAATATCTGGAGTTATTTTAAAATAAAATTGTAACTAAAGCATATTTTGTATTCTTAATTGGAATTTTTGCATAAACGTGTTTCAATTCAATTTGAATTCTATGTTTTAATGGCACAGTAATGATTGGATATTGGATTAAAAATGTGGCTGATAAGATTTTTAAAAAAAATCTTCTTAACTATTGTCTCAAATTATACTGGCTGTCCAAGAATAAATTTGTGGATGCATTTTAATGTCTTGCAATTTAACTGTGAAAGCAATTTATGAATGCTGCTAGATTTCAGATACAATATCCTACCTAAATACAATTTACTTATTTTGTGTGAAAATATGATTAAAGCATATTTTTCATTCTGCAGGATCTCCTTTCAAATTCCATGTTGATTCAACTAGCAGTGGCTATGTGACAGCATATGGTCCTGGTTTAACACATGGTGTTTGTGGTGAACCTTCAAATTTCACTATATCCACAAAAGGTGCTGGGGCAGGTAGGAGAAACTATTTTATATGTTTCAGTCAATTTTGTTCCAAAAAATGTTTAAAATCAATAATAGTAACTGATTCTTTCAAATTTTACTATCAGAAAATAAGTTTTCAAGGCTTAAGCAATTGTTCATTAAAATGTGATATTTCATTACTAGATTGTAAACCATAAATACTCCATGTATGCTTATTCCATAAATTATCTTTTTATATATAATTTCTAAATCTAATTATTTACATTTATTTTTACATCATTTATAGTGTTTACAATTTCCATTAGAACATAAATCCTACTTCATGGTATCCGCATGCCTCCAAGATTTCTTTTCATTATTTTAATAATGCTTCTATAATGTTGTTTCACTTTTAGGAGGTTTATCACTGGCTGTGGAAGGGCCAAGTAAAGCAGCAATAAGTTGCCATGACAATAAAGATGGAACAGTGTCTGTGTCATACTTACCAACTGCACCAGGAGAGTACAAAATATCAGTGAAGTTTGGAGACAAGCATATAAAAGGCAGTCCATACAATGCTAAAATTACAGGTACTGCTAGTGGTTTATATAATTCAGATCACTTTATTATTTGTTAAATTACTAAGATGAAAAATTAAGACAAACTATGACTTAAACAAATCTTAAATTTGGAACTCAAGATTGAAAATAACTGAGGTATTTTGAGGTAGTCATCTTTTCCTTCCACAGAAGTGTCCCATTTGACTGCAGCTGTCCAGCCTGCATTCCAATCAAGCACATGTGTTGGAATATAACATATATAATTTTCTCTTAATTGATATCACTTTAAGTACATTCTGCATGTACAGAACATACCAAAATGAGTACAATTATCACATTTGATTGATGTTGCAATTTCCACTGTTTTCAAATGAAATCCATAATTAATACTTCTTTCCTAAAAGCCTATTTTGTATTCATTCACTTTGTTACATAGTAACATCTCATTTTTAATAATAATATATGTACAATTCATAACTTGTTTCATGCTCCTGAAGTCCCAGATTCTTGATAGTCTGTGAAATATGTCAAAATTCAAATTTTCCTAATCTAAATGCTAATATGATTTGGTTCTTCAAATCAGTGGTATAGCATGGGATTCAGCCATTCGGGGCGTAGGCCAAATTTACCACCCCCATTATTTTACAGAAATTCTAAACTTTTCGGCAAAAATATATTTTTTGCATACAATTTGTTATTATTAGTATTATGTTTTGTGAAATTATGCCGCCCCCAAAATGTGCTGCCATGGGTGAATCAACCCTTCAGCCCCTGCCACACTATGCCTCTAATTCAAATATAGTAATTTTGAAATTATTTGATTATATGATTATTTGAATTCCCTGCATTCATGTAAATTTATTGTTATATGCAAATATACTGTTCACAAAATAGTCTTTATAATCCATTTGAGTTGTTACTTAGTTTGTTGGAATTTGTAAATAAAATTTGTTTCTGTCATGGATTTGTTTGCTACTCGTAATTTATTGCATTAAAAAATTCAGCACATGCAAGGATTGAAAGGAATATGTACACTCCTACAGCTCACGCTACAAAGAACAGAACTTGTCAAGTTTTTTACAATGTTGATCTGGGCCAGTGAGACCATTTAATTGCATAAAGACTAGATCCTTTCTGAATTTATAATTTAATTAAGTTTATAATATTTATGTTTGTTTGAGAAAATGACACCAAAAAACACAATTCAAATTTTCTGAGATGTTGTCATCCACTCTTCAGGAGATGGTAAACCCCTAGTGTTTGTAATTTCATAATTCTACAGCCAAGAGGGACATACAAACTATCTCCTGATGGATGAGTAATAACACCCTTCAAATTTTGAATTCTGTGAATCCCGGAGTAAATTTTTTAATTTAATTTAATGCATGCATATATATATATATATATATATATATATATAGATACATTTATATATAATAAAATATTTTGTTACAGGAGAAGGACGAAAGAGAAACCAGATTTCAGTGGGTTCATGCAGTGAGGTATCCTTCCCAGGAAAAGTTTCAGATGCAGATATTCGCTCATTGAATGCTTCTATACAAGCACCAAGTGGTTTAGAGGAACCATGTTTCTTGAAGAGGCTTCCAAATGACAATATTGGTAATTAAAAATGAATAAACTAATTACACAAGTTTTATATGCTATTCTTATAGAAAGTGTCAAATTATTTGAATAATATTTGACTTTATTGCTGGTCTGAGAATTTATAATTCAGAAATGTGTGTATGTTTTCAGGAATATCTTTCACACCTAGAGAAGTTGGAGAACATATGGTCTCGGTCAAGAGGCTAGGAAAGCATATAGCCAATTCTCCATTTAAGATAAATGTTGGCGAACGTGAAGTGGGTGATGCCAAGAAGGTGAAAGTTACTGGAGATGCATTAAAAGAAGGACAAACTCATGTCGATAATACATTTACAGTGGATACACGAAGTGCTGGTAATATATAACACAGTTTCTTTCATCTTTACACCCTTGCCTATATATGAATGTATAAAATTATAATGGCCATAAAGAGAGATAGAAAGTAGGTGACTTTCTATCTCTCTTTCCTGTCCTTATTAATTGTTTCAATTAACCTGACAATGTTGTTTCCTGATGCATATGGTATATATATTTGAAAAGGAGAGACAGAAAACTGTTGGTGAATTACCTTAAATTGATAGTAGGCATCGAATGGCAATAAACAGTATATATGAAATGAGGGAAATGTGGTTTTTCCAAAGTTTTACACGTGATATCTACAGCTGGATCAGTATTTGAAATTTCTAGGATTATTTAATGTTGAATAAATCTTTGACAGATGGCTGCCATCTTATCAGGAGAGGAGAATTAATATTATTAGAACTTTTTTTTAAAAAATTTACAAACACTTACTAATAGCACACAGTGGTATTTTCTTTTGGTGCAGCTTTATTCTGTTAATGCTCTTCTACTAACAGCACTTTTTCAAAATTTATATTTATTTTTTCTAGTTTTATAGTCCTTTAATTTAATTTATTTTTCTCAAATTTAATCTTCACTTTAGCTGATAAAGCCACTGTAAATAACAGGAAAGAAAACTTGGACATATTTCTCTGTCAGAACTTGAACATCTCATTCACCACCAGTCCCTTTAACTTCTCTGTTAATGACAATTGGTGGTTCTTGTTCATGAACAAGCTATTCAAAGGCAGATCCAGGAATGCAATCACATCACAGCTTTCTATTAACAAAATTAAGGGATGTACACATACCATTTTTATGTATGATATTGAAACAATTTAGAATGCAAAAATTTTCCTAGTAATCAGTCTTCCCTTTTTTAAAGTCTTTTTTTGTCTGTAGATAGAAAGATTTCGTTTTATTTTGTACATAACCCACTATGTAAGGTGATGGATGATGTCAGTATTAACATAGTCTAAATAAATAAATAATCAGTTTATCAAGGGATATGAAGTTCTAAAGAAATGTGTAATATTTATATTCTTGGCTAATGTTGTAGCCATTGTAAGAGAATTAAATTGAAACATGTTTTTATATTATATTTAAATTACAATCCAAAGCAACATTCTCACTTATTTTTAATTTCTCCTGATTTATAGGATATGGTGGCCTTTCACTGTCCATTGAGGGTCCAAGTAAAGCAGAAATTCAGTGCAAAGACAATGAAGATGGGACCCTGAACATTTCATATAAACCCACAGAGCCTGGATACTATATTGTGAATCTCAAGTTTGCTGATCATCATGTTGATGGTTCCCCATTCACTGTCAAAGTATGATTTTTTTACATGTCTCAATAATGTAATTTTACAATTTTTAGTATATTTTTTTCCTACTATTCATAAAAATATAAGATTTATTGAGATGTCATTGAAGAATTTTATTTAAGCAATCATAAATATTGATGAATGGCACATCAATTTTCATTAAGCAAATTTATTTAGGCAAGCAAACCACACATCAAGCTTTTAATATTTCCACAAAATGAACATGAAACACTTAAACTATTCTTATGGGTTGTATATACTGGACCTTCAAATAAATAGAGAAATTAGTTGACCAGCAAATAGATTGCATGTGTAAAATACATGGAATGGTTTCCAATAAGAGAGGAATCACATTTGACTATGAACACTAATCTTTCCTCTGTACTATGTTGGAGAAACTTGGCCCTGCATAAACTATTGTTGTTTGTGGGTTGACCACATGCTTCCTCATATCAACCTGTGATGTCTTGCTTCATTCTACATTGATATCACATAGTAATGTTATAATGACACCATGGTAAGGCTAGTACACTTTCGGTGTATCTGCCCATATACTTAAATCACTTGTCCCTATACTTAACTAAAGGTCATTCTATATCAATTCTCCTAACATTGGAGCAATTGATTCTCCAGGTTCTGAATCATAAGCAAGACTACACTGCAAATCTAAGGCTATGGATTCACTTATAAATAATAATCAAAATTAGAATTTAGAATAGAATTTTGGTTTGAAATTATCTAATGAGAACTGCATGAATTAATGCCCCATCCAGGGCTTTATAAAATCTAAATGCTCTTCTTATTTTACTTCAGAAATTTTCATTCATGGTCTTTACACAATGCCCATTCTTCATTGATTTCCAAGAATTAGATTGTGAAGACTAAATTGGAGTTGAGCCAGAGTTTCAGGTATAAAAGGGTGAAATAATCTCTCATCAGATCCTGGCATGACTCTGACTATCTCAGTGGTTAATGTACCGTTCAGTCAGTGGACGGTCCTGGGTTTGATTCCCGGGTCCAGTTGAGATTTATCCATTCTGATCTTAAAAATTTCCAGCCTTTATTTGTTCCTAATTCCCTTTTCCAATTATCATCCACAGTTTTCTGAAGGAATGCCTAATGGCCCAATATCTGTGGTATCTCATTATTTCAGAAACTACTCACTAATGAGGATCTACAACCTCTACTACATATATTTTCCCTTTGTTGTGAATTTTAAATTTGAAGACATACCCTCTGGGTTCACACCAGTCAGTTTTAATGCTGGTGTGTTTGAGTTGCCCACTGGGTTCTTTTTCTCACTACCTGGTGTTTTGATCATCTTCTCAACTAACAAAACTAAAGGTTCATGACTCAAAAATGCCATTAATTTTATGGCACCTAATACTCTTCATATTTTACTTAAGAAATTTCCATCCTCTATCCCGTATCCATAGATAAAACCTCCAAGAAATTCATTATATGAATTTTAAAGATGAATATACTTTGCCTACCAAATGTTACAAGAAATTTGGAGTTACTTTTATTTTTGTTTGAAGGTAAGTGGAGAGGGTACAAATCGTCAGAGAGAGAAAATACAACGCCAGAGGGAAGCTGTTCCCATCACAGAAGTTGGTAGTGAATGCAAACTCACCTTCAAAATGCCAGGTAAGTTATTCAAATAATTCTATCTGAGCATATTTCAGTAAATTTTATTCTTCTGAATGGCTAATTGTGCAAAGTTCACAGTAATTGTATTTTAACTGTTATCTTGTTTGAAGAGAAAACTTTGTAATAATGTGTTATACTTTTCATAAGGTTTGGAGAGGTTTATTAATTTTCCTTACTAATTTACTATTTCAGGAATAACATCATTCGACCTTGCTGCTACTGTCACATCTCCAGGTGGAGTAACAGAAGACGCTGAAATTAATGAAGTTGAAGATGGTCTTTATGCAGTCCATTTTGTTCCCAAGGAACTTGGCGTCCATACTGTATCAGTTAAATATAAGGAAATGCACATTCCTGGTTAGTATAGAAACCACGTAAGAAAGCTAGTGTAGCTTTCATTTAAATTTATCCTTTAAGGCCATTTTGTGGGTTTTATTCAATATAAAATATACATAATCATTGGGCATATATTTTTTTCCAATACATAATTCCTCACAAATAGTAGTATTGATTATGTCAATATTGTTCCAGTTTATTATGACTTCAGGAAGCTGATCTCTGTGGTCCATAACATTAATAATTTACTGTACCATAATAAAATACTTTTATCACATATTTCAGTATGTATTCAAATATATAATGAAATGTTTATCATGTCATACCTAATACAAATAAAACTGTTTTACTTGAGCCATTCCCCAATAAATAAATACTACTAGAACAAAATTTCAAAGATAATTGTATATGACAATAAATCATATAACTTCAAGCACCTTCTGAGCAAAGCCGAACTGAAAATAAATTTAGTTTCTTAAATATTTCTTCAAATTTTACTTTAATTGTTTATTTTACAGTAAAATATATAAACCTCTTTAAATGATCTATAATTTCTTTTAATATTGATAACATTATCAGTTTTTTCTAGAATTTTCCAGCGTCTTATAACATTAAAACCATCTGACTACTATATCTGTAAACATATTCATAATTAACATTTTATTATTTCCCAGTTAGTTTATTTCTATCTTTCATTTTGTGAACAGTTTTCTATTATTAAGTACAGGTTCTTTATTGTCACACATGGTCAAATAATTATTAAAATGTAAATAATATAATAGTTGTCTTGTTAACTAATACTATTTAATTGATCATAAACATTTATTTTGAATTGGTTTATTGTGCATTTTTTCAGGTTCACCTTTCCAGTTCACTGTGGGTCCTTTGAAGGATGGGGGTGCTCACAGAGTTCATGCAGGAGGGCCAGGTTTAGAGAGAGGAGAACAGGGACAACCTTGTGAATTCAATGTGTGGACACGAGAGGCTGGAGCAGGTTCACTGGCAATTTCAGTGGAAGGACCCAGCAAAGCTGAGATTGACTTCAAGGATAGAAAGGATGGCTCCTGTTATGTTAGCTATGTTGTTACTGAACCAGGTACTCTCCATTTTCTTTGGAATATAAATTTTGGTTTGTATTACCACAAAACTGAATGTAATGTTTATATACAAGAAAGAGAAAGCAAAGCAGCTTAAGACACTACACTTTCCAATATTAAAATAGGTTGATTTTCCTTTAAAATAGAAATGAATCACAAAATTAAATTTTATCCTGTATAGCTCCTTCCATACTTTGTTTTGGAATTCAGAGCAAACTTCTCAGAACACCTGACTGGCATAAGCAGTATTTTTAATGGTATTAATGAAAATGTGAACTAAATGAATAGAATGAAAATTATAAACTATTTACAATTAGGTAGACAAAATGTCAATGTAAACAAGTCTGCCAGTTTGTGTCAAATGGAAAATGTTTGCGAGTTTTCTTTTTCTGTCTCGTGGTGTGACGTAAGGTGTGAAACTGGAAAGTTTTATATTTAACTAGCCGTATGAATCTCATAACTTGCTCTCTGAGAGATGGTATAAAAAGCTACCACCTCCACACAGTTTGCGGTGCTTGGCAAGTGGCCAAGTAGTCCCACACGTTTCGCCATGTGCAGTCTTGTCGAAAAGTTGTGGAGGTGCCAAGAATAATTATCTTGCTTCTAAATTTGCACGGATGAGGCAAAGCAAGGATTTGTGGAGAAAGAGCAGTCTTCTGTGGAAGTGCAATGGGGGAGTACAATAAGGCTGAGCCTTTTCGTACTTACAAAGTGTGTCAAGAAATAAAACTGGATGAACCTCAGCCTCAAGGTAGAGTACTGCACTTCTTGAGGAATGATGTACTATTCTTCTCTTTAAGGTATAAAAATATGAAAGTGTCGAGTGTTTTATAATTAATATTTAATGACACAAACAATTTTGTGACTCAGATTTGCTGGTAACTACTGCATCAAATATATTGTTTGGGTGTTTGGAGGCTGTGTTTCATAGTGGACTTTTCTACATTATGTTACGATAGTAGCAGATTTGATTTGTAGTCAAAGTAGCAAAAGTTTGCAGGTCAAATGCATTTCATATGAAACCACTGATGTATTTGGATACAAATATTTTATATATTTGTAAATGTAAATTATAATTAAGTTAGCATTAATAATTCTACAATGTTCCCTTTTTAAATATGCAATGTGACAAAGCAGTTAGCTTAATGGTTGATTTGGAGCCACAAGCATACACATTAAATTAAACACACTGTGAACAAAGTTTTTTGACAATTTCACATAGAGTAATCTTTTTGCAGGTGAATATCGTGTTGGAATCAAATTCAATGACCAGCATATACCAGACTCTCCCTACAAACTTTTTATTTCCCCTGCTATGGGAGATGCACACAAACTTGAAGTTTTCCAATTCCCAAGTTCAGCGGTACCTGATAAGCCAACAGCCTTCCTAGTTAGAAAGAACGGTGCCAAAGGAGAACTCGATGCAAAGGTGTGTGTTACAATTTATGTTACTGAAGCAATGTTACAATTCACAAAAAAAGTTGTTCATTTTGGGAGACTTGCATCTATCTTGTTTAATTCTTATGCATATTTACACAAAGTTGGTGTGTCTCTGTCTGTCAGAGACTGTTTGATATTATTGATACATACTGTTATTAAAAGTGCTACTAGTCAAAATTGCCTGTTACGTATATGTTTGTAAAGGCCAATTTGGCCGATTTTTCGTACAATTTGAATAGGAAGGAATTGCATGTTTCTGTTCTGGTTAAATTTCTTGCCTCTTCCAAAATAACATATTACTATGAATCACAAAACATTTGTTGTTATGTCATTATATATAAGCAATTAAGGTTATTAAAGAAAGTAAATCCAAACTGTATGTATACAGATTGTGGCTCCATCTGGAACAGAGGATGACTGTTTCATCCAATCAATAGATTCTGAAACATATTCAGTGCGTTTCATGGCACGTGAAAATGGAATACATAATATTCATTGTAAGTTTAACGGTGTACACATCCCTGGGTCACCATTCCGTATCAAGATAGGAAAAGAAGATGCTGATCCAGCTGTTGTCCATGCAGCTGGAAATGGCCTGGGTGAAGTAAAAACAGGTTAGTGGTTCCACCATTGCATTTAATTACCTTGATAATTATAATTTTAGGTTTATATTGAAAATATATAGCCATGTATATAGTATTTGTTTAACATCTGGAAATGTTAACAATCTGGATAAAATCAGCAATACATTCTGTATATTGATTTAGGATTTTTAAATACAAAAATCATACATCCTATCACTAACTTGACAGCAAGGTATAGGTATTTTGTGTAAATATATCCCTACTCAAGAAAAATGTAAAAATTTTGTATGTTACAGATCACATAGTTTTTGTTCACCTTTCTATCAGATTTATTGTGTCTAGTTTCTTCATTAACTTAAACCTAATAACCACCTGTTATCTCTTCTTTGTTAAACCAGTCAGATAAATAGAAGTTTAAATTATTTAATTCCAAACACAATCCGTAAGAATATTGTACATATTTATTTCATTCTTGTTTTTGCCTTTCTAGGCACTTTTTTTAGATAATTTAAAAATGATTTTTTTCCATCATTAATTAATCATTTTTAACATACACTGTAAATTTGTTAAGTTAATATTATTTACTTCATTTCAATGATTTGGAACTGTTGATGAACTTATTTAACACCACTATAATTTTAGTATACCATTTTCATTTAAAATGCTAAGTAATAAAATCTCATCTTGACTAGTATTAATTATCAATTTATAACAATAGGTTTTTAAATGTTTTATTACATTTTGGGTTTAATAGTGAAGTACAGTGTGAGATATGTCAGGTTAAATGCTAACACGTTTTTTTTTATGTTTTTGATATTATTGTGCTTGTAGTCTGGTGAAGAAAGTTACAAATGAATAAATATAATTATATCTCAGTGACTTATGCATAAGATCAATTTTAATCTCTTATCATAATAAGAATGATGATATAAAACTTGTGAATATGAATTAATTTAGTCTCAAAGTTACACATTAATATTCTATGGAGAATAGAAGGAAATATTTCATGTAGTGTGTGAAGAATGATGCAATCATAATCTCCAAAAATAAATTTGTGGCAGCTGTTCAATATGGCACTTGACCAAATGCTAAAACTTGGGTCACATATGAATGATTGAACATGTCACCCCCTGGTTTAAGTTACAATTGCAGTAGTAATAGTTCCACAACAATGAAAAATGTGTATAAGAATTATTAGTTTTTAAGTACACTCTAATTGGTTAATTTAAATGAATAAATAATCACATATATATAATAACACACTTGACTACTGAAATGAGCATTATATTTAATTTTAGTTGAATTAAATATATCCTAAATCATAATTATGATTAATGCTTTTTTTATATTTCTTCAGGTCAGAAAACAGATTTCCTGGTGGACACTTGCAATGCTGGGGCAGGTACTTTAGCAGTTACAATTGATGGCCCTTCCAAAGTTTCAATGGACTGTTCAGAAGTAGAGGAGGGATACAAAGTTCGTTATACTCCACTAGTCCCAGGAGATTATTACATAAGTATCAAATACAATGGATATCACATTGTTGGATCTCCTTTCAAAGTTCCTTGTACAGGTAAATACATCCTTAATTGCAAATTACCAACATTTTAGAGATGAATGCAGTGTGTCATTGCTGATAAAAATGATCTATTATTTTGAAATAAGTTGTAGGATTTGTCCCATTCCCAATTAGATACAAAGTTGATATTTTAGATGTATCAAATTTTTGCCTATTGTTCCAAAGATTAATATTTAGTCTAATTAAGTTTTTTTCCTTTTATTATCAATACTTATTATTAGAAGTACATTTTACACTAATAATCAAAAATTAGCAAAATTCATTTGTAAATCACTGTCAGGAGTTGTTGGAATGGATTGGTTAATGTGAGACACTAATTTAATAGGTGACGATTTGGCTGAAAGGGGAGCACAAGAGACTTCATCTGTGGTGGTTGAAACAGTGCAAAAAGTTTCAAAGAGCAAGACGGTAGGGCCTGTATTGCCGCTGTTTAAATCAGATGCTTCTAAAGTTACAAGCAAAGGCATGGGACTCAAAAAAGCATATTTGCAAAAACAGAATATGTTCACGGTGCATGCTGGAGATGCTGGTGAGTTTTTAGCAACTCTTACCCAAATTTAATTTCAGACAATTGCAATTGCATTAATTTTGTTTCATTTGCAGGCAACAACATTCTCTATGTTGGAGTGTACGGCCCTAAAAGCCCATGTGAAGAAGTATTCATCAAGCATATGGGAAGAAATAACTACCAAGTTAACTATGTTGTGCGGGAGAGGGGTGATTATATAGTCATTGTCAAGTGGGGTGACGATCACATACCAGGATCTCCATTCAAAGTTGACGTGTGATCGCGAACTGATCCTTTGGTATCAAAATATGGTGCTTACGATTCTTGATGAAAATTGTCTGAGCAACATTCAAAAACTTTTTAAATAATTGCAGAAAGTACTATTAGCACAGAAACTCAATTGGATGAAGTAAAACAAATTCCCCCTGTGAGTGCCACACAAAAGACAAATAGTTGTAGCACAAATATCATCATCATATTATTTGTTTAAAACAAATTTGTATATTATACCTATGGTACTCTTGTTCTTTAACCTTTGGCATATTGTATCATTCCAAGTAATTGAACCTATCATCTTAAATTCAAAAAAGGGTTTTGGTTTTTCCACTTGAGTTTCTGGGGTGTGTGTGAGGAGTGCCTTATTAAGATATTGAGATCAGCTGTCCTATTTTTTTATTATAAACATATGCTGGTCTTCAAATATTCTTGTATTTTAACATTAAATACTCCACTTTCACTAGAATTGAGACCTTCATTTTAGCATCCCAGATAAATATTATTCACATATAGTGACTTTAATGATTTTCAACTAAATTTGGACCATATTTAATTGTTAGTAAGTTTGATATATTTTGTCATAACTGTCCCATTTTTTTTTCTGCTGTGGACAACATTGTGCCTTACTTAAGTAGTTTGTAAGAAAGTGGTGAATTTAATATAATAGTCAAGTAATTTTTTAATTGTAGCTTGAAACCAACATTGTTTTACGGATGTTCTGTTTCATGTGGCTTTAACTCTTATTAAACAAAATAAATTGTACATACAATACTCTTGAAAACTGTGTTTTTGTTTCCTTTGCACTTGATAATTTAAAAACCAGTCTTGCATATTATAAAATGTAACATTTATCTACACAAAGCTTTGTTTCACATTCATTTTCTGTATGCCTTAAACAGTTTCAACTATTTTTTTTCAGTCGTTATATTTTCCAGAAAAATAAATTATTATTAGAATAAACCAATTTTTGAAAGATCTATAAAATTATCTTGAAAGGAAAGAAAGAAACATGCTTGCTAGCCTGGAATTGAAGCTTGGCATAGCCATCGAGGATAAGATAAGGTTTCTCAAATTTTTAGAGGCATCAAGAGAGAAGGAGGCACATTGCAAGTGCAGTCCACCACCTGCCAGCAATTTGAATGTGTCTCCTTTTTTCCTAAAGGAGGAGGCTTTGCCCCCGAAAATGAGAAACTTTATCTTGTCCTCAATGGTGACATCAAGCTTCAATTTCAAGTAAGCCACTACCTTTCTCTCTTTCCTTTCAAGATTAGTTATTTTGACAATGTAATTTTCTTACTCATATGTAAAAATACTTGAAATTTTAATTCCTCCAAAGTTCTGTTGGTGTGGACGATATAGTATTTACTGTGTTACATTTCAACAATTTTGTAAAAACTAATTTATTGGAAAATATAAATAAGCGACTCAGATTGGCAATTTATACATTTTAAACACATGCTATGGTATGATAACTATCAAATGTGTGGCGAGAGAAGCAATTTAAAATAAAACCACCTTATAGGAACTAAAAAAGTTTGTAGTTTAAAATTCAAATTAAAAATGGTGGCTTATGTCCATTGAATAAAAGCCGCTGATTAAATTTAGTGTAACCTTGAACTTTCTTCTGATTATAGGCTATACGTTGTCTTTTGCATATTCCACATAAATTATTTTTATCCATGCACAGAAACCGGTCACACGTAGAATGCATGTATTCAAAATATGTTGAGTTTAAGTTTGTGGAAAACCTACAATTCAAAATCCGAATTTTTAATATGTAAATTACAGAAAAAAAACACATTTAAGAAACTTAAGTACCCTAGTAATAATTATTTCTTTGTCTGCATTATTTGTTCATTCAAGTTTCAGACATGGTCAAGCTTTTATGGACTAATTGATTGACTAATGGCTACTCGGGGAAATATCGCTGGATGATTAAGTATATTTGGTGGAGTAGAAGGAGAATTACGATTCATAAGTTTGTTAAGATTTCGTAATTTTAATTCTGGAGCATCAGCTTATCATACGAATCGTAAGCACGAGAAGACAATGTCTCGAGTCACCTAAACCAATTATGTTTTGCTTATAATGGCTGTTTTAAGAAAAGGACAGATTTGATTAGTGCTCGGACCAAATGTAGATAATTTAAGTTCGTGGGATTGACATCACAGCAGCAGCTAAATGCAGGTGTAATTGTTCTAGCGAGTCCAAATTTAAATGTTTTTGATCAAATTAAACCATAGTGTCAATATACTGCTATAATCCGTCGAGCGATAATACTGACACTTGCGCACTTGTCAGTCTCCGCATAATTTACAATAATGGGTGGAGATGATTCTGAAGTATGATCTCTCGGAACACGAACTTTCAATAGTGTCATTAGCAAATTCTTGGGTACAGATATTCTTTATTCTCGTCATTTTATTACCAAGAGCTAAATATAATTATACATCGCTTTCGCGGTTTAAATTAATTTCTTCGAAGCATCTCGAAGTTGGATCCTGCACTTTCTTTCTTGTCTTTACAGACGAGGTTGAAGTCAACAATCAATCGGCGAACAATACAGGTTCTTCCTGCACGAACGCCATAAGTATCTAATTTTATCATACAGTAGGGGAGACTGAATTTTTTTCATTGAAGATACTAGTAGAATTTTCACTTATTTGGTTGGGAAATATGTAATTGTTAATAGTTAACAATGGACACCGAAAAAGCAACATTTACTGTGTGATTCTTAGCGAGGAGAGTTTCCGTAACGCAAAGGTTACCTTTTCGTCATTAAATCGAAATCTATCAGCGTCAGTTTAACATATACATCTAAATGGTAATTACTGTAGTGTAAAGCATATGCTATAGTTGAAAAGTTCAACAAATCTACCCATAATTGTGGGAGAAAATTAAATTTATTTCAAAATGTAGATGTGTTGTACCATTTTCTTTGTACCAAAGGACGTCCACTGGTACATCACTTTATATTCATTAACAAGACGCCAGTTCCATCCAAGACTGCATTTGAGATATAAAATACTGGGTTGAATAAAGAAATTAGAAACAAATTTTGTCCGCTGGTACAGCAGTCTCCCCTATTGTCAGTGAGGGTTTTTTTCAGGTTATTTTTACTGTCCTCTGAAACGTCAGTTTGCAGAAAGCCGTTGTAAAATGTCAGACTGAAATTCCTTAAAAAAGGAATGCCAATAAGTTGGCATAAATACGACGTTTCGTCTCCCTTTTGAGACTTCATCAGGCATAAAATTTAGCAATTAATGTCCACTCCTTGACTCCTTCGGCCGAAAAGATTATTAAATGTATTGAAGTATTACATGAGAAGAATTTGGTGTCGCGACAATTACTAGAATACTATGTTTGAAATACAGAACGTTTTCATCTGCAATATGTGGTTGACATACAACTGCTTAAGTAGTCCTAACATTGTTAGAAAATGATCTGTTTAGGTCTATGAGAAGTAAGAGTACGAATGGCGAAATTTTGTTTCTTAATAGAGGCACGATTTGAGTATAATAAAATTATGGAACTTAGAGAAAAAGACAAAAATTGACAAAGTAAATGAAATAAACAATGTTCCTTTCGACTAAATATGGAACTGATCTCAGCATATACTAACTTCGGTAACTGACCATTAAATAAAATAATAAATTTTTCCGTCAAGAAATATAGGGGGACTGCTGTACCAGTGGAAAAAATTTGTTTCTAATTTTTTATTCAATCCAATATTTTTTATCATAAAATTTGAATATACTACAGATATCTATAATCCTTTGGCAACAAATCATTATTTTTAAATGGTTCTTTAAAACAGAAATCCTGTTAAATAATTAATTTATTCAAACCTTGCAATGTGTCCTCTTGTACAACGTCCTGTTGTGCCGAAGGACGAGACATGTTGTATCTAAGGACATCATCTTTTCTGCATTTTTATGTATAAATCGTGAAGAAAAAATTATAATGGACATTCATACGAAATTAAAAGTTTATATAGTAGAAGACTAGGTTTACATAGGCAATGTTCACTGGCAGAAAAAGAGGGGCAGTTTTGTCAGTGGCGTATAAACATATGTCAGTCCTGCACTGACAACTGACAATCCATCGCTGGCACGATAGAACTGCCTCAGTTTTCTTGGATCGTGTGAACAGTGTGTCAGGCATGACTGGCGTTCCCCCTCCACCGTCTTAGCTACGATTGTCAACTATCGACTGTGAACAGTGTGATGGAGGTGACTATCGATTGCGGGAATGTAAATAGTTTGTATTTTGCGTTTTCAATTCGCGTGCAATTTGGTTTAGTGTGCGATTTGGTGCAAGTGGAACGTTGTTGTGAACAATGGTGAGTGGTTTAGTAAGCGTTTGGGATAGAGTTCGTATGTTACACTTACTCGCCTTTAAAATTTTAGGTTAACTTTCCAAAATATAATGCTAGGTGTAAGGATCCAACGTCAGAAACCTTAACCGGCAAAAAAAGAACTACACGAAAGAATGATATGAAGTGAATAAAATGTGAACATTTTGTAAGATATTATGTTTTGTAGAGTTTTAATGGTTTAATTAAGTAAAAAAGAAAATAATTCATTGTCATCGCACAGTAATGGGAAATATAATTTTCTTACTCATATATCATAAAATACAAATAAATTCATTTGCATTTATCTCAGAATTTCATTACTAAGATGATTTTACTATTGAATTTCTTTATTCAGTTGTAAATGACTTATATTGAAAGTGCTGACTTATGAAAATTGAATGTAGTCTTTGTAACATGATTAGTGAAGATTTCAAGTTCAAGAGACATTTTCAAAATTGTAACAATATTTGCAATCTCTGAAAGCAATTACTGGTCTCATTCTGTTATGTCACATGCCCATATGTACCTTGAAAAAGTTTCTTAGGATATTGGGGAGTATGTGATCATGCTGGAATAATGTTCATTGGCTTTACTTCCAGATTATTTAGCTTAGCCATACCTTGAATGCAGTAATCAGGGGAAAACAATGTTTAGCTTCTATAAAGTATGCTGTGACGAGAAAGTGATATTCAAGGAAATTGTCATTTGGGAAAAACTGAATGTTCCATAGTGGTATGAAATGATTAATTGACAATACCAAGCATGTTCAAATGTGGTGTCTTAATAAGATAGAAATTTAAAAAGCAGAATATTTAACATTATTAACATGATCTTTTGTTTCAGTTTAGAGTTTATATTGATAAGACTCCCAGTTTATTTACTTTCATAGTGCCATGATACTAAAATCACTTTATCTTCTTTCCAGATGCCAATTGTCAAGCAACATTTGCTGCTGGAAAAATCCTAGAAACTTCTTGTGCACAATGAAGGTGAGTTATGTGACATTAATTATCATCAAATAATTTTTTATGCAAGATTCAATTATAACCTGTTTTTTCTTCTGCCATTGTCAGGCTGAAGAATCTATTTTTCTCTCACTATTAACAACTTTGAATCATGTGGTGAATGTTTGTTTCTCATTTTGGCAGGACTTGCACTTGCCACTCTTCAGGAAAGGAAGAAAGCCTTGGTGGGGGATTCCAGAGGAAACAACCATCCATCTCGGGTGAGTGGGCATTCACTCTCGGCAAAGTTAAATTGTCTTGCGTCCATTCATAAAATTCGTTGATATATTATTGTTTCTTAAATGCCTAAAAACAGTCATAAACAATGAAAATATTTCATTTGAATATTGTGCCATTTTTTGTCACTTTAACATTCTTTTTTGTTGGAAATATATTATGATGCAAAAGCAGAAAGTAATCAATTGTTAAAAATAGTTTAAAAGTTATCTGTGTTCCTCCTTTGGCCACCCTTAAAGGTACAGTTTTCTTTACTGATTAACGTAATAGAAATAATACCATTGGGTCGAGTTCCAAATTGGAACAGTTGCTAAATGATTGTGGATTAATTGCCCAAACAAGTAACCAAACTACAGAGAAAAACGAGTGAGAAAATAAATACCTGATGTCAAGTATCCATCATTTAGAGATCTACTACATGAAGACATCTACAGCAAACATCGTGTACTTTACTAAATCCCTTCTTCTAATTGTATTTCCTACTGTGTTTCATTTCATCATCAGCTTAACAACTCTATTAGAGTCCTGGCTTCTTGCAGCAGTCTTTCCCACTCTGCCCTATCCAGGGCACCTGTCCACCATTTCCTAATACCCAACTTTCTTTCATCCCTGTTGATGTCATCTATCCATCTAGTTCCTTCTCATCTTGCTACTTGGTTGCACTGTTGATAATCTTGCAGGGATTCGTTCTTCGCCCATTCTTTTGCAATGTCCTGCCTAGCGTAATCTTGACACACTTATTGTCAAGGATAATTATTGTTCATTATACAACTTGTACAGTTCTGCATTATGCTGACACATGTACCATGTCTTGCATCAATTAAATTATGATTGACAACTTTCCCATTTGGTGTTCCCCATGTGCCTTTATGTATATTTTTGTGCCTAAATTACTGCCGCAAATTATCAGGTTCTTAGAAAGTGTTATTTTCACCAATCTAGAGCCATTATCTTTGGTATGCTCATGGGGCTCTCCTTTCCAACATTTGAGGGTGGTAACTATCTCTTCCTACTTGGGCCTTGGTCATATGCCTTTTCTATTTGATCATAGAACTCTTCCTTAATATGCATCAACTCATCTTCTGTCGGAGCATGGATATTTATCAGACTGATGTTTAAGAATTTACTTCTTAGTCTGAGAGTGCAATTTCTGAGTGAAATCAAAAACATTAGGTTTTAACCAGTTACTGATAATGAACCCCACTGCAAATGAGTGAGTCTTTGTCACAGCTATAGATCATTGTTGTTTTATTTTCCAATTACTCCATTTCCCAGCCACCTTACTTCCTGTAAGCCAAGGGAATCCATGTTGTGCTTTTCAAATTGTTCAATCAATTTACTCAGTGCACCTTTCTCGTGCAATGTACAAACATTCCACGAGTATAATTTCCAGTCTCATGTCCATTTCCATTGCCATTTCGTCTTTGAATTACTTCCTTTCCGAGGCTGCCATTGGGTTTCATAACAATTAATTTTTTCCTGTTAGGGGTTGTCAACCTTCATGACCAGCCCCCTTGGAGGACCAGGGACTTTTTTTCAGGGTTTACTCCCATAGGGGAGAGTTATCTACATCCTAGAACCCTCTATCCTAGGATTCGAACTGCATTTCATCTGGACCCTGCCCTTTGACCTGTCCGGCTTGGGTTGCCCTGCCAGGAGCTTAAGCTCCCACCGGCATAGCTCTCCAGGTAATAGCGGTACTCGCAAGCCTCCCCACTCCAACAATGACGAGGTAGCAGACAATTGGGACGATTTCCTACTGAATAGGACAAGCAAAAAGGTCACTTAATAAACTTACCAAAGAAAATATCTCCAATATTAAATCCATTGGAAAACTTTCTCCAGTTAATTGCGATGGTGTTGGATTTTAGTAATTTAATGAATGTTTTATTACTAAATTCAAACACCATTGCAATTAACATACTGACAGATAATGTGAAGTCAACAATGGCCATGTTCCCTTATTGTCAGGCTAATTTCTTTGCTTTTGTACTTTTAACCCTTGCTTTTGAGTTGATTGCAGGGCGGTTAGTGTTATATCGTATTTCTCTTTGATCTTTTATTGGCTACTTTGTATAATTAAAATACTTTTAACAGTTATATCATATTTTCAATCTTTGTGGCTGTATTCTGGTATTCAAGATACTCTAAATCATCGAATTAGTCTGATTCACCGTTATTTGTAAGCCTTTGTTACAAATAAAATAATTACAGTTAAATTTACCTTATAGACTAGATCATATCTGTGTACAAACAATAACTTCCTTCTTTTCTGCACGGTATTAAATGAACAATAATAATGATTTTTTCTTCATTAATGGCAGTAATATCTAAAAGCCAAGTTACTTTTTTAATTAAAGACTAGTTTGGTTACAGCAGTGACATCTCCACCAAACTCAAAATTGTAAATTAAAAATGACAAAATATCCCTTCATTTTTTTGTATTTATTAACTCAGCTATTTATAATTTAGCATTGGGTTTGTCTTCAATTAAAATGGAATAAGGAAATGAAGTAATATATATTTTCATCTGCCTTGTCATCATAGACTATTTTGTCACTGCTGCTACTAAACTCGTCTTGTTCAACATTTCAGTGATATTTTGTAGATTTTAATTACTTGCTAGTCTCTAGTCTTCAATTTTGTTAGAGTAGTTTTTTTCCTGCCACATTTTTTTTGTCATTTTGACTCGATTACAAACACATTTATCTGCTTTGCTGTCTTCATCTTCCCCTGCATTGAGCTCACTTGTTGTGTATTTCCTTTCCTAACAGATAATATCTAAAATTAACTTTCTCTAGACAGTGCTTTTTTGCATTCTTTAGGTGGTCAATTTTTTTGATTTACTGTAGTCTTCCAAAGTCTGAAACTTGGGATTTACAAATAGACAGACAACGCTTCCCCTTCCTAAATTCTTTTCAGTTTTATTGCCCTGTTATCTTGAACTCATTTTATTACTCTCCTTGTTCAAAACTTGTGAACTTTCAATTTCAAACACTTATTCTCAAAATCTGTGTCTAAGTTCTCACTCACTCTAATTCTGGTTTCCCTTTGCAAGAATAAATATTTAATAAAGACCAGATCAGATTGTTTATTCGAATCATTTAATTTAATTTCTTAATATCTTGGATGTGCTCCTAATCTCCTCGAGGAAATAGAGTACAGGTCTCAAAATCTTTCCGTTTGACCCATCTTCTGCGAACATATTGCCTCATCAGAGATTCTAAAATTGACCACCAGGTGACTTGTATCTTGAACAAACAATTCCTCATTCAGTCGCAATGTATTAGTTCACATCTCTTAATCTGTCATCGTCAACCACGGCACTATATTTGGTTCTGTGTAGCGTCACCTGTCTCTCAGTTATTGTGTACTTTTAGTAGAATCACAATTTTCTAAATAACATCTGAGCCAGCTTCCTCTTTCATGGCATACCATAGTAGTAGTTTCAATTTTTGTTCTGCTAGACAGTCCAGGATTAGTCACTTCTTTTTTAATATTTTTCTGCCATTGTCTGTTGGTGTTTGTTTAGAGAAATTTTCTAACCATAGTTGTTTGCAGGAATTCCAGAAATTCATTTTCATATACCATCTCTTCCTCTACAAACCCTTCTTTCGCCATGCTATGAATTGATTTGCTTTACTTCTCAGCTCCCTTCCAACTCCAAAGTGTATCTTTCTGTTATGCTTTTAATAACATGTTTATTGGCCATTTGTCTCTTTTGTGGAATTGCTGTGGTTATAAGAGTCCAAAAATAAACTATCTCCAAACTATGGCAGCAGTAATTTCTTCTCTTCTCCTGCCAAAGTGATGCTCAAAAATAAACTATCTCCAGCTTTTAACACCATGAAGTTTTTCTGCACCTATTTCCACATTGTGGTTTCATTTCTGCTTTATTTGATTTGTGTAACATTCTTTTTTTTGCAGGCCCATCTTTGAGGAGCTTGTAGACTGGGGGCTTCAAAACCCTCAGCCCACTCGCTCCTCTAAACACTGCACCGGGAAGCTGTGGAATCTGAAAAGTGTCGACGTTTAACAGAAAAGCTTTTTTATCATGTTGGACTTAGGGTGATTTTTACAGCCCTCTGGTCCCCCAGGGCACCAACCCTGGCTCAACACCTGCTCATCCTTCCAGCTTTTTTTTTTTTAAAATATAGGAAAGGTTTCAAAAATTTATTATGATGAATACAATAAATTTCTTTTTAAATGCATAAACTAGTCTTTATTACCATCAACTTTAAATATGACATTAATTTAGCAATAAATCAAACATTAACTTTTTACACATTTAATTGAACTTTAAAATCTTTTAAACAAGAGAACAAGATGTAACAATTTTTATAACCCACAAAAGAAAAGACTTCAAGCTAAGATATTTGAACAAGTCCAGGAAGCTCAGCAACAGTCCATAATCACTCCTGCAAAAAAGAAAGATAAACATTAATTCCTTTTAATAAATTCCATGAATACTGAAATTTTAAGACACTTCAAAAGGATGCCAAATATTTACAATATAATTTAAATTTTGGAAAAAGCAATTATCTGAATCTCAAATTAAGGAATAATAAAGCTGCTAGGAAATCTATTTTCAACACCCACAATATAATCTATAGGACATTTAAAAATTCTATAATTCTGATTAAATCCACTTTACATTACAAAAACTTTTTCAAAGTATATTGCTTGGTCTTTGAACAAATCATAAAATTAATGTATTTACAGTTTTATTCTAACCATTTTAGTTGTTCATCATGAGCTGGACTCTTCCTTCAGTCCACCTAATTTTCTTCTCAACTGAAAGGGAAAAGATGCACATTAATCACTTAACCTTGTACAATTGTTTTCATGGATATGTATTACAGACATCTCTACAGGGAACAGAGGTGCAGTGTACAGGTGAAAACTAAATACAGCAAAAAATGCTGTAAGGAAAAATAGATGGTTTTGAAAGCAGAATGACATTTTATGTGGAATTGGCTCAACAGATTGGAAATAATGGATGTCCTGGCATTTATATCAACTGAAAGATCAACAATTGAAGGCAAAACAAATTTCACTTAAAATACAACTAAAGCAACCTTTACAAGCTCCAGCACAGAAGTTTGGAAGGGAAGAATTCAACATCAATATTTAATACCTTGCAGCAAATTTCACATTACCTTAACTGTGTGACAAATTTTCAAGCAAAGACAAGTGTGAAATCTCATGAAGAGGACAATGCATTCAAGCCAAACACTTGTTAATATTGAAACCAGAATTAATAACAGATTAATACTGTAACTGATTAATTACATGAAACAAGTGTTCTTAATCAAAGCTCAGCTATGAAACTAGTAGCAATGCCCAGGACCTCTATCTTTAGATTCTGAATATTTAAAATATTTAAGCCTCATCACTTGTGTTGACTTCTTCCAACTTTAAATTATTTTCAAAATAAGATTAAGTAATACATCAATGCCACTTTTGAAATATATTAGGAGGTACAACACAAAAATATTGAATTTGATTAACAAAAGGACTGTCAATGGATGAAAACTTATATTCCAACATTTCTTTTTACAAGAAAATTAGAAGACTTTTTGGGCTTTGGCCCAAATAAAGAAATATCTTTAATAACAAATTTCTGCCAGATATTTAGTTCTTTTGCAAAAAAAATTATTTCTGCACTTTCACAAAGTATGCTTACACTTCCAGTCACAATTTAGCATACTACAAACTTCTTCATAAAACTAATTTGTTGATTTCTTATTGAAAAACAAAAGATTTGTGAAAAGATACTCATCAAAATGCTGTTAACAATGACCAAGATTTCTCCAAAATCTAATAAAACAGGATTTTCACTGCTAACCATGTCTGATGTTATTCAACTTTAGATGTTAAAGAAATTAATTTTACTAACTAGTCTTTTGTTATCTAGTGAGCCAACTACATTAATCTGAATCTAAAGGGGCACATTGGTTTTTTATTATACAATGTAGTTTAGTGGAATTGTGAAATTAGTTGCATTATTTAATAATAATTAGCACCCACATGGCCACAAATGTGGGGCCAAAGTGTTCTACTCAGATATAATAAAATTAAGGATAAAAATAAGAGTGTGGAGTATTATTCAAATTAAGAATAGTTACAAGGAATTACTTGTATCAAAGGTGTGAATTTGTTAAACTTTATGGATCATGGATTCTGTGAAACTGACACTGACTAACTCTTAATGAAATAGTGGAACATTTCTACAGTATCAAAAACTATGTGAAGTTATAAGATCAATTTGGCAGATTGTAATACCATGTTTTCAATAAGGACAGGTAAATATTGAAATGGAATAAAAAGTTGTGTGCAAGATATCAACCAAATTCTTTTCTTTGAAAGGCCCAGATGTCCTTTCAAATTAAAAAGAATTTTGTTGACACCTAACACAACATATGTTATTACATTTTAACAAAGACCTGTCCTTGTTGAATGCCCCTGTATATGGAACTGGAAAAGTTGTCAAAACTCACTCCACCTCAATTCCCCATGTCATATGCAACATTTTACAAGGCCACACATTTACATTAACTAATGGGAATGTCTCTTATACAGAATATATTTCCATAATAATAACCAAGTTAACTTCCAAAATTAGCACCTATCACAAAAAACTTGACAACTGATTTGAAGGATGACTACAAGGAAACTAATCCACATGAAACAAAAAATTAGGACAGTCTATATACATCTAAATAATATAAATACTCTGTAGAAAAAAAAAGGAAGTGGGTATAATTGCTGTATTTATTGTGATATATTAAATGATGAACAATGGAATTATGAAAACAGTTTTTTCTATGCTATTGTGAAAGAAATTATATCTTGTAATGTTGACATCAGAAGTCATCAATATAATGAAATATATATTGTATTGTTGATTTTTCACTATGTATGTGGCAGCAATAGTTGCAGTAGAAAAGGAACAGCAGGGTGATAGACACATCAATGTTTGAAGGAACAAAACCTTGTGCATAAAATTTTATTAAACACGAGAAATTTTTTCATTTAAAAATGAACAAATTTTAAATATTTTTATAGGTTTTTTGATAAATAAATAGTTTATTTCCAGAACAAGACAAGTTTAGTACCTCCATCCAAGCTAATGAAGGGATATATTCAATGTAGGTGAATATTTGTTTTAATGTGTGGCCCAAATTAGGAAAAAAAAAATCAATGCTAAATATAAATATTTTAATCCAAAAATACAAACATGAAATTTTTGTCAATTTAAAATTTTGGTTGGAGAGGGGTCATGAAGATGTTACTAGTCTTTGGCCATTTTTAAATTTGAAGCTAATTTGAATACAATACAAACAACCTGAGAAGTACAAATTTATATAAAAAAAATATGTAAATCTGCTTCTGCATGAATTTGGGACATGTTTTCAGCAGAAATTACCAATAAATTTTTTTTCTAGCATTCTTCAAACTGCCAACATTAGCTACAAACTGAAAAGTTATCAATATCCACTACTTACATCAACAAGAATTAAATTCTGTTAGAAATAAACAAAAATTGTTTTTCTATGCAGAATTGGAAGGAAAAGTCACCTTTTTCTCTCTTGGTGCCCTGGAACAATAAAATTTGTTTGTAAATAGATTTCATAAAAAATAAATTGCTTTCAAATAAAGCAGTTTCTTTTGCCACAAAAGAATCAAAGGTCAATAAATGTGACAACTTTATGTAACTTTTATTTAAGCTATAATGTTTTAACACATGATTTGATAAAGAACAAACTGCTGAATTTTTAACACTGAAGATCATGCGATACTTAAATTGTGATTCACCTTTCTTTGGTTCCCCAAAATTCACTACATTCAAAAGTTGAAAACTTAACAGATGATGCCCCTACCAGTTAAATCTATTACAATGATGAATGAATTAACTATTTCTTTTGACAAAGGTTGTGACAACTCTTACAATTTAAATCAGTGTATAGTTGTAAAAATAATATATATAAATACAAGAGTAAAACGGTCCACTATCAAAAGAAACAATATATTGCATCAGACAAATTCAGAAACTTTACGACAATGTTAACAATTCTCGTAGGTGACACCAATTGCAGATTAGTAACTCTACAACACATGACAAGAGTGGAAAGATGATTTATAAATGTATAGTTCTAATGTTTCTGAATTTATTTGATGATTAAGAAATAAATTGACCTTGCTTTGATAATCAGTGGATAAAGTATCCTTATTAAGATCATATCAAAATCTTTGGAAACAGATTTAAAAGTATCAAATAAAAACGAAAAAAGTTTAATCACCACCTCAAACTTCAAAAATCTTAAAAAGTTTACTTTTTTTACATCCACGCGCAACTTTATAATTACCTACAATATGCAAATAGGCTTTTATTAAAAATTTCAGACAGTCCTTAAAGTTAAATATAAACAGAACATGTTCTACTAGAAAAACACAAACAATGACTTCAGTAATACTCATAAAACAGACCTACATTCATGGACTTTCTAGATTTGGAAAAAGCCTTTGACAATGAACTGTAAGACTAGGATTTTGAAGAGGACAGGAATAAAATATCAAGAAACTTAACCTCTACAGAAGGCAGTCAGTAGTGATTAAAATGGAAGATCAAGAAGAGAAAGCAGAAATCAAGGAGCAAACCAAGGATGCAGTCATGCTGTTTAACTTGTGTATAGCTGGAAATTAAGAAAGTTAAAATGGAATATGGAAAAGGAATCAAACTACAAGGAGAAGGAATAAAAACCCTACACTTTGCCAATGATACTGTAGTATTAGGGGAGTCAGAAGAAAACTTGGAAACCATAATAAATGTTATGAAAGTGGTCCTGGAGAAAGTTCAATGTGAGGATTAATAGAGAAAAAACTAATGTAATGGAGTTCAGTATGGGAAATGGTGGAATAAAGGGTGTTAGATTGGGAAGGGATATTTTGGAACTCTGCTACTTGGGCAGCATAATAACTAGAGTAGGATAGCACAGGCAAGGAAGACTTTCACTAAAAAGAAATTTACTTACACATAATAGAAGTGTTAATTTTAGGAAATCATTCCTAAAAATATTCATACAGAATGTAGTGTTACATGGGTGTGAAACTTGGGTGGCAGTAGGAAGGAAACTAATAGAAGCACTTGAAATATGGTGCAATAGGAGAATTAGTTGGGTGGATAGAATCACTAATGAAGTTCTAAACAGAATAGGGGAAGAGCAAACAATATGCATGATGTTGATCAAAAGAAGGAATGTATAAGGCAGTTTAAAAAAATTAGCATACAGCAAAATCAGTTTAAATTACAGGATTTCAGTTTAGAAGATACACACAATCATTGACAAAAAGATCCAGTATGGCAAAATAATCATGCATTAAATTTAAAGTTTGGCTTGCTTGTGGAAAAGTCACGATTTCTTTTAAAAAATAATTAGAAAATATTCTGTGACAAAATTGAGAAAGCGTTTCCTTGTCTCAATTTGATTCAAACACTAAAATACTCCCTACATTCACAAATATCAAGGCATACCTTTTTTAAATTTAACCCAGAACTGGATCAAGTGGAATAATATATTTAGGTTTTAAAACGATTCCATTATGGAATTATTGATAAAAATGATATTTTTCTGGACAATTTTGCCACGAAGATTCAACAGAATCTAATGACCTCTACATCTAAGATTTTAGACAGTCCAAAACAAAAATTTTTTTGAATTCAATAAATAATACAATACTTGTTCAAACAATTTGTGTAATAAAGAATCTAAGTGATGTAGGAAAAAAATATATCTAGTATTTGAATCGTGAAAAATGAGCCTTAATGTTGTTTGATCCAATAAACTCTTGCGTTTTAAACCCCTTGTAGCATTTCAGTACATAAAAATACTGATCCAAGCTTAGAACTATAACAGTATGGCATGATTCCAATCTTCTGATAAGATTACATTTCACAACAGATAAGTGTTTTGGAAATGGTTAATTCAATTTTTCAGAAAGGTTATTAAGGCATATAGTAAAATTCAAAGATGGATGGGTGATTCTTTCACGTCAACATACTTTTCAGGTAGAAGAGTAAGGAAGTAAAAGCTTGAAATTAGAATTGTGCCAGAACATAAAGAATGGAAATGTTGGAAATTACAGTATGAAGTGTGAACTGGAACTGAGCAGCAAGGTAAATTAAACCCTTTAAATCTGAGAAAGCATACATTTACATTTAAACAGTAAGAAAACTAGACTTCTAATTTCTGAGAAAAATAAAATTGTTTTAAAAAATTGAAATAATGGAAAAGAAAATTTGCCAAGAATATGTAAAGTGGTCAAAACAAAGGCAGAAGTGTCTATGAAAGAGTAAATGCTCATTCTAAAACCTAGAAGAGAGAATTCAGGAAAAAACTTTGTAATAGCTTTTAATGTTTTCACAACAGGAATTTGCCTGCCATCTGTGAATCTCAGGTAAGTTACCAACCTTATCTCTCTTTCCTGTCCTTAAATGTGAGTTACAAGATGTTTGGTTTTAAGAAAAATGTAGGGACAAGAACGAAATATTGACTTGCTACAGAAGGCAATCAGCAGTAATTAGATTTGAGGATCAAGCAAAGAAAGCAGAAATCAAGAAAGGAGTAAGCCAAGGATGCAGTCTGTCATTGTTTAACTTTTATATACAGAGCAGGCAATGAAGAAAGTTAAAACTGTATATGGAAAAGGAATTATATTGCAAGGAGAAATAAAAAAACCTTCACTTTGCTAATGATATAGTATTAGGGGAGCCAAAAGAGGACTTTGAATCCATAATAAATGGCATGAATAGGGTCCTGGAGGAAGAGTACAACAAGAGAAATAATAGAGGGAAAACAAAAGGTAATCGAATGTAGTATGGGAAACCATGGAATAACAGGATGTTAGATTGGGAAGGGATACTTTGAATGAGGTTTAGGAATTCTACTTCAACAGCAAAATACGTAGGGATGGTAGAAGTACAGTAGACAAAGGCAAGGAAGGCTTTTGTAAAATAGGAATTTACTTCTGGGTAATATAAGTGCGATAATTAGGAAATAATTGCTAAAAATGTTTGTACAGAGTGTGGCATTATATTCGTGGATGGTAGGAATTACAGAAATGAAAGCATAGAGGCCTTTGAAATGTGGTGGAATATGAGAATGCTGAAAATGAGATGGGTGGATAGAGTAACTAACCAGGAAATTCTAAGCAAAATAGGGGAAGAGCGAATAATATGGGGGACATTGACAAAGAAGGGATAGAGGAATAGGCCATGTTTTAAGACACTGGGGTCTTGTAAAAACAATTTTTTTCTTTTCTATCCATATTCTTAGGGGTGGAGGGGAAAATCGTAAAAATAACCAGCCATCAAATCTGGCAGTTTAATCTGCCGAAAAAAGCTACCGTTGTAAAATATAATTTTTATCACCGACAAAGGGCTTTTTATTCTCTCTTCAACATAAAATATTTCGGGTAGCGTTCGTACGTTGCACCTACCGTCTATAAAAGTTCAGCCGAATTCCGCCTAGTATTTCTTTTGTAAAGTTATTGCCAATGGTCTTAATATGAAACCATTTATCGTTTATAATCATAAATTTAACCACTTAATTGTTCAAAAATTTGGTCTAAACGTATAAAGCGAGAGAAATGTCATTTTTATACGTATACAACAGAATGGAATTATTTGGTAATCCAGAACTAGGTTACGTTTTGACGGTGTGCTTACAAATGTTTGGCCACTATAAAACACATGCACAAGAAAAATATAATAAGTCTTGCACCTGTCGCGTTATAAGTTACTATGGTTGAGAAGGAAAAAAACGCATGGTAAATTAGAATTATGTATTTGAGCATGGCCTTTAACTGAAGTTTGAAAACGTACCTTGCTCTCGGAAGCCTGCAGAACTGAATGGGTCCATCACATGGCCCATCAAGTTCGTTGTTACCTCTCCAGCAAGTTAATGGGCACAAGTAAACATCGACACAGGGCACATAGAAGGGGAAACATGGCGCCGGCCAATAAAAGGTTCTGCCAACATTGGAGCGGCAATATTTAAGATACTCTTTGGTTTAAATGTTCCGTGCTCAATGATCTCAGATAAAGGCGCCGCACTCGAGATAAATATTATTATATATTTTATAAGTATTTAAAATCCGGGTAGAGAAGCAATAAAGTCAATAAATCTTGGCGTTATAAGTAAAGTAATTGAATTAATCTGACTTAATATCTCTATAATAAAATTGTCTGTATCTGTGTATGTTCCACATACAAATCTAAACGAGTGGACCAATTTCGACCAAATTTCGTACACGTGTTAATTGCGAAACGAAAATCAGCACTGTCGGGGTAAGACTCGGCTACCACCCCTAGGGGCGGGGGTGGAAAATTTTAAATAAGCAAAAACGGACATTATTTCCAAGAAATAAATACAATTAATGTGATAGCGTGTCCTCCGATACTACTAGCGTATTATTTCAACCCTATCCATAATCGAAGGGGAATATTCTTAGAGGTGGGGAAAATCATAAAAATAGCCAGAAAGCAAACCATATTGGACTCTAAACCGGCTTTGTACAGCCACTGAGTTTTAATTCTGACATATCTACTTGACCATTCCTCACGTTCTTTTAGTCTTCCTCTGTTCTTACTTAAAGAGCCAAGTTCAGTGAAATATTTTTAAGTTAAGTGTTTTCTTACAACTTCATTAGGATGTGGAGAAACAAACTTTTGAAACGCTTTTATCAAATAAGCTTTCCGAATAAAAAGCGAGCTCTTTTAATGTGTTGTTGCCACTTCATTTGAAGATGACGTCGCTTCAATCTTAATAGATGGCACATGTTCAGCATTTTGCAAGGCAATGGCTGTAGAATTTTAGGTTTAATATTAAGTGTAATTTAATGTATTAAAAGGTCTTTGGGCTCAAGTTGGCGAGATATGTACAACTATGTGGACATTGTAAATTAAAGATATTTTTATTCTACTGAAAAAGAAAAGATCATTCTCCTTTTTGGAAGAATATGGAATTGTGCGAATATTAATTTATAACGTACAGTGATTAAAGTAAAGGAAATGATGTAGAAAGTGTGTCGAATAAGATCAATAAGAGTCCCAATTTTCGAACACGTCAAAACTGACATGAAAAAGAATGGCTCGAAGCGTCGATAATTTTTTTCCAAAAATTTGGGCTGCTCTAATTGGTAAACGTTATCAGGCCTACGTCTCTCTCCTCCTCAAAATTGAGTTTGGTGAGATAATGAAACTCTGAACCCTTTATCTCATTTGAAATCAAGTCTTGGACCAAAGTACATCTCACACGTACGTGCTAGTATTAGTAAATAAGTCCACCGCGCCCACATCCAGATCGAAACGTTTTCTTGGGAAAAGTGTTTATCGGCCAAGTGTGTGGCGGTTCTGAGCGCTAATAACAAATGACGTCTTGAACAAAGATGCTCGTTTGAAGACGAGCCGCGCGTTCTATTTACACATTACATTTTTGGCTGCATGACTAAAATTCAAATGTCATGTTACAAGCCATTCCGTGCCATTCAACCGCTCGATACCTTTGCTCTTAACAATTGTTTAAATTAAACCTCTTATCATTTCCCTTAGGTCATGCATGTGAAATTAATTTTGTGGTAAGTCAAAGTCCTACCGAACCGTACAAAATTACGAAAGAGATTCTGTAATTTTTATAATTAAAGCAAACAATTTACGTAAAAAATAATAAAGCCAAAATAAAAAGCCATTTACTTATTTTTCGTTAAATATACCTAAGCGTTCGCATAGTGCGTAACAATCTCTTTTCAATTAGACATAAATACATTAAATATAGTGACATCAATAAGCATCTCCAAAATATCAAGAAATTTACAAGTTGTTATTAAATTAAAAAAGAAATACTAATTAAATTTATTTTCCTATAAAATATAATTATTGAATGAAAAACTAACTGCAATTATTTATTCAGTCATTTTGTCTAAGTGTATGTATGTATTATTATTATATGGACAAATTCCAATTCCTGGAAGGCCGGCTTCAAAAACTGTTCAGTGGCGTGTGACAATTCTATTAAAAAGTTGATAAGACTGTTGAAACCAGTAAAGATTCCTATAATTATTAACAAATTGTAAAATATAGTGTTATCAAGTTATTAGCCCATATGCTTATTTATATAAATAATGTGTATCCATTTGAAAAGGGGGAAAATATGTGTTTTAAACAGAATCAGAGCATTTCATGAAATCTATAACTTTATATGTGTGTCAAATGATAGCCATTGAATGTTACTTTGAGTCTATCGTAAAGGAAAATTAATATTTATACAAACAACTCATTTTCTGCTATTGTGACTTATTTTTTCATTTTAGTCATATGCAAGATTACATGAACCTGACGTGGAGGTAAACTGTAGTTCATCCTTGTTTATTTCATTGCCCATTTCATCCATAGATATATTTTGTGGATTCTGAAAAAATAATAAATTGAAAATAAAAAGCTATTTACTTATTTTTCGTTAAATATATGAATATCAAAATGGTAGAAACATTAATTTCTATCTATAAGATTATTTAGTACACTTTTAATAAATATAAATGTGCTCATCAAATATTCAGAAGTATTGACTTAGAAATTTATATACAATGATAATAAATTTGAACTTTGTCCCAATGAGTAAAGTTGTACTTTCCTTTGAAGTATTTTAGAAAATTTACAACAGTAGTCTTTCATGTATGCTACCATTTACAATAAATCATACTAAGAAACTGTACTTGTCTGTTATAATTTCAGATTTCAAATCCAAGCCCAAACATGTCTTTTAATTGCATTACCAAAATTCAACGTGTAAGTATAATTTTAAGCTGTTTTTTAAACTATAAATATATTTAGAATTTTAATAACTGGTACTTAATATTCAACATATTTTTGATTATCTAGTTGAAACTGTTGCCGGTCTATCTTCAAACCTCAAGATGTAGCAGGTTAGAAATTATTTAATACCTAGCTAGCTGATGTGATTTTAACAATATATTCCAAGGATTTAAAATTTGATAACTGGTCAATGAAAACCATTTTTTTTCTTTCACAAAAACGAATATAATTAAATATAGATGTATTTTTGGCACAGAATTAAAATATAGTTTTGTATGTTTCCTATCAGCTAGGACATATTCATAATTTGTGTTTGAAAGTATTTTAAACTGGAGTTGATGTGCATTGCTTCCCATAACAGAAAAAATATTATCAAACGAAGGCTTTCCTGGTGTATGTGATTAACAAAGAATTCTCGGGATTCTAACCAGATGAAAACATGAAGATAATGGCCATGACCATCTTTGAAACATCATGTTTTAAAATGTTTTCACCCAGTTGGAATTCTTAGAAAAAATATTACAAAATAAAACCCTTTTTTGTACTAATAGTATTTGAAGTTACTATGGTATCTTTAATAATGCACAACTTACCATTAGTCTGGAATAGATTCCATAATTAACACTTCAGATTGCTTTTTTGAGTGCTTTGTCAAATCAGGTCATTCCATGCTTGTACTTTATCACTGGAGTTATCAACTGAGTTTGTGATCTTTTATTTTTAGCTAAAAAGTTGAATATTAGTTTATTAATTGTTAATGGTAAATCTAGTGCAAATTAAAAATTATATTGATCAAAACATACTTGAGTATACTTTATTTTCAGTGTCACAAATTCAGTTCCATTGGCAGTTTTGGCTTCTAATCAGTTTTACCATGCCATATTTAGGCTATCTATCCTTGGCAAAGATTATTCTTTCCATTTGCAAATAGTGTGCTTAGCTTTAGTCTTTGAAAACATCAATGTTAATATTAATTTATTTGATAATTTAAAAAAATGATAACTTTTATATAACGTATATATACATTTCCCATAAATAAGTCAAGCGAGATCTCTACATATGGTCTACTTAAGCTTTGATAATTTTAAGTAAACTATTTTAAATGGTTCTGTCACTAAGAAACTGTCAATAGTGTTGTTTTTATTATTCCAGTAATTTGATTTCTGACAGTGACTATCAATTCCTACAAGAGAGTAAAGTTCCAACACTTCACTTCCAGCCATCCCTGCCAAGATTACCCATACCAGAACTACAAAAGACTTGTGAACGATATTTGGCAGCGCAGAAACCATTATTATCGCAGAAAGATTTTGATGTCACGAAAGGTTATGTTGACCAATTTAGCACAACAGATGGGAATTCATTGCATTCAGAATTGATGAATATGGATAAAAGGAACAAACACACAAGTTACATATCTGAATGGTGGTTTGATATGTATCTCAGTGATAGGATTCCTCTTCCAATTAATTATAACCCTTTGGTTGTATTCAATAATGACAACAGGAAAGAATATAATTCTCAAGCTGTTAGGGCTTCAAATATGTTGATTTCTTCATTAAGGTGAGAGTTGTACAAACAATATCTTCAGTGATGTTTTTTAAAAGGTCCTAAAAAATTTGCAGCTTTTATTGAAACATTTTAATTTTTAGATTCCTTAAGTCATTGAGGCGAGGGATTCTAGAGCCAGAAGTTTTTCACTTAAATCCTAAGAAGAGTGATACAGATCTATTTAGAACAATTACTGGTCTCCTCCCCCCATCACTTTCTTGGTATGGTGCATACTTATTTAAGGTAAATATTTTATATTGATTTGGTAAGTTTCATAATACACCATGTTTATAAAAATTATAAATTATTTCAGGCATATCCATTAGACATGGTGCAATACAGTAGTTTATTTAATTCATCAAGGATACCAGGTATTGGAAAAGACAAACTAGTGAAGAATGAAACTGCTAAGCATATTCTTATCATGAAAGGTGGAAATTTTTATGTATTTGATGCCATCGACTCTAATGGTACGTCACATTTTGCTTGTGGTATCATAAAATATTTACTAATGTAAGTTGGTGTGGGTATGCATTAATTTTGAACAACATCATGAAAACAAAAAGAGATTCACATGCAGTTTCAATTTTTTTTTAAATGTAGAGGATAACTATATATTTTCATGTATATAACAGTTGAGTTGCTTGACCAGAGAAATCTTATGCAGAATTAATCTTAAGTACTGTATTATTTCATATTAAATGAATATAAAACATGTTACCAATTCTTTGAAGGCGTTGTCGTGCACATCTATATTTATGTTCAAAAAATTTCCCCTTTCTTTTGAAGACAATCTTATTATATAACTAATATCCTGTTTAGATCCCCATGCCGATTCCTTTGCTTTACGTTATAATTATATATTTTATTCATTGGTTCTAATCTTGAACTGTGTTACAGTACATGGGACATATGCATATTCCATGTATTTGTTTTTACTAGCATGAATTGTCTATTTTATGGTTGAATGATATGTATTAATGATTCCATATCACTCTCACTTATCAAAACATTTCTGATCTCCCTGGGTGCAGACAGAATCCATCTAACATATTGTTCCTTTTAATGTTCACACCCTTTTCCATAGCATCTCACCTATCTAATATCAGTCTTAAATCTGAACTGTTTACCACTAGCAGCAAAGTGTAAAGATGCAGCAGCCAAACAACTCCAACTCTAAGGTGCAGTTTGCTCATGAATGTGTGTTTCTGCTCTGCTCGGTCTCTTAAAAGCTGTCAACAATGTTTCAGTGACTGACATATTAGTCTTACTTTTGATGCATTTCACTCATTTCATTCTCGTGGGTGTATTTGAAATAATGTTCGAGTGGCTGGGTTGAAAATCAGTGCAATGATTATTATAATCATCAACATATTTCAGTATATAATTAATACTATACTATCACATTAATGCAATATTAAAATAAACACACTAACTTACCTTTGCATTTTAACCATCAGTTTCATTATTAAATTAAAACATTTAATATCCATAATATACATGCAGCACAATTACATATTGTGCATATTTGAGTGACGTGAGTTCTGAACAGAGGCGCGAAAAGGTAATTTGAACAACTCTTCACATGAAGTGAGAGTCGAAGTCTCAGTGTGGAGCAGCTCAGACCCGTCTCTAGTTTGTCAATAATACATCCAATTAAGTATCTCAAATTGAGTACATTCTACTCATTTACTATGCTAATAAATTAAATAGAATTTAATTTTCAGGTGATATTTTAAATCCACGAGATATATTCACCTGCATAAAGTATATATTAGATGAGAAGACAGACACTTCACAATACCCTGTTGGGGTCCTAACAACCGAAAATAGAGATACTTGGGCTGTGGCACGACAGCATTTAGAAAGCTTAGGAAATTCAGAAGTTTTAAATTTGATAGACACAAGTTTGTTTAATCTCGCTTTAGATGATATTGCCGTTGGAGGTGATAGAAATTTAATGTTGAGGACCTTACTCCATGGAGATGGCAGAAACAGGTAAGTACATTAATGTTTATTTTTGTTTCATTTAAATTAAATTATAAAACTTGTGAGCTAAAAAATAGTTTTAAGTATAGGACATCTATTGAGAAACCTATTCAATATTGTACGAGTTTATGCTTTTGTTTTCAGTTCACCATTATTTAATTTAGGATTAGATAAGAACTTAAAAACCATACAATAGTCCTACTATCAGAGTGAAGCAGGCCAATATTGCCTTACTCTACGTCAGTTCAAAAAGGTTGTCAATGATTTTAAAATTTATAGGTGGTTTGATAAATCATTTTCATTGCTGATGTCCAAGGATGGTGTTGCTGCTGTCAACTTTGAGCATTCATGGGGGGATGGTGTGGCCGTATTAAGGTTTATACAAGAGACTTTCAAGGATACTACTAAGAAACCAAGAGTTCATCCTGATACAGACACAACTGACTGTAGTCCAGATAAGATGGTTAGAAAGCTAGGTAACAAAACTTTATTATTGTGTTAATATTCAGTTTCAGCATGGTCACACCATTTTACTTTGTAGTACAATACAACTAAATGGTTGTGCCCTTTCTGGTTGGTATGTGAATGAAAGGCCTAGTGGAAGACAATCGAAGGGTAGGGTGAGTTATCTATTATTGGAAGTCAAAATGATTGAAGTGGAAAACCCATGTTATTCATTGTATGTTTCACTTTTGTAACATCTATAAAGTGGTCTCCAAAACAGCTTGGCAAAGCGCATTGGAGAAATGTTATATCAACAAAGAAGTTTTTCTTAATTGATTTGAGAGTAGTATTTTACACCAGGAAAAAAACTAGAAAAGTATACAATACAATAACATCTCACACCACCAGTAAATAAATTAAATCAATGCTCGCTCAAGTGATTGGAAAGCATGGGGATTCTTAGAAAATTGTACAGTTTGTGACAGTTAAATTTTATTATAAAATTCAGAATTGTATACTTACTTACCCTAATATTGGGTGGGTCGATGTTGAAATGGAATAAAACAAGCTGTGTGGAGGGGTATTAATGAAATTCTTATTTTTTATTTAAAGGGCATTCATTTGCCTCTCAATTATAAGAAGAATTTCGTTAATACCTCACACAAAGCTTGTTTTATTCCATTTCAACATCGACCCGCCCTTATTGGAAAACCCTATATAATGTGAGATTTCATCTCATAATTTAAATTAATTCATTATAAATGAACCTTATATTTACCTACCCATTTAGATTCATTACCTTACACAAGTTATATTGTAGTCATTGCAAAATAATTTATTTAAAACATCTAATTAAATGTGTAAAGTTTTGTAGTGACTTAATGAAACATTTCAAAGCTTTGCATACATTTTTATGATAAGTTCTAGTAGCAAAAATATATTTTGATACTGTACATTTATTGAATATATGAGCATTCAGTCTCATATGATTTTTAAAATTAATGAAATGTTTAAAGTTCACATTTGTAAACTTTATTTCTACAGAATTTAAACTAGATGATAAAGCTAAGAATTATATTGAAGATGCAAAAAAGAAATACGAAAGATTTTACAACTCTTTAAGCTTCAATATATTTGAATTTCCTGGATTTGGAAGAAAATTATGCAAAAAACACAGAATCAGTCCTGATTCTGTAATGCAATTGGGATTCCAGGTATAGTGTTTTAATTTGAAAAATGTCTCTAAATCAAATTGTTCTTTTATCAATCTTCAATTCACATATCTGCTGATATTTTGAGAGTAAGTTTGTGAATTTAAACTATCTCCTTCAAGCATATGAAATGATTTTCATAAAACTGTTAGCAGTCGTGAATTGTAATAATTTTTTTAAGAATAATGCAGGTTAATATTTTAAGAAATACCACCATCTTATAACCCAATTCTAAAATTGATGTCTTCAATAGGTGCTCATACTGCTTTCAGATTATCTTTATTGTGTAATACTGGCACTTATAAAATTAAATTTAATGTCATTAATTTTTCAGCTTGCATTTCATAAGCAAACTTCAAAATTTGTTCCCTCATACGAGTCATGCAGCACAGCAGCTTTCAGACATGGTCGAACTGAAACAATTAGGCCTTGCACTATAGCCACAAAGGTATTTTTTTCCCCACCCTTTCTGGACCCAAATGTTAATTATGGATTAACAAAGTAATATTTTTTGTGAATTTTTTTTAAACAGGAATTTTGTGAAGCAGTGTCCAGTAACAAGTCAGACAATTCAGATCTGAAACATTTACTCCAAAAATGTTCAGAACTTCATGTGCAACTAACAAAAGAAGCTGCCATGGGTATGCATTCATCATTTTACTGTCACTTGAAACAAAAGAATTAGTCAACTATTATTTTCAAAAAATTAAGTAAAACCAATTTTACTATTTTTACAGGAAGTGATACAAATTATGAAATTATCTGTATGTATCACAGTAAAGATCATGGAATATTTGAGGCATTTTTGTAATGCTATTTGTTTGATATACATTTACACTTGACTAGCTAACTATATAATATTAATATGGCAGGCTTTTGACCAAGTTTGGTTGAATGGCATTGTCAAATCTGTGTCAGAATGTAAGTGTACGTAACTATAAATTTAATATTTTAGGCCAAGGTTTTGACAGACATTTGTTTGCTCTACGAAAAATTGCCGAGATGAAAGGAAATATCCCAGCAGTGTTTCAGGATCCTGCTTACCAGTCAATTAACAAAAATATAATTTCTACATCTACTTTAAATTCAGAGGTTGTAATGGCTGGAGCTTTTGGTCCAGTTGTTCAAAATGGGTATGGAATTGGGTAAGTTTTGTAGTTCATATCAGATGCTGGTTATATGTTATTACAAATCAAGTAATAAATATTGATATTTTAAACAATCTAAAAGTAAGCTTTTCTTTAACTTGCACCGTGTATAGACATTATGTATGCAATTGTATAAAATATCAGCTTTCTAATGTTGCACAAATTTTCAGGTACACAATTTTGGAGGATTTTCTAGGTTGCATTGTGAGCAGCTATCCACCACACAGAGATGGCATGGATTTTGTCAAGTGCTTAAAAGATTCATTTGAAGACATTTACAAGATACTGATGAAAACTAAGAATTGAGGTATCTAAGCAGTTGTGGTCGAAATTAGTTTCTAGATAAACATTTTTAATTACTAAATTTTGTAGGTTTAAGCATCTTAAAACTCTAGCAAAGCATGTTATTAGTAACTGAAAATCAAATTTGAGTAATTATCAAGATATGTACAAAACCAAAAATATAAAATTTGTTGTCAAGAAGAATCTTATTTATCTGTTAATTGGGCCCCTGTATCTCTCATAACCTCCATTAATTGCAAGACGTAAGATACTTTTTCTTGGGTTGAGCTAATTCAAGCAAATACTCATATGTATATTGTGCTCATATTCCAACTAAAATGTAAAGGTATACTGACCTCTTGTGGTGTAGTGATCTGCGACTCTGCCTCGCATCAGAGGTCCGGGTTCGAATCCTGGCTAGGGCTTGGATGTTGTCTTGTTTGAGTAACCATACTCTGATGTTTCATCATAGAAATGAGTGACCTTAACTGAAGACAGTTGCTTAAAGTATATAATATACACACACACAAATTGTCACAGTTGTAGTTATACTACCACAAGACTGATGATATTTGCTGTCAGCGCCCATAGCCTAAATGGCTAGACACTGCGGCTACAGCGGAGGTTCTGTGATGATCCAGGCTTGAGACCAAGTGGTGCCGAATATTTTTAGTCTTCCTTCCTTAGCATATGACTTAAAGCTAATTTCCTACCTTCCTGTCACCTACTTTCTATCTCTCTTTCCTTTCCTTATTTCTTGCAGGTTATAAAAAATTAATAATATGGCTTCATTATGTAACAAGTAAAAATATTTCAGATCTGTGAAACTTCGGTGAGGAAAGAGTAACCTTGATGAATGAATTGGGCGGAGCAACAGAAAAGAAACTTGGGGAAAAAATGAACAGCAAGAAACTTCACATGACTATTGTGAAGAAGCAGGCATGAAGTTATATATCGACATTGTTATAATACTATAGAAACACATTTTTTATAATTTAAGTTCTTTATCAGTGTTTTTGTTATATTGCATATCTGAATTTTATTTGAATGAAATGTATTGTAATTGATTAATCTTAATTTTGCCATGCACATATTAAAATAAAGAAACTTATTATTTTCATAATTTTTCAATCTATTTTCTAATATCAAACAGAGTGGGTGAAATTACAATGGGTAATGAACTTCCAAGAAATATAATAATTTAGAACAATGATTGGTGAAGAACTAACAACTTTTTGTTTCACTATACAAATACTGATAACTATTTGCAGGCCAAATGATAAGCTAAGAGATTATTTGAACACTATGAAGCAAATTGCCGATACAGCAATTTTTTTATGATTGAAAAATAACTAGCAACTGGTAATACTGTCTGTACCTTACGTTAATATTCAGCAAGAAATTATCCTTATAAAGAAAAGAGCTCAACAATAGTCGCCCAATGCACATTGACTCAATTAACCTGATACAATTCATGATTGAACTTTGTGAAAAATTGTATGTAAATTATAAAGTGATAGCCAAATAAAATTTTAAGGAAAAATTTACTACATATGAAAAATAGTATAGCCTCTTCAGGTGCATACAAATAATTTCTCTCATGAATTTAATAAAGTAAGAAAAACTCTAATTGCACTTTGTTTGTACATTTTAGTGAAAATGTACAAATCATCTCATAATATGATAGGCAGTCATCAAAATGCCAAAACTTTAATCCTGAGAAAATTTGATCCTTTATCTACAAAGGGAAAACTGATCTACAATACTCAAACACAAATAAATTAAGATACTTTTAAGTACATAAAATGAAAATTGAACATTCCTTAAAACACTATGTTTAAATAAATTAAAAAAAACTAGTTTTCACTTAGCAAATGGAGGGGAGGGTGAAAACCTCAATATGATTTTAAGTAACTGAAATTACAGACCTGACAGAAATGTTCCCCTCAGGACATTTCCAAGTGGTTGCAAAATAACTACCCACACTGTTAATTTCATGAACCTTGTATTTTTAATTTTACACAAATTTCTATCAAAGATTTCATAATAAACTTGATTAAAAATGAGCTGTTGAATAATCTGCGACTAATCTTTTGAAGATGCAATATTCAGTTTCAACTTTAGTCCCTCATCAAAACATTGTATAAAGGCCATTTAAACAAAAAGCAACTAGCTTGATTGCAGAAGAAACTACTTAGGACTCATTTAAACAACTTAACATCCTGAGCTTAGTATAGGTAACTCCATATTATAAGGTATAAAGTAGCCAATGTTTCAGTTTGATTCCCCAAGAAGGTTTATGTTTGATACTTAAATTTATTTCCAGAATATTAGTTACAATATCCAACTGGAAATAAATAGTACAACAGCCTCTTCATCAGAAAAAAATTTAATATAAACTTACTATATATGGCAGTTAGTACATGACATTTTGTTCCTAAATTTGGAAGTTTATCTCGTGTGAATTCAACTCCAGCATTTTAGTTCAGTGGGCATTGTTGCCGTACGCAGTTGCCTACCCCCTATGGCCTTGTGCGCTACAAAACATCAAATAATTTAGGACAAATTGTTAAAGAATTTCAAGAACATTCAAAATACTGCATGAATTCTGTACCTTGGCACACTATTTCTGCCTAGAATGTTAAATTTACAGTATTTTCACTCCCCTGCTGACCTGTAAAGCTGAAGGGTCATTCCATATCAAAATCACCAAGGACTTACCTAAGGCTCCCTCGACCATCTCCAAATCTCTTGAATTTTTGTAATTAAGTAGCCCTAGACTCCAAAATAATGTTCAATGGGCAATCATCTGGTTATCAAGACATGATTGGGGTGAAACTTGCCTTCAGGACAACTTTCAGCTCAGAACGTAGCATCATTATAAAACATTTCGCTTGGGGTTAGAACATAACTAAAAATACTCACAAGCTGCAACTAGTCAGAGGTTGTATATAAGATTTTATATGCCAATTCATTATGATCTATTGCTATGTTAATTTCTATTGTTAGGCATGCTTATAAATTTATTGATAGAAATCATAGTGCTACTGATAAAACAATTGTTTTGCTCAGTTTTAGGACATACTAGGTTTTAATGTAAACTGGAAGTCAATTTAAAATACCAATAGTACTATGATGTGCTCCAGTAGTGCAATGATTAGAGATTTGCCTTGATTGGTTAGTGGCATAGCTATTGAGCAGATGGAATGATGGTGCCTAGTGTGTACTTTAGTCCCCAGGTGCAGCATTCTATGGGAGGTGGAGTGATATCTTCAGTTGGCCCTGGGTGCTGAAAACCTTAGCTACACCTCTGGATAGGAATACTTGCAATTTACCTGATTGAATCCACTACGGGGGGATAACTTAGAAATTTTTGCAAGTGTTCTTTGTCAAATGTGTAATTTGTTTTCATGTAAGCTGAGAATATAGTAGTATAATTTAGCCCTCTATCCACTTACAATCTTATTCTCTTCTTAAGTCGATAATTATTTCATTGTGGTTTGAAGGAAAGTAAGGTATATGAAATGTAGATATGATAGTTTATGCAGGTTTACTACTACTACTGCTGCTGCTGTATCGCAAAGGAATATACATTTATAATACATAGGTTTATGTATACCGATTTATCCAATACCCAAAAAGTACCAACATGGCGCATATTAAAACAATACTTTTGTACAGGTACAGTACGATATGAACGCATCTCGAAAAAGTCAACCGGGAGAAAGTACCCACGTGGATCAGTTAAAAACAATTTTGTACAGGTACAGCACGATATGAATATATCTCCGACCAGTCGACTGACGCAGTTAATTTGCCATTGGTCTTGCTTGCGTTATTCTATTCACTATCAGAGCCAGTACTTGATAGCTGCAGATCTCCATCCAATAGGTCAGCCGCAGAGACTGGTGGGACATCAATCCATCCTGAAACGTATATTTTAATGCAATAGAGATCTAAAATTATTGGAAACTCATCTTGCTGACTAGAAGCATGTAAGAAAACAAAAACATATGTAAATTCTTGTAACCAAGATAACTAACATATAGTAATGAGTATTAAAATTTTCAGCATTTATGCAAGAGATGATGTAGCATAAAAGTGCAAATTGAATATAGATTGCCAAACCTTTTGTCCAACATGGAAGATATTTTATATCAAATTAATATGTACTTTATGCAGTGTAAATTGCACACTTACCGTTGCTTTTGGGTGGCATATTTTGAACTGGTCTCTGTTCAGTCTCCGAATCTGATTCAGAGCTTAAGCCAGTGGACGAACTAGAGGACTCCGTCAGTGAGGGGTTAACAGGCCGTTGTTGCTATGTAAAATAAGATAAATTGAAAGATAAAATTTCTTTAATGAAATGATTATTAGAATATTTGATAACATCAATTTAATGTTGTAAAATAATGATTAAGATGACAAATAGATATGAACATTTGTTCTAAAAAATTTATGTATGATCATTTTCACTAACTGGAATTAGGCAACATCTTGTTGAAGTCAATATTCCAATGGATTTTCATCTACAAAAACACCACTTCCACAAAAAGGTTATATTACTTTATTAACTACTACATTTACAGAATAAAATATTTAAACATGATGAAAATGAGTGCATAAATAAAAAAATTAACAAACTCCCCTGTCCCAATTGGTTGAAATAATGGTAATGGCACATTGAAAAATGAATATAAAAATAGAATAACTGAAAACTATAGTCTTCCAAATGTGCAGTTTTAATTATAGATTATCTACAGTGTTTAAACACACATTTGTGAAAATAAAATACGATATCAGTACAGACAGCCCTACTAATAACGGCTGTCACACTTTTCACAGAGCCCGACTCTTAGCATATGGCGCACTGGTTTTGTGCCTTTTGTCAACCATACTGGACAACAGAAAACCAAATGTTCTCCACAACCAAGAGAGTATTATTGTTATAAAAGTACTTGTAATTGGAAAATTACCATTATATCCAATGCTGGTTTCTCGATTTCCGGACTTTTTCGAGTTTCCTGATTATTTGAGATCGCAGTGGAGTTTCCGTATCTGCTACAATTTCCAAAGTTTCCATCGATGTTATCATCCAAGCCTATGATGGGGAGACTCGCAGCAGTCGGGGTGTGCTGAGGTCTGGTTGGACTTCGAGAAGGATGGGACGGAGAAGCGTGAAGGGGAGAATGCCGAGGGATGAGAGTCGACAGAGATGAGGCCATCTGGTGAGTTTTTGAAAAACCAATTTTCTTGTTATTCCTTACTGAAATTTTACGTTGTGAATTTTTGGATTTAGAGTCAACAGTGCTTGTGGACGGTATGGGCTTTACAGCAGCTGGTGTAGCTTTCTCAATCCTACAATTTAAAAAAACAAAAACATATTGGTATATATTAAAACATCTTACAAACTACACACCTTATTATGGAATGTGAAAATTTCAAGTACTTCAATTCTCATAAGAATAATTTTCCAATTTCAATCGAACGTTAACTTACATTACGTATGGTAAATTAATGTTTTTTATATCTGGCCCAAGTCTATATCCATACAGGGAGTTTACCTCCAGTCTTCCTTTATGTTGAATTTGATATGTTAAAATTTACAGCAAAGTAAGAAAACCTCACTTCTTTGATTTGTCGAAAAACAAATCCTAGCCTGAAATACTTGCCTTCGAAGATGGCATATTGGGTGACTTATGAAATTCTAATTTCAGCAAAATATTAAAATGATTATCTCTGGAAAAGTTTAAGATATTTTGTTGCTTTTTGTTTTATTTGAAAGATAATGTTACTGCTTAAAATGCTATCCTACATTTTTTAATACATGTCCAAATTATGATGCTGTAGCCTTTCCAATGTTTTTTTTTTAAATTATTAATCTCTAAACATGTGATTTTCTTACTGTTTAGCAGCACCATACAGTACTACATTCAGTGAAAAGGATAACCACTTTTGGGTGAAACAGGTCATTTAAACAATTACTCTGTCCTGAATTTTAACTTATGTCGAAATTTTTCAACGAATACACTTTATAATGAATCAAATGTGGAGGCACATATATTAAATAATTCATATTGATTACAGCTATTAAAAGTGTAAATGATTTCATCATAAGATTCAAAGAATAGTTCAAATTTACTACAATTGTGTTTAGCTTACAATGAAGAAATAGGCAACAGGTTTAATTAATGAAATATAGAAGAAATAAGAATGGAAAAATACTTTTAAAGGAAGATGTTTCATTCAAAAATTAAAACAGTATTCCAAATTCAACTTGTAACAATATTCTTTCTTCACAAATAAGTTTAGTTGAACAGTATGTTATGTAAGCATTAGAGAAGCCTGTGGATGAATACAGGACAAAATTTGAAAGTAATAAAGGAAGAAAAGACAAATTAAATACACAAGAAAGAGGATGCTGGGATAACATTATAAGTAATGACACTCTTCATCATAAGGGAAGGGAGAGTATTTCCAAAGTTTTCTGTCCAAGATGCCAAAAACTAGTTATTAAATTTTGGAAGGAAAAATTCTCAATTATGCAATGTGTTACAAAGTGCACAGTATTGCACAGTTATGTATCTTAAGTAAATATTTGCTTAATTCATACCTAGTCTTCTTCACTTGTACATTTGTTGACAACTTTTCTAAAATGACTTCACCTGTTGCTCTGTCAAATATTAGAACACATTCTTTCTGGTAAGGTTTCTGTGAGCCTTTAAAAATGGTTTGTGGAGTTCCTGCCTTATCTTGATGTGGCAGAGTAACTGATACTTGCTGATTATCCCCGACATCAACTGTTGCCACTTTACGAGTATCCACACTTGCTGGCTTGAAATCATCTTGAAATAAAAATAGAATAATATAGTTTCTCGTGTAAATATAAACCAGAAACTATAAATTCTTGGATCTTTTACCATAAACGGTTAAAAATATATACAGCAATAGTAAAGCCGGAATTATAACTTTTACATATGAATTTTTACAAGAACTGCTTCAAACCAGTGACAAGTAGGTGTATACACCAGTTTATTTTTAATCTCATTATGTCACAATAATGTGAGAAAAACAGCTTATTACACACAATACATGTGGCATTACAAAAAAATTACCCAGTGTAAATGATGCAAACAGATCGCAGGTAACCAATCAGGCAAGAACTACTGAAATATAATTCAATGTATATCTCTGCCATCAACAAAAAGTTTCCTTGAAGCTATCACTTAATGACTATTTCAGGGTGATCTGTCAGAACAATATATTATGACAAACGGATATTTAGTGCAATTTGAGCAGAGATATTTTGAAGAGGGATTAATGTAATGATAAAATGCACTGTATTCCTGAAAATTTAAACTATATTATATATAAAATATTTTAGAATTAGCAGGAGTGTTTGTAGTTTTGAAGGTGTGAGCGCATGTGAGCAAGTATTCTCTAAGTTGCAGATTGTTTTAAAAGGAAAATGCAGAGGATACTCTGACTTAACAGTCTGTTGTTGAATAGACAAGTAGTAAAAATCAGACTGTTCAAAACTGAAGAGAGAAACCATATGAGTAGAGAATATGAATTCTTGAGTTATTAGGTACAAAAAATGTGTGTAAAATTCTTCCTGATAAATTTTTTGTTAAAATACTGATACCCCACTAAAGCTGTGACAATTATTAAAAATGCACAAACAATATTACTCTCCAGTCGGTTAGAAGAGAATACTAGCTATATCCTGATCATTTAATGAAATACATTTTCAAGATTATTCAGAATTAATAGATTTTATGAAACCCACAAATTGTCAGAGACTAAATTCAAGTTGACTTAAAAAATAATAAAGCTTTTCCTTACCCAGTAATTATGACAAGTGTCTCGGCATCAATGTGTGAAAATTAGTGTATTGTACAATGCAAAGCATCCAAAATATATGCTGTAGAAAGAATGACTTATGATATAGAAAGAAAATATTCCCAAAGAAATACAAAAAATTGTACTGCCTAAAGTGTATTTATTGTGATTAAACATGTTTGACTGTGCAAGAGTTAGAACAAGTAGAGATACTAGTTGGCAAGGGTTCACATTTTAATTATGTAAACCAACCGATATAATGCCAATTGTGCCATGAAGATACTGTCCCACGTGCAAATTTCAACTGTACACATGTTTTAAGAAGAAGCTACAACACATCAATGGATTTACAGTGAAGCAGTCTAATAAAGCATCTACCATACAGAATGCTAATAACGCCGCACCGACAAGCTACAAGGAAATCACAACAAATTTGAAAGATGACAGCAGGTCAATTTTGTCCCACTCAGCTCTAAAACAAATATGTAAGGTACAGGATGTTGAATAAAAAATTATTAAAACCTACTACACATTAAAATAAAAGGAACTGGTAGAGTTATATCCCCCACATATATGCCCCTAACTCGTGATTGGTGCACAACTAGTGAGGTCAGTCTTAACGTGTATACAATGAAGGGAAAATCCTGATATATATGTTTGGGGGATCATATTCCCATTTAGACATAAAATATTACTGATCAATGTATAAACCACCCCCATGAGAAGATATACTAGTTGAATAAAGTTTTCTGGTTTAAATCCAGACAGTAGTTTGAAAAACCCATTGCAAAAGCTTGCTTTAACACCAAGTTCATTTGTATTGCCTTCATTCATCACAAACCACCAATTGTGGGACACATACCTGAACGGATTATATCGTGTCCACCAGCTTCCTGAATGAGAACTTTTGATGTATCAACAAGTTTAACATTAGTTACACACTAAAACATGACGAAACCAGAAACCTTACATTTGAAAGTATGGAATGACGATGCTTTGTTGTTGGTGAAACTGTGGCCAAACTTCAGTTCCTTGACTTCTGGCCCCAGGCCCAGCTTTTGGGCCATATTACCATCATTAGGTTGTTTTGCTTTCTTCATTAGACCAGTTTTCTATTTTATTGCGATGATTACTGTTAAAAACAATGCCTTTCCTTTACTACAGAAGAAAAAGAAAAAAGCGAGTTTGACACACAGAGCAAACACAGTCCATTTCGAAAATAAGAAGAGAACTCAATCATAATGAACTCAGAACTATACTTCAACTTCATGCAGAATTCTGCCTTTAGATTTTCGGTAAATTAAGGAAGCTCAGCGTAAATTGCACAAATATGGAACAGCGTACGGCCTAAATGACACAGAGCGAATACCCCACATATGTCCAGAAGAAACTAATCGTACACGATTACTGTAAAATAAATAATCCCGTTCCAATGCAAGTCATTTTCCATTCATATTCTGCATCGTGGCTTTTGCAGCTACGTCAAAAAATAGAATTGCAGCAGGTTTTATTAACGTTCACCACAGGTTTAAACTGAATGACCACAACTTGAATATGAGTTTTTATGACAAAGACTTGACCTAGTTTGAGTTTCTCCACAGAATATCATCTAACATTTAATATATCTTCATTCGCACTTTAGAGTTGAACATGCTGCTGGCTGAGAGCGGAACCAACACGAAACCAATGCTCGAAAGTTTCATATGTGAGCAACGTGGTTCCGTTGTGGTTAGACGGGGTCGCCACCTGTTACTGTGGTGTCGACCGGCGATAATAGATGGCGGCCCGACAACTGTCACAGCCACAGAGTATATCTATGGAGGACCATCAACAATCATCAAAATTCATTTCATGTACTCTAATACGGAATATACAAAAGTCAAACGTCTTTCTCCGCTCCCAAGAAAACGAAGAGCTGCCGTAATTGTTCGTGGCACCGTCAAAGGTGTTAAGTACAGGACAATGTGATGAGGGCTGGCAGGAGCATAAAAGCCTGGGGAATCACTCGGAGAACAACTTGACATAAACGAAATGTATAAATTCACGCAGCCAAAGAAAACTAGGAACTATCATAAATAGGTAGCACGCTATCGCGGACAAATAATAACAAGAATAGTATGCAAAAAATGGTAAAAAGTTGAAAAGTATAAACCTTACCCTTTCGAAGAGCTCTTCTATGAATTGCAGATATATCGTAAGAGTAAAAAATACTACCAAGACTGTTTTCTAACTTTTAATTTAGATCGTATATCTTCCTTGATTCATAACAGAATGCCAATTGTTTACTGTTATTTCTGCATAACATACAAGTCATGTTTATACTATGAAATAATTTTTGTTCTTCACTTTCTGCTCAAAGTGATCGCGTAATTTATTGTGGATTGGTTATTATATTAATATTATTTCTATACTGTACAATTACTGTACGCAAAATTATTTGGGTTCCATGCAATTGTATACCAGTTTCAGTAAAAATCATTGAAAACTATTTTTACTGAGAATGTTTTACCAACTTGGTAAAAAAATAACAAACACAGATGATAAATGTTATAAAATCTCCAATAGTAGTAAAAAGTAGTCAAAGAACTGAGACAGAAATTCACATTATACATTTATTTCCACAGGAAATAAGTTGATGAGTATAAAATGTCCCTTTTTTCAACAAAGTTACCAATAAACCCACGTTTTTATAGCTCGGAGGGTATTAATCCCCAGTTACCAGGTTTAAACTGACTAAAAGACGTGAGAATGAGAACAAAACTCATTCGTTATCATTTAATTCCCAACTTATTCCCTGTAGTCAAAGATGTATTTACCACATTAATGGAATAAATATATATAACTAATAGTATATTTAAAAATATACATTAATTATAAGTTTTTGTTACACTGAGAAAAACTGTTTGGTATTCGCTAATTGAAGTCAGCCGAAATTATTACAGCGAGAAAATAATGCGATAAATTTAAGGATACTTAATCCTTACTTTTGAGGAGTTAATTAAGTTATATTCGTTATTTGATAGTTATAGTCATTATTACTATGAAAATGTATTTTTCTGTTTAAACGACTTGAAGTATTTATTGTACCTGAATATTTTTGGCAAGTGAAAATGAGTCGCATTACTAACTTTTTTTACCATCACTGATTACTGTAACGAGTTCTCGCTCTTTATAAAGAAATATACTTCGTTTCTAAACTAATGCGTTATCGCGTCGCTATTTTTTAACATATTTTGATGCTGTAATTAATTACAGAGTAAATTTAAAAACTGTCTTACAATAGTGGGATAAGTATTAGATGGAATTAGACTGTTATCCCACGATAGACGTGACCAGAACGCTTAAAATAAAGGGCGGGACAAGCAGCGTTGTCGAACAATCGCGATGAGCTGTACTTGAAGACAATTTGCGACAACGAGCAAGTTACGTGGAACGTAAGTCAAGTGCCATCTAATTTTAATAGCATAACTGGATGCGATTATTTCCATTACACTTGTGTCACGGAAATACGATTTATCTTTATATAACTATAAAATATAATATCAATAATGAGTGAAGAAATACTAGATACAGCAAACCTTAACAAATACTCAATTAAATATATTTAGGTTGGAACACAAGTAAAATTCAATAGAATAGAAAATATTTAGGAATTTTATATGAATGGACAACTAAATATCTCACATAATAGAGAAAATAACCACAACACACAAAGGAACAACTAGATTCGTCAGTGTTTGATTACAAAGAGAGATGAACATCATATTCACTTGAGCATATGTATGACATTTTTGTCACTGACAATTTTTTGAGAAATGTGTACACATTGCATAGTACATGCATTAGAATATTATTGAAGTTTCAGGAAATATATGAAAAGACCAGTTCTACGCAGGTATGTGTTAATTTTTCTGTAAAGAGGGTTTTATTTCTTAATATATTAGAGAATAAGTGCGAAATTAGACGAAGGGCGGTACTCGTAGAAAAGGAAACAAATATTCGTCTCGGGCCAGAACTATAGTGCGTTGGAGCTATGTGCCCGTGAAAGTCCTCCCGACTTTTGTTCAAATTATTAAAAATATTAAGTGCAGAATAGATACCTTATATTATAAAATCGGATTAAATGTATTTAAAATTGTTAATTAAAAAGTAAAATATAAATGCGCTGCAGGCATCGAGTTTAATCTTACGTACTGAGGGTACTTTTATTTCAGATTCTGGATTATAAATAAAAATGAAGCGTTTTTAAACGATGAGGTTATATTTAGCAATAGCCGAAGACCGAATATTGAGGAGCTCCGTGGAATTGAGGCTCCGCGGCGCACCCACGTGGTAATTGGAGGCGAAGGCCCACAATCACATTAGTATTCACAAACGAGCCTGACACGCTTAGTCTTCGTCATTATTATTAGATCAGTTCCACCTGCGTGAAGAATGCGACCTGCAGCTGTTACGCGGAGATCGGCGGCTGCACCGTTCAATAACCATTTCCTGCAACAACATAATTATATGTTGAACGCAATCATAGAATAGCTATATAACAGTCTTGCTCAGAATATGAGAGTACTATTTCCTTGCAAACGCTTTTCTCAACCCGAGGTCCCTGACTGATTGTCGGACCACCAACCTACTTCAGCCCGGAAGGACAAGGATGGATAAATTTCAACCGGATACAGAACTCGAACCCAGGACTTCCTGCTTACCGGGCGGAGACTCTACCACTGAGTTACTCCGAGTCGACTTCCCGAGGACCGATTCTACATCCCTCCATTCCTGTATATCGAAGCTCACAATTTACTAATCACATTCCACACAACCTAATTTAGTAGTCAGTGAAGAACGGACACTGTGTAAATTGATCAAAGGTGCATCGAATTCGAGTCAAAGGGAGAAGAAATGCTTGAGCTGGGTCAAGACTCCTGGGTCCGGTCGACATTTACCATTCCTGTCCTTCTTCTAAATTTAGCTATACGTTTTTTACCTGAGCTTCAACTAGAGCATTTGTTCTCCCTTTGATTGAACCACCTTCATCTACAAGAGAGCAGTGTCCGTTGGTTCGAAATAAAAATATATTTCACAAAAGCTGCAAACTCTTCTGCTACAAGGGTGTCGTTTAATTATGGGTCAGACCAGTCTAACTAATAATGAGGCACGAGTTATCAAATTTTTTTTATGATTTATTAATTTTTTTCTCCATGGCTCTACAGCCCATTGATGGCCTGGGTCTACCGAGTCGACTGCGGACTGTCATCTTGCATGACACATTCCGAATTTGTTGTGACACGTGGTCAGCGTATCGATCCTCCAACAGTCTTAGTCCCGGTCTTCGCGACCATGACAACACAAACATCCAAGCCCATGCCAGGATTCGAACTCGGGACCCGGGGTTGTGAGGCAGCAACTAGAGGCTAGCCACTACACCACAGGAGGTCGGCATATGATTTATTACAGTGTATAAATTATTTAACAATGATGGTTTGATTTTAAACTATTTTTGTTTGTCAACCCAATACAGGTTGCAATTTCTAATTGTATTAGGCTGGATTATTTTTAGGCAAAGTGAATAATTATTTAATTTCTAATTGGAGTCTATCTCCGTAGTCCTTGTTTGTCAATGTTTATCTTTCTTGCCGAATGAAAACTAATCCTTCGTTATTCGTGAAAGGAGCGACATGATGCTCACCATCGCTGTTGATAAAGCATAAAGCGTGGAAAGAAATGTGGCGGCATTGCGAAGTCCGTCTCAACCGAAGCGTGGAGCTGCGTTGGATCATAAATCGCGACCACCAATCGCGTGCGAAGACTTCCGTTTCCCGTTGGCCACGTCCCGTATTTCAGAACCCACGTGAACGACTGCCGGTTATTTACATGGGAACGTTATCCCTCGACTTTTACGAACGTCTCTGATTTAGGATTGACGTCAACTAAGCCACAGAATTCGACTTTGTATTATGACCCGATGACAGCTGCCATAATTATATATTGCAACACAACATTAAAAGTGATATATCCGAGTCAACTATATTGAGGCATAATAGAAGTTTCTTAACAATAATTGTTAACAGCTAAAGTATTCTCCTACTACTTGTTTCGCCTATAGAAAATCTATTCCTTAACCAACGTCTTGTCATTCACTTACATTCAACAACATAGCCTAAAAAAAATTGGCTTCTTCAGCATGAAACCCAAAAATATGGGTTTACGAACTCTACTACTGTTTCATGCGCCAGTTATTTTTTCAATGTAATATAAGGGATGATAATACAGAAAAGGGGGAGGAGAAAATTATAAAGAGGAACCTAGGATAATATATAGATGCTTTACTTAATGTCACTGCAGATATCGTTGCTCTATTCCGAGTTACAATGTATCTGAAGGGAATTCAGAGCAATCTTTGAAGATTCTTTGAGCGTGATAATTAAAACTCTCATATGTGAAAATAACGACAAGACTTTACATTTCCGTACCTAACACTCTTTCAGCAAGCTATTTAATTTTTTTCAATCCTGACGTTTCTTATAATAAACTTTTTTTAAAAATTCGGAATATTAATATAATTCTGTTTTTAATCAGTAGACTATTAGAATCAGTTATCCATTGATAAATATCGCCTTCATCTTGAAGAGAGCAGTGTCCATTGTTAGTCATAAAGATCTATTTTAATGTTTAAAAAATATTTGCACACGTCATATAATATAATTCTGTTTTAAATCAACGGTAAGTAACATAAACGTTAGAATTATAAAGAGGAAGCTAGGATAATATAGATATGATTTACGTAATGCCACAGCAGATTTTAATATTATTTTATTTTTGATAAACGGAAAGTTACCCGAAAATTGGAACCCGCTGATAAATGTCACCTTCATCTTCAAGAGATCAGTGTCCGTTGATTCTCAATAAAAATTAATTTCAAATTTAATGTAAGTCTGTTTAGTTCCACTTTGACGTCTGTTGTAAATTAAGAAAAGAAATTTATGACCGCTTTCCATGGAAATTAATTTATTCAAATTAAAGAATGAAGGACGACGTTTCGGATCATATTCCCACATTCTTCAGGTTTTTCTTTCTTACGATTACAGCCAATATTTAAATTTAACTGTATGTAAATATGTTTTATACATAAAAAACCTGAAGAAGGTGTGAAACGCCGTCATTATTTAATTTGAATAAATAAATTTTTCCGGAAAAAGGTCATAAAATACTTTTAATAATTCTGTTTATATTCAATGGAAAGTTACGCGAACATTAGAATCAGTTTACTGTTGAGTTGATAATTATCTTTATTTTAACGAGTACAGAATCCATTGGTTCCGAATAAAAATATATTTTGAAATCTAATGTAGTTTTATTAAACGGAAAGTTACACGAATATTAGAATCAGTTTTCTATTTATTTGATAAATATTGCGTTTATCTTCAAGAGAGCAGTGTGCGTTGTTTGGAAATAAAAATAAATTTCACAAAGGCTGAAAAAACGAGGTTGTCATTTAAATATGGATCACACCAGTTTACCTTACGTAATGAGGGATGAGTTCTAAATGATTTATTATTAAAAATCTTTTGCTTTTGTTACACAGTTTCTGGAGAGGTTAACATAGAACAACAGTTTGATTTGAAGTTTTGTTTGTCAGTGTCTACGTAATTTATCTTAAGCTATTTGTTTAGATGTACCTACTCATAGCATTCCGTCATATTAACACTTGATCGAACACATCCTGGGAAAATTATATTTCCGTAATGAAAACTATGATGGAAAATTTTTGACAGAAAGTGATAAGCGTCTCTTGTCTAAGTTTAATCACTCGCGAAATTAGGTGATGGATTGCGAACATAATAACACAAGGGAGCCACCAACTACATCACAATTAGCTACAGTGGAAATTTGTGTTTAGCCAAGGCACTAAAACATCAGTAATTTTTTAATGGCGTCATGTGGACATGCGGAGTGACCGAATATGTGTACATATTATGCAGGTTTTCTTCACCATATTTTGCAAAATACTCAGACAAAATTGATTTTCAATTTAAACCATAATTATTTCATTTACAAGTTATTACTATTATTTATTTATGATATACTATTTTTATACAAATTTCATTTTTATTTATTTTTTAATTCGCTGCTCAGTTAATTTTTTAACTTATAAACTTTCTCGAATGCTTCTACTGTCGTACTAAATTCTTCCGCAATTTCCGATAAGACATTACGTTATACATTTTTGCAGGTTGACTGCAGCACACATTAATTTATTCCTCAACTCCAACCTTCAACCAGTCTTTTTATCACCATGTTTACTCGACACTTATTGCGCTGATAAAAGGAGACGCGCAACGAACTTCTGCTGTATCTGTCGGACATGTTAGAACTTGAAAATAATAAGTGTTTACGTCTGTTCGTATACATTTGTCCCAACATGACAGTAGAAAGATCGCTGTTAACATTAATCACGATTTCTTCGTGACATAAATTCCGTGCAACGACTGTCAGACGTTAACGTACCTTAACATACATGGATCTACTTAGTAAGTAAATATTGACACTCCCGGCAACTAAGTGGAAGGATTTTCCCTTCTCACCTTAAGTCATATAGTACGGTCTGTCTCGTTCAACTCAGAAATCACCTACTCATTTCTCAAATCTGGAAATGTAGCATGCGCGTGAGATTATCTTTAAATGTTTGCGTTTGATTCCTTAGCGTCGTACAATGGAACGCTTCAGCTTTGCAAAACGGAAACCTATTTCATCGAACGGCTATATTGTCACGAAAGAAGCACCTTGTTTGCAAGTTAGACGCCGCCTAGTTTAATAATTTGGGCTCGCACCGGCTGCGACGCCTTTCCCGGGTGATAAAGAGCCAGGCCATGGAAAGGACGCCACTAGCTCTGCCTTTTGAATACAAAGTGGCGGTTAAAAAAGACGGAAAGCTTGAGGGATTAGCGAGGAGCTCATCAGAACGCCGGCTCCCTTGCCGTGTAATTTGAGGTTGATCCGTACGAGAGTGTGGGAGCTCAAGTACTTTTAAACCTCGAGAACAACAACAGCATGTCAACGAGGTTCCCCTCGTGACCTGGAAACGAAGGCGTCTGGAACGAACGGAGAAAGATAACTTCCTTGCGCCGTTCGTCACTTAAACTTCCCCGCATCGACGACATTCTGTTTCCCGACAATTAACGCAGGCCTCATGCTACAACATTTAACACTATCCAAGGTAATTGCCATATTCCGACGGTGATGATTGCTTCTTTGCCAGTAAGAATAACGGTTTCAAACCTTAACTAAATAGATAAATTATGATTAAAGTTAATTGATCCAATGAAGAGTCTTTCATAAATATTTTGTTTGAATAGCATTCATAAGAAATATTCTGTTGGTCCGTAACACCGTTGACAGTAGTACAGGACGTTCAGGTCTTGAACGGGACCAGTGACATCACGAGCACACAACTCACACTACGAATTACTCGTTAAAGCCAGAAGTGCAAGTAGAGACAGTTTATTGTTTTTCTGCTGGTTTAGCATCATCGTTATTGTACGTCTGCCCAAAAACAAAGCGGGGAGAAACATTTTCAATCTCATCGTCCCCGAAAATGGCGGAAATATCGCCTGATTTTGCATTTTTTAAAAAATATTTATACGACAGGCTCGCAGGCGCCCCATAAAATAAATTGCAACTTCGTCAACTGTGTCGCAGGTCGAGTATTCTCATTATCATGTCCAGAAGTAACATAACAATTCTTCATATATTTTCTAGGATAAATTATATATATATTGTGATAAAAAAACGCGGATTTTGTGGTATTGTGGCGTTATGAGGCGCAGTTCGGCCAATAACAATGTCTAGTCGGCTGAAAGATGGTGATTCCCCGCGGGAGACTCCCGCCGAGCGTGTGTAAAAAATGAGGGCGGGGAACCCCGAAATTTTGTGAAATGAACTGGCGGGGAACCCCGGAATTTTGTAAGGGACCTGAGGCGGGGAGCCCCGGAGTTTTATGAAATAGACCTATGGCGGGGAATTCCCGTCGGAGGATTTAAAAAGGGGAGCCGATGGGTGGCTCGAGAGCATAAGTCAGATGAGTTGAGGAGAGGAAAGACGTGGGCAGAGCAGATGAGCAGAAGTCAGACGAGTTGAGGAGAGGACGGGCGAGAGCAGATGCTGTGACAGGTGGGCAGAGACGTTAGATGTTTCGAGGAAGCAGATGAGTTGCGGATCTGGTTCCTACTACCTTCATCGATAAAAATCCTGCAAGACGCCAGAGAGACGCGGAAACATTCGTGAGGTGGATGTTTGTAGGCCCAGTAATTGTGGGTAAGTTATTAAAAAAAGCTGTGAAACTTGCTCATTGCTCTGGTTAAATAATATTTAATGATTGTTTTTTCTATTTTCAGTTACTGCATACTCCATCTCTCGAGAGACCCAAAATCCCCTGAGATTAAGCCCATGCAATCACTTAAAATTAATAAATAAAAAATTTTAAAATTGATTATAATTTGTTCTATTGATTAATTAATGTTTTATACCCTAAAAAGTATATTACAATATATATATATATATCAAAGACTATTGATTATTGGTAGTAATTACTATACAAGATGGCAAGAGATACTCTTGTTACAACTGTTACTTGAGGAAAAATGTTGCAGGTAAAGATAAGTTTATTACAGTACTGGAGGTTACACTACATTCATAGTTCTACCATTCTCTGCATAAACAAAAAGACTTTTGCTTGAACCAACCCTAGAGCAATCAACAAACGGATATTGTCTGACATTTTTTACTCTTTTTCATATGTAACTTCAGTATGTTTAAAAATTTAAAGACCATTGATATGGTCCTGAGAAACACGTGTGCCAAATTTGAGCAAATTCGGACCATTAGTTTGGACGCCTATAGCATTGACGTACACACTGACGGACGCACTGATTAAGGTTTGTTTCCGTTTCGCAAGAAAGAGGAATGCAAAATTGCTTTACGCATGTAAGACTACGCGAAGCTATTTTTATCCTCTTTCACCCCCACTGGTAGGTGCTGAACGACAACTTAAGCGGTATGTTGGAAAAAATTAAACTTGAGTTCCATAACCTCGAAAAATACACTAATATCTGTTTTTTTCGTCATTATTCTTATGTAACAGACTTTCACTCTGTTCCTTCACCCTCAACCTGCTGAAATACAATTGAAATTTCAATGTCATACTTAAACTCAGAGACACCCATAACCCCGGATTAAACACCAATCTCGCTTGTTATTTTCACGCTCCAGACATGCCAAATTGGGATAAAATTATACGCAAGAAAAATCTAGAGGAGCACTATCTATCGCATTGACCCCGAAAAATATTTATTCGACGCTAATATCGACCGGTTACGCATGTAATTAAATTTCCAGCCCCTTGGCATTGTTCTTGTGCTTCACTCTCACAGCGTTTATTTTCTGGTCGCAAAGAACACGTGCACAGAATTTGGTCGAAATTACACAGACACATTTACGAACAGTCAATTTTATTTAAAAGGAAAACGTTTCTTAAGGCTGTGATCCGATTAAAGGTTTTTATTGATGTATAAAATTTTTCACGTCGGCTATGAATGCAACATTATGGAATTTAATTATGTAATATATCAGTAATATGATAGGTCAACGAGAAAAACGAGAAAATACCTAAAAAAATTATTTTCTCTATTATCTGTTTTCTTATATTTCATAACCATTTACTCTATGGGATTTGTCAGAAGTGGAAACATTCGTCTAGTTTCTTCTACTAAATCACGATTGATCTGTGTTTGTTTAGTATCTTATAAAAATATATTTATAGAATTAATATCGTTTCCATAGCTATCACCGGTTAATACAGCAGTAATAGCAATTTTTTTAAAATTTTAAAACTTGTATAAGTTACAGTAATAATTTTCACTCATGATCAATGCGTTCCTTACATGATGTACTGCGAAGACTGATGGACGTGGTCACTTCTCCATCAAAATAGAACAGCTATGTAGCCAAAGAATGTGACGTTTCGATTAAATGTTTTGTTGCGAAAGCACAATTTTAGAACGGGAACGATTTTGTTTCCGTTATGATAGCGTAATAACCGGGCGATGAATTATGTTGAACGTAGTCCAGCTGTTTCAGACAAATCACGCGCGCGTCCTGAACACCCGCCTTTGCCGTGTTTTGTTTGAAAGCACGACTCGATCTTGTAAAATGCCGAAATTTTTCACCTAGGTCAGCTCAGAAACAAACATACAATTTTGTACTTGTAACTGGCACCTGAATTAACAGCCTTGTCAGAGTAATAATTAAAACTTGATGCTACAATGCCAACGGTCGTTATTAATTTTTTTTTTCCGAGTAGGGCGGGGGGAAAAAAAGTCCTTCCCCCTGATCATTCAGGCACATCCTAACCCGCTTTACCATCATGCCCGCAGACCAAATCCTCATTAATCCTCCAAAAATCAGTTCACTGCTTGTCAATCCTCACACACCACGTCGTATGCCCCTCAGATACAATTAAACCCAACCTGTTCGGATAAAGTAGGTTAATCAAATGGATTAACCTACCCTCATGTAACCATGTAAATTATATACAATATTTTAATTTCATGTTTTTTTTTGTGTTTTCATATTGTATATACTGTTTCGAAATTAGCACAACTGAAAATCTGTAAATATTTTTATAAATTAATAAAAACGTGCGGAAAATATTTGTTGTTTTTAAGGGTAATGAGATATATCTTTGATTAAATTATAACGCAGAGGTTTATTTTGCTGTTTATGTTAGAAGCTTGAAGTTTCCGTTGAACACACACAACTTTCGATACTTTAACTTGTCTTTGATCCTCACTTTCTCCCCCAACTAAATATAGTCCCTGAATTAAAATGCTTGCGAAATTTGATGCTTTTTGAATTGATTTCCGCATACTGACGTGATAAGTGAAAATATGAAACCATAACTTGTCGTACTGAAACGGCCAACATTTCCAAAACTGGTCCTAGATTGGAATGAGAAGTGAGAAGGCGACCGCATCATGTTCTCCAGAAACGCCTCGTTTTTTACCTTAAATATGGAGGAGACATTTCGCGGAATTACATTCGCCGTTTGTGGCCCTTGTTGACTTTAAGAAACACTACTCCCGGTCCATAAAGACGGAGGCTAAATCCCGCACAATCTCTCTGTAAGGGCGGGGACGGAGCCACAGATTAACGGGATGGATGTGAGGCCCGGAACGCGCCATATAAATGAAACATCTGATCGAGCGTCGCTTCCTGCTTCTACTTTTATAAACGCTTTCTCACGGGGAACGAAAGGGAAACGGGTCCACAAGCCGTTAATTTTTTCAAGCGAAATTGAAGGATGTCACTACAGAACATGTCAAAGTGTTGAATATGAAAATGGCTACTTTTCAGGACATCAATGAAACTGTTGTATCATTAGGAAAAAGTGTGGGATTCGTCGCTTTGTTAAAGCCAACATCTCGACGATTTGCCAGAGATAGAATATCGATATTTTGAAAATTGGTTTTGGGAGTATTCAGTCCTTAAACTGATCTGATGCAACTCTCTACGGTAACCTATTCTGTGCAAGCCTTTTCATTAACATACAACTACCACATCCCATGGCGTCCATAATCTGCCATGACCTCCCTCTTCTGTTCTTACCCCCACATAATGCTAAGATCCTCATGTTTCTTCTCTTGTTCTCTCCTCTCTTATTCTTCTGAGAACTTCCTGGTTAGTTACTCTATCCACCCATCTCATTCTCCTATAGCACCACATTTCAAATGCTTCTATTCTTTTCCCTTCTGAAACTCAACGTTTCACACCCACATAACGTCACACTCCATACGAACATTTTTACTAATGACTAGCTGACGTACCCGACGTTACTCGGGTTCACGTAAATAATAAAGTAGGAATTTAATTAAAGATTATTACAGTACTGGAGGATACACTACATTCATAGCTCTAACATTCTCTGCATAAAAAGACTTTTGCTTGAACCAACCCTAGAGCAATCAACAAACGGATATTGTCTGACAATTTTTACTCTTTTTCATATGTAACATCAGTATGTTTAAAAATTTAAAGACCGTGGATATGGTCCTGAGAAACACGTGTGCGCCAAATTTGAGCAAATTCGGACCATTAGTTTGGACGCCTATAGCATTGACATACACACTGACGGACGCACTGATTAAGGTTTTTAGTATTATAGATGTCATTTAATCAAGACATACACTTTAGGAGATCTCGATGCGTGTATAGGACACGAGAACTTTTACGTAAAATATTTTTCGCTTTTTTCACATATATAACTTCAGTATATTAAAAAAATTATAGATCTTCCGCAGTTTCGGGTTCTGAGGAACACGTGTGCCAAATTTTGGTGGTTTGGACGCCTATAGCTGTGACATATATACGCACAGACAAAGTTTATTAGAAATATAAATTTCGTAATATTCATAAGCCGTAAATAAATTCATTTTTTTACGAAAGTCTTTCTTAGCAGTACTATCGTATTCTTTACGTCTATCATCCATAGTTATTATGCTGCCCAAGTAGCAGAATTCCTTAACTTCCTTCAACATATCCTTTACCAATCTAACACCGTTATTTCCACTATTTCCCGTTGATTGACTTTTCCCGATATTAATCCTCATGTTGTACTCTTTCTCCAGGATCACGTTCATACCATTTATTATGGTTTCCAAGTCTTCTTCTGACTCCCCTAATACTACAATATTAACAGAAAACTTTAGGGTTCTTATTTCTTCTCCTTGCAGTATGACTCCTTTTCCATAGTCCTTTTTAACATTCTTCATCGCATCATATAAGTTACAGAGCATTGGCGACAGACTGCATCATTGTCTTACTCCTTTCTTGATTTCTGCTTCCTTTCTTGCCCTTCGATTCTAATTGCTGTTTACTGCCTCCTGTAGAGGTTATGGTTGCTCTTTTTTCTCGATATTTCATTCCTGTCCTCTTCAAAATCCGTAGTAGTGTATCGACGACATATTGTCGGGAAAAGTAGTGAAATTTTGAAGGCCATTTCAGAAATGTAAAACATGTTACAATTTCAATATTGTATAATTGTTCTCGCAATTTGTAAATTTTCAATTCACTGAAACGAGCGATCTGGATTGTAGTGAGTTTCACCGCGATTTTGGAAGAGTATGTTAAATTCTTGGCGTCGGGTTTTTCTCCGCTGTCGATGCGACGACGATTGTAACGCCTTTGAGGCTTTGTTTGCAATGCGAAAAGCTGTGGTTATTGCATCCTGGCCTGGCCCCTGGCGATATTGAAATCGCATATGGCCAGTTGTGGCTCTGCTCAGCTTTTTCTACGCCTGGCACCGCCGCGCTGTCGCACGACTTGCGTGACACGACGCTCATAATTAACCCTGGACGACAAGACGACATCGAGTTTCGCTGTCATTCCTGCGTCGTGACTTCTAACTTGGCGAAAACTTATCCTCATCGGAACGAAGTCTGCTTCTTTCCAACAGTTCAGATCTGGAACGAGGCTACGACAGGCTCGCAGGCGCCCCATAAAATAAATTGCAACTTCGTCAACTATGTCGCAGGTCGAGTATTCTCATTATTATGCCCAGAAGTAACATAACAATTCTTCATATATTTTCTAGGATAAATTATATATATATATATTAAAGACAATTGATTATTGGTAGTAATTACTATACAAGATGACAAGAGATACTCTTGTTACAAACGTTACTTGAGGAAACATGCTGCGGGTAAAATTAATGCTGACCAGAATACTTTTAATACCCACTTCATTAAGAACTCTCCGTGCTCCCATTGTGTCAGCCAGTCAGACAGTACGCACTACACCAGGCATTTTTAAACTCATATATACTTCGTTCGCACGGAAATATTTCTTTTCATTTAGCCCTAAAAACGAAACAACAGGGACAGAATATTAATAAAGTTGAATTCATTGAATATATAAAAAAAGTACGGCATAATTTATTATCTCTTCAGGGTAAACCTTATAAATCGCAGTTGGTTCTGAATGTGTCCCGCTTTCACACGTTTAGGAGCCAATAAAAATGAGGAATTACTAAATTATTTGACGCGACAAATAAAAATAATTTACGCATACGTCGTATCGACGACCCAGAGAAGTTTTTTATTTCTCAGGGAGTTAGCTCTCTGCCAACAATAGATTAATTACGGCGCGAATCCTACTGCAATAATAGATGGAGTGAGAAAAATCACCCCCGCCTCTCTCTCTCTCTCTTACGCTGTCAATAACACAGTAAGTGGGAAGAATAGTATAGGAACGCCTAATAGGACGTATAGCTCGCAGTTGGTTTTCACACCACCTTTCGCGCGGCAATTCAATCGTTTTATAAATATTTACAATAATATTTTCTGAACTCTGCTAGATATCGAAATGAAACTTACACGAAAATTAAAGCTAAAATTGCTGTTTCAGTCCCTGAAATTTTCATTGAAATCCGTTTAACAGTTTCGGAGCATAAACATATATAGAGTATAGGCAACCTGCATTCATAATTTGGAGACTTGAATGCACGAATGTGAAGATACACACACAAATATATATATATATATATATATATATATATATAATATTGATATCTTATGCAATATATTGGAGTAAATATGTACGAATATTTAAGTTAAATATCCTGTTTTTAAACCCTCAAATTTTTATTGAAACCCGTTGAGCCGTTTTGGAACCTATTCGATATACAGACAGAGGGACAGACAGACACTTCAATTTTATTTTTTTGGTATAGATTTAATGCGAAAAAGAGCATGTACTTTTATTCAGTTAAAATGAGTTCATCCGATATGTGAACAGAGACCTTCAACTAGTCAGTTGAACTTTATACAATCCGGTCAGATAAGATTAAGTAACGTAGACATGACGAGTAATCATTTTCGGGTACTAAGAAACATTCAGGTCAACATCAACTTTATTCGCAACATGCTTCTTCGTGTAACAATTGTATCCAGAGTCTCTTACTTTAGTCGTCTTTCAGTAACATTCATGAAAGTCCTGATAACTCTGTAATTATTTATTTCCGGACCCATGCTGTACTGCACTTCTTTTATTTTTCCAAAATGAGGAATCCATTCCAGAAAGTCTGCCGTCGAGGTTTGTTACACCCTGTATATTGTATAACTACAGTAAGACACCAACGATTAAAATGTAAATTAATACATTTTCTTAAACAATTATAACCTACTTCCAATATGACGGCAGGCACTTCGAAACAATACCAATTTAAATTAGTATGTACCAATAAATTATTTACAATAAATGAAAGTATAATAACTAATAATTTAATAATCCTCTGTTATTTAAAGTTGCTAGGAGCCCAAATTTGGTTCTGCTACAATTTAAATTATAGGTCGAGTATGGAGCGGTCAAAGGCTTTAGTCACTTGTGGCGCTGGTCGTGGCCAGGTGCAGGACTACAGATCTTTTTCTGACGCCATCGGAAACACACTGGTTCTCAGATAAGGTCGACCTTGCCACTTATTGAAACAAAAATAAATGGACAAGTAGTGAGGGCTTATTAAAGTTGTTAAAATATCTTCTCCCCCGTCCCAATACTCACTTCGGATTAGAAAAAAAAAGAGTTAAAGGTCGGATTGTACTCTTGTACATACCCATTTATTATATATAATTATAATAGGACTGAAACAAGTAATCCCCTTCTATATGGTAAGACAAAAATAACCTAATTACGATGGCGAAGTTAGTTAGCAATACGTTTTGTGTTAGTTCAAATACTGCCCGGGGTTGTGTAACCCGAGAGCTTATAATTCAACACATTCACTAGTATTTTATGAATATAATTACTCACTCTGGTAGCCGATTTTAGAGTTGTTGGAACGTGCATGAGGAAGGCCGAACCCATCCCGACACCGTCGTTCTCCAAGGAAATCCCACGCGTTTTCAGCGCTGTGTCGGGGCCCGTGGTTTGGCAGATCGCTAATCCGATCCTCCGCAGTTTTGTTTGTGTGACCGGGAACCCCGTTGCAGTAAATCAGATGTGATTAAGCGTATGAAAGATTTATGCGCTGGGGTCAGTTCTTTGGCCCTTGGACCGCGACAGGTCTCAGGTGTCACACCACTGTCTTCCCCTCAACCACACGCACAAAAGAAATCACTCGTACATTACAACGTAAGCTGCTACACACTAACCTATCTCACCCATTAAAAGTGACGTAAAAAATAATGGAACTTGACACTCGTGCTCCACCACTATTTTCGACAGCAGTTTCGAACATTACTTTTAAGCTGGCCGTGATTCAATGGATCAATACTTTGACGGGGAATTATTGTATGTATTTAAAACGTATTCCCTCGCTGCTATACTTTTGATTTTATGTAATAACTCAAATATTTATCATTAATCGTTAAACGGTTAAAGTGACGTTTCTTGTTTCGCCCCTAGCATTCTCACGACTTCTGCAAAGGAAACCTAAAAACCTGGCAAAAGTTAGAAGTTCTTCTCAGAGAGCTGAATAAGGCGTATCAATCGCAACATTTCTGAATGAGAAACCCTTTTCCAAGACTACTTTCTCCCCTCCATGTTTGCTCGTGTGTGAGTGTATTCGCTTATGAAACACAAAAAGGTATTGCTTTTTCAAAATTAAATGAGAAAATTCATGTGGGGAGCGGAAACAACCAGTGCCATATTAATGCAATAATATTTTTTCTCTTAATCGCCTGCGTTATACCGTAGAATAGCATTATTATTTCATTTTTTAATTTAATACTCTCGCAAGTTTATTATTCTATTGATTTTGGCATGACCCAGATTATTGGTTAAACACGAGGCTACAAAACATTCTTTTCTCAGATTGTATGGTCAAATTCAGTATATACATGTGTAACGAAACTGTTTTTCTTTTACTAAGGATTATTTTATACTGCAAAATAAAAAAATCACCTCTATTCTCTAATAAATATTGATAAAGTCACGCAAACTGCGTTGATGTTGGTCTCAGTTTAGAGCCGAGGAGCACTGGGTTTGACTCTCGACAACTGGAAAATAATTTTCACCATTTAATTTTCCTTCAGAATTCAACATAAACAACAGTTTTATGAGCGTGGCTGTTCATGGTGAAGGACCAACCCCGAGGAATTAGGAATTGTAGCCGGTTCAAAACCAACAATATTTTTAAGGTTATAAGGATAAATATGGCTACGTTTTATGCCTAAACTAACTACATAATGCTAATAATTATTACCCTAGCGTTTCCAGTTCTGCAGATTTGTGATAGTTTTTCTCAAGAGTTGACTCGAACTCGTAGACCTCTTTCTTCCTCACCTGCTAATATACATTAGATAGAAATAAGTATTTTTCTGAAGCGAAAGTGCTGTTTTGAAGATATCATGAAGCATTTCTTTACGTCTGTATAGTTAAAATTGAACGGAATAATTTGAACCAAACTTGGTAGGACCTAGGGACAAACATTGTGAGGGATGTTGTGTGTAGGGCTGTTGGTCCAAAAAACTACGTTCCTGTCGACATTCAAATTAAAATCTCACTAAGTGATTAGTGTCGAAATAATTCCTTCTCTAGGCTAATCAAAATAAATACTGGGGCAACACTGGCCACTCAGATAGTTCAAATATACTATGATTTTCGCTCCCAAATGCACGTCTCTGTAGAATTAAATTTTAATGAATTTTAGAGGACGTTAGACATTTCTTTGTGACATCGTTAAAAATATGAACCCATTGCACCGTTATACGTTTTTTGTAATTCATAAATATTTTGCTATCTTAACTCTTAGTATGCCGATCATTGATATTGGAAAGAGCTCCAGAATTTGGGTTATTTGCGGAATGTCCGTAGCAGGTTACTTTTGTGTCCTGAATTTAGAAGGTCAACGCCCACAGGAAACAGTGACCGCCAAACGGCTGTAGAAGACCTAATTTTACACATACACAAAAACGTTTCCGAACTGGAGAAAACGCGCTCAATTTTTGGCACCGATAAGTTTTGAGATTGACTGGAGATATAAATGAGTCAGGGACTCGAACCTGTGTCTGAACAGACGCCGAGACATCGTGGAGCCTATTACTGTCCTGTTCTCGGTTCGCGTCGTGACTCTGGGTCTTATATTATACTTTCCAGTAGCCACCAGTCCTCATAAAGGATAAATAAATATTGGCAAATTTTTACATAAAGATTTCGGAACTTTTATAATTAGTTTTCTTAGAATGGTCTAGATTTAAGTTAGAATTTTTGCGAGTATGATTATAATGGCAACAGTGAACATGTGGCTGGTGAATGAGCAATGGCCGTGATTTGTAGATAATCTTTCTCAATTAAATTATATTTTAAATGTTAAATATTGCATTATTAGCAAGTTTGTATTATTAATTAACCCCAATAATTAATCTAAGCAATGACTCCTGCTCGGCTCAAGTACTTACGTGCGTTAGTAAGACGTTTATCTGATTGGATCGCGCTGATCGCGTAATTTCTAAGGCGAGTGTCGCAAATATTAATAAAGAAATTATTAATTTCTGCAAACGCAGTGGCACCCGAACCAAAAGTATTTTTCCTCTGATGTTTGCAGGTAATATCATTTTCTGGGACTGTGTCAGCCAATTTAAATTGATCTGGGTTTTCCCATGTACCTGAATTGAGAAATAAGGGAATATAAATATAATGTGATGCAATTATTTTTGCCATTGGGATCTAAACAATTTATTTATTTTTATATATTTTTATATATAGTGTTTGGTAATCGCAACGAACTGAGAACTGCAAAACACTCTTAAATATTTAAACAGTGCACTAATTACAATCAAGCTATGGATATGACTTTCGTTTAGAATATGTCCAGCGGGTTTAGTGATCATCTACAACCGATGAAGTGAAACTTTGCCTCATGTTTGGTTTGATGCTGCAACTTTAATTACGAATTCTGCGCGAATAATATTGTTTTAAAACTCAACGGGAGCTGCGGCGTCCGAAGTAAAGGAAGAAACCTGCGGGGAAGCAAAGTCTTTTAAACTCCCTTCGTGTCATGCATACTTTAAAAGCCGTCGAGGTCGCCATATGAGAATCGCCGTGGACCGCCACCTCATCAGCGATTAACAAATGTTACGGTACGGAGGCCGGGGCGAGGCGAGGCGAATCAGGCCGCCAACTGCGTAACCCCGAACGCTTCGTTTATTCAGGGGCCGTAAAAACGACTCCATTTCACGAAGCAATTAAACGGGGATTCGTTACTAAGTGTTTCGCCTCGTGAAAACCGTTTCGCAGTTCCTTTCAAGACGTTTCCGCGACTGAATGACAGATTCTTCCCTCTTTTATACGACGATCAATAGTTCTCTTCATGAACCCACAAAGCTTTAAGTACTATACAATCGTTGGTTCAGTATCAAGGATAACATAAATATAAGACATTATTTAAATATCACGTGACTCAATAAATTCAATTTATACGTATATTAATTTTACAAAAACAGTTTCACCTTCAACAGTAATTGTTTATAAAGCATTATAATGATCAAAGTCTTTCCTGGCCAATTTTCAACAATTTGGCGTATACTTTCAGTCATATTTTGCGACATGGATCTTTTAAATATAAAATTTTGAGAGGGAATGATAAGGACAAAGAGGAAGATAGCGGAAACAGCCAATCATTAAGCTAAATAATGATAAAGGAATTTGTAATCATTGTGATATGAATGGGATGACGAAGGGCAACAGCTGCACGAAACCCTTCGTTAGAGTGAAGACTCCAGAAAGAAAGAATACCACAAACTTTTCCCGGTGTCAAAATACCTTCGCAAATCTGGACCCAGGATTGTGCAATTTCGTCGTGCGACGCCGCTAAATTTGAAAAGTCACTTTCCCGGGAAGTATTAATTATAATTTTTTAAATTGGTTTCCCCTCTGGAAACGTCCAAAGGTGGAGGAAGATTGAGGGCGTTTGCCTGGCTTAAATCCGTCTTAATTAGTGTTTTCGTGAAGTCAAATCAGCTGTAATAAAGTCTCTGGAGACTTTGCCTCAGAGGAGATTACGAAGCGTTCATCGGCACTGCACTCGGATTTCGTCGGTTAATTGTCCTGAAATAACATATTTTATTTTCAATTAAAGTGCAGACCATTAAGAATCAATTACTGGCAGCAAAATTGACAAGGGTAGACGAAGCAAAGAGCTAATTAAAAGTGGGGCAGCAGAACACTAGTATTAATTGCCAAAAATGAATTAGGACTTCGGAAGATGTTTCTGAAGCTATATGTACAGGTAAAATCGGGACAGCAATAAAACACGAAACAATCTGTAACATTTTGTAACGTTCTTCGTAGTACTGAAACGGAATTTAAGTATTTACGCCCAATGAATTTCAATGATTTAATAAACATTATAAGAATAAATTACAAAGTAACGTATATATTATAAAGTAATATAGTCATTCGCGTGTGAGTTATTCCTTCAAGAGAAATTACATTGTTGGGGACGAGGTGTCATTCCGCATTCATTAAACTTATTAAATTATTCCAAAGGACTCCCTTTCTTCGACATTATTCTTTGTATTCATTAATTTGATCATGAAAGATCTGCAAACCCTGTAATATTACAAGATGACAAGCGGTGATATATAATTTAAGAATACATTATAGTGAGACATTCTTTTGTAATTTACTATTTACGGTCGGGTTTAGTACAAATTTATGCATATTTTTACAGCTGCTGGTTGTAAATCGGGTAGAATGATTTTAAAATGGGAGCCGTTCTGGTGTTGAGGAATGACAGCAGAGAAATAGACAAAAGCTGCCACTTCGTCTCACTTCCCCCTTAACGAGCCCTTATTTCAGCTGCGTTGACGTCGCAAGAATTTGATTGGCTGCACAAGGCAGAGAGCTTCAAGGTCAAATCGGCTCTCATTTGAAAAGAAGGAAATTTCATAGAGTTCGGTGGGTGGCGGAGGCAGATTACACTATGCAGCTACAAAGGAAGGAACGACGTTGGTCAGAGTAACCCTCACCCAAAATAAAATTTACTCCCCACATCTAGTATTACTCTCAGTAAATGATTGTAATACTCTCAACCCTCAGTAATCATCGTTAAACACTATCACCGCCTATACAAGTTAACTACTTCTTTCACCATCAAGACTTTTCATCAGTCGCTAACTCAGTCTCCCTCTAACTGGTGTCATGTCACGGCTCATCACACTTTCACTTTCTCTACGCTAAAATACCACAACCTGTATTGGTAAAATTATATTCCTCCCTCTCGTGTTCCTCTGGATAATTTCCCATTCAGCCTTTAAACTCTGTTAGCATAAAAACGTGTTTCAGTTCAATTTTTCTAGGCTACCCAATCTAAGTGCAACAACTGTATCGTATCCTTTATCAATATTTAGTGAACAAATATCGCATTTTGAGGTCATATTTGCGCTACAAGTTTAATTTAATGGCTGAAAAGAGTATTGAGAAAGGGTTAAAATATTGGCGAAGTATGGAATTTTTTAAAAGGAATTTTACGACGCAAATGAAGCCAGATGTCGCCTCGTCCCCAACACTGTAATTAGCCTTGAAGGAGAAGCTCACACGTGAATAAATGAAATTCAGACTAGACTAGCGTTCGGCGAGATTATTAGTCAGAAGAGATAAATATTGAGCAACGATTATATTTCGTCTGAGAGTCAAAAATTTTAAAGTTTAAGTATATAGGTGGGCAGGTACGTTGTTATTAAATTAATTAGGGTACCCCTAAGCTGTCATCTGAGGTCGACCCCTTCCAACTCTCTCACCCACCTTGATCTTGTATACTTGTGTCGTCTATCCCCTTTCGTTCGTCCTCTCAATCTGTCTAAACCATCTTCACATACCTTTCTCAGTTCTAGATACTAAATCGTGTTTCACTCCACAACGCTGCCTGCTTTACTTAATGTCCACGAAGTTTCAATCGCACCAAAGAGACCAATGTGGTTCGCGAGTCAAGGTTTGCCAACCACTGGTCTAAACGATTCTTAGAGGAAGTAAAATATTTCAAAGATAACCCTTACCTTTAGTATTGGCGTTGATTGAAAACAGAAAAATAGTTCTCCTTCAAGGGACAGTGCGGGGTTTGACTTTATGGAGGGAGACGATCTAGGCCGGACCTCAGTAACTCTGTAAAAGAAGATCCGATGAAGAAGAAGACACATTTCACATTGAACTAATAGGTTAAGTTAATGGAATTTTGGTAAGTCTAGAAGATGAAGAGTTTGACAAAGAAGACAAGTAAATTGAGGACAGTAACTGATGTCTCAAAATAGAAATCCCTAAGTAGTCTTCTCCATTCCAATAATTGTACAGTTATTCAAAAATTAAATACCCAACATAATTGTGGTATTGACCACCGTTGCTTTAATTTTCCAATATTCCGTACTGATATTTCTCGTTCATCTAACATGTTAGTAGAATCCCTTTACGCCTATCTGAATTATCATTAATTTTTCTACCGTTAAACGGAGTTCTATCACTCTATACATACAAGCTTTTTGGTTCTGAACTGAGCGCATTCCATTTAGCAAGGCGATAATAATTGATGGAATAAGCCAAAATAATTGAAACACGCGCGTGCTCAAAGCGTCGCCCGTTGATGGTCCTGGAGTCGAATCCCGGCATTCGTGAGTCCTACATCAAAGCGCCTTCGCACGCTGCTCGCTCCACTCTGCCTGTTCGGGCGATTGCTTTGCAAGGAACTAATAGCGCCACTAGATTAGACTGTCGGCACAAAACTGCCATTGATATCCCTGCGCATTCATCGTCACAAAGGGATCGCGTGCTTACATCTCAAACGCTGCTCACGTTACCTTTGCATCAACATAAATATTAACTTCGAAATATATTATCAGCGCTCAAGAATGGGAGAGGATCTCTTATTTCTTGTACTTATAAATAAAATTTTATAAATCAAGTAGAAATTAAAACTGAGGGACCGTCAAAGTCGATACGCTGAATGTTATGGCATAAAGTCCTACCCGGGATTCAATTGTAAAGTAACACTGGATTGTTTTTATATTTATTGCATGTATTAGAAAGTAAGACAAACTTTGTGAAATAAATTTCTAGAATGCTGTTCAGACTACTGAATGACGCTATCAGCGACTCTTCCTCTCTAAGGATATATATTATTAACAAGCTTTTAGATTTCTTTTTCAGAGTACTCCTCCAATTACGCATACTATTACTCTTCTGTATTGTCAGGTTAGTCGTCTCTTATCTTGTGTATCTACTGACTTTTGTCTTTGTGGTTTACCTCGAGGATTCTCTTTACTTTCAACGTTTTACTTACATTACTAATCGTTTTATAAAAACTCTGTAATTAATCGTAGTTCTTCAGTTGACGTCTATTATTGAGCATTCATCAATTAAACATTTTAACTATTACGTTGCTCTAATTATAATTTTTTTACTTCCTTTGTTTTTTACAGAATATTGTAGTGAGAGTTCTGTTTCTCTAAAAATTCTTTTGGCGTAATCTATTTGACAATTTCGCTTTCACTGATTATTTGAAGTCCTTCTTGGGGAATGCATAATGTCGGCTTTTGTTTATTATTGAAATTATAAATCATGAGCCACACATGTGGTGAAAAATTACGTTCCAGAATTCGTCTAGACCATAGGGAGCAAAAAGGCTAAGTGGACTTTTTAGAATAGATTACATCTATTACTTCCATTAGTCCTCTGCTGAATAAATATAACAAGGCAAAAAAAATATGAATGCACGTAAATAAATAAATGTTTAGGACTATATGTAAACAGTAATATAAATAATTGAGTACATATATAAAATACAGTACCATTCGGAAAATCTTTTCACTAATGTAAGCAATGCTATGTACGTAAATAAGAGAGAATATTGTTAGAAAATATATAATAATTATATTAATATTAATATTCTCAGATACAGTAACGTTTGAATACAACGCCAAGAAAATCATTAAGGTAATTTTTACTGCACGGCATAACGTCCAGCAGTTCTTTTGTAATTGAATTATAAAAATATAATGAGTTTTATATTTTGGTAATTTGAATTATTTAAAAAAGTATGTTCTTTATCCATTATATAATGTCGTTTGTATGACTGAAATCCTTTTAACTTTAATTTCAAAACGTAATATCATTAGTTTGCTGTTATAATATAAAACTTAATTTTACGTAATACACTCTCTAACTCTAAATAAAAATGGAGTGTTTGTGCCACACACAGTTTGTTTTATTCCATTTCAACATCGACCCGCCCTTATTAAGAAAACCCATATAAAAAATACCTGGTCAGCGCCGTTGTATTTAATAAATAGACCCGATAATCAGCCAATAAAACTCCTTTATAATCTCTTTGCAAATTATATTATTTCAATTATTAATAAAATGTAGGTATAACCTCATTATTAGGAGTTACGTCTGACTTCAGTGAAATAAATCGGAATGCCCGTGTTTTTCTTAATGTGCTAAATTATTTTACTAAAATTTTATTTCTGATGATTTGGCTTTGTAATTCATTTATTTACTGGTTACTAATAATTTTTTAGATTTTTTCTATTACATAACTTTGATTTAGCCGTAAACACACCATGACTCTTGGTCATTAACAGACAAAATATTTAGGAATCCCTGAATGACTGGTCCCAGTTACTGAACGAACATTGTTCAAAACACTTAACTTAGAAATTAAAACCTTGCTAATTCTGGTCGAGGTAAATATTTTACAGCGTTAAATTTAGCAAGAGTTAAATACATTAGTATTGGATGATTTTTTGTATTCATGTTCCAGTTACTGCGTTCCAAAATTTTGTCGATGATAAATATGTTGGAACTGAATTTAAGGTAAAAGAAGAAATCATCGAAGATTCTTAGAGATTATTAATAAAACGATCGTCTGAAGACAGCTGGAGTACGTTGCATAGCCTTTCAACGAGTTCAACTCTGCCGATTTCTTAGCGCACTCGTAAATAAATCTCCCCAATTGTTCACAGTCCAGTGAGCTTTGATCAAGAACAACACAGAAATGTCTAAACGCTCGTCAAAGTTCGTAATTTAAGCGTAGGTGTGAGTTAACTAACGCTCGTTCTCATGATGTTGGCATTCCTCCATTTAAAGATGATACCACATCGCTATGCGATGATAAAACGTCTTGGTTCAGTCCTTCCACGGGGTCACAGCACGTATTCTCGTTATGGATTAGACAAATTAGAATCACAGCCACAGGAATTTAAATTGCAATCGTATCAATTAAGAACTCCAAATGTTGAACAGATCCCGAGGAGCCGTTGTACCACTTTAAATACTGAAAAATATTCACATTCTAATGGAAACTATACAAACACCGTACTTCATTGTTTTACAAAATAGGCCCATTATGTTTTGAAAAAAGAACTTGAACGGCCTTTGAACGAAAAGAGTCAGGTAAATCTGAAATCGTTCTAAAAAATTAATCACTACGATTATCTTGTTCATTTCTCTGAATGAATTAGAGAACACTTCCAAAAATATTTAACAAATCATTAAGCACTATGTTGAGAGACCGGTTTTTACGCCGAACGTTGAAGTACGTGTTCTCATAGGACACACAAAAATTCGGTGGTTAACAGATGTCTCGCTTAGGGCCTCTCTGAAAAACGTAACAACACGTATATTGAATAGAATTTGTAACTGTAAAGGTCGAAAGCCAGCCTCAGGCAACACCACTCACTACTTCCTTTGACAAGTACTCATATGACCTTGGAATTAGAATTTGCAAGTTACTATTTTCTAAAATAACAAATCTATCATGTTTTGATCCTCAGCCTTATTTTGACAGATCGTCGCTTTTCATTTGTGCAAGAAAACTCCTTTGAGTTCCAAAAAAGGACACACGGAAAATTTTATGTACATTTACGTAGTTGTTCAATAAAAGCTTATCGTTAGGTCTGTAAACAAATCTAGTGTATTACCTATCGATTTAAGACAGAAATAACAAGCCAAGTGGTATTCGTACATGGTGCAGGCTTATTTAACGAAAATTGTCCAAGGATTATTGAAAGTAACCAAAATGAGTATTTAATTCATAATGGTTTAATGGCACAAATCAATATTACTATATTTAAATTGGACATTATATTAAAATAATATTCATTATTATATTTTAAATCATAATTTACTTTTTTTTAACCAATTTTACGAAAGCTGCATCAGTTTTAATTTTTCATGGAAGTGTGTGTTTGTTTGTAAGTATATTCCGCATAAAAATCTAAATAAGAGGCCCAATTTCGACCAAATTTCGTATACGTTTTCTTTGCGAACCGGAAATTAGTACTGTTGGGATAAGACGCGGCTACCATCACTTGGAGCACGAGGAAATTTTCAAATATCAATAAACAGCATTTATTTCCTTCTAATATATATTTTTGTGGCTCAATTAATTTGATAGTGTTGTCACTGAATTTGTTTGCGTATAATTTCAAGCTCATCCAGCGTCGAAGGGGAGTATTCATTGGGGTGAGGATGAATATAAAAAGGAAACAGTAAGTTTCGTATCGAAATCGGTGCTATGCGAGTATTTGGGTTAGATTCTGACGTTTAGCGTGCGATTTAAAGCACAGTTCATCCCCTAACAGGGGTACGGGACGGGGTAAAACAAACTTCTGCGTAATATAATTAAAGTGATAGAACAATTTTGATAGCATTTTGTTTGCATGTTCTTCGCGAAACAAAAACAGACACTTTGGTGATAAGACACGGCTACCACTTGTTGGGGGAAGGGAATTGGCGTATTTTTTAATATGCATTAAAGGCTGATATTTTAGTCGTAAAATATTTCTGGGGGTCAATTACTTTGATAGTGTTATCCACTAAACCACTTGTGTATAATATTAAACACCTTTCAGCATGAGAGAGTAATGGGGGTGGAGGTTACGGACATTTCTAAAATGCAAACTTCAGATAATTGCGTTGAATAAATATTTATCGCAGTCAATTAATTATATAGTATTTCCCAGATAATAATTGTGTGTAATTTCAACTCCTTTCAGAATTTGAGGGGAATAATCATAGGGGTGGGGTGGAAATGGCGCATATGAAAGTAACAGGAAAACAATCGAGATTGGTGTCGAAAAGAGGGTTATGGGAGTCGCTGAGTTTAATTATGATTTTCAACATAAGTTGGAATTCAGCCTCTAAAGTGATTGGATGAAGTTTCGCGCACATTATTATACGTTTCGAGCACTTCGATCAAATTTTTGAACGCATGCAGCGGTGAAGGAATGGAGGAGCTAAATTTTTAAATATGTACAAGGGGCCAAAAATGAAAAGAATGAATAGTTTTCGTGGTTAAATATTATTGAGGAATTAAATTCTTTAGTGGGTGTCCGTGTTGTGTTTATATTGACTTTTGTCTATATACACTTTCTTTTACTAATTTATTTTAAGTTTATTTGTCTTTAATTATTTACTTTATTTTGTTAATTTTTAATTTATGACGTATCCTATTTCCTCAATCGAGGATTAATGGAAACAACAATAAATCTAAATCTATAAATGAATTCCCGGGAGTCGCGAGTATTAAAATAAATTAAAGGTTCGCTTCTTTTAAGTTCTACGGAAATCTGTTTCTGTCTTTGTGTAATCAGCGCAAGTTCCATGAATAGACATCTTAGAATATATCCATTTTGTAATATTTTTAAACTCATCAGAATTTTTAAAAATTGTATGCTATTTCCTGCTGGTCCCTTTAGTTTGGAGTTATAAATTGTTTCAAAATTATTATGAAGTTCTACCAGAACTTCGAAAACATCGGCCATCCTTTCAAATCTGTATTATCAATTATTTAAATATTTATATTTAGGACATGCGTTAACGACGAAGCAAAAGAAATATGACTAAATGCCTGGGATCTTGTTTCATCTTCTGATTCCTATTGTTCCACAATTTTTTAAATATATATTGGTTACAGAAAAACGAAAATTTAAAATTTTACATCAAAATGTAGAAAATTCGTCCTCTTATTGTTTAAGGACGGACAAGGACTACTGGGTGTTAAAACAGGACTGTACTTTCCAGGAAAGAGGAGTAGGCAACCCCTGTTGATGAGCGTTCGATGTCGCGGTTTGCCGCTTGATATACTCCATTTCTCAATTAGTAATAATTAAGTTTCGAAAACAGCGGACACTGGTCTTTTTCGGACTAACAGCTGTCGTGGATGATTCTGAAATCAGACCGACTCTGGATAATGGTCCCCGACTTTTACATGCCTTTATAGCCCGATGTTTAACAATCATTAGACTGTACTCTACCGTAGCAAAGTTATCCTGATTTCAAATACGTGTTACCGGATTTTGTAGATACTTTTAAATATTTCAATAGTGTTCGAATTTTGCTGATATTTTAAGCTCTGCAGTTCGGTAACAAAATAGCTTACGTAATAAAACACAAATATCTCGGCCATTTCTACTTTTGAATGTGTACTATTCAATTTAAATACGTCCTGTTTATTTGTTGCATTAACTTTCAATGGAGGAAGGATTGCCAGATTTCACTCCACCAAACGCAAGAAAAGATTCACATTCAGATAGGGGAAATTAAGAAACGATCGGCAGGGCAACTTTTTAGGTGCATTAATATTTTTACTATATACATAAAAAATATCTATACACCTTATTTACTGAAATTTATTCTCTGAAAATAGACTAGTTGGACTAGTATTTTAATACACAGAAAACAGATCGTTTCAGAGGAATCGCTAAAAGTTCCATTCGCCTAGTTGCTTCATCGTTCATACGTCATTCTATTACCCCTTAATTATTAAAAAAATTCACATGTCATTAGAAAACTTTTGACGCTGAAGTTCATAAATAAATGATATAAGTAAATTCGTTAAATTTAAAAGTAAAAATTAAGAAAAATAAATAAACTGAAAACAATGCATATGCAATATATATAAAGTGTATGCACTTTTTATATCTATGTTCATGTATAGCAAACTATTATTCATGCATAACTGGGTGCTCGGCGTTGCCTGAATATTTATTTGTATTGACCCTGAAAAAAAATAAATCGACATTAATCTCTAGGTAAACGCGTGATTTAATTGACATGAGGTCTTGATGGCCACACACCGACATATAACGTTTGGGGTTAGCTTAAAATTAACACGAATAATGACTAATGGTACTTAAACCGAGACAGGTGTACTAAACAAGCACGGTGGTGAAAATATTTCCGGTTCTGTAATCAGTTAAAATCCTACTGTATCCTAAAGGGAGTCCAAAATGTAAAACGATAGTCCGAGATTCCCACACGGTTATGATTATGCTTTTAACCGAATTTTTTTGGAGTCCATCTCGCACAGACTTTACGAAACAGTTCTTCTGTCGCAAAAAAACATTGTCCTCATATTTTTCAATACGTCTTCTACGAATTTTCTCTCCAGGTACACCTTGAGACCACAGAAAACTGGACGCCATTTTTCTTGGTGTAAACAGAGTATGGCGCGGCCATCTCGCAAGTACGCAAAGTTGACTAATGTGATAACGCTGTAATCTACCCAAAGACATAGAGCCAACCTAAGGACAATTAAAGCAGAATTGCAAGACACTTATTGACTTACCCTCGTACATAGTTCAAATTTGTAATAATATTAATCCATTTTAACTGAATTTATGAAGAAACTGCAAATTTAAAAAATATAATTTTTAACAAAATATACTAGCATTTATTTATTTTTTAATTCTTTTCTTGTAAAATCCTGAAGGAAATTACCCAAATCTGAGGTTGAAACGGTGTAGAAATTGAATAAAACTTGGCGTTCCTGTGAATTGGTCGTTTTTAATGTTCTTTTATACAAATCTCTTGACGTTAAATGAAGTATTATGTATAAGTTTATGTTCGGGCATGATATTAGTTTAAAATTAAGTGATGGTAAACAACTAGCGAGTAAATGAATGAATTTGTAAAATGTAACGCTTGTACGTATAACAAATAAATAATACAATTCTGAAGAACATTCGTCCTAAAAATTTATCCACACTTGTAACACGTCTCTAAACAAACAGAAAATAAGGAAGTAAGATCACTATACCTTATTTACTTCACTTTATTTCAAAAAACCTATTTATGCTGTTTTTACACCTTCTTGTTGAGGGTAAATTTTTCTCAAACATTTCTGTAAAATTATTCCAATTGCTTGTGGTTCTGTTTAAAAAGAAATTTTTCCTTCGTTTTTTGAGGTCTTGCTATGATTTGAGATTTCGGTATTTCTAGCCTATCGCGCATACCTTTTTCGCTTTGATCCACGTGTATGATTTAAATAATGCGCAAAACCTATCTTCCTTCTGGTTGGTAACGATTCCCACCCTGAGTTCTCCACCTCATTTCGCCCGTGACCTGGTCCACGAATCACAAATTTTGCTGCTCCCCTCTGAAGTTTCACTGGACCCTCAATGTGGTGTTTAATATAAAAATCCCCAAAATCCTGCACCATACTGGAGAGTTCGAACGAATCAGAGATTTTTAAGCAAGTTATTATGATTTTTCACTCCCCCTTTTTTTAATTTCTCATTACGGAATCTAATGATTTCCACGCTTTTTGTGTCGCAGAATTTACTTGTTCTTGCCACGCTAAATTTGAACTAAAATGATTCCTAGATATTTTCAGCTAATTACTTGACCTTCTTTCTTCCCGCTGACGTAACAACCCAATCGTATATGAGCACGATATTTATTAAACGTTATAGCCCCGATTACTGACCCTTGCGCCTCCCCCCCATGTTACTCTTCGTTCTACTGACAGTTGTTTGCCAAACGTTACCCTTTGAGATTGCCAATTAATAAATTCCTTGACCAAAGCACAACTAACCTGACAATACGCGTCTTGTTTAGTTTCTCTATAAGTGTCACGTGTGACGACGTCAAAAACATTTAAGAATGTTGAATTTCTCCCAGTGTCACGGTTGACTGATTTATTTAAATACTGTTTTTGAAAATAGTTTGTGGTGTCAGTGGAAAGATTTCTAAAATAAAAATAAATGGCTAGTAAAACATCTTGTTAATGGACGATTCACCTGCGTCTGAGCTCAGCAGTGGCGAAATAGAAGCAGTGTCAGATCTTTATGTCAACCAATAGTTGAAGGAGTCTTAAGAGACTATAAAAAACATACCGTCGTAATCTCTTAAGGTTTATAATTCAAATTATGGAAGACGGGGAGAGTGTGTTCCAAACCACGAAGAAGATAAACCTGAAGGATGACGCTTATTGATTTAATTAACTATGGCTGGAAGTCAAAGAAAGTACATTAACACGATCCCGAAAAACGTTACAAAATCCATCAATTATTATGCAATGGAATGGAATGGAAAGATTCCAGACTGTGAAGACGCGAGGAACGAGGACGAAGAAGGCTCTTCTTCGTCCTTAGTTCTGCAGCCCATTAAGGACCTTGGCCTATCGGCTCGACTCGTCTAATGACACCTTCCGAATTTAGAGTGAGACGTGTTCAGTGAATCGATTCCTCAGCAGTCTTAATCCCAGTGTGCGGGAGGAACGTGACCACCGAACGACAATTAACGGAAGCGAAGCGAATATTATGACAATTATTAATTAAGTGAAAGAGTATCATGAGGATGATAAGGGTGATGAAGATTATGGAGTAAAAAATGTCCCACGCAGAAGCTATGTTTTTTTGCGTCATCAGCGAGATCAATCTGGAAAACAAAGACTGGTAACCATTTTTTAAAATGTAAATATATATATAAAATAATTGTTTAATTTTCTATAATTTTTAATATTTCAATTCACGTAAAAACAATTATTTTGTGTATACACTTTCGACTTACGCAAGTCGTGATTACGTATTATTTTGTTATAGAATTATGTGTGCCACGTTTGGTTAAAATTTCTACAGATGCAGACACTCACATCCATTTTTATTTATTAGATTTATTTCAATTGTAAACGTTTGCAGATGAAGTTACATTTGTTGTTGCTAGAGGAGTGTGGAATTTGATTGAGCAAGCATAATTTGCAGGTCTGAGGAAGATAACCACTTGGTGTTTGTTGCTGAACGTGTGTTGTGTGTAGTGCGCAGTGCGCGTGAGCGTGTCTGCGTGGGCGCGTGGCGGAGGGAAACGCGGAGACGTGGAGACGCCCGCGCCTCGCCTCGCCTCGCCTCGCCGCACCGCGCCGCGCCGCGTCGCTCAGGCACTGGCCGTCTGGCAGACTCGGCGGACGCACGCTCAAGGTAAGGACTCGACCGCAGCGCACGCACGTGGCTCCACATGCACGTGCATGAATTATGCATCACACTGCTAGATTTTTAGCGGCTCTATAAATTTAGTGGAGGGGTAGGGGAGATGCAATTTTGCCGAACGCGGGATGTGACTCGACGAGGAACTTTGCAGTTTACGGAGTTTGCTGAAGAAAATTAAGAGAGGTATTAAAGTCATTTTCACGCTTGAAAACTTCACGGTTTCGCGAATTTGAATTTTTTCCTATCCATATATATAGCCTTATCAACCTTATTTGTAAAAAAGTATTTCATTTCGTAACTTGTTTGTATTTCCCCAACAAGTGTAGGAGGAGGATTGAAATGATAATTAGTAAAAATAAGCTTACTATTTCTTCAATCCCTATAAGGAAAACATCCGATTGTCATACCGGTTACCTGTAATAAATCCAGAAGCAATAATAAATATAAAGTTGATTGTAACTATCACTACGAAAAATAATTTACATACATCATTGCAAATATTTTCCCACACTGAATGCATTCATAGAGTCTAAATTTGGAAAAGTATGGAGAAACATTATGTGTAAATTTGAATATAGACCCAACGGGGTTTTAGAAGAAATCAGAAGACCATTGTTAAAACTGGAAATCTTAATAGATACAGCACTAAAATTTTCACATGTCATTATGGTAGGTGTGTGTAAGCAGAATAAATTATGTGAATTATTAGGAGGTTGTCATGCAGATAAAAGTCCTCAGTGATAAGTTAACAGTTATTTATTGTATGGCCAAGAAGCTGAGGAAAGCTGTGGAAGAGGTTGCAAGAGTTAGTGTACTGGAAAAAGAGAAATTAGAGGGAAAAATAATTGTATTGTAACTTGGCTGTTGTACGTATTTTTACAGATTGAGGATTGCCAATGAGGCCGAAAGATGTTTTATTTTATATTATGACGATACAATAAATAATTGTTAACTTACCACTGAGGATTTTTATCGGCTAGACAGCCTTCTAATTATTAGAGTACCGCTGTACCTTATTGGTGAATTTTTAGTTATGGACAAAAACACTTTCTAAAATTTTCACATAAAAAAACCCTTGTTAAATAAATTAATAATTACAAATCTGATCATAATGAATCAATTATTCTGCTTCCACGCACATAATATTATGTTAAAAATAAGCTGTGAAAAATTCAGTACTGTATCTATAACGGTTTCCGAGAAAAATACCTAATAAACGATTTTAACATTGGCAGGATGGGGCCTTCTAATTAATTAATTAAGTCTCTGATAATTGTTGGATACTTATAGACAATATGAAACAAAATAAAGTGAAGATACGTTTCTTTACCAATTTGGTGAACTTACACAAGGATAATTAAAATTGAGAAGGTTTACCAATTGGTAACGGAAACGTTGTACCTTCAATTTATTTATCTTCATATTATTTGTAAAGGGAACTGTATTTAGAAACGTTTCGGTAATACTGACTTAAATGAAATGAGTGTCTTTGTTAATTGTATAAATAAAATAGACCCTTAAAATCTGATCTATTTATTATGCATTGCTGTAAAAAAATTGTACGAAAAGATGGTACTTGGTATTGAATTAAAATTGTGGGCTTGGTTTATAACTAAATTTTAAGACTAATTTGAAAAAGTGATACTTAAACAAAATAGTTTTGTATTGTACATTTTTTTTAAAAATCTAGTATTTTACTGTCACTTAATTATCTCCTGTAATTATTTAAAAAGTAGTTGAATAAATATTCCAGGTCTTTGGTATGCGATATTGAATAATGCAGAACCGTATTGAGTTTTGGATCACCGTTTAGTTTTTTTATTTAAATTTAATTAATCAACTGTATTTAGAAACGTTTCGGTGATACTGACATAAATGAAATGAGTGTCTTTGTTAATTGTATAAATAAAATAGACCCTTAAAATCTGATCTATTTTTATGCATTGCTGTAAAGAAATTGTACGAATAGATGGTACTTGGTATTGAATTAAAATTGTGGGCTTGGTTTATGACTAAATTTTAAGACTAATTTGAAAAAGTGATACTTAAAATAGTTTTGTATTGTACTTTTTTTAAAAAAATCTAGTATTTTACTGTCACTAAATTATCTCCTGTAATTATTAAAAAGTAGTTTAATAAGTATTCTAGGTTTTTGGTATGCGATATTGAATAATGCAGAACCGTTTTGAGTTTTGGATCACCGTTTAGTATTTTTTATTTAAATTTAATTAATATGGAGTACTTTTTATAGAGATATTTTAAGAGGGAAGTCCTGGGAAGTAGAGTAGTGTTGAGGGAAGCGACTTGATTAGTTCAGGTCTAAAATCTTCCTTATTTCATCCCAACCACAGAGATATGGATGATTTTCTGGTGGGGTTCATGACGTTTATGTGAGCAACTGATGGCGATGTATGTAAACGATGAAATACTGTTGGGTTGTGAACCGTTTAAGATTTGTTCTCTTCGGAAAATTTGGAATCGATGAGAATTTATTTCAAATTCTATAACAAAATAGACTTGAGATTTGGCCGTTTGTGGTCTGTGTTTATTACGCCTGATGATTGTCGGAAACCGCTGTCAACTCTAATAATTTGAAAGATTGGAAGCAGGTATTTCTGATTTTAACCGAGTACGGTAATCAGGGAATTCCTTCTCCAACTTTGAGTTTAGTTATGAGGGGAAGCGTACTCCAAATCGCTCTGACCGCAGTCATGAAAATTCATAATAGTTGTGAAAGTCTAGTCTTGTGATTCCAAAGTTACCGTGGAATAATTGGTCATCGTGTGGCAAGGAGCAGTGTCATTAAAAACATATGAGCTTCAACTGTCGCCACTTGTGTTACTCTGACGTATCACCGTGATTTTCATACACCACTGTGGGAAACTATTTCGTGTATTAAATTAGATGAATTTTTAAACAGAATTTGCAAATATTTTCATGATGTCAACTTTTCTAAACCATTCGTATAAAGTGCTCCCCGCTTTTTTTGATTCGATTTGAAACTATACCCTTGATTGCTTTTCGAGATATGGGTTGGAGTTTTAATGCATTTTGTGCCTACCTTCCGGCCACTTATTTGCATAATCTTTTCGAGAACCATAGCCAGTTTTTTCTCATTTGCGAGAGCCCTGCGTTGCTATTTTATTCATGCATTTCTTGACTAGCAGAAAAAAAAGACTCTTCCCTGTTTCGTACATTGAACGAAAACTGTTTTGGGAACAACTCAGGGCTTTCACTTTGAGTAGTACCTGTACGTGGTGGTCTGTGTAACGCTACTTCGGAGATATCATTACATGAAATCGTTTCTGTAAGATTAGCCAGTCGGTCTGTGATTGGGAACCATTTTTACGTCTCTGAGATTGTAGTCCCGCGATGAGAAAGGCGTGTTTCTGCCGATAAGCGGAGGAAACACTTGTAACTACTTTGCATAGTTAATTGTGAACCTCTTCAAGTCACACCTTGAGGACCTTCTCCAGACTAACAACATAACTTGCAATCCACTGCGTTCATTAAGTTATGGTCCTCAATTATTCAATATCACATTTCAAGGACCGGGAAAAGTTATTAAAATATTAACAGCAGAATTACTGAAGGAAAATCAGTCACAGCGAAATACAAAAAAATACACAAATAAATCAAAATACAGTAGTATTATTTTTTAAAAGTATCACTTCTTTTCATTCGAAAACCAATCTTTGCGTACAACTTTTTTAGAGAAATAAATTTAAAATTATGGTATTATAAGAACACAGGTTTTCAATAAATCTCCGTTGTTAAGACTGTAATATAATTTTTATATTATTTACTATTTTGAAACCTAGAAACTTTTGGCCGATAATATAGCCATAATCATCTACAAAAAACATTATAATTTTTTCAATTTTACAAAATCATATATAAATATAATATGTCAAACAGATAATCAAAATGACCACTATTTATAATATATTTTTAAATGTCTCGGATTTGTCGAAAAATAAAACTTTCTATTTTCTCTTAACGTAGATCATTGATTTTCTCTCACTGCATCGGTTCCAGCAGGATACGCGTTTATCCAAAAAAATCCTGCCTATGGGCCAAATGAACTCGATTATATCTTCTCTCGTGTTCGAGAATTGTCCAAAAGATCGTAGAAATCGAGATGGTCAATTTTAAAATTCCTTCCATTGTCCTAAAGTACGGAAACGTACAAGTTCCTTGACATCAGTACTAGACAAATTCGTCGACAGCGCGGAACTAATAGAATTTTTTTAAATTGTAAGGTAATTTGATAAAAAGTTTTAATGATAGGTATTATATATCTATATTATTTTGTAAAATTTTAAATACCTTGTATTGTTTGTAGATGATTATGGCTAAAGTATAGGCCAAAACCTCATTCATTTCAAAACAATAAATTTATATAAAGAAGTTGGTATTGGAGACTAATTAAAAACCTGTAGGGTTGGAATAGAAAAAGTTAAAAATTAATTATATTAAATTAAATTAATAATCCTTGATTAATAAAAAGTGTAATATACGATAAATAGATCAGATTTGAAAGATCTATTTTATATATACAATTATCAGAGACTTAATTCTACATCTAATCCTGTTAAATGAAAAACTATTGACCAGTATGGAAAATACAATTTTTTTCGCAGTTATATGATAGTAGCTTCTTTATTCTTAAATCTCGTGAAACCGTAATTGTTTCTGTTCTGTAATTGTGTGATTCAACTATACTTTAAGCGAGGAGTTCCTTTTAGTTTTGCGTGTACCATAAATTGGGAAACGAATACGACAGATACTGTCAGTAGTAGATATTTTATTTTTTTAAAACCCCTACGACGTTTTTCTGACATTCACATAGTTGACTTATCTTAAAACGCCTGTATCAAACATTCAAATCAAATTTCTGGTTGAGAAATTGATCAAAATAATCCTTATGTTTTGCAGGCCAACAAACAAAAATAATACGTTATCCTTATTTTTCTCATTTTCAAATTTGATTTTACTGTAATTGTGGGTAAGTAATTTTATACTCAGGAACGATGCAATCTCCCGCTACCTTCTATAAACTAGTAATTTGTTTAAAAAAAGTCCTAATCCGGATTTTATAACTATTAAGATTTTTAAAATCTAATCTCTGACCTAGAAATTGGTTTTATAAAAAATTAAATTCTATAGCGGGAGGTTCTGGGCCCGGTCGAATTTTTTCTATTCTTATAAATTTATAATTACAAATTGGATCACAACGGAATTAAATTCGAAAGAAAATTATATGAAAGTCCAAATACAAACGACTGACGTTCATAAGACGGACAACAGTAATAAGAATGCATTATTTTGAAACGTTCGTGTTAAATCCCCATGGGTATTCAATTAGAGTCAATAGTACGATAGTCATTTATTCCTACAAGTAAGTTAGACAGATTTCCTATTTCAACCGAAACACTCAGACGAAATCAATGTTTCACATAGAGAACTATACAGTCAGAAAAAATGACTAATTAAATTAAAATAGTTGACGTTTTGTTTTATTTAAGATTGTGACAAAATTATTGCCTTTCGGACCTTTTCGAAATTTTTAACAAAATTAATAAATAGATATTTATTAATGGAGTTTTGAATGTTATCGAGTCTCATTGAAATGCCATGGGATGTAATACATAAGTACAGTATCAAAATTATAAATCCGTCTTCTTAAATTTTTAATCATTGAAGCATAAAATATTAAACATATCTTAACATTTTGTTTCAAGAAACTAAAAGTAGGTATACTGAAAATTTTGGTATTGAATGGGAAATTTATACCGGGGCAGTTTAGAAACCCCTCAAGACATCATCGAATTCTTAAACGGTACGGAGAAGTTAATAACGAGTGTCTGGGAAGATAATGACAGGACACGTCATTTTGAGATTTCAGTCCGAGATAGGAAATTTGGCAACGTTGTACTTTCGGAACAGGTCTGCACAGGGTTTATATTTCCGTCAGGATAATTTGAGCCGAGGCGAGCCGTAACTTTTCCAACCCCTCTTATAACGTGCCGTAGCGAGAATAAGAATTTGCAAAGACATCTGATGCATTATTTATTGGTGTTCCGGCGCAGCTTTGGTCACTGTCTACGTGGAGATGAAAGTCACAAATAATAATGGCCTCGTATTTGCGGGAGAACGGAATGACTGAAACCATGAAACGCGACGTCCCTTTATCATGTGCACCGTCATTTTAGTTTTGAGTTTTCATGGAAACGGCAAGTTTGTTTATTTTTGTGGGACAAGAAATGGAAGACAAAAAAAAAGTGGTTATGAGCTGGTGACTGAAGTTGATTTTTTCGTGGCGCGTGTTCCAATTCGGTTTCTGATTCGTGTAATTATTACTTTTTAGGTTTGTGGTCTAACGTCTGGAAACAACTGATAAAGATTTTGAGGGTGTTTCAATCGACTGTACATACTACTGAAAGAGTATTTTTAGACAGAAGATACAAGTGAAACAAGGGAGTTATAGAGTAGAATTTCTAAGTCTAAAATTATTGGTCGTTTTGAACCATCCAGAGAGAATCGAGTGAAACCAAACGACTGCAAAGTTTCTCAAGTTACTCTACACGAAGAAAATTTTGCTTTCTTTTCGTATTTGAATGTAGATGGGTCGCATTTTATCTTGTAATTTTTTAGTTTGAGTAGCTCGGATTGGAACTGGAATGGGGTGAAGGGCAGTGACCGGGTCATAAAGGGCCAGTGGAGGAAAAATTATTTTGTAGGAGCTACTGCGGATGAGGAAAATAAAAATACTTAAAATAAATTGACGTATAACTGGAGAGAAGTAGCTAGTGGCGTGAAAATACAATGCGCAACCGTGTTGATAATTAGTTCAATTTATCACGAAACTTTATTACGGCAACTAGGTCGTGTTCTGCTCAATACCAAAGATATTCTGTTCAGTTCAGGATATGTTGAACGTCAAAAAACTCGTCCGTTAAGAGATAACACGCACATGATGTAGTAAAAGGAGCTTTCTGTTCTCTTTATTGATTGATTTATTTTCATTGGCATGTATATCACAAATAGTTAATCTTTTTTTTAATTGTTTCAAATTGTTTGGTCAGGCCATTAGCTTGTTACCAGGGAGATTATTCCAGGCCCGAATTGTTCTATTTAAAAATGAAAATTTTCCTATATCAGTTCTCTGTTTCCTTTGTTTAACCTTGCACGAGGTATCTCTTTTGGAAAATTAAAAATATAAGAACGTTTTGTAAGAATTATAGTAGCGTTACGCCAGCTTGCTTCACCAAGAGGAGAGATTCCCCCTGACGAAATACTCCCCTCGACCTTATTTCCATTTCACTACGCATCTTATACGACATTCTATATCTCACGACCTTTACATAACCTTAGCATTCAAAACCGCCGTCTTAGTTCGTAAATTTTCTTATTACAACTCAACAGTTGGTATGTTACTGACCCATTATCATAGTCAATAGTGAAATATGTTTTAAGAGCACATAGAATCAGTCATGGAAATATTTTGCTATACGATCAATATAAATTCCAGTAGATGTTTATTTTATTACCTACTATCTTCCCATTCGTTGGTTATTGACAGTTGTAAAAGAAATATCTTTGACAATATGGACTGGAATATTTTGTTTAGAGCAAGGGTAATGGGAGCTTCCCACTCTGAAAAGGCACCCATTGATATAATTAATTTATTTGGGAAATACATTGAAATTTCAACTTGTCTCTGCTAATATACAGCCTAAATACGTTATTATTTTTTTCATAACATTTTTTTGGCAACAAAATTTTGGTCAACATCCCGTAGCAAGTTAATTCACGAAGATGTGTGATAATATTTGAATTAAATACATTGTGAATCTTTGTAGCCTTATAAATTAAGTAGAAGTTTAAAAACGTCTTCGAAATTGCAATAAATTTCCTGAGAACGGGGGAAATTAATTAGATGGTACTTTATTAAAATAATGGTACTTTATTAAAATACGAGCCGTGGACTAGAAAATAAATTTCCGACGTTGTAATGGCATCTTTCTTCAACAAAATCGAATTTATCATCTTGTACTTAGGTATGCAAATGCAATGCAATACGTTGTAATGTGTCGTGAATATATGTAAATCGGAGTAATAAAGTTTAACGTTCTATTAATAAATCAGGAAAAATTATTACTTTATTCAGAAGATAGAAGTAATACACAACGATTTTTTGCTAAAGGCAGAAATCAGTTTTTATAAATTTTATAACTGTTGTTCTTTAATGGAATCCCCTATTACTGTTTTTGTAATTTATTATTAATATTGATATTATATGTTAACGTGTGAATGGGAATAAACTTAAAAACAGATGAGATTTTATGCTTGTGCTTCTACTTTTTTTGAATAGAGAGTGAGTGATTGGAGGAAATCAAAACACAAAATCGTGGAATTATTTCCAGGTGTACAATAATTAGAGCCCAGCTGCTACGTTCTAGTAACCCGCAAGCACCAATCAAAAATCACCAGGTAGACTGGATATTGAATTCTGAGCTTAGCTAAATATATCGATTACTTGACAAATTTTGTTGTTAGAGAAATTAGTGGAGAGTGTATCGAATCCTTATGTTTTTAATCCACGCCAACAGGATCTCTCCAAACTTATTTCTCCAGCGCACCGCTGGACTGTTATCTCTGAGATTTCTTGGCAACGTTTGAATCCCTCGTGACAATTGATGTCAGTTCGTAGAACAGCCGTCCTGGATAGAAATTTTGCAACCTATTTCGAATGTAGCACGTCGCTATTTATTTGAGCGCAACGCTCTGCTGCAAGGTGATGCCAGTCGTCGTTCCGATTGCCAAAGCGTGAAGTGCCCTTCTGACGGCTGGAATGCCTCAGTAACCCGATCTTGCCTGTTAATACCGACCCGACACCAGCTCATCCGAGAGCGCGTGCACAGCTACTTATCCCTCAAGGGCGTCCATACCATCCAAAAAAATCGAACAACGGAAATCCAGACGACGTGGGACTCGAACTCCGGCTCTCACGAATCACTCAGGGGTAGGTGACCCGAACTTTTATAGAAACTGCCGAATTGCAAATGATTTATCATTCTCTAGTTTACTTCGTGTGATCCTGTATTTTTAGAATATTGGATTAGACACTCCGGCTGACGCGTCCGTTTCGCGTCTGTGTTTCTCGTCAGCTGATATTACCAGCATCTGATTTCCTGCCAGCCGTCCATTGATTTGAGAAAGACAAAATCAGGAAGAATTATGCAGTGGCCGGTTGAATTTCTAAGCGGGTTCTATTCCAATCGTGTACTTCTAATTTCCCTGCATAGAAAAAAATATGCCCCTTATTTTATCGTAGCTTTGAACGTTCAACTGGTGGCCTGTTTCTTATTACGAAATAATCCTTTACGAATTCGAAGGCCAAATATAAACTCGAGAAATTTGCTCGAGAAATCGCTCCGTGAATTTCCAGTCAGGTTAAACAGCCAACTTTATCTATTAAGAAAGAAAAGAATCGCATCAGGTGAATTTTTTTTTGGTCGCATCAACAATTGGAAGTTTTATTAGCGATCCGACTTGGGCTTTCCATAATCAGTTTATTCTAAATGTCTTTGCACAGTTGAGTTTCCTTTATGAATGCTAATAGGTTGGATATAGCCTACGCGTTGTTGCATATGTCTAATCTAGAGAAGGAGCAATAGTTATAGTTCTGATGATGTTTTCTTGCCCGATAGGATTTCGAAGGCTTATCGCTTCTAATCGGCACTTCTTCACGTTAAGTGTTCGAACAGAAACCGTAGAGAATTTATACTCGTATTGCTAGTACATTAGAATTTGGCGTCTGCTTTCAGTGGCTTCAGGTGTTTGCGAAGTGGCTCTATTAGCAGCCTCCAGATAAACAGACAGCTCCGGACTGTTTATTCCTTGTAAGAAGGCTATATTAGCTATTAAGTCACCCACGAAATCGGATGCCTCAATTATACTGCAATTACGTATTAAGAGACGAGCTTCATAGGCTTGCGGTAATCTAGCCCATTAAGATCTCAGTTTCGTATTTAATTTAGTGATAGTTACATGCAAATATAAGTTGAGGTCTAAAATGTGATATTATGCAAGGAAATTAAATCTGCTTTGTGTTAAAAGATTTACATTGTTGTAAAGCTGAGTTTTCTGTGTTTCAGCTAATGCTGATCATTTACAAGACTGCTACAAGCTCTTAAAATAAAATTTGAACTTTGTTCGACGGATCGTTGCTTTGCTCGTAAGAACCGAATGGCTCGTAGCGCATAAGAAATATTTATCCATTACCAGTTAAATATAAATGTAATTGGCCGTTTCTCTCAGATAAAACAGGTCAACGCACTATAGCGGAGAGCGCTATTTTTGTTCCTAAATAAAAATTAAATAAAAGAACTAAAATTTTCTACAATCGTACACCACAATCCTTACAAGGATCCTTTGAACAGCACGGTGGTTAAATTTTATTCATATGATAAATATTGGTTAACCCAACGTATACAGCGGGAAAGTTTTGCGTCAAACGAAGTGGCCTAAATAATAAGGGAGAAATTTAAAAAAAATTGAATAATGTTGCTTGATAATGAATCTTTAAATGTGCCCTATAATTTATTAATATGGTTCGTTTCTGAACTTATAAGCGAGTCATGGTAATATCCCATCGAAGCGACATTCTTTAGGGTTTTACTAAGCTCCGGAGCACGGTCATGACGTCTTTGTTTTGACGAATAGGGGAGAGGATTTTCGTTGTCCTTGTCTCTGCGAGGAGCCGTGACTGTATGTGCCACGGCTATAAAGCAAGGTGCTCGAATCATGTTTTATTCAAGAGCATTTAAAAATTAAACTCATGCAAGTTTCCTGCCTGTCTAAATATATCTGTGTGCTGTTAGGTCCCTCTTCAACAGATGCAGATGAATGCTCTGAATGAAAAACAAAGAATCTTTGCATAAAAAATGACGCGAAAAAAGGTTTAGCTCTTATAGACGACTAATCTCATCGTATATTAACAGAAATGAAATAACTAGGAACAATAAGATCTACATTACCTACATTCGGAATATTTTTTGGAAATTAGTTTAACTGATGAATATATTGAAATGCCACGACGGATGATTCCTGTTTTTATCGCTATACGTCAAAATACTTTCGAAGTGAGACTTCTCTTATTTGCCTTACGTATTTATAAATACTTCAGGAGTTGTGACACGTTTAATGCAACCTACACACAAAGTTGCGCGTAACATTGTGCTTTCTGTCGGCACCGAATCCAATTCCGCGTCAGATAGGATTCTTTAAGTAATGAGAACATTAAATAGTTGGAAATTCTCTAAGAGTATTTTTGGATGATTAATAGCAAAGCGATCCCGGTGGGCTCGCGCAACTTTCAAACAATTCTGATTCGTACAAGCCACTTTGGCTTTCCGCCACTTCAACGAATGTGCACTATAAATGCTCTATCAAGTCGTGCTATTGGTACTGCAATTACAGCATTATTCGAAAAGTTATGTTACTGTGAAGCGAACAGTTACCCATACAGTCTTTATTTTATGGATAACACATCCGATCAGGAACCGACCCTGTCACTTTTCCCGGTAGGAAAACCTTTATTAAGAAAACAAAACAAGAAAAAGCACATTAATACTAATACAAACAAATTTACGGAAAATTGAAAATAAAAAATTCTCATATTTAATGAGGCAACGACAATGAACTTACAAACTAATAGTACCTACAATTCTCAGAGATAATTTCAATATATATTTAAAACAATATACAAAGTCTAAACGTGAATTAAAACAATCTCTTTCGAAGTTTACTTCCTGTAAAACTGCGAATGTCTTTCAGACCTAATTTATTACTCAATTCATGTTTAGTCGCCAACGTTGCTAACCCATCAAGACGATTTTGAGTAGACATTGTTATTCAATAATCATTTATTATTTTAAATGAGGGAAGTTTTTCGCGACAGTAGCAACAGTTATGGGCAGTGTTATCAAAATTAACAATGCTCAATTTTGGCTCAATTTAAAGGGAGCTAATGAATTTCTTTGTTAAAAGTTAAGGAAGTAGGCATATTTCATCAATTAGTTCTAAGCTAGGACCTGAGAGGCCGTCTTAGAGACATTTTTTTATTGATAATAATTTACTTGACCTGTTTTCTAGATTCAGTAACAGGTCTTTTTAACAATATTTTTCTTTTGTTGGTACATTTTTTACATAGATATAAATATGTATCGTCTTAGAGACATTTGGAGCTCAAGCTCAGGTGGTTTTGCCGTTCTTAAATTTTGTCGCAGTAGGCAGTCGCCTGATCAGACAACCGTGTTCCACGCGCTACAGTTCTTTTCCAAACGAATGTAGTGCAAACCAGGTTGAAATATTTACGCTTCTGCTATTATGTTGTATTCTGCGTTGTATGATCGAAAAATATTATTCTATGTACCAAAAGTATGACGGAAGCGAGGGGGATCGTCTCCATCCGCCAAAGAAGGTCACAACCCTCACTACGCAACCAAGATATTTTAATATTCTGCTGCACATCGTTGCAACGTACAAGGGAACATCATGCTGTCACCTCGAAATATTTTAGTTCTCCTATTCTCAGGGCAAGGAACTGCTTGATTTAACAGAACTGCCAAGGTCGGCCTATCGTGTGAATAATGCCCTTTGATGATTTCGATAAACAGCCTTTGTAAAAATTAATATTCATATCGAATGTAATTGTGCTTGCTCTCATTCCGTTTACGATTTCTATATTCTATTCTCTTTTCTTTCCGTTGAATCCACCGCCTATATATCTTCCCGTTTCTAAAATATATTGTTTTCCGTACTGTCATAAGATTGAATGTACTAATGCAGTTTACTTATATTTTTTCGTGGTTGTATTGGGATGTGTTAATTACTCAAGGCTGAAAAATTTGGATTGCGTAAACTTATTTAACATTTAATAATTGAATCCTTAGTATTTTTAGTGCTACCTTATAAAACGTTATGTTCATTTCTTTTTATCAATCATGACTTTTTGCAAATAGAAAGTTGAAAAAATGAGAATTCTTAAATTTTTTTTATAATTATTTGGCTTACACCATGTATTATTATTATTTCCGTGTGTTCTTTACGGAAAAACTCGTGAATAGAGACGTACATTGTATTTTTTCGGAAACCACTGGTCTCTAATTTAGAAATGGTAGATTAAATTCAAATTACAGTAAGGTCTCTCTTGACTATAGTAACAGTTTTCAATATTTACTATGCCTAATTTGCCTTAGTACAGATAGATCGAGGAAATCCAACAATCGACATAATTATAACAAAAATTTACATAATTTATGCAGGCTTGTGTGGGGAAAGTTATGAGCGAGCGTAACTTATTTCAAATAAGATCTTATTTCGTGGAATCGCCGAGAAGAATCGAATACGATTTTTGTTAGGAATCCCGGGATGTTTCGGCAATATATCAAAACACGGCTGAAGTTGGAGAAGGCTCGCCGCATTCCAGCCATTCGTCAAGAGGCCCTCGATGTGTGCGGGATATTTATCTGCCCTTTGCAATTAGATCGTCTGTTTTCTATGCCGTTCTATGCACACGCGAAGCACGCGCCGGCACAAAGGACAGGACTTCGATGCCCGGCATTCGGATGTTCACATCAAAGAGCTTTCGCTCTTCAACACACTACGTCCTCTCATATCTTCTCTACATCCGTCATTCTTAAACAACCTTTTACAATTGATTACACATTTTATAGTGAATCAGATTAAACTCCAGGCTCCTTTTAAAGACCATTTGAAAGAACGAAATGTTACGCTTTGTCTGTAAATAAATTGTCACGCTATTTTCCGCTGAACATGTTGCTGTAGGCATTAGGAAAACTTAGAACTTTGATGATGGTGTTTGGGAAAGCTTACGGAAAGTTTTCCGGGTGTAAACCCAAGAACAGTTCATTATAATTGGCCAAGAAATTTACTGCAGAGTGCGTGAGCACTTGCACATAATATTTACTTACATAAATGTATGTATATTAATTGATAAATCCTAACAGCAAATAGAATATACACAGTGATCGAAAAGTCGCGCACGTCTCTTCCTGTCAGTAACTAATCCGGTTTGACGAAAGCGGTCAATTAATATTGTTAGGCACTGTTGGATTCCGATACTTCTCAAGAATAAGTATACAATAAATGAATATGAAAGACTGTTCAACAATAAACTAGTTGCTCTTGGGAAAACAACAATACTAAGGACGTGATGTGACCCCACATTGCTGACGGTAATACCAGTGGTAGTCGATAGACATCATTCAAAAAATTATTATTTACAGGCACATTGAGTTAGATGTGCGTAACTTTTCGATCTCTCTGCAGAACTCTTTATATGCCGCGCCAGTCGAGTATATTTCTCTAAAATGAATAGATAAGAGACGTTAAATTTCGTTGTATGAGTAGCACTTGTATCATTTGTTATTAAGCTGGTGTTTTGCTGCCGGTTTTTTCCTGATGCTTGTTTTGGCAACGAACGAATTTTAGGCAATATTTTAATTGAATACCTGTTTTTTTTATAGTAAGGTACATAGCGATCCTTTAACAAAAAAGTATTATTATTTTTCTTTAACAAAACAAGGCGAAGGATCCGGGATCTCCTCGACCGTGCAAAAGCCCAATTCCTGTTTCGCTTATAGCAACTGTGTGGCCAATGTAACTCAAAGGTATTATTACCTGGTTTATCCAATATATAATTTTTTTAGTAACCAAAATGTGGCGACGAAACGTCGTTAAATGTAATTAAAAATTGGTCGTTAATTTATTTCATTTAAAAATTATTAATTTTGCGAGATGAAAATATATCCCTGAAAATAGTTGCCACAAGGTTTTAGATCTTGCAAACATGATTTACAGTTTTTGAAATCTTAATTCGCTTGGTCGATTGAACGTGAACCCGTAAGAGAAAATTATTTTTAATTAATTAATATGTATTTTAAATTAAAAATTATAAATTCAACTGTCCTCCATCCAAGTGTGTGTTTGTACAGATATATTTTTTTCCAGTAGGGAAGTTATGTGAGAGAAATGTTGGTCAGCGCTTATTGAGCGTGAGAAATTTGTGTGATGATTAAAGAGTGTCGGGAACGCGATCGCTGCCTTAATTTAAGAATTTGTCGGTTTGGCCCCTTCATATCGAACGGCGCTTGTTAGGAAGGCGAGTCACGCCGTGCCATTCTGGAATAACATCCGCTCTTCCCGACAAGCTAGATACATCATAATAAAGGACCCATCCGCACTTCATTTTACGTCTCCTTGCGAACAGCTTAATATCACCGCAATTAATCGTCGTAGAGGAAAGGACTTAATGCGAACGTGATTGTTCGAGACTCGGAACCGACTCAGATGGAGAGGCCTGACAATGATGCTCTTCATATCGTGTCAGTTGACACAAATTAATCGGCATTGCGAGATCAATATACGAATTGAATTATTTCAAATGACTATATGATTATTACGAGATCAATTGACACCGTACCTATTTGTAAGAACTTATGGCCATCGACTGTGATCATTGTGCTCCGATTTACCAAATCACCTAATATATCCTGTATTAGAAGTTGGATTAATTTCGTTAAACTAGAAGAAACCTACGTTCGAGTCAGTCTTTGCGATATATCATTTTTAAATTAACTGACGGAACGGATACTCGAAACATGATTTTGCAGTCGGTCTTTCTCAGGACAGAGATTGTTCCGCCGGAGCCAAGGAGGCTGCTCTGTATCATCCTCAGCACTGCAGGCCTCTTGGATAAATTAACCAGCAGATGCTATTTTTTTCTTCGGCAAAGAAAAGATACGACGCTCTTGAAGAGGCACGACTACGTCTGTACAGCGTCGTCCATAATTTGCGTTGCAGCAGACGGAGTTAGTTTCGACTAATTCGTAAATGAATCTCTGATGCTGACAAACATATTAATGACAAATACTAGGAAAACGCTTTCACACGTACCTCACGTGTATTAGAAATAAGTAGACTGAAAAAAAAATACGAATATAGGTGACGGTTCCCAACCCACTCCTGTTATTTTCATTTCCGTTATTACCATTTCGAGTAGAGAATGGACTATCAAGAAATACCTTACCTTCCATTCGAATACATACAGGGATACAAATCCTGCGAATTGTCCGAAAAATTCGCATTATCAGCGACTAGTTTCCTTTAAACACAACTTATTCATTCTATACAATAAAAAAGGATGTTATTTGTTTTTACATTATTTATACAAATTTAATCGGTAAAAATGTTTGCATATATATTTTAAAAACCCGGAGAACAACTTGTGGTGGTGGAGGAGTAAGAAACCCCTAGCACAAAGGGAAGTAATTACAGTTTTAAAAATGTGAATGTTTCAGTCTGCGTCAAAGATACGAATTGCAGGGAACTCTCACCATATTTAATTTCGCGCAATATGGACTGACTATTTGATACATTATTAAATCGATTAACGTCTGCTATTAAATAACTAAATAATTTCCGACCGATTTTTACAGACAGGTTTTATTTTTTATTTAAACGACGTTTACTATTTGATACAGTCTGCAAGTGTCGCATTTGATCAGTTATATCCTGCAATAGGAACACCAGGAACAAACGGGAGGATGATAAAAACAAAAACAAAAAGTATTTTTAAATACGCATATTTCCGTTTCATTTGTAACCGCCTTTCAACATGACATATTTTATGGAACCACGATTTAATTTTGATCAATCATATCCTGTAATACAAATTTCAGGAAATGTAAAAGGGCCATAAAAATTGGCAATTTTTTTAATATAGATTTGTTGAGAGTTGCAAAGACTTACGAAATAATTTCAAGTGATAATTCTTGAGAATCTTGTGTTGTGTGTGTTGCTGAATTCTGTATACTTAATAATGTTTAAATACGAAACAAAATTCCATCATTATGGATTTAAAAGATTTGAATGACGGTGTATAGAAACATATGAAATAAATTAAAATGATAATTCCAAGGAATTAACAATATTACATATAATACAGGATTTTAAAGTACGTGTTACGCAACGCGGTTTAAATATATTGAAGCGAAGTTGAATTTCGTGTTCTTCCGAAACCATATAATACAAATGAGCACCCGGGCAACGCCGGACATTCGGCTAGTTTTATCCCAATTTAGACATAATGTTAAGATAGTTGGTTTCCCTGTAAATGTTCATGGTTTTAATTTCTCTCACACGTTCGTCTTTATTAGAACCATTACTACGTTGTTTTTCACGGAAAGATGTGAACAATATAATCACAGTCTTATTGTCCATGATATAATATTTGAGCTAATAAAGCTATTAATCAAACTGTATGACTACCCATTCCATTCGATTTAAACAAAGTAAAATTTCCATATTTCTCAATGTTTTCACTAATTTGTTAATGTTTATTATTTATATATTTACTCGTCTGTGCGCCTTTCAGGTTTATTCTAATCTTTGAAATCTAGATTTTAAATATAAAATCTGTTGTCTCGTTGTACCATATGGGAAGAGATTCTAAGTGAGCTAATTTTTCTTGTAGTAAATCGGTATCCATTGTTATTACCTCACCCACGAATATTAAGTAGCTAAGTTTACTTGTCCACATCGGTGGAATTCCAAGATGCATTTATTGCAAGCTTCTTACTTTCTTCGGAAGCCCGGGTCACGCATGTCTTAGATTGCTTTAATTGCGCTGACCTGCATAAGTCAACTGCTGAGCTCATCTAGCCCGGTAATTGCTTTATATTTAACAATTTAACAGACATCGCGTGCTGCCGATTCATCCGCAGGAATTTGCGCTCATGACTTTCTGTGGTTGGCGTATTTACTTCTTCGGCTCTCTCGATATTTCAGCTTTGCTAGCAACTTTACGTAATTCGTGAGATAGTAAGCGGCAGTTTTGATTAATTCACGAAATTAATATGACTTACAAACGGAATGAAATGACTAGGTTTAAATGGGTTGTACCCTCTTTGCTTTGAGTTTGACAAATGAGGGAATAAAATCGTGTTCTAAATAATAACTATAGACATATAGCTAGTTAGCTGTCTCAAAAAACTATGCGCAGTCCTCTGACCTTGGGTTGTAGTGAGGGTTGGTTGGAGCTCACTTTAACACGAACATTTGCTATTGTAATTTGGTAGTGTAAAACCTAATCTGAAAACATTGAAACAATGAAGTATATTCCGATCAGATCTCCGTAAAAGTCATCCGTTAAAGTCAAGACCTAGTATATATCCCGTTTAGGAATGCTTTTATGAATGAACGCCAGCTTACCAACATGTTCTTCTACCGATGCTTCTCACGATCTATACGTGGTTGTTAAAAATGATCACATTTATCATCTTAATTGTCCAGTAACGGAATGGAACTATTTACATTCCCTTTTCAAAGCTGTCGTGATAGTGAAGTCACATAGGTGTAATTTTAAGCCCTTCGTTTTTATTTATTATTGTCTCAATTATTTATATGTTCTAAATTACTGTTTTATGGATCTTTCTTATTTAAATGTAATTTTTAGAATTTACTTTGCTCAAATATGAGTAAAAGTTGACCTCATAAAAGCCACGAAGTAATAATTATAGATTTCCTAAATGTCATTTTGGGAAGAATCTACAACAATTTGGAATATAAATAAATTATTTCTAATTTGATGTTATAATTTAGAACAAGCATGATTTGAATACAATAAAATTAATGTAATAAATACCCCTGTTAATCAGCCAATAAAACTAGTTTACTGCTTTTATCAACTTTTTGTTTCAAAAAGTTTTCCGTTACATCCGTCTTCCGAATACTGAACTAAATGTGAGTAAAGCTTGAAATTAAATATATAGTAATGAAATCAGTATTCTAGTTATGAATATTTTGTTGCATTGATGTAATTCATGATCGTCTAATTTAGTTTCATAGCTTTGATGGCTCAGCTTCATAATGATGATTTCTTCTGTTCTATTTTGTTCTCATGGTGAGAATAATTAAGGAAGCATGACGAATATACTCACAACTAGTTGCCACGTTGAAATCGTGTAACGTAAGGAATGCATCAGGCGTGGAAAGAAATATAATCAATTTTTGTCAATGAAACCTTTTTGACATCCACAATTCATTGTAACTTGAGTGTCTGTATTTTTAATCCTATTTTCTGAAAACTAGTTGTTTTGAGACGGATTCCCTCTAATGGCTTTAGTCGTTTATAATCATGTTATGTGAGGATATACGATACCAACAACAGGCTCATGTCAGATTTGCTCGGAGTTTTTTATTAAACTCATGAATGAGCTAATGAGTGTGGACGGCGCGTGGGCGAAAAATGTCCAGATTTCAGTGACTGGCAGCGGCTTTCTTGCTACAAATAGCGCTGAAACCTATCTGGAAATAACAGTCATCATTTTAACCTACACGATTCCCGTGATTTATGTCACGTTACAAAGAAAGTTTTTTTTTAAACACGATATTTTATTATTTCATTCTCCAAATATTACAGCTGTCTGTCAATTATATTTTCAAAATGTAACATAAAATTTATATTAAATGCCGCAATTTTCCTATACTAATACAGATTTACATTTTGTTAGTGATGTCGAGCTTTTCCGATCTTAATTGGTCAATTAACTTTCATGGTCTATCGAGCTTTTTTGTAAGCATTTCTTCTGTTCTTAGATAATTTTTAAAATGATTTTCGTGATTCAAAAGGTTTCCTTCATAAATAAACTACTATTTGCTGTATACATGGTTTTACCCGGGTATTTATAGGATTTTTCAATAAAGACTGGTCGATGTTGAAATGGAATAAACAAGCCCATATGTGAGGTATTAACTAAATTCTTTTGCTATTAGAAAGGGTCTATTTAACATGAGTCTTTCAAATAAAAAAAATCCGTTAACACCTCACACACACACACCTTGTTTTATTCCATTTCAACGTTTCAACATCGTCCCCCTTTATTGAAAAACTTTATATTATGAATTAATTCCGCTTTAATCTTTTGGTCAGCCCGTGATTTAATTGGCATAAATCCTATACCTATTGGGGTTAGCTTTAAATTAATCAGGATGACGACTAACGGTACCTTAACTCGGTCAAGAATTCGGTTAATATCTTAAACCTTTGGAAAATGAAAAATATGTCGGGTGCTTTAATTGAGTTTAAATTCTCTCCGTACTCCAGAGGGAGTCCCAAATAAGGACGGTACTTAACATATAGAGAAAATAGTCCAGTTACCTTAAAGAAGTTAAAATAATCACGGGAGATAAAATATTTCTGCTTGCCGAATGTTAAATTTCGGACATAAAGTATACCTTCTTTCTTAAGTATATGAGAAAACATTTAATATTATTTTATTTATTTGATAAGATTTGATCATATTATAAATTATCTACTTCAATAGATGGGATTTTGAATATTTGTAGTTTCTGAGCAAGTGATATTTTGATTTCTCTTAATTTTTGAAAACATATTATGCTATAACTTTTTAACAATTACAAGAAACGTAAATCCCTGAATAAGGTACAGTAAAGAAATAGTGAAAAATTCTTATTTTTATGTACACAGACAAACACACACACATATTTGATTTGACAATTTAATGCTTTTGACGGCTTTTACAAATTAACTTGAGAAAAGCAAATAATATGCGTGTGACATCTATTGTCCATTGCAATTTCACAATCAAAAGCACACACGAACTGAAATGTCGCTGTTTGTATTTGATTAAATTCAGCTCAGTGAAGCGCGCCTTCTCATTCTGCGAAACCAATATGAAATACACTAAGTTGTAGAAGCACGGCCACTAAAGTGGAAGATGATAGAACTAATTCCGAAAATTCGAGGAGACCCCTGCTTCGTCTGTGTTGAATTATGACGAAAGCCATCTCGGGACTAAGCACTACGACTCGCGAAATTTCATCGCATTCGGGTAAATGGCAAAGGAATCCAAACGGGACGAACAAAAATACATACATTTTTATTTATATGATATCAATAAAATAAGAATGCTTTTGAATACAGTTCTCTTGAAGGCTATGAAACTGAAAAAAAAATCAGGATGGACAAATCTCTACCGGATTGGGAATCGAACCCGGGACTTCCATGCTACTATTTTCTACCGTATCAATGCTGTTGCCATCAAGCTATACCAGCTTAGGAGACGGTGAGGTGAGATTCTTGGTTAGACCTGACATATTGATAACACAAAAGTCATATGTTAAATGTTTTTTCCCCCCAAATTGAATGGCTGTTTCTCTAATATGTGGTAAATATCATTTCTAAATTATAGCTGTTGGCTCATCGTCCACTCTGTCTTTGGTATCAACTTTACGAGCTGAGACTGGAAGTAAGGAAGTAAGAGAAACCTCTTGGGACTCGTCCTTACAAGTACCAGAACACTTTTCATCGGGATATCTGTTCTTTAAATTCTTAAATGCTCTCAACAGATACTTACGTTAACTTAGACTTTTATTAATTTTCCACGTCTATTCAGCTTCTACTTTCAAGTTAATTATTACACTAAAAAACCGTAACACTCAAATTAATTATACGATGAAGCTATTCGTCGTGTATTTTTTTTGTATTTTCAAAAGCAAAAGAAATGCTAAATATGACCATCAATAACATACTCAGCGATTGTTAAGGTATAACAGATTCTGAGTGGAAGTAGAGTTGGTGTGTATTACGTACAGTAATTAAGAACCGTAAGGAAACATGAGATGAATTTAATAAGCATCGACAAATACTTTGAAAGTGGGTTTCAGGAAGTTAATATTCAAAATTATCGTAACACCGTGTATTTATTTAAAAGATCTGGCTTGCATATATATATATATATATATATATATATATATATATATTCATGAACAATTCTCGGGTTTTCAACCGGGTAAGTATAAAGTTTGAACATCCCAGTCTTGGTGTTCAAACTTTATACTTACCCGGTTGAAAACCCGAGAATTGTTCATGAATAATATACACCGGGAAAGCCCACGTTCTCTTATATATATATATATATATATATTGTGGTGATTCATGACCCTTACATTCATCGGGTAAAGCAAAAATAATTTAGTTTTTGTTATTAGCGTACACAGGACATAAACGAGAATGGTTTGGTGGGGCCGAGTAGGCGGGAAACGTCACCGTCTGCAACATTGTTGATTGCCTGGAGTGCATTGTAGATTCAACAGTTGGTTCGGGGAGCTCTCCTGAGAAGGTCGGGGCGAGAGAGAGAGATCAGTGAAGGAAACAATATGCAGAAAAGTTAATTTCGCCATTGTTCGAGAAAGAAGATTTTGTTTTGTAGTAAGGAAAACAAAAAGAGGACATTTTGATAGAGATTTAAGCTGAAGAAGAGGCGCTAGAGGAGACGTGTTCAGCGAAGGAACATCCTGCACGGCAAACCAGGAACGACGTCACCAGGCCATTGTTAATATCTGGTAACGGCATTTTAACCCGGTTTTCCACTTAAACCATTCTCGTTGATTCGCGATTTTTAATACAATTATATCGTTCGTCACCCGCGTTCACGGGAGCAGCCATTTAGAAGCTGCGTAGATTATTCTTTTTGCTTTACCGACTGAGCCAATTTGATTAAATTTTACTCGTAAATTTATAAATTAACTAAAATTTAATTTGAGTTAGATTACTTCTGGAAATTTGATAAAGTAATATTATAATTAAATGGAATATTCAAATTAAATACATTTTTATTATTATTTAACAATTTGATTGTACAAAAATATTTTTGTTGGTGTAAGCAAAGACGAACACCACAATATACATATATATAAATAGAGAGAGAGAGAGATAAGTGGTAAAATTGTATTAGACGTTCCAATTGTATATTAGTTCAACGGTTGAAGTAAAAATACTAATTTGAAGATCAAAATTATGTAATGGCAACATATAAATCATTTATGATATTCTGTTCATAAAATGAGGAAACCGAACACGAACCAATCAGTTAAAACAAAGGATAAATTTGTAGGAAGCGATTACGATAGTGATAATTTTGGTGTAAGTGGAGGGAGGCCATCCGTGTGGTCTGTTGTGCTGGTTATATTATGGCTGAAACATGGAGCAGTAGTAGGACGCGAAAAGGAGGGATAAGAATTATTGTACAGGATACGGATAGTGGCAACCCAAGGACCGAGCTGTCGAGTTGTCAATCCTCGGAAGGGCTTCGACCAGTCTCGTGGAAAGCAGCTCAGGTTTCTCAGCCGCCACGCCCAACCCAAACAAATTCTCTCGTCGGAAAAATTTTCACGCGTCAATCTTTTTTATGTTCCGCCAGTTACAAGATATCCTTCGAGTAACATAAAAACCGAATTTCTTAGTTATGCGTCAAATGTTTATTCTCCCTTTATGCATTCATAACTTTAGTTCCTTTCATCCTAGAATGGAAAACGAGATGAGGTTTAGATATGAGAAATCGCTGCTCAATAAAAAAAGGAGCCTTAAAATTTTTTTGCGACAATAAGTGATGACATAAGTTCTGAATTCCCTGTACTCTGATGATCTGCACTGCTCTTTTTTGGTGGGAACATTTCTGTACTTCCACAACAAAATTTATACCCATTCTTAATGAATGTCATCACCCATATAAATTCTCGAACATTATTTCATTCATCTTTCGTTTTAAACTCACTTTATCAACGTCTACCATAATTGCCTTTAGTTCAAGTTATTTTTTTTAAAAGATCTGACAATACTAGCGTTCTTCAAACGGAGGTGAGTTCCTTTACTTACGTGTAATCCGAAAAGGAATGTTTTTTATTTAATATGGGAAACAAAGATACAACATTACATAAAATCTGGGTGCCCGGCGATGCCCAGGATACTAATATATATAGTTGTTTTTGTTTCTCACGCACGTCGTCGCCACCCCCGCACGCATACATGCAGGTTATCCTATTCTTCATGTCATTACAGTACGACGGATACAAATAGTATCGCGGGAAACGCCGTATAAGTAACTGACCCCGAAAAGTATTTATTCGACAGAAATATCGGCCGATTTTGCATATTAAAAAATTTCTTCCCCCTTCCACCCCAGCCTCTAGGGCTGGTAGCCTTGTCTTACATCAATAGTACTGATTTCCGAGTCGCAAAAAACGTGTGCGCTAAATTTTATTAAAATTTTTCCACGCAAAACATACACAAAACTACAAACACACAAAATTAGAGCTTATTTTACACATAAACAATTTATTTTATTTATATTTTTATTTCGTCTGTTTATTGCGAAATAACTTGAAAATTTAATGAACGATTTATTCAAGTAACAATAAATTTTCACTACATAAAAAGTATACAAAACTGTTTATTTCTCGAGTGCGGCTCTCACACTGTGCCATATAAATACGACGCGTTGGGCCGCTCACTGTCAATTTTTTAACATTTAAGATTAATATTATACAATATAATATTTTATATAGGCCAAATTTTTCGGAAGACGGACAAAATTATTTACTATAATTTCGCAGAGACACATAATATTTCTTTTTGTTTGCCGGAACTAAATTAAAATACTGTGTTATATATGAGATGTATTCATACTTTTACTGAGTCTGCGTAATTGAAGTAACGCCTTCGTAGAACCTACGAATAAATAATGAATAAATGCATAAGTGGCAAAAGTGGAGACGGAATACATTGTAACGATAAAGCTATTCAGCCTCTCACTTATTTACTTACAGTTAGCTTTCATACCTATTTTGATATTTATGTTTTTTGTCGTACTCTGCACGGTGTCAGTTATTTTTCTGCTACATTTTGCGGATGATGTGATGGTTTTGCAAGCACAAAGCCTACAGATAAATCCCTGGATAATGTAGGAGTCGAATCAGGAGACATGCTTTATCCTCGCATCTCACGGTGTTTCTCAGAACAGTTAAACGAGACGAGATAGATTTGTTTTTTAGAAAAAAAATATATCCACCGGCTAAATAAAGCGAGAAGGAACACGCGTGAAAAATAAAGTCACTGGAAAGTTGAAACTCGAGTTTTCTTGAATCATTGTTCCCTGTAAAAGGATGGTTTATAAACAAACTTCGGAGAAACTACTTATTTAAATCTGAACGAAATTATTATTATAACAATTTTTTCAATCGATAGGCTCAAACCTACCGATTGCTTAAATTCAAGTAGCAACGCAATTCATATTAATGAAAGTCGTTAACATCATTTTCCCAAATTATTTACAATAAATTATAAAAAATAAATTAGTGTTCGTAAATTAAATCGACTTATTTGTCTCAGATGGAAAGTAAATATTCTATTAAGGAGTAAAATATTACGTGAGTTACCAAGAAAACGTTTGTTTTGATTTGGAGCTCCGAAGATTAACTAGTATTTAAAAATGTAACACAATTTGACTGTTTACAAAGTATATAATAATGAAATGGCCAAGAACGGCCTCAAGGAATCAATTGAATAAATTAATTAATAGATAAACCTTACAAAGTTTGTTTACAATAAGAATTTAAAACAAAATACAACGTTTCATCTCCTATTTAGAAGTTTAATATTCGTAAAGTGTATAATTTTGACTTTCTTCAAATACTTCTTATCTGAGAAGAAGAATGAAATGGAAAAAGATTTAAAGGTGAAGACGACTGCTTTAAAAATTTTAGATGTAGTGTAAAATATGACTCATTTAAAATATTGATTTGCATGTGACGTAATAACTGACAGCACATTAATATCAATGAAACGAGGTTGCCAACGATGAATATCAGACAGTAAAACGCTTGAGGTCATTCATATAGAATAAAGAAGTATTAGTATCAGAAACTGAATATTTACGGTGTTCCTTGAAAAAGACCCTCCACTTTTAAATGTAGACTTTTAGACAGTAAGATTTAATAAATTTAAATTGAAAACTCTAGTATAGTAAAACAAAGTGTTTGGAATAAAAAGTAGAAGAGAGATTATGGCTGAAATAAATATACCAAAATATCATAATACCAAAATACCATTAGATCAGTCGGCCAACTGCCTCCTAAAACTGGGGGAGACACGGAGAATGGAAGGCTGCGACCGCACAGCAAACGCATTTACCGTCATTCGGAAGGGCATGAGACTAGTATCCTACAGCCCGACCAACCTAATGCAGGTTTTATAGGGTTTTCCCTGCATCTATGTTAGGCAGAACACCGGGTAGAATCTTTAAACTATAGTCCGGGGAGCCTAGTAAACTCTTGGCTACGTTGCTCTACCTTACACACACCCCCCTTTTCAATTGCCATCCTATGCTATTAAAGGGGAGTTGCCTGTTTCAGGATCACCTTCATGTAGCCTGTTACCCCCCTCCTCCCCCAAAAATAAAACTTTTTGATTTATGTTATGTAGACACATAATCAAATTTCCCTTTACATTGTTTAGTTTCCTTTTGTAAAATTTTTTAATGAGGAGTAGAAAGGTTGTGAAAATGTTGGTCAGTGAAGGAGTTAATTATAATATTAATTGGCTGAGTGATAGTTGACAGTTATGAATTGTACGGCATGATCGTGGAAGCAGTAGTCAATTCAGATAATTATGGATGTGGAAAAATGTCATATTCTGTCTGAATATATTATTGTTGAAGCGAAGATAGCCACGGCGTTAGTACCTAAGGTTTTTATCTTGACCATCGTATGTTTTGATTAGATTGCAATTATGAGATAATACTCTCCACCCGTTTTCAGATCCAGAATCAGAATAACGTTTGTGTACGTTTTCATCGGCGAATATGCAATCTCGTACACGCCTGCGGCAAGAGAAATTTACAAGCTAAAATAAATTAATCAGCGTCACTAATTCTTAATACGAACAATTATGTTACCTGTCAGCTTGATTATTCGTATATAATGATTTCGTGTTTTCCCAGTATATTCATTACCTTGTGAATTAAAAATTCACTGTCTTTAAACTTCAATTCCAGCATAATCGTCGTGAATCAGGAATGTTTTGGTGTTCTGAGGGCCAGATTTCCAAATGGCAACCCTGGAAGCCGGCTCATCGCAGGAAGAATACTTGTTAGGCGTCGTACTATTAACTTCCGGGAGAGAATAGGCTGACAGGTGTCCACGACTCGCCTCTGGCGGACATTATGGTCACAACATGGCCTGCAGACCTGTCAATACACCTAATTATGCCTGGTGTTGGCCCAGTGTGCCGCAGGCGTGTACGAGATTGCATATTCGCCGATGAACATGTACACAAACGTTATTCTGATTCTGAATCTGAAAACGGGTGGTGAGTATTTTCTCATAATTGCAATCTAATCAAAACATACGATGGTCAAGATAAAAAAAACTTAGGTACTAACGCCGTGGCTATCTTCGCTTCAACAATAATATATTCAGACAGAATACGACATTTTTCCATTTCCCAATTCAGTGACGAAGGATGTGGATTCTGTTATGGAACATTCAACTGCACACATTTCTACAACGGTTTGGTTAATCTCTTTCCATTACATTATTACGTTGCCTGGTTGATCTCGGACCTTTGAGAAGACTTTCACTTGCACATGCGCGTTGCAGATTCAAATAATCTATTCACATGCACAGCAACCACCACATTGCGATCATTATGTCGCAGAGTACGGGAACAATTCAATTATGAGCGCGTGAAGTGGCAATTCGCAATAAGATAATGATTAGAATTATTAGTGATTCGGATCCTTTTTGGAGGGTGTAGCTTTCCATTATGTTTCGAACTAGCTTTCATTACATTACTCGGCTCTCATCCGGACACTAACGAATCACTTCATGAAGCAATTGCATCGAAACGATCCATTCTCTAACCGTATTTTCTAGAAATACGGTTGCTCTTTCCTCCCGAATGCTGTAACCGTATTCGTTAAAATTTAACATTCAACAGGAAAGGACGAAATGAACATATGAAGAACGTCTTTGATAGTTTACTGTTGTGTGTCGGTGGTTAGTCGACAAAGAAAACTAGTAATTGGCCAAAACTCTATAGTATTATCACTGCGCTGGGCTTTCCTTGACATAGGTAGTCTGCAGCGACATTGATTTGAGATTTACGGCAGGTCATATACACCCTTCATTATATCAAAGTTTGCCTATTTTGAACGTTTCATGCAATTAATATACTTTAAAAACATGTATACTTGATTCAAATATTTCTCTATTGTAACGATATTCCGAGAAATTAATATTTTTTTACGATTGGCCGGCAGATTGATAAAGGCTTTAAATTTATTGAAAGAAATACGGAAGTTTGTGGGAAACCAGAAACATTTAATATGGAGTCACAAGTACAATTATATTCTATAACACTCTACAAAATGGAAAGATAATGAATCTTTAAACATTAACGAAAGTGAATTCTACAGTGAGGAGCCGAAATTCTCCAGTGGAGACTTTAACCCATGTTGACATATTGGGAACACATGCCCAATACTAAAAGATATGTTCCATCCACTATTCTCATCGGATTTAAAATCCAAATTTAATAAACAATTTTCTTAAAAAATTATTAGCTATTGTGCCGGTTTATTTGGCTACAGAAAAAGGATCTTGATTATATTTTCATAAACAAGATGTCATTACTAATTTTAGCAACAATAAAAACCAATAAATAGTACATAAAATTATTTATTAATAAAGGTTTCATAAAAATTATAATGAAAATATTGAGGAAGATAATTACTAAAAGGATTTAGACAAAACAAAATAAAATTTTATTATTACATACTTAAAATTTTGCTACGTTTGTTTAGACTATCCGTCTGCAATTTTAGACAGTCATACTTTTAATCTAAAAATTACAACTTCACTTTCTAGTTTATGTCATAGCCGATGCTCAGTAAATATCTATAATATTGTTTCTACAAAACTAATAGTAGATCCGACTTGAAGGAAAATAAATCAGTGACCAACATAATTTGTAATAAATTAAAAAAATTATAAAGAAAAAATTAGTACACCACAACATTGCGTTTATTTCATTTCTAAAAATAGAAATAAAACCATAATTTGCAAACATGACAAAAATAAAGCAATTATATGAAATTTTAGACGAACATTTCTAAACAAAATCAAAATAAATAACTGATAATTTTGAATGAGCCTAACGCACAAAATCGGGGCCCTGACGACTCTTACAAACGCTCAGCTGTTAAGCGTATGGTTCATATAATCTTTTGACATTTCACCAATCAAATTTACGATTACTTGTATAAAAATGATTTGACACGACTGACTTGAACGCTGAATTTGTGTTCATTGATACGAGTTATTTAAATATTGTTTTGCTTGGCCGAAGTAACGAGCTTCGCAAACTAAAGAGTCAATTTAGTGTATAATATATTGCTTTTCTGAAATACTAATTTTATCTTTGATAGTATTGCCTGAATTTCAATTCTTAAAAGATTTGAAAATAATACGAAGACCATAATTATAAAACAAGTCAATAAGTTTATATTATATGCTTTCAAATAAGCGAGGAACTATCAAAAATACCAGAGTTAATTAAACAATTAATAACCTTTTACCGACTTGAAGAAGGCATAAAAATATGCCGAAACGTTGTTACTAATTAAATTTTAAGTATAAAGTCTGTAAAAGATCATTAATTGTTTAATTATTTATAACAGACGTTAAATTTATCTTTCAATACCAGGGTGTTTTTTTACAGTAAAATGGATAATTTTTCATTTAATTTTAATCAAAAATATAGTAGAAAGATAGTTACTTTTGACAAGATTAGATATACGGTACTTTTGATGAGACAATCTACTTTTTCTACGAGACGACTATTATAAAAGTAATTTCGGTCGCAATGTTTGTGCAATGAACACATTTAAAATTTTATCAATTTATATTTAATGAATTTGTGAGTTGTTCAATAATATTCCATACAATTGTATTATATGTCATATTTGTAAAATCTGGTTATTTTGTATTTTTAGAGTGTTAGGAATTTATTAATGCACCTGATCTCCAATGAACATAGTTCGTGAATTACTCAATTTTTCTTATTAAATTTTTTTTGACAATTTAGGCTGTTTACTCGTTTAGTTCTACCAGGATTTCAAACACTTTTAAAACACGTAATGACCTGCAAGTCTCGTTTTAAGATACTTGAAATGATTCGAGAAAGAGTGACGGAATCTGTAGTTTTTATACTACGAATATGAATTTCTGTTACTGTTGAGAAGCATAGATTCTTTATTATTGTATTGTTAAAAATACTAATGTCTGAATAAAATTTCCTACGGAGCATAAATAAGTGATAGTGCTCAAAAGAATGTCTTTGGTTTAAGAATTTGATAAGTGAAACAGAATGTAACATCAATGCCACGAATTCTCTCTCAATTTTGCACTTATATCATTTACGATTGTGATAAGGCCGAAACGTAGTTATTAATTCGCTCACCAGCAAACAATTTATTGTCCATGCTATCCTTTCATTTGTGATGTTTATTATGAAAATCAAAGGCTTTTGAACATCGTGAATGGACCCTTTGGAGGAGTGTATCTATTTTAACTCTGTAAAGCCTATCCATCGTCTTCAGAAGTAGACCCCATTCAGGTTTCTCAGGGCTTCTTAGAGTGCGGTTCTAATCTATCAGATCCCTACCGCTTCCAAAATAGATTATTGCGGCGATGATGCTATTTCAAAACCGCTCCGTCTTCCGTTTAAATATCAAGTTCGTGTGACAGAGAGGGAATTATACCCAGAATATTACGATGATTCAGTTTGTTTAATAAGGTTACTTCATATTTAATTCAATTCCTAGAATACTAAAATCTTGAATAATATACGCTTGTCAAACATTTCGTTATCTATAACTGATAAGACAAGAAAGTCGACCTCTACGGAACATGAATTATCTCCATACAACTATTTTGGTCATTTATATTGGAAACATTCCCGGGAATGTATAGTGGGAGTGTGATAACAATTCAATAAGAACTATAGTCGTACAATTAATACATATTTTTACTTTTTAAAGTTATCGAGTTACGGACAAATCATGCAAAAATATTGGCAATTATGTTTTGGATGATTTCCCAGGCATATTATATTACTTTTGAATTTTTTTGCTTCTCTGGCCCTGAGCGAATTAAGTGGAGCAATTAAAGTTATCGTTTTCATTATTTTATGAATTGAAGTTGAATAACAATTATTAAACTTTATGATCGGGGAGTTATAATTTTTTAATTTGGATCGTGCGAGTTCAGTGCATTTTTATTTTAAAAACCGTTAATTTTTGTTTGTAAAAGTAACGGAAATATATCTCATTTGCAAGACACGATTAAGGGATTATCAATATATTGAATAAAAAAGTTTAACAAAATATTTTTAATATTTAGAAAATGATGAACTATGCGTTCGTCTAAAGGAGTGGTTGTCGAGACATTCCCTTTGAGACTTAACAGCCACTAAAATATTTAACTGCATTAAATCGTGTGTACTTGTTAATTATTGGAACATACGAGTCGCAGGAATTCATCAGCTGGCACTGATGTAATTAATTATTCCTGCAATTGAGTTACACTCGGTGGCAGTTAGGTTTGCTTTTGCACTAAAATTGTACTTCCCTGGAAAACTTTAAAGTTACGAGTAATGTTAAAAAATCTTTTTCTGATAAGTTGACCCACCATTATATTCTGGTTTCAAAACGAACATTGTCACCACTTAATTTGCTTCAACCATACTGTAATTGTGGTGAAATTTGATTTTTGATGAGTTACTAAAATGAATGACACTTTATTTTTATTTTACCTAACGTTAGCCCTACAGTTTGTTGTTACGGTTAAAAAATATTTGAATATTTTTCATGGTAATATCTTTCCTAATAAACAGGCCTTAATGATGGATTTTTACCGCTTCTTTGTAATAGAAATTTTATAAAACATTGAATTAGAGTTTTTATCTCATCAGTATTCTTCGTGTAAATAAAGTTTAGTAATCATATTTTTCTTGATTTTTACGCATTTATAACTGTTACCTAATGAAAATTTTATTTTCCTTCCCAATAGTACTAAAAATTTACAACTATTAAAATCACATTTTAGGATCACTTACTTTTTTCATTCCTTTGAAAGCTTTGATATCATTTAGAATAATACATCGTTCATATTACTTAAATTTCAAAAATTGACTGATTTACGTAAAAAATAGACGGATCACCTACCTTATTCTTATAAATGAAATTAATTTTTTATGTGTAAATATGGACAAAATTTCGTACGTATGTGTTTGTATGCATGTTCCGCATACACATCTAAACGCGTGGAGAAATTTTAACCAAATTTTGCACACACGTTTTTTGCGATTTGGAAATCAGCACTGTAGGGGTAGGACACGGCTACCACCCATAGGTGTTTCCCGCGACACTATTTATTTACGTCCTATCCTAATGTCATATAGAACAAGATACATTGTGACGTTACGTAGCCTGCAGGTATGCGTGCGGCAACGACGACGACGTTCGCGAAAAAATTTTATCATAAATATTAGTTGTATTTAAGCATTAATATTCTTGGCATCCCCGGGCACCCAGCTAGTAAATAATAAATGTTTATTTTGCCATGACTTCCCTCCGATAGTTGATCATCATTTTTAATCAAAAGCGAAATCTATTCTAATTTTGTTGTTTAGCCTGCAATTCAGAATACCTACCGTTCATATTTAGATAATTGTAATATCATGACACGTCTGCAATCCGAATATTTTAATGTTTAATTTCCATAGAATTTTGGTATTATCTCATTAATTTTCTATTAAATTCAGAACTTTGGTTTGAAAGTTAAAGAATTTGGTAGATTTCATTAATAAATAATATTATCCTAGAAGTAATTTAAGAAGTATCTATGTGCGTGTGTGAACAATTTTTCACTAGTCTAAGAGCGATTGTCTCTTCTCACTCCTGTGTTGTTCGCAATATCAAGGAATTTTTGAGCGTAAACGAGGTAGGAAGACAAAGCGAGGCAGTTAGGGAATCAGAATTTGACGACGTAATATGGTAAAAAGAAGAACAAGTATTATACCGATCTTTAGAACTCCGATCGTCTCCTATGAGTAATAAACTGCTTTTTTGGACCTACTGGGTTGAGCCAGCTGCATGGGATTTCTGAGACTTGAGTGATGAAAAGTGGTTCATGATCTGGGTGGAAAAATAAGATCAAGTGCCTATTTGAATGTCGAGGATACACGGAGAAAAGGAAATAACCACGCAATTGATGTTTTGAGGCCGTGGAATTCACAATTGGGTAAAATCAAAGCAGCCATGGCGACACAGGGACCTCAATGACGCTTGAATGACTAATTGCCGTTTGAGCAAGTGCTACTTGGCAGAAGCTTTTTGGTCAGTTTGAACCTAGTTACACAGTCATGAGTGACTAGGGAAGTGTTTCTAGTGATTAATGTTGAAGAGAATGGTACTGAGGTAACGTAATCCGACTGCAACGAGCCTACTAATTATAGTCCGGGTCATAGAGGGAACACTCAATCATGACGCTGTTGAGTGGGGGTGATGCAAATGTCATCAGGAGCAACGAGACCTGTTGCGGCCCTTTGCTTCCTTCATATACCAGAATTATTTGTTTTAAGGACATTTAGCCATGCCTACAGCATTAAGAGATTCTTCCCTGGTAGGACACTTTTGGTATCATCTTCAGAAAATTTATTTTATCAGGTTATGCCACAAACCTAAGTTTTGTTTTCCCGGATATCTTCATCTTCTTGATTAATTTTTTCCTAAATTTCCACACATTTAATGGGATCTATCTGAACATTTTAGTATGTGTATCAGAATTACCATCACTAAAGCCTCAGTAGGCAATATAAAGGACTAGTTTCAAAAAATTATCAAACAACACTTACACACTGTGAAGAACTGGAGAAATTCTTTCAACTAAGCTAAGCTGTGAAACCGAATTAACAGATTAAGTTGTGAAAATCTTGACAGAGCCTAGGATCATCTTTGAGCAATTGATGATCCTAGGTACGATTTTGGTTCCTTGTCCTATTAGTCATCAACTTTATTAGTAAATAAGCGTTTAAAAAAGAAAATTGAGTAAAGCATATGATGTCAACTGTTGGAAAAATAATTAGACAATAATAGAATAATTGTCAGCCGTGACATTAGTTTCAACGCATTCGGACGACGGCTTTTGAGTATTATTTATCTCTTAGCAAATTTGCTCTGAGCAGAAGGTTTTCATTTAAATATAGGCGCTCTTTGACCAACATTGCTTGTCCGCACCTGGGACGCAACTTTTTAACTCCAATAAACGTTACTTTCTGGGAACGAAATAACGAGCAGTCACGGCCAGCTATTACAGAGTCACACTTGTTGTTGAAGCTTCAGAAGACGAATTATCTCTGGCGAGTCCAGCGAGATTTAGACAAGTCCGCCGTAGATTTGTCGTGATGTCCTTTGATAATTGGACTATGAAAAATAGGAGGTAACCGTGAAAAAAAAAGACAGTTAAATATGGACGAGAACAAAAGTGAAAGATTGTACAAAATATATTGCATTAGCATAAGTGCACCAAGAAACATTTTTTTTCTAACAACCACACATCGCTACAGTTATTTTGCAACTTATTCAACGATTTAATATGATTCAAATTTGAATGCAGAAGCAATTAAAAATATTACTAATTTATAGTTATTGATGTATTACATCCCCTGAAGTGTCAATAAATAATTAAAATTCAACTACTAATTTATAATTCCTTAAATTTTGAACCATATCATTTACCATATCAATCAAACAAAGCAAAAATATATATCTTAGAAACATTTAAAATTTATAAAACCCCATATAATTTCTAAATTTTAAAAATTTTAAAAAAAGTATATTTTGTATGCTTGAATAAGACAAAATTTGTGGCAAGTTATAGAAAAGGAGTATTGTGGAGATCGGGATAGAAATAACGAAACGAAAATTTTTATTAATGAAGTTTTAAATTAGTAATAGAGACACACAAAAACCTGTCAGGATATGATACTTAAATATAAAATTTATAATTTTTGAAGAATTTACAGTCGTTTGAAAGTAGTAGTAGTTTGGGACTAGAAGACAAAAGCTCTAAAATTTTTTAAGAAACTGTACCTACACGCCTCCATATAACTTAAGTTTATTTTTTCTCCCTAAGTCTTTTTTACAGATCTAGGTAGTCTAATTCATTCATAAATAAATAAACGTACTTATTTAAGGATGGTTAAGAATGTGAACGCCCCTTTATGAACGCAACACGCAACACCCATTCTGCCTCCTCTTTGTATTCGACAAAGATTCTGTTTGAAAAAAAAAGCACTGCAGGGTGTCTAACAATTATTGAAGTACTCCACTATCATAAATAAACGGAGAAGACTAAGCTGAACTTCAAAAACTTTGTAACGAGTCAGTACATTGTGAGGTACAAATTGAAAAAAAAAATTAAACGATACCAATTTAATGTTTTGATACATCTCCCGCTCGATAACGTGTAAAATACATGCTTTTAAGATTAATAGACAATATTAGAGACAATATTTTCGATATTATTTGTTATGATACTAACGCAAAAGGTTTCTAGTTTAATTAAAACTGACAGAAGAGGGTTTTCATCGCGATTTGAATTTTCAAGTGAAATATCGTCCAATACATGCGTTTTAAGTCCATTTTTACTGCGAATTTAATAATACTGCTCAAGCACCAAATACTTGATTTTTAATCGCGCAAAACATTTATTTCCCCGGGTGGGGCCGTAGAGCTTTTCCTCGTATTGTGCTGATTGATGTTTATTACGATCTGACTTTCCATACCAAAGGTATTTTGCGTGTAGCATTGAGGAGGGGGCGCTCAATTTTTGTGACGAGGATTGTATGTAATGCGTACAGCTGGGAGACTGCACAAGTTGTTCCGCCAGCTTGATGTGATGTTGCCAGTGAATAGTTAGATTATATTAGTCTGTCGGTATATCCTCCTAATAATTTTAGCCCGCACGCTTAATGATGGCGCCTAATGAAGGTTCCCCGGGGCCAATCTGGGCCTAATTGTTCAGAATATTCCGTTACACGGCGGACAGTTCGGATTCGTTGGAGACATTTGACGGGCTTTTTTTAGGCGGTGTTTTGCCAATGCCGCATTACATGTGAATGCACTCCGCGCCATCTGCCCAGCGGCCATGTTAATAAATACTCTACGGTGGTCGGGAAAGGAAAGTTTCTAATTTGGTTGCTACGTGCTCCGAACTTGTAAGATGAAATCTGATACCGTTGTGAAAAACCATCTCCTGTCGTCGCTGGTGACTCGTGCGGTGGTTCTGCGGCGATAAATTACAGACGATGACATTTTTCTGTATCAATACGTCGCCGAGAGACCAGAAATGTGATAGGCAGCCTTTATAGCGGTTACAGCGGGGGTGGCGATCGACCTTCTGCCAGATTTTTAAATTTCAATGGGAAGGAAGCGTCTTCAGCGAGCTTTGTGTTTAGTATCATCATCAGGTTACTTGCCTTTGATTAACAGTGTGAATCCCAATATTCCCCTCCGGTCAATTATTCAGAGATCTTCACTACATAGCTACATAATACTGTATTAAATTCTGTATTTGGCCAGACTCAAAATTTGACAAAAAATATTTCTCGGAAAAATCGACAACGCAAAGGATTCCCAATACTTTATCCAAAGACAAACGCATTTTTGAAATCAACTAGAGCAAACGAACACCTGAAACGTGTAATCGTTCAACTATTTATTGATTCACGCATGATCATGATTTAACTACCAATTATTATAAGGCACAAAAATATTCTATTCACACACATGGTAAATGTTTATATCAATTTGAATGGAATATTGATATCCATATGCTTCGTCAAGCTATATGGTTGAAATTTCGCACATTCGTTACAACTTACTTTACTTTCACGAAGTTACTCGGTAAACTTCTCGACTTTCCGTAAATCTCAATCATGTTCGGAAATATTACTGCCCATGGAAAATTCTAAATCATCGTCACTTAACGGTGATCCTTCTTTATTAGAACAAACATCAAACACTACAAATAATTTTGACAGAAAGTTTCTACAAAAAAAAATATCAACTTCTTTCTTTCCGTGTCTATTTTACAGCAATTACAGATTATCAAGACAATTTGTCACTATATTGTTACAATCTGATTGTTTAAAGTAGGAAATTACTAAATTGTGTAGGAAATCACATTATTTATGAACTATAATGTTGCTATTTACAAAATATTTTTGCAGTAATTAATCTTATCGAAAGCAATCGAAGGTTCGTCATTTCGGCTGTGGGAAAGATAACTATAAATAATAATTATTTTATTATTAATAATAAATCGTTCATTTTCTCAATCGTTAAATCGAATAAAATTATGACCAATTACGGAGAAAGTTTTAATTTAATTAAACATTACGTTTCTTCACCAAATTTGGAACTTCCTCGGATATTAAATTTTGATGAACGATAGGAGGCAAAATGTATAAAAATTTAAATTTGAATGGCTCGGAGGGCAGCTTCAACCGAAATAGCCAAATATGGTGACGAAACGTCGTGTTTAATTAAATAAAAACTTTCTCTATAATTTTTCGTTTTTCATTCGATTTATTTTATTATTAATGGTAGCTAATTGGTACGAAACAGCATACTAAGGGAGGCCCTGGGTTCCATTCCCGGTCCATTCGCAATTTTTCTATCGTAATCCTTTAATTCGGTTCCATATCTCTTTGTGCTGAGCTTCGATTCTTCAGTTCTTTAATAGCCTGGGATTTATTTTGACCAGGGGCCATTTAACTCGTCAGAGTTAACAGAGGGCGCGATTAAGGTCTTAGAAATTTCATTTGGAACCCACTAAAATAGCTTTAGAGGTGATGAGGGTAACGAGGTTTTCAAGCACGTTACTTCACACACGAAGAAAGATTAATTTAGTAGAAAAAGTTAGAAATTTGTTACAAGCAGACAATTTGGGAGAGATAGAGAGTAACTGATTGGAGGTAGATAAGTTCGTCAATTTATCACAATACGAGGAAAATAACATTATTAGATTTAAATACAATAATATTACAGGCGTAGCTATTTCAGCGGAATTCGATTTTACGTGGGATTCAGTTTTGGCCGACAACAGAATTAAGCAACTATTTGATCGTTGCAATCATATTATAAGAGCTCGTTTATCTGATTTACTGTTGGTCGCTGAACGCAAATATACATTCAAAATATTGGCACGTAAAATATAGTAAATTTTCACGTCAGTGCAAAAAAATTGTAATCTCCACAGAAGACAACACCGAGAAATGAGATAAATCTGTTACTTTTGGAGGAAATTTTTTTTAGTTGATAAATAACTTTCTTGGTGTTACACTGAATAAAATTTGTCAGACCAAATTATGAAGTATCCTTAGGTTTATTATATTGTGGATTCAGCAGAAACACGATTATTCTGTGTTCATAGATTTCATTATTGTACAGATCTTGAAACCAGCCCGGTTTAAAGTTTAATCTTTAAAACAGGTAAGAAGTTGAATGAAGCTTAAATTTTTTATATAAGCCTCACTCAGCAAAGATTTGCACCTTCTTATATTCGGTTGCAGTTTTCTGCAATCATTGACGATTATTTACTGAAACATTCCTGATAGAATTTGAAGAATCATTACGAAACGACGGATTTCAGAAAGTGAAATCTCAAATAAAGGTGTTATCTAATATCTTAAATTCGATTTAAATCGGTTGAGATGGTTTTAATATTTTGTTGTTGTTGTGAGAAGGAGCGGGACAGCTTTAAAAAATAAATGAAACCTTTCTCAGTTCTTATGGTCGCCGAGTTAAACGCTGACTCATGTATCTATTAAAATAACATCGATAAAGTCATTATATTGAACATGGCAGGAGAGGTGATTGTTTCAGGTGTCAGGCGCCCGTTCTGGCGTTATACGTATCGACAGCTGATCTTTTTTCTAACAGATATTCCTCACTAAACATCGCATACGAATGCACCTCCGCTGACTCAAAGAACGTCTTGGCGATGGGGTTGGGCTGACACGAAATCTTTTACCGAGCTGACGAAGGATCTAACTGTAAATACTCTAAATGTTCTGGAAAGCTAGAGCAGGCTGAAACTGTGAAGATGAGCATATTATGATAATGGCCAGCCTTTTGCATACCAAGCGCCAATTTTTTGCCAGACAAGTTCAGATGTTACAGCACATTTTATAGCATCATACTAATACATATGAGGATAGAATCAGCTTCGCTTAGGGGACGAAAAGTAACAACTTTGACGCAGTTGAATTAATTAATTTTTTGTCAGTTTAATGAAGCGCCAATTTACAAAATTTAAGAATGATGTTCCTGTACGAGAAGGTGATAGCTTCATGATACTCTTTTGGTGAATATAACTCTGGACTACAGTTGTTGGCACTGAGAGCGAGATCGGCTTGGAACTTGGAATTATCTGTTATCTCTGTTTGCCAGAAGCACTGTACTAAGTTATTCTATTTCATACGTATGGACATTTATTGAATTTATTTTTAATACATGTCTGACTGTAAAATGATTTCTAACAATGTAAAAGGACTTCTCGTCCGAAATACAAACAGGCTGAATGATGCAACGCGCCACTTTTAATCGTCGCATGTGCCACGGTTTGTCCACCTCAGGAATGTAATTATGCGATTTTCGTCCAATTCAATAATCAGGAGAATACGTATTGTAAATTTGACAGCAGTAAAATCACGTAGTATATAGGTCCAAAATAAATGACGAAAAACAGTCATGAATTCGTTAAAATACGAAAACTTGATACAATTTGTATTCCTGCTTCTTAATTGTGAATTATAAAATCAGTTAAACTGGTAAGAAGGTTCCAGTACTGTTTCCTGTGAATAATTGTGGCTTTAAATGCCAGTTTCCCGTTTTAACACAGTTTTTTTGTTGTTGCGATTCCTGAAACATGTTGCAGGAACCAGTTGTCAGTTCCCCCTGAAGATCACGATAATTTCATAGAGTCGCTGTCGTGTGGTGAGGGGAAAATGGACCATTCCTCCCGCATGTCATAGGAATTAAGTTATGCTGGACGCAATCGCATTTCAGGCAATCTCCGTAACTGGGAATCCACCCGAAGCGATCTCCTCTGCTCAAGCAAAATAAGACACAAACTACACTCTTTCAGCTACGTTGAAACACAGGTCATATTTCAGCACAACAAGCGTCATCGATTCTCCAAAGAAAAGGGAGAAATTGGTTTACTTTGTCACGTCTTTTTATTTCTGAATTTATTTCACATGAATATTCACATTTGCAATTTGAGACGAAAGAGGAGAGCTTCAAGAAAAGAAGCTTTGTACAATATTAGTATTACTTCTCAGTAGTCTCACACAACACCATGTAAGGTGCTTTTTGCAAAATGAATTCTTACTAATCCTAATTAGTATTGACATGGTTGGATGCTGCCACTGTGCATGTTAAATTTATTGATACCATTAGCGCATAAATGTACAATTAAGGTAACATAAGCGTAGTAAAATAAATAAATAAGTAATTGAATGGTTAGAAAATTTGAAAAAGAGAAAAGCTAAATTAAAGAAACAGATAAATGAAAAGGATTGATGTATAAACAGACAATACTCATTTCACAAAGTCGAAAAGTTTTATACTTAAAATAGTTAACAAACATGAGAAAGAATCATAGCTACAGAGAAAATTAAATTAATTTCATTTCAAGATTCAAGAATAGGTAGAAATCTGGTACAAATTATAAATATAAATTAATTTCATTTCAAGATTCAGAATAGCTAGAAATCTGGAACAAAATATAAGGAAAAATAGAAAAATAAGTATTTATTTAACATTGATATTTTCAATAAATAAATAAACCGGCCAACATTTCCAAAACAATTTATTAAAAAATATCACAGGGCATCTTTAATTTCTTTTCAACCCCCTCAGGTTTACACGTCAAAACTTAATTTAGTATAGAGTAAATATACAAGTATGAATAAGCGAAATCTTTAATTTCAAAAATTATTTTTTAAATGGGATATTTTTACTAATTTTTATATTAATATTATTATTGAAAAAACCGATTTTCTTGTATTTAGAAAAAAATGTTTAATAAGGTTTGGTATTAAGTAATCAATTTAAATGAAAATGTTTAATAAGGTTTGGTATTAAGTAATCAATTTAAACGAAAATGTTTAAATCACGACTTTAATTTGAATTTCGCATGAATTGCATGAAGTTTTGCTTAATACCAAGCCATATTCAATGTCTTTTTAATCTATATAAGTTAACATCAGTTTATTAAATAAAAGTATTTAGAAGAAAGTTAATAAAAAAAATTGTAACAGAAATTATTAAATTTTGAATTAAAATATTTACTTGCAGAATTCATCTATACAAAATGTTATTTTATACTTGTGCAGCTGATGAGATTTTGAGAAAAGGAAAGAATCGTTGTATTATTGGTTATTATATTGTTTCTGCCATTTTGGCTGGATTATTTACCTAAACAGAGAAATATGTTCAATTTGAGATCAAATCAAATGGACAATTCAGAAGACATATATTAGTCCAAAAAATTAATGGTTTTCAGAATTGCAATTAATTTAACATATGTATCATAATCATAATAAAAATAAACATGATAGAAGAAAATTATACTGTTCTTGTAAAACAACATGAGTAGTAGAAACATAGAGGAATGTTTCTTCCGAATTGATACAAATCATTGTTCATAATAGACGCTTGGGAAAGTTATCACAGGTTTATTTTTTCGAAAAATTTGTACGTTCCGTAATTAAACTAATAGCGCCAAATGAAAAATGAAAGAAGTAATTTGCATTAAATCCAAAAAATTATTCCATTCCCGAGTTTTAAAGTAACCCATATTTATATCTACGTACTACCGAGGTACCACAAACTTCCCAAATTTTCTTCAATCTCTAATTCACCTCGTATAAATTTACCATACCTTTTTCGCCTCTCAAAATTCATCTTCTTCAATCAGATAATAGTTCTCGGGAAAAAATAATTTTTAACTGTATAATAGCTTTTGACTGACTTTAATTAAAGCTCATCTTCTTGTATTAGCGTTCTACAAGTTTTCAGAAGTAACACCATTTGCAAACAGATCGATCTTCAATTTTCTTCTCGGATGGGACCAAAGAACTATAGTCCTTTTCAAATGGGAGCCGATTTGACCTTGAAGCTCTTCCTTGTGCCGTCGAATGACACTAATGTATGAGTACGAATATAATTGAAATCTGGTAATTACATAAGACAAGTCAAAGAATATTGTTAAAGTGAAACGTAATTTGTACGATTTTAGGCATTCGATGAATATGATCTGATGATTGAAAGCTCCAGTGAACTTGAGCTTTGGAAATAAATTAATTAGGACTGTATGGGTGTTGAATTGAATTTGATTTACAATTATAATGTTTGATTTGATTGGTCAGTTGTCTCCTCGAAATCAGGAAATAAGAGTACACCACAAAAAAGTTTACAGTCAGATCAATTTAACCGCTAAAATATAAAAAACATTGAAGCTATTGTTGTTCCATTAGTAAAGGAGAAACGAAATAATTTTATCTTTCAACGAACAGAATCCAATAGTTTCCGCCAACGCTTTCTAGGTAAAATTGAATGTGTAATTTTATCATATCGGGACTTGCGACGTCCTAGTATCGGAAGAATGCGAGAGTTTATTGTGGGTGAAGTCTCTCAGAGGAAGACGTCATGCGGAGGAATTTTCTTGTTTGCCGGACTCTCTTTCATCCTACGCATTTACCTTCCAGTCTGCGCCCCAGGATCAAGATTATTCATTTTAATTTGGAGGGGGATGGGGAAATGTAGAAACCTGTTCTGTCCCTGCACACTTTGCCGCTTTCTTAAAATTCGTTTGCGGACGATCGGCTTTGTTTTGTCACCTTTAAACTCAAAATTTCATTAACTCTCTGCCTTTACGGTCGGCTAATTACCGAACTTGGAGAGACGGTGGTGTAATTAGGCATGCTTCTTCCATATGTATGTGAGCAATCAGTAGCCTCAAAGAAATATGCTAAATTGGAAGCACTCGGCAGCGTGACGCGACGCGACCAGCGCCAGTGACAATGGGGCGATTAAGAGTCTCAAGAGCGACGCTTCAAGGGGAGCACACGCGACCGCCATTGTTGCGAAATAACATTCTGTGAACTTCGCACCGGCCCTGATATCACGCATACGCGCCCTGCCAAAGTGACATACAATTACAGAAATTAATACTGGACCACAGCAAAGTTAATGTTCGACCAATATTGCGCTAATAGATGCAACCACATATCAAGAGAATGATCAGGATCAAATATGAAATGAAAACAGACATAATAAAATTGAATAAACCATACAAAATTAATGCACAGAATCTTGTGGACCATTAATGCTGCACCTAAATGATGTAATATTTAACTTTATAGCGAAATAAATATTTGGCGCCTTATATGCAGAAAAGTCTTATTCAAATACGACGTTTCGTCCTCAAATTTGAGAATTATTCAAGTACAAAACAGATATAATATTATTTCTTCTGGTTTTTAAAAAACAGGAAAAACTGGAAAACGCTAGAAATTAAAACAAAACAATTATTCGTTAAAATATATAAACTTACATTTTTGAATGCATGTAATCTTAAAAATAATGACTGTGGGCGGCCCAATGTGTCTTATTTATATGGCGCAGTGTGTGCGTCGCACGCGAGAGAGAAACATTTTTGTGTATTTTTTAAGTACTTAAAATATATTGTTACTTGAATAAAACGTTCATTAAATTTACAAGTTACTTCGTGCAAAACAGATCAAATAGATAAGATCAACTGCCTTATTCTTATATATGAAATTCATTTTTTAATTGTAAAAAAGCTCAAATTTCGTGCGTTTGATGTTCCACATAATAATCTAAACACGTGGAGCAATTTAAAGCATATTTTGCACCACTGTTGGGGTAAATGACAGCTACCATCGGGGCGGGGCTGGATGGGGGCGGAAATTTTGAAATATGCAAATTCGTCCGATATTTCCATATAATAAATACTTCTCGGGGTATTTACCGAGACACTATTTCTATAAAATCTCAACCCCTTTCAGAATGGGGTGAGAGAATTCATAGGGGTGGGGGTAGATTGGTGCCACTTGAAAACAACAAGAAAATGATCGAATTTGGCGCCGATACCGGCGTATTTTGAGTCGGTAAACCTGATTCTGATATGCAACAGGCCGATTAACTTGCAATTCAGTCCCTAAGAGATATATGGAAGGATGTTATCAAATTCAGCGTTCTAAATTCTTCCCTTGGTGAGAGATGGAGTGGAGAGTCTGAAAATCTATAACCTGAAATAACGGTACAGGTGTCTAATTCGTTGTTATGGAAATCACTACATATTACGGCAATAACACGGAATTATCCAAGATTCCTGATTATTTCAGGGTCATAACCAGACTATACATAAAAAACGGGAAACACCGGGTACCCAGCTAGTTATACATGAAACAATAAAAAGTGTTACGGTACAAATATATATTATTTTGTCATGTGCTGGATCCGTCGACAGTTGGAACTGAAATGTGTTTTAAGAGTACAAAATTGTAGACCGTTAAACTTGACAATTTTATTTAACTTGTGAATTATCCGGAAAAGTGGTCATTAGCATTATCTTTATATAATTTCTTTAAAAAAGAGACGTAAAGTAAAATGTAATAATTATATTTCCATATAAGAAATATATACGAAAAGAAGTACTATTTATTTTCACTGGATTTAATTGATATATTTAGAATTATGTAACAGTATTTCAAAACAGAAATGTTTTTGTCTATAGACGCAAGTTGATATAATAATTTTAAAAATATTAACAGACATAATAAATGAGATCTCAATCCGCGAATATTTATAGACTAGGCGACTCTTTTGAGCAACTGAAAAATTAGAATTAGCTTGGGCGATATGTATGTGACGTCAATTAGTTTCATACCTTTGTGTCGTTATAATTTTCTGCATATATTTAACATTCTGCTGCTTAACATTTCACTTTTCACCTTTCAACTCTAAGTCTGCCCCCGCACCGGTTACTCATCTCTCTCCGTAGCTCCTGCATCCCTTTAGGTTTTCCCACGGATCTTTTCTCAGTTCTGTGCCTTCACGTACGTGTACAAATATGCACACAACAAGATTCCATGTCAACATTTCATTTTTTAAAAAAAAAGTGAGCAGCAAAACTTTTCTCTACAATGTAAACGACTGGAAAATATTTGACCGACGTTAGTGTAAAGATCATACATTTCCAAGTCATCCCACTCCCATGAATGTAAAGACACCGGGCCAATTTCTCGGAAGGTAATTTAGAAAGTTCCCGTGCGAAATTAGGGGAATCCTTCCTCGTTTGTAGCGATTTCGTTAGCTGCACTAAAGTTGGATTCTGCGTTGTAGTTCCAAAAAAAAAAGAGAGATCGAAATGCGGGAGGATACAGCAAGCTCGAATATATATAATGCTATGTATTATTATTTTATTAATTCAGATTGTCTAATTTAACCGTCTAATGATTTAATGATTATAGCCTTATTTATTTCAATTAAAATAATTATTTAAATTTGAAAGAATGGAAAAATATCAACAGGACTAGGGACTCGAATCCTGTACCTTCCGTTTTCCGGGAGCTTCAACTTGAGCTTCATTCGAAGCATTTCTACTTCCTTTGGCTTGAATAACATACACCTTTGATTATTTTAGACAAAGTTTCTAAAAATTAGGTTGTGATGAATGTGATTAGTAAATTGTAGGTGAGCCTGGCTTAGGTTTACAGGAAAGGAGGAATGTTGAATCGGTGCTTGGACGTCGACTCGGATTAGCTCAGTGGTAGAGTACCCGCCCAGAAAACGGGAGGTCCGGGGTTCGAGTCCCTGGTCCGGTCGACATTTCTCCATTACTGACTTTCTTACAAATTAGCTATACGCTCCTACTTAATTTCTACTTCCTCTGACATAATTATTTAATTAAATTTACATCGTTAAATTAACCGCATTCTTGTTAATTTTTTGGGGGGAACCGTAACTGTACGCACTCCAGTCAGCAATTTTTTTGAGCCTTTAATATTTAATTAACATGCATTTGTATCCATTCAAAATGTAAGTCTGTATTATTATTTTAATAATTTAAGTAAAAACTGAACAATTTATATTTTAACGAAATTTGTCAATTTTTAATTGGCTGTGTTTTTGCTGAATGAATTATATTGCGTATTGTATTACTTGAAAAGGTTCCAAAATTGTGGACGAAACGTCGTATGATTAAAATCAAAATCTTGGTTTATCTGAAAATTAATTCTATACATATAGTTCTAAACGTGGGGGTTTTAATTAAGACACTTGTCAGAGGTAACTTAAGTTTTATATTTATCAATTCATTCGTCGTATGTTCAGAAATCTGTATTGGTAGATAACGAATACATAAGCGGTTCAGCTAAACATTAAAGAAATGTTGTGAGATTGCTTAGAGAAACTTGTGAATTAACAAGGAGAGTTATAGAAGGAGGTTCTGTTGAGTAACTAAATACATTTTTAGCGACAAAAGATGCGATTTATTTTGAGCATTAGTTGATTATGAATACCGCAATTCTCACGTCTACTGTTACCATCGGACTAAAGACTCCGTTGCAGTACGAGAACTTTTTTTAATTTTTTTTTGATTCATAATATTTCAAACCATTGTATAATTTGATTCCTTGTTTCATATATATATATATATATATATATATATATATATATAAATTCAGTAACTCAATCTTGATGAAAAGTGTAATACATAATAAATATTGTGTTTGGTGGGACATTTTTTTTAAATCTATTTTTAGCCTGCTTTCTTGTTTCCTGTAGCATATACGAGTACGTACGAGAAGTGATACCATTCTCTTCATGAAGTTATCGTACTGGAGAGTGCGGGCAGCCCGTTTCCCCCCCAAGAACGCTTATCCCTATATCGATTATCTCAAGTGTTGATTTATTTCTGCTGCCTTACTTCCCCTTGATTAGCTGCTCATGAGCCCGTCCTAGAAGACCTCTTTATTTCGCTCAAACCAGAAGAAACAAATTACGTTCCAGACAGAAAATGTTCCGTGTGCGAGTGAGATTTTTCTGGTGAAGAAATGAGAGAGATTGCGGATGTAGCAGTTATGTACACAATCGACACCTGTTACATCGTACACGAATTACAGTGTTTGGGGCTTGTTTCCCGGGAAATAATAAGGAATTTTCAAATTCCGTTTCCATAAAATATGAAACAATGAAAGTTTCTGGAGCACCTGAATCAGTTTTCAATACCCCATACCTTGACACAGGAGAAGAAATTCAATTAACTCTGGCAAGGAAAAACTGGCTGTTTTATTAATTTTTTTATAACTTACTGTGTAAAAAAATATTTTTTTCCCTTACGTTAACCTTAGTTCCGATTAATGAAGTAGTCGAACAATTAGGGTTTTAATTACTATCACTAAGGAGGCGGAGAAAAAGATTGCTTACACGGTTTACATATTATACTGTTATAAGTATTATACGGTGTCAATGTTTGCAATTAACTCCTAAAGCTTAGAGGTCTGGGTAAACTGAAGAATAACAAGAAGTCTTTTAAATTTTTCATTTGTAAATAAGGTAAAAGCTGCAACAGTTTAGCTAGGGGTGAGTCTAGAAATTCAAGGGTCACTCTCTTGATTTTGTGGAAGTTATGGTCAAAGTCTCTAACAATAAGTTCACGACCAATTGGTATCAAAAATCCACTTAATCTTGAAGGGTCCTCAATTACATGTCTAACCACACATCCCTCCGCCCATAAAAATCTATGGTTTCTAATCTCATAGATACTATTAAATTCGCATCTTTTACATATTACGTAAAAATATATTACAATTAGATTGATTAAAAACTAAATAATAAATTAACAAATTATCAATTTACCTGTTAGAGATCGTACTAATAGATAGATTTTTATAGTTCTACCCTTCTTTTTGAAAAATTAATCACAAACATAGTACTCCTCTTATTTTCAAATATTCTAATAATTTAAAATTATTAAAAATTTGTAAGATTGAATCATAATTTCACACAAACATAATGTTATATAATATATAACTGTTTAAATTGTGATTTAAAACTCTCTAAAACTCGTACCAATGAACAGAAAAATAATTTGAAGTTCAGCCTTAAAAATGGTTCAGTCATGTCCAAACATGTTTATTTAAATAATAATTTATTTGATTGTCAAAATGTCAAAACTTTAGTAGAAGAATGTAATTATTATTCTAGATTGATGAATGAGATGTCACACATCAGATGCAATAACTTGTATATTGTAATTTCAATGTTTCTAGAATCTCAAAAAGAATTTTTTCCAATGAAACAATTTTATCAGTATTGCTTGTTTCAATTGTTATCATGCGTTAAACCCCTTAATTTTTCAGGAGTTGTTCAATGAAACTTTATCGGTTTCGGTGGTCAATTATCGGACCAAGAGAAACTTATTCCCAAATTTTGTAGTTTGGAAACGCACCTCTTGGACTTCACGACAAATACGAGTTTAGGTTTTTCAGGGCAATATTTACTTTTCACGGATTTTTCAGAAAGTTTTGCGCAATACAGAACACGGCGAAAGATTACAGTATTGGTTGCTGGGCGATTTCGGATTTGCTGAAAGGCTTCGATCCATTGTCGCTGTTCGCAGAATATGGTTTTACCAGAAGAGAGAGTAGATGTGGACTTATAAATATAGCGGAATTCACCGAACTTTACCGCGCAACCATATCGTGTTTGGCTACAGCAAATAAGAGCTATTTACCTTATGTTACACTAAACATTATCTGGAGAAATTAGATTCTTGCCTGAGATGATATTGGATATTATGGGAGATTAAATTATAATTTCTACCATTTAAAATTCTGATTTGAGATTATAGTCGATAAAATTAATTTGTTTATAGAAGGTTTCTTTACTTATTATTTCTTCAGATTTCACTCTTATTTAATTTAGTATTTTTAAATAAACACAACTCTTTTTAAGCTAATATAAAACAAATTAATTTATTAAGACAATTTACACAAATTTTAGGGTCAATTATAATTACCACAGCTAGATAATTCCATTTAGTAAGAATCTATTTTTGTGGGCTTATCGTGCAGCAGTAAAATCGTCGCCACGCGCTTTTCGATATTGGCACTAACACAGCTTCGTCCTTTGCCACGACGGTATCTTCTGGTCCGCCTTCAGGTCGCCTCCGGAGATCGTTCCTGGTCTCTGGGAAATAACTTGAACAGGATTCCGCCTGATTGCAGTTCGCCAAGTTGTTTGGACATCCTTCTTTTTATTACGCCAGAAAGATTCCTCTATTTCTATCCGCCTGACTACTTCAAAGCTCGTTCTTGACTGACTAATTTCTCTCGTCCCGTGGCCCAACTACCATGCACTCTCCTTACCTCCTACTTGTTCAATGATTCATTCCAAACTCCTCATTTCTGCCTCTTCACCTCTCCAGGTAAACTCTCTCGTGCCTCCCACCATGGGGGATCACATGATCCCCAGCCCCAATCAAATGTCCAGCTTGACTCGCGGTTTTTCTACATAGTTTGTGGAGGGAGGTGCGTCATTTGAAATTCCCGGTGTGAAAGGCCTGGGCTCAGGTGCCGTTTGAATATCCCCAAAACTGCGAATTTCAAACGCCCGGCTTGCTTGTTATTTCCGGCGCGCTTAGTTGTTATTCCCGTCTGGTTGTCACCAATGGGGAAATTTTGTACTCATATTGTGTCGAGTATTGCCACAGATAGAAATAAAATGAGAATCGCCATCTTAATTCAATACATTCTCCTTGCCTTTCTTTGATTGGGAGTGAAATTGTGAATGAGTTCAGCTTTGTATTTATCGGGAAAATTGGGAGATAATATTTCTAGTTATTTCCACAAGAGGTCATCTAAGTCCATATCGTTAAATTTGGGCCAGTAGAAATCTGTTACCATCTTTCTGTAGCGCTCGCCGTTAACGGTGATGGTGTCAGCACCGTCGTGTTCAAAAAATATCCGTTATCGACCGATCTGGCGTTCCCTTGAGGTACGGATTTTGCCTGATTGTTTACCGAACCGATCATCTCAAATTTGACCACCAAACGTTGGAGAGTCGACTTTGAAGGGCCATCGCGGTTCTGCCGTAAAAAGGCGCGCAAAGTTTTGCACTAACGAACACTCATTTTTGATAATAACGTTTTATCATGTGGACGTTTTGCCCGGTCGTGTGACTTGCCATGGTCATTTGACAACAGTGACTGAATAATAAACAACCGATTAGACAAACGCCAGCAAAATAACATGGCCACCACAGGCTGCCAACATCGACCGGCTCCAATTGAAAACCCCATTTTTTTTATCACATCCACCTGGTTCGAGTATCACAAATTTTTCTGTTTCCCTCTACAAGTTAGAGATGCGATGATTTCTATAAGGAGCCCACGAAACTGTACCATACTAAAGTATGGAACATACCAGAAGGGCCAAGCAAGTTATTTTTTCTTCTCTTCCAATGGCTCAACAGCCCTTTTGAGGGCCTAGGCCTACCGAGGCGGCTTCGGGCTGTCATCAGGCGTGACACATTCCGAATTTGGGGTGATACGTGGTCAGTGTATCAATTCCCCATCAACCTTAATCCCGGTACTAGCGACCATGACGACACAAACATCCAAGCCCATGCCAGGATTCGAACCCGGGACCCCTGAGTTATGAGACAGCAACGCTAGCCACTACACCACAGGAGGTCGGCAAGTTATTTTTTGCCACTCTATATTTTAAGATACTCGTTACAAAATATAAAGATTTTCCACGTTTTTCGAGTCGCATAATTTCCCTGTTCTTCCCATTCTAAATTTGAGTTACAAATGAATCCTATATTTTTTCAGCTATTTATTTAAAGTACTTTCTCCCAAAGTTACTGATTTTAGAGCGAAACAATTGGAAAATCTTTCGTGGACCATTTCGCAGCATTCGAAGTGAAGAAGTCCAGTTTCTTGTTGGACACGCAGTTTTCTGCGTCTTTGGAGCAATTTCCTCGTCCCGAGTGTTGGGTGGTCGCAGTTGTAACCTTTCACTGACGAATCTCCGCCTAATATCCGGCGCCACAATGGAATCACGAGAGGAGTGAGTCTGCCGAGGAAGCGAGCGTGCTACTTTTATGGCCGTATTATGTTATAAATATGCAAATGCGGACGTTAACGCACTTTCAGATTGGGCACGAAACCTTTTACACCCCAAAAGCCAACACTTACTAAAACGCTCTTTAGCGGCGCCCTTAATGTTCCTTCTTTATGTATTAAGTGTAATTTAAGAAGAATGTTTTAGAGTGTCGTTTTCAAAATTGTTTTGAGGAGGGTTAGCTCTACGAAAGTCGGCGAGCGTCGACGTCCTTAGAGAGACGTAAGTTAGTACATGGAATCGCTAAGAAGCAGCTGGCTTCCATATTCCAATATGGCCATTAATGTGACACCACTTTGGTGGCCTTTTAATTAATAACAACTTTCTTGAAGGGTTCCTTTATTTAAATTATTAAGATGATTATAATAAATTTATTTATTTTTAATTCATATTCATTAAAATTTGAAAGTTACCATTTTTAGCAAACTCCAAATTTTAAATGCAAAAATTTATTTTTTCAATTACGAAATATGCAAAATATAATCTACAGTGTATTCATATTCAATGGATTCTGTCTCTCGGAGGAATATATTACGGCAATATGAATCAAATTTCCTGAAACATAATTATGTAAAAGATTCGTCTGTTTATATACTGTGATCGGGGTTTTAACTTCCCTTTGCATCACGTAATTACAAATTATTGATATTGAATTTCATTTTTTAATTTACTGGTCGGCGCCATTAATAATAATTAGTATCAACAAAGATTTTAACTTACTTGAATATATGACAATTTCAACGTTAGCAGAAATTTATATTTCTATATTTATAAAAAAAGTTAAAACACGAACAGCTACTAATTAAATTATTTAGTTGAACAATCAAGCAAAAAGTTTTCAATCACTGGCAATTATCACAGGAAGAATAATTAGCATGTTACAATAAGTGGCATATTTCAGAAACTTGTGACAGACAGGTTAATACTGTGAATCAATAAGAATTAACAACCCGTGAAACGGACAATTATTAAAATTTTTGTACAAGAATTAAATTTAATACTAAATACAATTTTCGACAAACTCTTGCGGTACAAATCAATAATTGAAAAAGACTGGAGTACTAAGAACAAAGATAATACAAATCAATGAATATCCAAAATAATAAACTAACACATAATTAATTAATTTGAGAATTTTCTTATTTTATATTAGCAGAAAATTTATCGGATTTTATATGAAACATTTACAAAATTAACCTTTTCTTAAAATTTATTTCCTCGTCTAAAATAACAGCAATATCCAAATTAAATGAATGATTCTGTTCCAGACAATGTTTTGCAATAGGTTAATAATTCCTAATGAGGAAAAATTGGGTTAGCTTTTTGCTCTTTAATTCTAATTGACAAAGATTGTAGCAATAAGAACAAGAAAGTTTATAAACTATATTATTTCAATCAAAAGTATAGAGAACATCTTTGTTTTTTTTAACAAAGTGAGATAAAGAATTAACAGATTTTAGGATTACTGAGATAATGAATTTCTTAAACAATATTTTAAATTTAGTAGAAAGATGATCGTAAAAAAGGTACAACAATGTCATTATTAAAAGTAGATTTTGAACACAATTATTTTTATCATTATAAACATAATTAGTTCTGAGAATGCTGAATTTTACAATGAAATCAGGAGAATAATTGGCACAAAATATTTTGAAAATATAAATAAGTTTCTCAGAATGATACGGAAAATGAGACAAGTTTTAAATACTATAGAATTTTTCTGACTGATTGGACTATCAGATAAAAAATTTAACTCCACCAGAATATGTGGATAACTTCATTGCTATGAAGGAAAACAGACACTTCAAGAAAATTCAGACTAAAATCCTTTTCTAATTCAATCGTAAATTTAATATTAGAACAATAATTATTAAACACATCATCCAATTTGTCAGAGAGGATAAGCCAGAAAATATCATCAATATACCTATATCTATGCTATTTTGAATTAAGTTTCTCAAGGCAGGAATTTTCTAAGCCTGTCATGACACCACAAGTATTGGTCGAAACGTTTATTTAGGATTAAGTTTTAAATTCTAGTTCAAAATTTTAATAATTGACTTATACGTGTGGATATTCTTATTAATTTATGTTGTTTACAGACGTTAATTGTTCTTTTAAGTTTATATCGTGGTCGATCCTCCATGGGGTCGCGAGACGAAGGAATCGTTATTATTAACCCTGAAAACTAACAGACCTTAATACTTATCAATCTGAATAATATAACTTTCTTTGTTTTTCCGAACCCCCCCCCCAATCCCATTTCTATCCCTTCCTATGATATTAAAGGAGAGAATCTCCAAAGCGGACAACACTCGTGAAATAATTTTTTTGGTCTCAATTTGATTTATGAGATGAAAGACAATTAAATATACTACTGTGAATTCTTCAATTTGAACTCCAAAGTCGAATTCCTTTTCAAACATATATAGAGCCACCTAACCTGAAATAAATTTATTTCAATATCTCTTCTGACAATTTTAATGCGCCGATGTGTATAAATGACTAATGTGCATTAATCGAATTCACAGATGATTGTGGTCGATAATTGTTTAATTTCATAGATTTGACACTTTTTAGTATTGAAATACATTAGATTGATTTACTTCTGAATATAATGGAGTTTTGAGACATGAATCGACGAAGGTATAACCAATAACTAGACAGAAAAAATTGTTTCGGAAATAGAAGTCATTTTTAAAAATTCTTATAGTAAATTATGACTAAAAATTTCAGGTATTTAGCAGTAAGATAATCAGATGGTAACATGCGTTGGAAGTAAGGAAAGAATTTTCGATTATCGTGCGTTCAGAAATCTTCCTGCGTGTGGGGAATCGTTTTGACGGGACTATTTTTAAATTTTGGGTAATTATTCTGACATGGATTTAAGTGTGTATCGTTTACGCGTTCGTCACTTCCTTTCGACGTGAAATGGACAATTTCAACTCTAACAACGCGATGTGCTTTCAGGGTTTAGAATCTATCGCTGGCATAACCTGACTGAACTGTTTCACCGGCGAACGAAAGTGAAGCAAGGTAACTTGGAACGATTCCCGGGTCTAGGGAATGCTGTCTTTTTGTTATTATCGAGGCCGCTTTTTCTGCTCAGCACGAAAATGGTGATCTATGGACAGCACGAGCGCCTTGGAATTAAGGGGCGGGTCCCCAATCTTCCGACCGATGATTAGGTCGCCTCGTTCATTAGCGCGAACTGGCCAAGCCGGAAGCGTTATTAAATCATTCTGGCTGCACATGCGTGAAATCGCCCCGAAAACACAAGACTGCGGATTAACCTGCGCTTTTTTTACAAGCTCCTCTTGTTTCCCCCACTTAGAGCGAGCGCCACTGCAAAAACCGACAAAAAGCCCATCCCTCTAAGCAATACTAAAAGGAGCCGCATTACGTTATATATTATTCACAAATAATGGAATAGTAGAAGCAGAAGGAAAACCTGCGGGAGGCGTCATAATAAAAATAAAAAATAATTTATTGTACACGATCAGCGTTGTTCCTTTTCCTGCCTTAAAGCCTCGTTACGGAAATTTCGATTGTTGACTTTGACAGGATAAAGTTTCGCCAGATAACTTTTAAATCTCTCTCTAATAGAAATTCTGATGCTAATCTGGAATCATATACGCATGAAAATGAAAACTTTCAATGGATAGAAACCAGAAAAATAGCATTACTCGCCAAACAGGAAGAACGTCTGTAATTCCCGAACAGGTTTACTTTTTTCTATCACTATTCCTACAACTATTATAATAATAAGATATACTTGATGGATCATTAACAGCCTTTTTTAAAATTAAAAATTAATAATCTTTCTTTTTTATTTTACAGCACAAAGTTTCGGTAAGGGCGGGTCGATGTGGAAATGAAATGAAACAAGCTGTGTGTGAGGTATTAACTTAAGTCTTTTTTTATTTGAAAGGGCATACACGGGCCTTTAAAATAAATATCTCACTTACAGCTAGTTTTATTCCATTTAAACATCGACCCGCCCTCATTGAAAAAAGCCTACATTTTTTAAAAATACTTGTGGTCTTTCAGGATTATAATTTTAAATTAAACTTGCCGGTTTTTGAACATCGTAATATAACCTCATAGGTTTTTTATTCAATCTCAGTTATTAATTTAAATTCCAATAGTAGACTTTAATATAAATTTAGTAATTTTAAATGAAGGAGCTTTCGTCCGATAGTTAAACCATAAACATCTAAAAAAAATTATAAATTTTAAAAAACTAATACTTTACAATTTTCAAAATCTTGCATATATATTTCTATTAGTTCTTAATATTATATTAAAAATGGTGGTCATTTTGATAATATGTTTGTAATATTTGACATAATACATATATATGTTTTAGTAAAATTCTAAATGCTATGTTTTATTAAAATTATAAATTTTTTTGGAGATTATGGCTAAGTTATCGACTCAACGCCCTTTGATTTCAAATTAAATATAAATTTTAAATTGGAGTTTTAATTTAATAAATGAAACTGGGGTTATATGACAAAATTACAATCATTGTACTTCTTTAAATAAAATATTTAAGCATTTATATTGGGTATATTTATAATTACAACAGTTGATTTTAGTACGGAATTTAATTTATGTAATCGATTAGATTAACGGCGGGCAACCTCTGGTCCGCGGGTCACATCCGGCCATTGTATATGTCCGGTCCGTCAATAAATTTCTCTGTTGCATATAAAATACGACTCGCCGCGTCGCGCCGATATGTTTCCAAGACTAATTAATTTGATATGTAAAATAATGTCCCTCTTTGGCAATACTTATTGTTAATTAACCATTATAATTTTTAAAGCTCCTCACTTTCACTAAATATTGAACTTCTTGCAACAGAAAGTCAAACCCAAGTTTGTCATTAACACTCTTACTGTATTGCGTGTAATACCAACACTATGTAAACTTCTATACTTGTACATCATATTTTTAAATAAATACTATTACTATCAACTGTTTTTGTTTTGCCCCGCGGCCCCCCTACAAAAAAAGGTTGCCCACCTATGGGTCTAAAATTGTAATTACAATTATCTAGAATAAATATATGATTGTAACGCCTTCCTCAGTAATTTCATTTCTGAATACAGATTTTAGAATTTGCATAGTAAAAAGTTTTCTTGTGTGTTCGTATGCGCTTTCTCTATAAGTGAACGTGCCACGAAAGAAATCTGCTGCTTCAATTTTGCGACAGAAGATTATGCTTCGTATTCGTTTGTGGGGAACCGAAATAAAGGAACGGGTTTGGTGTGTTTCAGGATGGGTGCGCGTCTGAAGGAGCTGCTGGCCGCGGCCACGGCGGCGTCGCTGCTGTCACTGCTCCTGTCCTTCCAACTCACCGTACCCGGACGTCGTCAGCGCGAACCCGAAGCAGCAGCTCTCGACCTCAACCAGCTCACGCACTTGCTGCGAAAGGTCACGACCATCTTTACCTTATTATGTGAGATAAACGAAAGTCAGCCTTGACACATAGAACAGAATAATCTCATCTCGACGTCAGGCAGATGAAGGAATCAAAGGCTGGACCATCAAAAGTCTTTCTAATCACAGATATTTGTACGTGAACGTTGAATCCGACACGGCAACGCTTTATTTAGAAACATTATTCCATGAAACTATATATTTCATTCCCGTGCAATTTCGGTACAAAGCTAAGTTAGAAAATTCGCATGCAATAAATTTGTAGTAGTATAACTATGCCGGTTCTGAACTTGTAGTTTATTTCTGTTACCACGCTACACAATCAGTTATTGCATACAAATTAAAATCTGAGATACTTCTACGATACCAAACCCAGAATTATTAATATCTTAGCGTAAATTAAGCAAACTTATGTGACGTACCTCTGAGTCTGTCGTGTAGAATAAAGATTTTGGAACTTGAAATGATTATTTCAATTTTAATTACTACTCCATACGGTTCAACTGAATGAAATCCTCGGTTACTTCTTAGACAAGGGAAATAATTGAGCTGTTCATTCTTTCACATTTTAATCTATTATCCCTTCACTTTCCTGGGGAAAATCCGGCCCGAAAGCTTAAAAGTTATAGAGTTAGCGTTGCATTCACGTTTAAAGTAAATTTTTTCAGACGTGGTAATTAATGTAGTTAACTATTGGTGAAATTCTATCCTTACTTCCCGGGAAGCTGTACCAACGCACCGACTGTATAATGGCGGATGTTTTCAACTCCCCTTCACTCTGAGGCGAGGGAATTCTCTTCTAAATGGTCTCTGGGATCTGATACACTACTGCCTCACGAAATGAGACCTGAAAAGTTATCAGTAGCACGCTACTAATTAAATTCGCCGTATATCTCTTATTTCAAACGACTCAACCGTACCCTTTGTTTACTTCAGGTATCAAATCTACGAGAATCTGGGACATCAAAATTAAATCGAAATAAATTCAATGGTATCTTTGTCTTCTTTATTCGCGTTTTTATAGCCTGGAAAAAAGTAAATATCTTACAAATGAAATTTTATTTCAGAAGTCGGCACCGAATAACCAAACCAATTAAGTAAGTCTTACCTCTTTTCAGAGGAAATACAACTTGTGGACTTCTATAGACTTCTAATTATCCCCCTACTTCTATTTAAACGTTTGATAGACTAATATTTACATCGCTTTTCAAGACGTAGTAATGTAACCGTTGACCAAGGTTCACGTGTCAACTTTAACTGCTTCAAATTTTCTATTGAGTGACTTCGGAAAGCAAAATATTTGGTTGAAAATGTAATTGACGTGAATAATCTATAGTACATAAATTTATGTATGCATTTTTGTTTATTATTTATAAAGATATAAATCCTGGAAAAATTGCTACAAATCTTTGTACCTACAAATTAAGTGACCGAGGTAAAACATTGGGGAGTGATTTGGGGAGAATTAACTTGCACAAATGTGAAATGAGTTATATATGCGAATGTGCTGGTATTCTTACGTTTGTGACGTCAGCCTTCAAAATAATTTCCTAGTGATGATTCACCCAGAAATAAAGGGCCCATTGTGCTATAATTTTTTAAGAAAAATTTGTATTTGTTGTAATTACAGTTCGTGAGATTCTACATGCCATGATAGATTCGCAGTGGAGGAAGGGAGTATTATTTTTAAGACAGGATTTTCCCTTCAAGCGGAATTGCTAAAAACGAACGGGATATGGACACTGCGACAATGCTTTCTAAATACGCCATAAACTTGTTATCTATTACATTTTACGGAAGGGTTTCTTAACGTACATCTCATGAACTGACAAAAATATTTCATAGCGTCAATGTATTCAGAAATATATTTCCAGTTTTTTGTTTTTGTTTTGTTTCTTTTTTTCAGGCAAAAACAATACTATTCTTATTTTTAAAAAAATCATTCCTAATAATATGATTCCACACTTATTTATTTATATTGAATATAATTATACTTTCAACTATAGGTTAAATATGGTCCTTACGACCATTATTAATTATTGTTTAAGTTTTATGTATCTGCCAGCGGGCATCTGCCCATTTGTAGATTTAATAAATACAATACAATACAATAGAAGTGCTTTTACAGTACCAAGTTGCGTTCACAAAGTTGGAGTTAAAGTGAGCCCTGTCTACCACCACTACAAAACGGAAGGAGTCGTCCACAAGCTAAAACTCCCGATCAGTACATGTTTTAATTGCTTATAATTAAATACTTGATACAACTACCGTTCTGACACTCCACAGAGAGAGTATAGAACTTCGAATCAGCATTTAAGTCGATCGCTCATCTACTCTGTAACAAATTTTTTCTGGTTGTCTTTCCACGCTCTTATTGTTAACGTCTCTCCTTCCTGAGATTTACAACTTTTTGGAAAGCACCGCACATACGTCGGTTTCGATCCTTCAGTGCCACTATTTCTACACCTTTTAGTATGCATATTCGATTATAACTCAATTGAGAAAATCAGTAAGTAAATCAAGCTTTTTTTCTTTTGTAAAATGGACAGGTTGATCGTTAACTGCCGCCCTGGCTGCGGAGTCTGTGAGATTTGTGCAGATCTGTGATGGGCCAGAGCTGTCCTGGATGTAATGGGAGCCGTGCAAGGTACCAGATCCGTCAATAAGTCGCAACACGGAACCCCTCTTCGTGGCTCCTCTTCGCCTTTTCAGCACATTAACATTAGTCTTTTATGATCCACACGAAAGATAAAACAGATACGCACGATACGACTACAGACTGAAATACAACCAAACGTCGTCGCAAAGTATGCAAATAACTCAACGAGGCACAAACCAGGTTTATTCCGTCCACCCCTGTAATGAAGGCCAAGTTGCTTTGTCCCACCAATTCTGAAGAATGGCCAATTTTTCACGTGAATCCGCAACGACGCTGGCTGTGCTATGAAAAGGAATTTTTATTTAGCGGAATTTCTTTAAGTTACACGCGATCGCCGTAACTACACCGTAGGACGAAAATCCCATTCTCGTTTTGCAATGAAAATTTCAATTTCTTAACTCCAGCCATACGCGAAAGCCATGGTACTTTGAAATTTTTACTTCTGCATTTTTAAGTGAATTTGATATTATCAGATATAGATGTTAAATTCCCCATAAAAAATTGTCACCATAAACTACAACTCTGACAAAATCTCAGCCGACTTCGGTTACATTATATGTAAAATGCACACGCTTTTACAGATGTCTTCCAAAATTTTATGTACTGAAATTTTCTAAATAAGTGTTTTAATACAAAAATTATTCCTTATACTTGTGCAACAGAAGAAGATACAAAACTGAAACGAAACGCCACGTTATTTCGTATTAATTTTTTTATGCATTGTATTGATTTAAACTATCATTTCCATGCAATGACTGGTATAAAACAGACTTTTAGAGCTATTTAAAGTGTATGTGTGAGCTTTGGGGGCGTGAATAGTAAATTTCTAATAAATTAAATGTTTTGTTTTAATTGTTTTCATCTACTTTAGTCATGATACCAATAATTTATTTTTATTGAATCAGGAGATTGTCTCATGCGACTTTATTGATTTTTAATTAATGAAAAAAATGATAATATATATATATAAAACGTAACCTCAGGGTAAAATGAGATGAGGGTAACTAAAAGCGTGAGGAAATTTCCGGAAACAAGGAAACGACCAGACTTATCTTTTCATTGCTAGCATATATATGTATAAAAAATAGGTCATGAAGTGGGTAAGTGTGTCCAAATTTGTATAATCAAACGATATCTATTTGTAAGGGACGAGCCAATTTTTAAAAAACCCTTATAAATGGAATCGAACAGTAGCCACTAGTCCATTTTTTCTCTCGTGCTGCAGCACACGAAATTAATTTAGAAAGAATGATTTTTTCCAAAAAAATTAAGAACCTTTATAATAATCGCGCTTTAACAGCGTGAGTTTCTGCTTCGACTGCCCGGTTTGCGGGGCACTCGGTCCCGCTATACAACCATCTGTATGTGTGATAAGCCTTTCTCTGACAGGATCTCTCTCTGGAAGGAGAAATGCGAATGCAAAGTATTCCGTTTAACACTACACGTAAAGTACAACAAACTGCCTCCTTTCTGAGCTATTGACCTGGGAGGAGATAGTAGCAGGGCTTGAGACGCGGCGCCATAAGGGAACAGGATAACGAGCGAAATGAAAATAATTGTGAACCATTCAGTGATTACAAATCTTATTTTAAAGTAGGTTATATTTTCAAAACACAAAAAATCGTACATTTTGCTTAGTATTAAAAAAATCAGTCTCCCCATACTGGAGAAGAAAATGTAATTTATTTTAGTATATATTGTTTGTTCTAGAGTCTGTAGTGCAGCGAAAGTACACAAAAGCGTCAGATATTAAGGCTGAGACGTTATCATCTCGTTTACAATTAAATAACAATCTAAAAGAATGTGTTGATTATAATTATTTTGCACGCGGAGTTTCCGCTTTTGGTCTTGTACCCAGTGCGACATGTCAATAAATCAAATAAAACTGTCAGCAGGATTTGTCATAGCATTCACGATCAATCACTTGTTTGTTACTACGAGTACTATACCAAAGGGGTTAAATTAGTTGTCGTGTATTTAGGTACAAACATCCATGTTGTCAGCAGTTCTACAGAAGGCTTAACAGTTTGTTTAATAACAATTTATTGACATTTAAAACAAATTTATACTCTAACCTTCTGATAGAATACATCGCAAATGTATTTCCTCTTTTTACCCAACACCTTTATTTAATTTCTGTTAACCTAAAATTTGGTCGTGTCTCAAGATTATATAACAGGGCAACTTTTTTATGATTTTGAAGTAAAACAATCAACTAGAAATAAAAAAGCAGCTGTATTACAAAAATATGGCTCCTAAAGCAATCCCGATCAATTCGATGAATACATGGGGATATATAAAATGTAATTGATTAATATTATTATGAATATTAATTGAACTAATCAATTATAAGGAACAAATAATATATATGTAGAATCAGACGAAGATATAGTTGTAAGGGAAGAGTCAATTTTTCAAAAACTTTAAAGTAGAATCAAACAGTGTGCTACAGCACAAAATTAATTTAGGAAGAATTATTTTTCCGAAATTTAAAGGACCTCTATAACAGTTGTGCTTTAACAGTGTGTTTCTGCTTCGACTTAAAAAGATTTAAAAAATGTTACAATAAAGTTAATAAATGTTATTTAAAATTATGATCAAAGATACGATGAAATTAGCACTTAGCTATGGCCGTGGCTGGAAAAAAAATTGTGTATTAAACAATTTCTCAGGAATCGAACAGCCAGAACAAATCTGTAGCTCTCAAAGAACATTAAAATTGCCCCGCTGTCCTTAATATTCCAGTTTATATGAGTCATGGTCAATCGCTGGGGGAGGCGTGAGATTAATTCACCCTGTGTGTTAAATTTTTATCTCGGTCATAGTATCAGCTAATTTCATTATTGACGACAGTTTGAACAGGCGATGGTATTCCCAGACTTCCTTGACCGAATACAGCATTCCATTGCTCCTCCAACATGCCACCATTTTATTATGAGATGTTCCCTGATTGTAATCAAGGGAAATAATTATGACGAATGTGTTGGCTCAGCTGATTAGTGGGAGAAGTTTGCGCATTACGGACCACTGAAAGGTAGTTAAACGTAGTTTGAACAACGGTGGTCATCGAGTGTAACTGTCTCAACCCGATGGATTATTCTCGATGTCTTAATGAGACAGCGTTTTATAATTTCTGTGTTTTTTTAAATTTTCAAATCTGTTTCTGATAAACCTTTCACGATGATTTTTCACTGTAAGTAGGAGTGAATCGCAATCCCACTCGACTTGGTGCAAATAATAAAGATGGCAATTCGTAGACGGTTAACGGGGCGATTCGTTGCGTCCAGGATCCACGGAGCCCGCGTAATAATGCGAATGACACAGCATGTAAAATATGTTTAGCTGTGACAAAAGGCAAGACCGCGTTTGCCCGAGGCGGGAAGGGAAGGGCAGGGCTTCAATCACCGCGACCAGCGGCCGCCCCTTCTCATCACAGGACTCCCGGAGCGAGCGCCTAAATTAAAACCTCGCACCCACCCTCACACACCCTCGCCTCGCCTCGCAACGCAACTGGCTGACTTTGCATGCAGCCAACAGCCAGCAGCCGCAGCAGCCGCAGCAGCAGCTGCCAGGTGCTAGGTGCTAGGTGCCACTCATCTGCGGATCGCATTCACAGACTTCTTTACTCGAAATTGCATAAATTTAGCATAATGTAGGCGAACAGCGTGTCTACGGCCCACCCAAACGCGAACCGTGTTTAGAACTAATCAATTAAATGTCATTTCTGAAAATGATGAAAATATAAAACCAGAAGCTCATAAATAAAATCCAAAATTTTTACATGCAAGGCTAATGTGGACGAATCAGGGTCGGAAATTGAGAGCAAGCAAATAAAATGTAGGCAGCGATAAGTAGCAAAAATTATTTTTGAGGACAAGCGTCATAATGATCATAATTAATTGTGGTCAACTGTATGTAAAAGCGCGAGTTTGTGAGATAGAGAATCCTATAAGTACAAATTAGAATATCACAAACTGAGTTTAGCATTGTGAATTGAGGTAAAGTGTGAAATGAATTAAAATGTTCCACAGAGTGACTGTGTATGAGCCAAGTATTCGCTTTCAGGAAAGAAGTTATTTCATTCATAATCGTTTTCCTGTAGGATTAGCAATTATTTGTTAAATAAATATTTTTGGGAACTTAACTTAATATAAGCATTCGTTCAAGTTTCACGATTCCAAAAATTGATATATCTGGTAGGAAGAAAACTATCAGGAGTAGGTGAAGATACTTTTGGAATGCCACAGGGATCAGTAATCCGTCCGCTGGTATGGCTTTTTGATTTTACAGAAAGCGTTGGTTATTAAATATGACCGCGTGGAATAAATGTAGGAACTCTAATGAGCAGGAGATTTTACAAAATAATTCATAGTCTGGCTCGGAAGATAAATTGTAGAAAGAGTAAATCAGTAAATTTTCGTGAATTTAAGTTAAATTACTCTAAAAATTCCGGGAGCGTTAAGAGTAAGAAAAATATTCTCCGTACATTAAAGGAGTGAAACATTCTCCAGGTACCATAAGAGCTGTAAAATACAAGCAATACACTAAGTAAAGAAACAGTCCCCGTAACTTAAGGGAACTAAAAAATAATTCTAATATCTTAAATGAATAAAAATGCTACTGATATCTTAAGGAAGTGAAGAATTATCCGGGTTCATATAGGAAATCATGGATATTCCTGGTTCGTCGAAAGAGGAAACTATTTCTGCTTGCCTTTGCTAAGTTATTGTTATAAAGTGTTTTTTTTTGGGAGGTTAGCAGGCTACATGAGGGTGATCCTGAAACAGGCAACTCCTCTTTCATAGCATAGGAAGGGAATTAAAAAAGGGGGGATGCTGAAGGTAGAGCAAGGTAGCCAAGGATTAACGAGGGCCCATGTGCTGTGGTTTAAGGATCCTACCCGGTATTTCACCTAAAGAGATTCAAGGAAAACCCTAGAAAACCTGCATCAGGTAGGTCGGGCATTTGGTACTCTTCTCACGCCCTTCGGAATGACGGGAGACGAGTTTGCTGTGGGGTCGCAGGATTCCCTTCTCCATGTCTCCACCAGTTTCAGGAGGCAGTTAGCCGACTGATCCAATGGGATCAGAGGACAACTCTTGCCATATGCCCAAGGTCTTCGACCCCAGTACATATACCTCCTAAAATAGGTGAAGGTGTCTCGGCATGTTATAAAGTGTACCTTTTTCTTAAGTATATGACAAAATTATTTGTTGAAACAACTGGCAAGTCGTAAGCTGCTTGAACTAATTAGGAAACCTTCACGGCGACTCGAACGACATATGTTAAAACACTATAATATCTGTGTTTAACGTGGGGCGTCTTTATGCCTGAAATGAGGCAAGGAAGAGGCTTAAATCATAGAAACATCACCAGAAACCTTCTCTGGGGTGAGCAGTACAACTCACCAAAGTTACATCGCAATCGGTTTAATGGTGTAGGCACGCATAAGGAACAAAGAAATAAATTATTTTATGGATACACATACATCATATGAATTAATGTAGCTTTAAGAACTTTTCTCTTTTTCCTTATATTTTCTGAGGCGTTATTTTCATAACCGACATCCGTTCATTTATTTTGATTCTCAATCACTATGTTATCAATTGTAAGCCATCGAAAGCCTCTAAAATTAGTATAATTTTGTACTGTATTTATACTCATTTTTAATATTATGTTGGAATTCAATTTATTATAAATTTAATGTTGAAAATGATAGTATTCATTAAGTTAGCAAAATATAGTAAGAATGTGATATATATATATATATGAGTGTCTGGTTGTCTTTATTTACGTCTGTCTCACAGCGTCACTACACAGTAACACAATCAATAAACTTATTTTCCAAGTATCGAGTTCGCGTAAGGCCGGTTTTCTATTCAACAGGTTCCTCTCCGTAAACCTCGACCCCCCCCTTATTTCCACGAAACGTAACAAAAATTACTTAATGCAATCGCCTCTGAAAAAAATGAATACTTCTCTCCTATTTTCTACATCGGCCATCATTGCTTACAATGATTAATATTTTAGTCCCACTGTTTTTTATTTTTCGTTTTGCTTTCCGGATTTACTGTCACGATGATTCTGTGAGAACGTATTTTAGAAACTTCAGAATTTAAAAAAGAATGCGTTAGGTTGCAAACTTGATCGTCTGATTTCCTTTCCTGTAAAAAAATCTAATCAAACCTAATTTTAATGGCGTATGATTTAATACTCTATTTATTGGTCATAATTAAATGAGAAATTTTAATCCTAGCTAAAGGTGAATTTTAAAGCCTTTTTTTCGCTCCTTAACCCTTATAGGATAGCGGTCGATATATTAAGTTCAAAAAAATATACTTTCCGTTTTGAAAACTGACCCTAAGCAACAGATAAGGGGGTTCTTAAATGAATAGAGGTTTTTTGAAAGCCCACTTTTCCTTATCTGAAGTTGTTAGACTTGATTTATTGAAATGGTGGTTTGATAATGGACTACCATCCACTCGGGACGCGTCTTTTCAGCAACCGAAAATATACCCACAATATTTTTAGAAAGCCTTATAATGGAATTTTGTATCTTATGCCTGATATGGTCTACAGTTGTCTAAACCCATTCTGAAACGGACAGATCTATATATCGACCATCTACGTTTTCCTCTCACTTCCAAAGAAAATAAAAAGACTACGTCTAACTGTAATACATTCATATATGAGCTTAAAGTTCTGCAATAAAATAATTTTGACCTTAAATAGTTTTGTTAAGTGAAAGTGCCATTCCAAGAGAGTACGGAGTGACTTGGCTTCAGTGAACAGTTGGTCGTGCTGACTGTGAGCAAGAAGTGAGCCCCTAATGTATTACCCTACGTCTATTTTTAAGGGCCTGATACTCTTAGATCCTGCACGTTACTCGGAGAAGCTCCACGTGGGCGTTTCTGCAGACAGGGATTAATTCTTTCACTCTGTAAGCTCCCTTTTTCCTCGGAGGTCATTAATGTCAGACACAAACGTGATTAGTGGACTGGGATAACCGCACACAAACCACATTTTATTTCGTATACAAAACGCTGGTTTCCGCTTCATTGAGAAATATACTTGACCTGAAAGTAGCAAACGATTAAAAATTGCAATCTTGCGTGATATTCAGCCATGTGGACCAATTGATCCGAGATTTTGATACTACATGCGTGGCATAAACTTGTTTATAAGCCTGCAAAAAGTAATTATGAACGGCAACATTTCTCGTGAACCGGATGTGAAAGATTTTGGACAATTGCAAGGTATCATTTTTTTTGTTGAATTCGGCGCAGTCGTGGCTAAATACTTTATATTTGTCAGGTGTGACTTGTGGGTCACCCTTTTCAGGCAGTAAAGACGAAGCAGAATTAATGGGGTTTTCTGAACATAGGTATTTATTAAAAAATTATAACTTAAATTACAGCTATGGATAATAAGTTCTGTGATTCAATAGGAAACTCGGTGTATTAGTACCGAGACCGGAAAACGTTCACCACTCAAAACGTTATTTGAAATACAAAATCTATAATCTATAAATATTATTAAGCGTTTGTCTGCATGTATGTCTGTTCCAAATGCAAGCGTGGAACGGTTTCAACCAAAGTTTTTACTCATGTTCCTTGCGACTCGGAAAGAAACAAAAAATTAAATCCTTTACAGTGACACCAACGAAGCCAAGACGTTATATATAAAAGGTCCATCTGGGAAGGGAGGTAGAAAATAGAGAGCCATCTAGAGGGTTAATAAAAATATTACATTTATTGTTCATAAGTTCTTTATCTGATTTGGCGAAGACGTTTAAGTACAAAGAATTGCAGTGGGCGAAAACAATTAAACAAAATAACATAGGCAGGAAGGAAACAATAATAAGATGTAAATAAGTAATGAGAATAAGGAAAGATAGATAATGTTTCTAAAAGTAAACAACTGTTCCCACGGAATAAAAGACATGAATTCTGGAGTCAGAAACCCCTTCAGGCATGGACCTACTCAGTTCAGCCCAGTTCGTGGGCACAAGCTTCTAATCTGTCTGCGACTATAATTCCTAACAACCATCACTTTAATCACTTCTACCCTAATTATCCCTGTAATCCTCTTAGTTTATCTGCTTATACTACAAAACAAATAATGAATTCAATCCACCGTTATCATTAAATTTCATATGCAAGATATTGAAAACCGTTATTATTAATCTTCCCCTTGTGGGTCTCAACCAACAAAAATTTTAATAAAATCGAATATCTACAATTTTATTTCTAAGTATTTTTGGTGAAATTTGGCAAATTTATAATGATATGTGTTAAAATAACGATATTTCTGGTTATATTGCCACAGAACCTATCAACACTTGTTTCTAAATTAATAAAATCGAAATTTAATTGCTTACGAGATTAATAATTATTTTTGATAATTGTCTTTTTTACATTACGAGTGTGCAGTATTCAGAAAAAAATTAATTATGAAATAGATGAAGCATACACTAGGTTTATATTTGTACGTAGTAATTTTCCTGATGGTCGTGAAGACCGGGATTAAGACTGGTGGAGGATCGATACGCTGACCACGTGTCACTCCAAATTCGGAATATGTCATGCAAGATGACAGTCCGCAGTCGACTCGGTAGGCCCAGGCCCTCAATGGGCTGTAGAGCCATGGAGAAAGAAAGAAAGAAAAAAAAGTAATTTTTCTGATTTATTAATTCCAATTTGTTCCGTCAATCTAGCAAATAAACGTACACTTTCCGTGAGCAAAAGCGTTTCAAATGAATTGAATGGATAATAAAAAGATTACTTCTATTTTCCATAAAACAAAACAAGATAAATTTTCCACTGTCTCGCATAAGAATGTATGAAAATGAAGACAACGCGTTGGTTTCAGTTGAGAGGGTGGTGATCATCGTTGTAACGTCCAGATACTTTCACCTAATGATGACATTTGTAACGGCCCAAAACGGTCTAGTATCCTTCTTTGCATTGTAATTGCGTAAGTATGAAAATGAATGAAGCATTTGAAAAGGCGCCAGCTGAAAATGGACGAAAGAATAATTTGAGGGATATGTCAAGAACCGCAAACTCACTGGAAATGATTGGGATCACTAAAATGGATCTTACTTTTCTTAAATTAACGTTTTTTATTGTTTTATAAAAATCTGAAAAATATTATTATATTTAATAAATAATGTAAATCAAATATTTTAAGAGAGGCGCCATCAAAGGAGGACTTATCAATGGACCTGTACAGAAAAAATCACTCGTTCATTTCAACCGATTTGAGCTTGATTTGTTAGGAAGTGAAAGTATATTAAAGAAGCTTCCTATAGATTCTTTCAACTGGAGTTCGGAAATCCCATAATCAACATTCTAAATAAAAATATAATAACCTAATACATTAATTATTACTGTTTAGAAATATTAAATTAAAACTCGTTTTTTCTGAAGTCTACTCAATTTTCTTGAGATCAATAATGTAACATAACTGTGACCTAATTATAATGAATTAATCCCCGAGATTCGAGAGATGCTAACAGGAGGGGGAGACGAAAGACAAGGATACTCTCTTTCCGTTTGTTGGAAAAATAAGCCCGAGGCCGTGAATTTTCCACGCTGAGTACAGGCTGATGTAAGACAACAAGCAAACCAATTTCATCGCACGTTTTCTTAGTAAGAATGCGACCTGCGATAACACGGCAAGGCACTAGATGCAGAGTGACCACAACTTGGATTATTTCTTTGCGTCACTTATTTTTATTACATGGAGACATTTTCCTCTGTCCTGTTGTGAGGAATTTTCCACCGAGTGCAGTGATTGGTACTTCTTTGAAACTGGGCTTTTTTGCTGTACAAACTGACACTGGAAAAATAACTAACAGTTCTTTATGACTCGTTATCTTTCACAATAACAAACACAAGTATTTACTTCAATAAATTTAATAAATCACTCTATTTTATGCAATTAACGCACTCGCGGAGCAAAAAGAATACATTTGCTACCTTCATATTGCAATTTTTCGAGTATTAATTATGTATTTATTAATATTGTTAAAAATGGTAGATTCTGTACGTTGTACTATGTTTCAGACATACTCAATTTATAATTATTGTTGGCTGCAAATGAATCTATAAATTGACAATGAAGATGTTTTTCAGATTACTTTTTAGATGGCCCTATGATTGATGTAGCAGAGGATTGGGTGGATGTCAAATTAATTAATAATATTTAATAAAAGAAAACAGTTTATTAGAATCAGATAAGCTAGCGATGGACTTGGCTAGGATTGAGAAACCTGTCAGTTGCTGAAATACCCATCACTCGTCAAAAAAATGCTTTGATCGGCGTTCCCATCAAGATGATTCTCCTACTTGCAGGACGCTTTGCCATTTGCTTTTCTCGTCGCAGACTCTTTAAGGAATTATCGAGTTACTTACTCTCCTATTATTGTACAAGCTACGTTTTAAGTAATGATGTACACTTCCTGATATTCTACATGGAATGTTTACATGCGTTGTAGGGAAAGGAGAATTGGAAGGCTAATATTATTGTTTAACGCGGAACTTCCCTTTCAACGGACTTCCGAAACGCTACTAGCATTGTTAAAAACATTAATTGTATTCACACAAACGGGATATGGAGACTGCGCCAACGTCTTTTTAACACACCTTACACTTATTATCTGTTACATTTTACGGACGAGTTTCTTGACGAACAACATCCTGAACTGGCAGCAATGTGTTTCCTAGCGCCGATGTTTTCAGAATTGCTTTTACACTACGAAGTTGCGTTCACAATGTTTGGTGTTGAAGTGGTCTCCTGTCTACCCTCAGTACAATACAGGTGGATGGTTCCACTGCGCATCGTGTTGACACATGACTAGCTAAATCACCCGAAAAATACTCGCTGACTTCCCCGCTTCTCTCTGCGACGACACTGGGCCTCGAAAGTCTCTCGTTCGACCATGAAGTCCGATTGTTGCCGAAAACTTGATCTGCACATCATTCATATTTTCCAGCTACCAACTATTTTGTCCCCAGCTTCTTGCTTTCCCACACTGATCAGTTTAAAAGTTGTACTTTTCAGACGGATTGCATGCTTTAGATTAATTGTTGTTTCCATTAGTCCTCGATTGAGGAAATGGGATACATCATACATTAAAAATGAACAAAATAAGGTACATAATTAATGACAAATAATCTTAAAATAAATTAATAAAAGAAAATGTATATAGACGAAAGTCAATATAAACAACACGGACACACGAAGTCACACACTGGGAAACTCAAACAAGCACACACTGAGAAACACGCAATGGAGTTTTAACTACTTGGAGCTCTGCGACTAGGAAACTGTTTTTCCGTCGTAGCTCCAGGCAATACATGAAACAAACAAACAAACAAAAGAACAGAAAAAACTGAATAGAAATTTTAAAGATATGTGATATGCTATTTTACAGGGCAGCTCATTCAACACTTTTTGCAGGAACCTTGATTTTAAATACTAGAAGGACGATTAAGAAAATCCTGTACCGAGAAAAACGCGCCATTTAAAAGAATAGTTTTACTCTGCTTCACGAAGCTTTTGTAGGTACTATTTTTAACCACTGGCGGAAGGCTGTTGTATAAAATTATCCCGGTATATTTTCTGGTGTAGAGCAAGGCGATGCTTGTCCGACCTTAGAGCTGAACGATTTCTGGTCGCGTATTCACGAAACTCGCCATTTGTTTGAAACAAATTAGTGTTCCGCTTTACAAACGTTAATATTTCATAAATATATACGCTTGGTAAAGTAAGTATTTGCAAACTTTTGAAGAAAGGTTTGCAACTCGATCTAGAATTCGTGCTAGAAAGTATACTAATTGCACGCTTTTGCAACTTAAATATTTCATTACTCCTGGAGCAGTTTCCCCAATTAGAGATGCCATAGCTCATAATTGAATGAAAATACGCGAAGTAAACCATTTTGACGTACTTTTTGTCAACGTGTTGCATGCATAAGGACCTTGTCCTTTGTCCATCGGACACATACAGAAATCGTCCGTACGATATCAATGTATAAAATGTATCGTCGATATTATATGCTAACAGAATTGTTAATCGTTCTAGAATTTAGATATTTCTGACACATGTATTTTGGGACCCTCTTGCAGCTGGAGGACGAGCAGCTGTCCGGGCGGCTTCGCGTAGGCGAGGTGCGGGGGCGGCAGGAGGCGACGGCGCCGTACGAGGAGGCGCTGCGGGAGCAGGGACTGACGCCGAGCAACGGGTCGGGCTGGGACGTGCTCCTGTGCGTCGGACCTGGACCGTGCGTGGGGCCGCAGGAGCCCCGAGGCCAGTGGCTGGGGCAGGTTCCGGGCGTAGACGCCGTGCTGGGCCGACGCTCGCTCTGTTCGTCGCTTCGCAGTCTCGACGCGGTGCAGGTGCGCGTCGCGCCGCCCTGCTTCCTCCTGCCCGAGGACCTGGAGGCGCTGCTGGCCGACGCCGGCGCCAACTCCTCGTGGGCCGTCAAGGCCGTCGGACGTCTGCACGTCGCCGACACCATGCAGCTCTTCGAGCACGTCCGCTCCAAAAAGTAATCTCAAAATAATAGAACTAACTAAAAATATTACCGTTTTATACGCACAAGCTTTTTTAACGATAACGATATAAACATAACAGTTCCCGTAACTCATACTCATGCAAATATACTTGGCGATTCAGAAAATTAACGTTAATTGATCACAGGAGATGCATTAAGAAGGACTGATAGAGCTAATGATCAATTTCTGTGCGAGACTTGATTCAGGGATAATTTTTGTCCGTTGTTTAGATTATTAAGTATTGGCGACATTTTACGTCGACGTCTCATAGGGAACAATAATATCCTCAAGTAATGGAAATTTTACGATGTGATGTGGTACGATGAGGAAGGCCGAATCTGTTCATTGACTTCAGGAAGTAAGGCACAAATTACAACCACTGGAGTCAGGGTCATCTAAACACTCCTTTTACCAATCAAGAAACACTTGCACCCCCCAAATACAACGTTATAACGTCATCAAACTATCAAAGGCTCAATATAAGATCACTACGTGGAACGCAAACGGCCAGACACAACATCGTCAGGAAGTAAAGACTCTTCGAATCATCCTCAACATAAAAGATTGATGGTGTCCACTAATAGACTGGCCCATTTCGAACGTAAATAATAAAAACACGGTTTGATAGAAAAAAAGTTGCATTGCTATTAGAAAAGCAATAAATAAAAAAAATACATTGAATTCATATAGTTCCAAATTTTACCATATTATAATAAACTTATTAAACCTTATTACAGCGCCTGTATCTGTGCAACTCATCAAACACAAATGTCTGACGGGATTGTCTTTTAGTCGAAATCTTCTCTTAAACAGACTTTTTCTGTAGAACCGTCAACGTACCAAAGCACGAGGTATATGAAAAAGACAGTAATATTGAGAAATATTCACAAATTCATTAAAATTTCTTTTCTGTAACAGTCAATTTATTGTCACATAGTGGTTCACCCAATTTGAACGTAAATAATAAAATCAAAGCTCCAGAAAAATATGCGCCGTTTGCCGCATTGTCATTAGGGGAAAAAGAAGAATTAAAAAAAGACAGTGTTCAAATAGTTTTAAATTCCGGCACTAGGTGATATACAAAAAAAAACTAGAGAAAAAGGCTAGTGAAGTTACTTCTTCCTCGACATGTAGATACGTTAGCATTGTTTTTGTACATATATTAACAAGTAGTAAAAACCGAAAGAAACGGGGGCAAAAGTTTATTTCCGAAATCCATATCAGAGAATGACTGGCGGCTGTAAGGAAAGCTAACGACGAGGTTGGACGAACATCGGAGCAGTCGAAGACCTGAAGGCACCAATCACCGGAAAATATTCCACGAGAATCACAAACCCTGAAATAATTCCTTCATTACTTTTATTATAACAATCTTTCATGAAATTCTAAAACCGCGATTTTTAAGGCCCTGGGGCGGAGACAATATTTTGTATTACAAAACTGCGACTCGCATTTTCCGAAAATAGAGAATAATTTATTAATTAATTCCATTTTGATTTGTATAAAATACATTCATTTTATAATATTTAACACTCATTTACATCAAAAGTCACGACAACTATAATAAATAAAAAATGGTATATTCTTTGATAATTCTGCCTTGGCCTACCAGAACAACTGCGGACTGTCATCTTACATGACACATTGCGAATTTGGAGTGATACGTGTTCAGCGTGTCGACTCTCCATCAGTCTTCATCCCAGCCTCCGTGACCATCAAATAGCTAATGGTGCACTTTAAATTAAAATACAATCTCTGGCATTATTTAATGTTTTGAGGATGATTTGAACAGGTAATATTAAACTAACAATAAAAGCTAGGATACAAAAATCGTAGCATTTATTCCTTAGTTTCTTTAATCGCTGTAATTTTATTGCATTGTTCCATTTTCATAAAAACATGCATGTACAGTATAATATTTGTGTGTAATTTAAACAGTATTCAGAGATGATAACTGAGAACAGCATATCTGTTATTTTGAACGCTAAACTGACCATAATCCAATTCGCAGTGAGAATATGCAAATTTAGACCTGATGTGTTAACTTCTCAAGTGGTTTAGTCAACCTTGGGACCTCACCGCTGCAAGTGACAGCTACTGATGGTAAATTGGTTTATTCAGAAATAAATATATGTTCTTATGTTCTGGCTTCCATTTTTGTTTTGCTTTCCCTTCTCTGGAAATAAGTGATCTTTTTTCATTGAACGTATATATTTCCGCCTTTGTGTTTTCCGCGTAAGACTAAAATAGAGTATACGTCCTGTTTGTTAAGGAAGTACTTCATTTTATCACATACTTCACGTGTAAATACGTTTTGCTAGTTGAGCGTACAAATAATTGGAGAATTGTAGTATTCTCGAGGGTTCCTCCTCTCATATGTAGGTCTGCAGGTGCAAATTTTCATAGTTATGTTTGTCTAAGTGACGATTTCGTGAGCCTCCAATCTGTGACACGGTTTGGCGATTCAGATGGTGTTCGTCCCGTAATGTGAGTTATTTATGTGCCACGAGGGATCGAACCGGCGCGCATCTAATACGTTTCTACTTCGAAGGCATTGGATGGGCCCAATTCCTGCTAACGGCGACCACGCATAAGCACACTTTCTACGTCCTTTTCTCGGAAACCGTGCTTCACTTCAGAGCTTGTATAGACCATATGGATTTGACTTAAATGAAACACGATTCTCCTTAGCAACACCCTACTTAAACGGTTACCATTCATTTATAAAATTAGAAAAAGTTTTTCATATCAGTCATTCTATGTACTTACAATAAAAATTTTCTATAACCGACATGCCAACTATTAAAATAGATTTTAAAGACTAATTATTAATCTTAAACTAATCCTTTTCGACTACAGTCTATCCAATTTTAAGTTCTATTTTTTCTTCTCTGTATAGTTTAAATTAATAATGAAGCCAGATAACTCAACTAACTTAACAACACTCTCCTCAGTCCTTGTGTGGACCGTCATCAGGTTTATCTTCATTTATAAAGATATGAGGGTCCTCATTAGTCCTGAAACATATTGAATTATAATTTGACTTTTTTTGGCCTCATTAGTGAATTCGACTATTTATACTTTAAAATTACATTTTTATATAAAAAACACGCTTATATTAATTACAGTTAGTTAAGTAAAAATTATAATTCGGAAAACACGCTTGAGCACTTAACCTTACTGAACAAATAAATTATTCCACTACCGTTAATAATCATTTAACAAGAATTGCATTCAACTTTTGAAAAAAATAAATGGCACTGTTTTTTTATTTCCGTTGAACACAACAAGCGCCATCTAATGCTGTAGTAAGAAACTATGTTTTCGTATACAAAATAAGGTTTATTAATTATGATAAAGTGAGGAAATAATAAGTTTTCAAGGTTGAATTTACGGTGGTCGCATTTATAAAATTATCATGACAATTCTTAGCATTGTAAAAATAAATATGGCGAAAAAGGCAAAATAATTCAAATTTATATGAGTTAAAAAATCCTGTTTATGAATTGTTTAAATAACAGAAATACGTTGTGGACTAGTAAACTGGTTCGGTCTGGTAGTATTTAATTAAATTAGGAGAAACAAAAACCCCATAAACCGAAATTGATCAACAAATTTATTTTATTCAAATTGTCCGTCATATTTTCGAAATCCTCAGCCTACTTTCTGGCCATAGACATCTGTGGTTCAACATCTCTACATGCGTACTTTATTTCGGTCTAGATTCCATAACGTTAGAGCTCTTAGAGATCTGCAGCAACGGAAAGGCTGTTTGTTGTTATTTACGGGTGGAGCAGGGGGTGAAAAGGAATACTACGCATTTCAGATTCCATACAGGAATTGTGTGTTACAGCCATCAATAGCACTGACATGTATTAGCGGGAGCGATTTAGCCGTAATAATCAATGGAGTAGCGAAGGAGGAATGGGTTAGAATTATTGAAACACAGTATTTACAGTATAAAGAGTCGCTGCTTTAGCCACAGTTTGCCTTCTTTGTTCGCTCGTTGTGTGTATATATATGAATGAGCTCACAACGGGCTTCTGTATTGTAGCAGGCTGGTGGTGCAGGAATGGGTGCCTCGGCAGCTGCGAGTGCTGGGCGTCCCTCTCAGCGTCCACTTGTGTGTGCTGATAACGTCGGTGTCTCCGCTGAGGGCGTACGTGTTCCGCGAAGGCGCCGCCGTCTTCAGGCTCGGGGCCGACGGCGCCTACAGAAAGGTGCGCCGGAAATTAACGCCGTTCCTTTGTCACTCCTTAAAAGCCACCAGTAAATGAAATCAATAATGCCGCAGTTACTCATCGCTCCAAACACGTGTTGCTGTACCGTTAATCGATCTTCAAATCGTTGCAGACGGGAAAGATCTGGCCGACGTCGCAGTTGTGGCGCCACGTGCCTCTGGCCAAGAGCGTCGACGTCCAGGCGCGCACCGACGCCCTACTGCTGAAACTGCTTCTGGGCATCGAGACGCTTCTCCTTGCACAGTTGGCGACACTGCCTGGACCACATTACAGGCAAGTCCCCTCTTGGAAATGACGACTTTCTCATACAATTCAGCGCTACTCTCTCTCATCAGAACTGCTGGCCTCAACTCCAATAAATGCCTTACTGCCAACTACTCAGTATTTACAAACCTCACCGTCGTCACAGGAACTGCCAAACCAGTAGACCATAGTCGACATTTGTGAGTGTCCGGAATTACATCACCACGTTCATCGAGATCCTGTGATGCAGACAGATTTCTGACTAAGGTCAAAACGAGCAATTATTTTGGATTGATTTAGTGGCTGGATATGATTGGTGGAGACTCATGTCAGATTTATTTAGGAAAATATTGAAACGCTATTTTATCACATAATTATTACTGAAAGATGTAGGTCCTGTTTCAAAGAAGCCATTATACCTACATATACTGTTGCAGTCAGATTTATTCGGTGGATGCTGTAGCTTTCATTACTGGATCTGGTACAAAATACCGACAGACCCAATATCCCGATTGACGTTTTCCGGACTGGTCAATATTTCGAAGGAACCTGCGTTTCTACGAAATAAAGCATAATTTAATAGAAAACTTAATACGTTATCCTAGTATACACTATTTTTAGTCTATAATAAGTTATTAATTAATGAGTGTAACAATTTCAACCAAACTTTGTACTATTGTCACTTATGATCCAGGAAAAAACATTGTGGGGGGAGGAGGTCGTGGAATTTTTAAAATATGCAAAAACGGCTTACATTAGCATCGAATAAATAGTTCATGTGTCGCTTAGATTCATAGTGTCAGTGACTAACTTAAACCCCTATAGGCACTGAGATCACCTGTAGGGTTGGGGGATGAAAGAGTTTAACAACAAAGTTAATCTTACTTCGGAAGAAAACTCGCGTACGTGCCATATCATGCGTCTTTAATGAAGACAATATTCTTCCACAACTTTTCAGAACACAGAGGTTGTAATGTACTGACGATTATTTAATTTCTTTGCGGGACAAAATAAGAGCGGCTTCACGCAATGGAAAAGCACTTAGCTGTCTTCGGTTGCTTAGAAACAGCAAACAAATTGCACAACTGCGGCCATTTTTGCGTCTTCTCCAAGAAAACCAATTTGCTCAGTGAAAGATAATCCTACAGCCTGAGTCAAATTCCGGTGCGGTAAATTTAAAAAAAGAATACCTCGGTTGATATGAAGACAGCCTTTCACAAACTTGCGTAAAGGAGGCGGTGGAGGGGCAAGCATAACGATATTAAAAGTTTCAATCAAGAGTTTTAATCAGCGTGACACGACTGAAACCAACAGACAGACAAAATTATTTTATGAAAAGACACGATTAGAAGAACAATTATTGTAATACATATTGTTATACTACGCCGAGGTAATGTTTTATACGCCACTTGGATTAGAATTCGAAAAGTTTGTGGGTGCTCAAATACGTACGTAATATATTACCCAATATCTCTCAATTTACACATATTTCTCTCCAAATAAACAGCGGATTGTTAACTAAGATTTGAAACTACCATTTTCACTCAATATATAACAAAATTAACGATGTAAGTAAGTCATTCCTACGCATCACATGGTAGAAAAATGTTTTGAATTTTAGTTGTAAGGCTGTGTTTTATATTTTCTTTACTTCCATTCCTTTCTTTCCATTTCATTGCGGTGCTTGATTAGACTCAACAATGTTTTGTATTCGGACGCGTAAAACCATGAAGTATTTTTAAATATTTTATATAATAGAGGTAGGGTTCGCTGATGCAATGCCCTGTTTTGTTACAGGCTTTCAGCCATCCTTAAAATGGTCTAAAATATTTTCCACAATTTAGCCATGGATTGGTTCAGTACATCGACGATGATGACTTCACAGTAAACATGATCAATCTAACAATTTATCTACCACAAATGGTCATCAGTATGACATAATTGCTTTTGTTTTTGACAGATGTGATCAGTGCTTCCAGTTGCTTGGCGTCCAGCTGCTGTACACCGCGACGCTGCGGCCGTTGGTGATGGACGTGAGTGCATCTGTTCCTCCACAGCTCTGGACCAAGGGTGTAGTGTCCGAGACACTGCGTCTTCTCCTGGCAAGACATCGCGTGGCCGACGATCTTGCTTCCAGCCTGGCAGTTGTTTCCACCACCACAGGTGCCCCAAATTCCCTCCATAACCACTACTTGCAATACAGGATGCCAGCACATAGAACTGCTGGTCACTACAAACTTCCAATCCACTCACTCTTGTCTCCTCAAGGGTTAGGTAAGGGTAGGTACCAGCGAAATTGTAAGAAAAATTCAGTGATTACCATTGCCTCCGGTGCCTGATATCCAGTAGGTAAGTTACATCAAAATAAAGCGACGGAGCTAAGGGAGTCTACATTCATTAGGCATTACTAATCATACTGCGACATAGATTCGGTTGCTTTTAACGGTAGAAGACAGGATTTACAACCCACCACAGTGACGTGGCGATAGAAGTCATTCTTTGAGCATCATGGTGTCGTCTCAGATGCGGTCAGTCTTATTTGCGGTCGGTAGCACTGGACTAGTGAAATTCTGTCGATTATACTTCCATTTATTGTATTCGATAATTGATTTTAAAATATTTAATGCGTATCAATTCTACGCACCATTGCAAGAAAAAATCTTTGAGCGCAACATATCAACTGTGTTTGATGCAGAGTTAAGTTTTTTGATATATTACTTGTAAAAATGATGGACCAGTCTAGTAACCCTCTCTGTGAAGACTCTTTACCTGGTCCTAGAACAGTCGTCGGTACCTGTTATGAACACAACCATCACCACACTCTCAGTAATGAGCTGAGCTCTATTATTGCGTCAAAGTAGTAACTGATTACATACTCCTAAGTAAATATTCTCATTTCAGATTGAGCTCAATCTTTCTGGATAAGTACGTCCACTCAACATAAAACAATCCAAGATAATCACATTGTGACACGAGAAAAAGTATCGCTACTCGTTTAAAACGGATCATTGAATGATATAAAGCTCACAGAAAAAGCAGTTGCATTATCTTCTATATTATACACGCGTTATTACGTGGTAAAATACCAGATAGCCATTTTCCCATTCTCTCTTCAAACATTGCATTTAAATTTTATGGAACCTTTCCCAGTTAACGTTAGAATTTTTCATGGAGATCGTCTTTCCTTATGCGATGAAGTACCTCTTTACAGATTTCTGGATTGCAGGCGTGGCTGGCTTGCGATGCCTGATCTCGGACGATCTGTGCCTGACGTCGCAGGACCTGGAATCCCTCCTGAGGTCTCGCCGGGAGTCGCTGGGCGAAGGCGCCTTCCGGCGTCTCTATCCCAGCAATGGCGGCGCGCAGGCGTCGGAACTAGTGCAGCGTCTGCAGCAGTTCATGCTGCGGGAGCCTCGTTTCAGACCAGCCAACGCCATGCTCAGGTACGACTCAATCTAGATCCGCGTAATGTCTTACCGGCGGGGAATATAGCTTGAAAAATAAATTAGTTCAAGATTTTTCTAACCAATTTGTTATTTATACTCAATACTTAGAGTAATTAATTTTCAGTGTATTTATGGTAGGGCATGGCTATTGGTTTCAAAGATCTGACCTGCGCAGATTGGCTGTAGAAGAGTGACATTCTCATTTATGCTTCTGTGTAGTTATTACTATAATTAATATGAAATTAAATTAATCGGTGGACGCAACGTACTCAGAATCGTCGTCAAAGGCCAAGAAATGATTGCAGTGTACCCGTAATGATCAAGACGAACCAATTCCGTTATGTGAGAAAGCTGATGAACGTTTCAGGGAGAGCGGGCGTCACTCCACGGCGGATCTGCACGACATTGCTACTCGGCTAGAAGCTAGGACAAGGCCTAGGTAAGCTATACGACATCGTCTTTATTGATTTCCAGCCCCAATCATCAGGACAAAATCCTTTTCTCCCTATACACAATTAAAAGTTATTCCTCACTTCCGTTATCAGTGGTGTTTTTTTCTAAACACTAGTTTATTAAGCTGAATATTTTTACTATTCTTTTTCAGACAATCTGCCGCCTTGTTTCGCTTTATAGGATTTGTTACATTTGAAATTTAAATTTTTTCGAGAGATTCTCAACATCTCCCCCGGACGATTGATTTGCTGACTTGTTGTAGTGGGTTCGTACGCCTGTGAAACAACATTTTTTCCGCCGTATTTTGCTACTTGTACGCGTCAACACGTGTAAGGATTCATATGTCATAATGCAGGGGTGGCCAACCTTTTTTTGTAGGTGACCGTTTAAAAAATTGTTTGGTGGGCCACTGACCAAAACAAAAACAATTGATAGAATAGTAGTATTTATTTAAAAAAGAGAAGTTACAGATACGTATGTACAGACAATATTGGTAATGGCTTTAATAAAATAAAAGTGTTACAGCTCTAACAAATGAGAAACTCGGGATTGCCTAGAAGTGCAATAATTGGTGAAAGTGATGTCCGAATTAGTAGCGATAATTAACAATAAGAACTGCCCCAGAGGAACATCATTTTAAATATAAAATTAATTAGTCTTGGATATGTATTTCTCGGCGCGACGCGGCGGGCCGAATTAATCTGCAACAGAAATATTTGGTTACGGGCCGGACAAAGGGTCGGATGTGGCCCGCGGGCCGTGAGTTGCCGACCGTTGTCATAATGAGTCTTACCAAGAGTTTTTTTAACACTCCATTTATAACTACCTAAATATATTTAAGAAGCGATTTCTTTATTGGCAGCGAATAATGAAGTTCAAAACACGACGAATGGCTATAAATTCAAATGTTTTCAGACGATAATAATACGGGAAAAAATTAACCGTGATTCGAAAAATTATTTATGTACCTGGGGTACTGTCAAAGTAGCTACTATTGGTGTAGCAAATTTGAATTGAGTGTCTCCACAGCCAACGCTTGAGCAAAATCAGTTACTGTATCTTCTAGCAGTGGACAATGATTAAGAACAATAGACTACATGAAAATAGATAACGGGACCTCTCGACCTTTGGATTCATTCCCCTCGCTATCCTCTCATGTGCAATCGTTTGTCTTACGACAACGGGTGTTACGAAATGAAACACGTCCTAAAATAAACATAGAAAGGAATAAGATAATGCATTAAATGATGAAATTTGCAACCGCCCGTCGAAAATCACGGCTACCAACTGCACCAATTTAGATTATGTTTGTTCACAAAGCTTTAATAGCTAGAGGTAAAACGTCTATCGTAGAACGAGAAAATTAAATATTCCAAATTTTCTATTGCCTAGTAAGTGAAGAACAGCGGTCTTCAGTAAATGCGCCAGTAATTTTTTATATAGCCTCCAGGAAGGCTATTTTTTTTTAGAAAAAGATGCTCCACAAATTTCTCTGTGACTGGCGAATCTGAAATCCGTCTAGCTGAAAACCATGAGCGTGGGACTGAGAATAAACAAGAAACGTTCCCCATCAGGAAGTAAGATATGTATCGGAGTGGCCGGAGCTGCCTCCGCTGTCATGTTCTCCAGAGAAGGTGCGCGAGGGTCGCGGTTAGATTCCCTGTCAGGTCACCTGCCGGGTCCCTTATTGATCTGCAAAGGCGACTGTCAACTCGCAAGACAAGCCAGGACAGCACAGAAATCATGACTCACACGTAATAACCAACTACAACAAAAATATCTTACACTCCAGTAAAGAAATATTTTTAAATTGGAAAATCAGGATGCTTTTTCTAAAGAAAAGAAAATAAGTTACGGGGACCGGAATTATCATTGGTGATAATAGTTCACTTCTTATTGGTTACATCTCTCTAAATTTTTACGTTCACAATCAAGCCACAGAAAATTAAATACGTACCGATTAACAAGAGCTTAAAAACAATGAAAGTTTATCCACACGGGATATTACAGTTTTGTGCCTCTTTTAATTTTAGTGCAATGTAAGACAGTAGAATTCAATTTGTATTAGGGGAAAAATATTGCTTGGGATTCGTGATTAAGAATAACTAACGGCGGAGATTTAGAGTGCAAGAGTTCAAAGTGCAAACAGTGGATCTATATTCGATTCATAGTTCCGTCGAATATTTTCCATCTTAATAATTAAATATAGTCACCAAGCTTCATAGCTTAGCCTTAGGTTCTAACCTCTAATATTTTCATATCTAATATCTAATATTAAGATATATATATATAATTATATATAAATATAACCAGAAATAAAACAGGCCTGTAATTGATTTACATATTACTTCTCTTCTATATGAATCCTACAAATAAATATGTCAACCAACGGCAACAGCAAACATCAAGGATGTATAAAAAGAGATGGAAGATTTTCTTCTTCTTCTTCCTTGGCTCTGCAGGCCTTGGCCTATCGGGTCGACTGCGGACTGTCATCTTACATGACACATTCCTGATTTGTAGCGACACGTAGTCAGTGTATCGATTCTCGAGCAGTCTTAATCCCAGTCTCTGTGGTCATGAGGGCACAAGCAGCCAATCCCAAGCCCGGACCTCTGTGTTGTGAGGCAGCGACGCTAGCCACTAGGCCACATGAGGTCGGCACGATATTCTTGCTATTTCGTAATTTGTGTCCAAGATGTATCTCGGTGGCTAGAGCAACTGTTTACGTGGTCGATAACTATTGGAATATATTCCTAAACATTTAGAATTATTCCCGGATTATAATTTTAATATGATTGGTTTTTAATAACATATTAATTTCCCACGTGTTTCTCAGAACTCCAATCATAACTATATGTTTACAAATTTTGTTAAAGTTAAAAATTGGAGCCTTCAGCCAATAATTTATCCATTATTATCGCCACAAAAATGAATGATTCTTTTTAAAAACTTACAGAATCCTGTATATAATTTGTTAAAATTAAATTTTCTTTTCAATAAATTAAAATAAAACAAATTGATCTCTATTTTGATTTACATTCCTTCAACTATTGAATAATTTTATCTAATGGTTCTCTACATGGAACACCGATTTCATATCAGTTTATCGGTTCCCACAGGAAACGTGTTTATCATTAGGAAATCCTGTAAGAATAAATTACCACTTACCTACGGTCCTTCGATTCGATCTTATAACATTTCACCATTCAGATTTTCATGAAATTCGTGCCATCATTTTAAATTAAAGTAGAGTCAATTTATTTTGATTGTATTGAATTTGAGTTGTAGGTTATAATCGAAAAGGCATTTTTTTAATATTTTTTTTTGTAAAGATGACTATGTCAACGCTCATTTTGGAATCTAATAACATTTAATAATACATTTTGAGCTTTATTGTGACTGATTAAAAACCCGAGAGCATTTAATACATCAAGTATCACAACAACGTTTTATTGTTACTACGCATAAAACCAACGCCGATTCATAGAATATTAGTTCTCAGGTGAATCTAAATAGAAAAGGTATTGAATTTTAAGCAATACTTCAGTGCAACATAAATAGGATCCAAAGGAGGTGGGTGCAATGAGCAAATCGGTGACTTTTTAAACATGCTGTGAAAACCTTAATTTTGTAGAATTAACTTATGATTGAAGTAAATGTCTCAGTAAAGCACCGCAGTGTGGTTGAGACCATAAATCAAAAGCCTGGAAGATAGACGTCGCTCGCTGGTTTAAATCGTAAGCGGGACGCAAACACCAAAAGAATATATGAATCGAGTTAAATAATTCAACTGGCTGAGGTCGACGTGGACGCAACTTAAATATTCAAGCTAAACCTTAAAAAAAAAGGGAGAAAAGTTTCATTTCTGAACAGATCAATAGGACGGTGCAACTTTCAAAAATTTTCTGCTGTTCTTAAACAATTTTATTCATACATTGCAATTCTCAGGGCTTTAAAAATGTTGGCAACGATGGTCAAATAATAGTTTCAAAGTGTCCTTCTCCTTTAATTTACTCATGTAACAGTTGCAGGCTAATTTCAGAATTCATCTTTCTCCTAAACATCTGCAATGATATTTTCAGATACACGTGAAGAGACCAAAGTCGTCGGGTTTTATTTTCATAGAGGTATTGCGATATAAACGCTTTTGAAAACAGTTTTTGGAAGCAATATATTTGATAATAATCTTTAATAAATGTAAGACATTCACAATCCATTATATGACGGCGTTTGCAATCTTTTGAAAATCACAGCAAAAAAGGCAGGTGAAAATTAATATTAATTACGTACAAGCTGCAAAATTACAAGTCAGTAGACCCAATTTTTATTGTTTCGCCACACACGATTATTTTCACCTTTTATTACTTACGGTCGACTGGCTGACAGTTTTTCTCAATAATAACCTGTTTTACTTAGATAATTTTCACCTTATTCAGTCTAAACCTCAGTTATATTATTTACGTGTTGGCCTGTAGGTTTATTTGCAATTATTCTTAATGTATTCTACCTAACATTTTTTTTGCTTAAATTAGAACTTTTTGTTGGTTAAAATGAAAGTAATGATAGTTGACAGACAAGGTAAAAGCCTTAAAGCCACCAGAGCTCTACAGCAGCATTAATAAGAAACGAGACCAATTACCTTTCAAATCTTTTAAGGTTTTCTAATTATTAAATACAATTAAAATTGTATGTTTCGTGTTTCAGTCTTGACTCGCGTTTGGATATGGATGAACCAGAAAAGGAGCCTTTGTGGGATCAGTCGGTGTCCGCTATGAGATGCTCTAAAGGTATCGATAATTATGAAGTTTTCCACAAGGTACCATCTTAGAAATCGTACTGTAATATACGAATAAAATTTAAAATCAATTAAAAAATATTTATTCAGTCTATATTTTACTTATGGAACTAGTTAGTATTTTGATTTAGGCAGTTGTTTAATTTATTTTCAAAATATTATTTATCATTTAATTACGAGAAGCGAGATTCCAAACTCAGAATCTGCTCTCAATTCTATTGCATTCAGTAAGAAAAAGCATTAAATTTTCTAAATTTAATGTATATAATTCTTAGGGTAATCTGTTGAATATAAATTAAATTGGAACTTTAATACATACGCAAACGAATTAAGCTCAGCCGTCGTTTCGGCTAGAATGTTGAATTTATATTAAGTAACTTATTATTGGTTTCGTTTAACACTTTAATTACATGGAGAGAACGTGACGTTATAGAAGATGAAAATATTGAGAACAAATTGTTAATTAATATTAGAATTTGGATAAACAGATTAGAAGTAAAATAGAGGAAGGATCGGAGACTGTGAATGAAAATTGCTTACTTCTTCCAGTTTGGGAATTCAGAGCAACAGTAGGGAAACTATTGTTATGGTGCCACTGGCCGTAATTTTACATACTCAAACTTTGAAAAAATTCCAACATAATTTCGTCAAAATTTAGCACCGACTACTTCTTGCTTTTTGAGACAACGTAAATACTTGCAGACGAGTCGTTGGCGCCGTACCTGGCTTCCCTGAGACTGCAGCCCAGCGTCGCTCTGGAGCCTACTTTCTCGCCCTTGGTGACGGACTACCAGGCGTCGGTGCCCCACGACGCCATCATGGTGAACGTGCAAGCCGACGCTCTGAACTGCGCCTCAGAGGTGCGCTTCGAGCACGTGGACGGCCCACTTCAGTAAGACGTCATTCTTATTACGCCATTACCTTTTCATTCCTATTACATATTATAAAAGTATTCATCTAACAATGTAATTAGCGTCTACTAGATGCAGGTTCTTTATCGGTCGTGGGTTTAATAACTTATAAAAGCAATAAAAATTTATTTCACAAAAGAGTAAAATTACAATAAAGTCTGAAATGCTGCAATATCTATAGTTTATGATGTTCTTTCTTTCATATGAATTAAAACGAAAAATTGAAGAAGCAAAAGAAATAGGGAGGACAAAACTAATGAAAAATCTATTGACCCTTTCTTTGACGCGGAAAGTGAGTTCAATTAAGTTCCCAAATATATATTATCAGTAGCCATTTAACACTATTAAACATAATTGACTGATTGTGAGTATTCATGTGTCTATGTTTGCATGTGTGTGTCTCTATGCACCACACAAAAATTTAAACGCGTGGAATATTTTAGACCAAATTTATTAAACATAATCCTTACCACCCAGTTACAAACACTATAAGGGTAAAACACTACTACACCCCTTTAGGGGCGAGGGTGGAGAGGAGCGGAAATTTTAAACCCTGCATATATAACAGATATTTTAGTACGACAAATATTTCTCGGGGTTGCTTCTCTCGATGATTATTTTGTATAATTTCAACCCGGTTCGGCTTGGGAGGGAGAATCCATAGGATTGGTGGTGAGGAGGCGGACACAAACGACATTGTTGTCGACTCAGTGGTTATGGAAATCACCGAGTTTAATTCTGACATTCAATATTGTACTTAAGTTGTTGTTCAGACCGGGAGGGGGGATTGAGAGAGGGTTAAACAAAGTTCTGCTTCCAATGGAGCAATTTCTACCAAACGTTGTACACATGTTGCTTGCGATCCAGGAAAAATTGGAATCCGTGAAATATAGATTCCTACAGTAATTTTTTTTTCACAATACCGTGGTTAATGGACAGACACTGACAAATTCGCAATTTTTCTTGTTTCTACGTTGTTGCGGGCAAGAATCTGGGAATGTTTTGATCCAATGCAAATAATGTGTCTGTCGCTAAGCGACTATTAAGCTTGCTCAGCTAATTTGTAACTAATCAATGTACTTAACATTTAATAACCGATATTTAAAAAGTACCTTCCATAATCTCTTTTCCCTACATTCTTCCACATCTGTATTTTACCTTCCCTATTCACGTTGCCAAACAAATATATCGATTACCTAAAACCGCAACATAACGAATTATGAAAAATGTAAAATTATTAATTGGAAATTTGCTACTTCAATTTCTATAAATGTTGAATGCTTACTGACTCATATTTTTGTCAATAGTTTTATTGTTATTCATACATCCGATTATTTTCTTTTTCTTTTATTTCACACCGTTCTCTTTTGCGAGTTATGCGGCGCGCAGAATAATTTCTCTTAGAGATTTAACACTCCAATGATGATATATGTATTCGATTACTCACAAAACGGAGTAAAATAGAAATATTTTTGTTATAAATTATTTATGGCCTTTTTCCGCTGTCAGACTTCTGGGATTTATACGTGTATATAATTAAATAAATTTATGGGCGTACAGAAGCCCTTTGCGGCCACTATTCCTCTTTTATTCCTTTCCGGTCCATTGGAATTCTCAGAATGAAGGTTAATACTGAAGCGTTGTTAAGACCTCATTAACTCTCCTCTTTACTCTGACTTTCTCGAGAAAAATCCAAACTACCGAGAGATCGGGAAGGAAAATTTTACAGGCTCTAATGAGTTACAAATACTCTTTCTTGGTGAGGTCACTAGAAACTTGCAGATTTTCTATAATTATAGACACAAGAAATTAATTCAAACAATGGGGAAAAATCATTTCTATGAACCAAACTTTAAGATAAGTTTACATGACGCACGTTTTTTTTTTGTTATACCAGATTTGTTACATACAAATTGATCTGCATGAGTTTGAAAAATATTTATACTGACACTTTCAGCAACAATGACTAAGAATTTCCAATAGTCGTTTGTTATGTTATTCGCCTTTCTTACGGAGAAAGTGCATTGTTCTGGATTATTCACCAAACCGATGTAATTACATCTTAATTGCCTTTAAAATTGATAGTTTTGTGTTTTTGGGTTCCAAACGTTCCTCATAAACACGCTGGATATTTTTGTACAACTATTCCTTTTGTCGCACATCGGGAACGAAGTGTAACTTATTCAGTACCTTAAATTCCAGACAACGATCACTAAAAATATAGTAAGGGATAGATAAAAATGCCTTGCTATTTAAAAATATCGTTAACGGCTACGGTCACTTGGTCGGCAATATAATGAACCTTCTACGTAGAAAGGCTAAATATTATAATTGTTAATTTCCGAACATTTTTTAAATAAAATCTTTTTAACAAAATCTCTTCATCAATGTGTAATATTATTATTTTTAATAAGGAACAACATGTTTCTTAAATAAACGCAAGAAAAATTAGCATAATAAAGTGTACAGGGGTTCTAAATCGAAAATAACGAGGGGAGTCAAAACGCAAACTAGTATTATTGGGGAACAACTTGCCCGAAGATGTATTTGAAGTTCTTTGCGACAGGTCAAATAGAGAGATGGAATAGGAAATTGTTTTCTCGTATTTTATACACTGTCTCGAAAGTAATATCTTTGTCAATACGTGATTAAAACGTCACGTTTTCGAAAATTTACCTTTCCAGGCCCCCGATCATCGAAATCGCACAAATAAACGTTAAAAATAAAATGTTTTATTTAGGAGGTTAGATGGAATGTCGCCGAATGAAGATTGGTATAAATCGTAATTTAAACAATGCACATTTTACAAAATCTTCATACACACTTCATTCGTTCAATGTTGAATTAATCGATAAAAATGAGCTGAATACGAGCTCAATTACAATACAAGGAATATATCAGAACTCAGCAATCCGGATTCGAAATGCCAAAACAATGTCATGTTACGAAGCAGTGAATTGCTCATGCATTGATGCCACAGGTTATTCAAACAATCAGGCTGAAAATTTTGAATTATGTTTTCTTAATGCGAGAAATAAAAAAAAAGTTTAAAATATTTTGGCGGGAAAATTTTAAAAAAAAGATTGATCTTGACAACAGCTCCACCTATCGGGCACATTATTAACTAATAAACCATTCATTTGACCCCATAGATTCAACAGAAAAGTCATCAAAGAAGGATAAGACATTTAGGAGAAGAATTACGAACACACGCACACCGGAATTTTATAAATAAAGACAAAACATTCCGTACAACACTTACCGTAAATGATGACGCATTTAATTGATTTTTCCGCTTACAATGTTATGCTTCGTTAATTTTGTTTTATTTCCCTATACAAGGGAACGCATAACAGAGATCTGCCTTTCATATAGTTTCGATATTATTTTTCTGGTTCTGAATGAATGCTTCGCCTGTCCATAGTTTTTGTGTATTTTACTTCCTGTCAGATTTTTGTGTCCTCCCACACTTTCTGTAATCCTCTGATGATTAACCGTTTTATTTTATCAGCCAGGCTATGGAAACCCCTATCAATAATACTTCAGCTACCTCAGCACCACTCTTAATTTAATTTCTAATATTCGTGATTAGTTCGGAAACGTCCGGGTGTATAATAAATGCACTGAAATCAGGTTTCGGGATACAATAAGTTGTATTTAGAGCCGACCAGTGGCATTAGATGGCGTTCCGGGGAAACGTAAATGGGATCATTGACCTGGATTGGGTCAGTGAAAGAATGTAGCTTCCTTCCTGTCCGTTTCCTTCACAGATGTTCCATAAAGATGCCGGGGAGGCTCTGGACCAAACGGGAGTAAAAGACCGCTGGAAGTGAAAGTAACGTGCCTGTTCCCACAGTCAGTGGAAATTAACTTGGTCGATAATGCCGAGAACGAAATCGTGTAAATCACAATAGTCGCGATCGGGAAATTACCCTGGTGCTTCCATGTAGCCCACCGCGTAATCCCGATATAAACAGCAAATGCTGGGTCCTGGTATGAACGTTGTCCTAGGTCCGTTTCGTCAGTGCCATATTTAGTAACGGGGTAGATTCTCTCACCCACCTAATGTCGTGGCCAGGACTGTAGAGACGATAAAACGGCACTAAAAGCTGCCCGATGATAGTTCTTTCCTCCAGATACTAGGGCGAATACATTAGCTCCCATTTCCATGAACAGCCCTTATGTTTTAAAAGTAGCCGTGGGTTACAGCTTCCGAGAATCTTAAGGAGCTTCAAAGCTGCCCAGCAACATCTTGACGAACACATTGGATTTTATAGTTCATGTTTATTTCTGTTTTATTATGTTGTTCATATAAAAGCAGGACGGCCCTTGATATTAAACATATGAAACGCAGAATAAAACATGTAACATTTCCTAGAACACGAAAGTGACGGGGGTCTAGCCCGAAAAATCACTTCAAAAGCCCAGAGTATCTCCGTTCGCAAACAAAACTTTATTTTCCTGAATGAAAAGTGCACGAAAGTCATTCCGCTTTTCAGCGCTGCATTAGTTAAGGCGAAAACGAAGCATAATAGAAAAATAAATATAGAAGAAGTCCGTCAACTAGAACAGCTGCAACGAACTATACAAGAAATAAATAATATAAATTGTTTTAATACTAAATTTGCTGTAGGTTTTTCAATTACTAGTATTTTTTAAAATATTATTTCCCTTACTGCAGTAATTATTTTAATATAAATAACTTAACTGTTGCCATGTTAGATAAAATCACTATTTCCAATTATTTTAACTTTTCATTTCTCTTCCCCGAAGATGTTACATATTGCATATAAAATTCCCATTATAAAAATTTCCTTTCGATATCTATATAATTCCCCATTCTACGGTAACTGTCAGCCTGTGTAGGGAAATATATGTACTGAACCAATAACAACAATAAAACATTTTTCTGCAATATCAAATTTCTTTTAACTCGAAAAAATTTTTTTATTTACATTTAAATTATCTAGCTCTTCTATTATTCCTTTATTCTAGCGAATATATATTTATTTAATAAGGTTCATACTCCCAGATTTTTAAAATCAGTGTGAATGAATAATTTTCTTATGATGAACCATCAAATTTGTGTTCCATGTCATTTCGTCTGTCCAATTTCTTTCCTCTTTTGCACAATTCAGAATAATCTACAAATCTAGCAATATAAGCGAATCTGATGAACTTTTTAATTGAAAATCATTTAATCAGTGATTGTGTTACTTTTTAAAGCCGTATCAGATATAACGGGATAGTTCTTTAATTTCCGTAAATTAAATCACTGATGGATCCTTTAATTTTTTTAGTTGGCTAAAGAAGATGACACAATGCATAAAATCCTTTTAGTTTTACAGAACAGCCATAAGTTTTAGATAGTGCAAAACGCGACCAAATCTTAAAAAAAAATAAACCCTCAAATACTTGAGAAGCGAAATTATCGTTAAGGGTCTAAATAACGAACATATATTTTTATGTAGCATTCAACACTCGAAGTATTTTAATTGCTAAGTTGCCATCACTAAAATCTTGACTAAAAGAATTTAATATCCTGGAATCAAAATTCCGGCATATTGCGAGTTTCCTTAAACCGACGCGTGGCGCCATCTCTACAGCGCCGCTGCGTGTTTCCGAGTGTGGCCACTAGATGACCTGCAAAGTCCCAACACTTGAAGCCTGGTTTTGCCAGACGTTTTTCTCCTTCTTTTCGAGTATTTTTCCATCCTCTGTAATGAATAGCGATATAATTACCTTCAACATATAACACTTTTATGAAAACTCGAATGAACTGCTTTGAAATTAAGCTCTGTATTAAAGACCGCCTATAGCAGAGAAAGAATTTTCGTGGTTGATTTGAAGTCATACAGAAAATGATTAATCTTTAAGAATTCGTGAAAAGAGAATAAAACAATGCAAGTAACAACAGTGAAAAATACAATTTTTTATAGAATTGAAAAAAACGAAAATCTTGAAAAATATAAAATAAATATTAATACTTACTAAAAAATTACAAGGCTTTCAGACAGATACGACGTCTCGTCCTTAGATTAGAAACTCTTCAAGTATTAAGAGACCTTTAAAATATTAAACATTCAATTACGTGCAATTACTGCTTCAACAGTGATAAATCAAAAACCAGTATTTATAATTTAAAAAGCTGAATTGCACATCATTGACCGTAAATTTAAATTTGAAAGATCTTTTAATTAATACCCGATAAGTCATAATGTACGAACGAAACGTAGTGCTTGTCTAAGAAGAAATTGTAATTTCTTATTAAAAATTTTATACCGATTTATTTAGCATTAGTATCTAAATAATACTTCAATTTTCAATCTCGCAACGGTCGACAAACGATAATCCGTTCCGTTTGTTGCTTTATAAAGTCGAATAACTATTAATTAGTTACCCTTATTTTTTTGTAATTTCCTAAAAATAATGTCATTTCTAAAATAAATTGTTTATAAAATTATTTCAACGTTAGGACATTGGGATCACTACAGTTTAAATTGTTAAAACAGGTCAGTATAGACATTTATGGAATTGTGTACTTTAGAATTAATTAAAAAATATAACTAAAAATATGTAAATAATTTTCATAAGTCTGCAGTTCTGTAAACCTCAGATTTCTTTTCGCGCTATTCAACATTTTGCGCTTCCTCCAACAATAGACGTACTGTAACATGGAACAACCGATTAATTATCTATAATAAACAGCATACAAAAGTAAACGTTTAGAATAATTTTTCTTCATAAAATACTGTTTTTAACCCTGTTCCACATAATGTAGAATTGTTAACCAAATATGCGTTGTGAACAGAAGCGCCGCTGTGTGTAAAACAATTTGAAAGAAAAGATCTGCATACAGCACACACAGAATTGGGAATATTTTATGAAACACTGGGGGAGCAAATGTTGTAAGTATAATTTACACCGCGATTGCTATATGTCTGTTTTACTACCTCCTTTCTTCCCATTCTTTCCTATGATATGAGATTATTAAATTTAAACGAAGTTTAGGTTTATTACGTTGACATTTGAAGCGAGCTAATACGTCAAGTTTAATTGAGGTAATTACTCGAAAACCCGGAACGGTCTGAAGATGCTATCGTTACCTTAATCTTTACGCTGTTGACATTTTTAGTTAACATCAGTTCCTATTTACAATGACATTACGTAGTCGTCAGGCTAAAGAGTTTTTCAGCCATTTACTGAACTATAATTCCATGGATTACCTCACCAGAGTTGCGTAGAATATACATTCTTGAATAAGTAATGAATCAATAAAAATTCCAATGTATAACAGCATGCTTTTTGAAACCCAGAACAAATAAGCGTCTTCGAGTTACACTACCGGGTTACAATTTACTGTGGAAATAAAAGTCGAAATGTCTCTTAATATCCTAGACGTTACTCGAAAAGTAGAATATTTAAGATTATCCGTAAATTAGTAAGGGAAACCAATTTTTACTCGACGAATCCTAACGTTATTATTTCAACCAATCCAAGATTTAAAAAATCTATAATTTACCATCTAGTTCGACGGAGCCATACTTCATTCAGGCGCAGCATTTATTTTTGAGAACTTAACCATCATCCCTAACATTTTATGGGCCTACTTCTATTCTCACTCCATCAAATTTAATATAAAAAATAAACACAAGAAACAATCTCATTCTTCTCGAGTTAAGCCTTGACCATACCGTTTGGAAAATTGTCCTTCACTAATTTTACAGCCTACATATTAAGGCCTCAAGTCCATCCTATTATAGTAGATTACATGTTAAGGTCTCAAATTTACTCTGCCAATATAATATATATCTATAAAACTATCAATTCCTTGCCTTGCTATATTAAAAATGATAAAGATCCATTGAATCCTCATATGTGTGTACTAAATAGAATGCAACGACTGCAATTCTATTTGCATTGCACAAAAGAATGAGCTTTTTGACTTGCAACACATTCTGCACTGGAAACAGTATAGTTTAGTGCGTCCATTTTGATTCATAATGGTATTAATAACTCCACGTACACACTCCGTAACATACAGACGGTTAATAGATGTAATTACATTTAAATTATACCAATGCGGCTGGTGCATATGTGCTCATATGCTACAGCACTTCAATTAATTTAGGATGAATTAGTTTTCATAATTTTAAGAAAACTTAAAATAATAGTATTTTAACAGTGCGTCGATTTCGAAGACTTTAAACTGCCCGCATTCCACGGCGTTACCTTTTACATATATTTGGGCTACAGCACGAGAATCCTGACTGTAAGGAGAAATGCGCATGCGCAGTATTTATTTTTCAGCCCCATCTACAAAAAGCACAGCGCCGGGCAGTGCGTGCGTGCTGTCAGAGAGGCCGTCTTATCCTTCAATGCTTTTGTCGAATTAATAAAAGGATACTGTTTATGGACTTTGGTTAATTCGTATTAATCAATGGCTATTTAAAATAAATAACGCTTAACGGACGGCATTTCGAAGACTCATAATTTTGAGAAAATTACGACACGAACCTGCATACGATATTCCTATAATATGTGGCTTCTTCCTAAATTTAACTTTATTTATTTAAAGTATGTAAGAAGTAAAAATACTTTAGTTTGTTAGAAATTTGCGCCAATTTGAATTTATATTTACACAATTTTAAAAAATCGCTTTTATTACACGTAATGTAGACGAAATTTGAAATGTAGCATATTACGGGCCGTGAAGTGTTATCAACAGTGATGTAGCATATAAATTTAAATACTGACGAGCCGCCACTGATTTTTACTGAGTATTATGATGGAATTGTGAAATTAGGACTACGGTATCTACGAAGGATTCATCACGTGCTTCTCAAAATAAATGCCTAAAATAATAGGCAGAATAGTAAGAGTGAACGTACGAGTAGTATCTTTAGAAGACGGGAGGGATTAGAGAAACATAGCAATATTTTCTCTGTAATTAATCCGCTAAATTTATTTTCATTCAAGTCGTTCAAAGGTATTATGACATTCGGAGGTAACGAATTAATTTAGCACTAGTGCGGGTTTTAAAGAGAAGAAGACCCTTCACAGAGTATGTATTCCCTATATCATTACATGAACCTTGAATTTCTTGGATGTGGTCCATAATTTCTCTCTCTCTGTTTGTGTGTGGGGGAGGGGGGAGTGAAAATGAAAATGATATGTTACCGCAGACTCATTTGTATGAATCAACAACTTTTCCCGTCTAATATTCTGTGGTTATTTCTTCCTTGACCGAGCGCACAAAGGGAAATTAGTGATTCCAGTTATGGCTTTGAAAAGTCTCTAATCGCTTTTGAATGACAGGGAGACTTTACACATTCCCGGCGGACCAATTATTTCTACATCAAATACATTCAGAGAAACAAAGAGCAGACGAAGGTGTCACTAAGGCCGCTCTACCCTCTCCTTCGCATGGTTTTTTAAAACTGCTGAAGAGTTGTCAAAATGATCACCTGCTTAAACGTTAGCAATTGAAATATGGCAGCCTATCTTTGACAAGTAGCTTCTGGTCCCGTCAGAAGTAGTCCACTACTCCGGTTTCTCGTAATATTTTGAAGCTCTGCCAAATCGGGAGCACCAGCATTTCATACGAAGTTTTACCGAGACGTATGCTAATAAATAAACTATAAAGTCTCACATTTTGCTCAGGTTTAGAAGCACGGTTGAATCTAACAGCCTGTCGGTCAAGTACAGTGGATGGTCGAGAATACGCGGCGCTGTTGGAAGGATGATCACGGACGGTGCTTTGCGCTCATCAACATCTGCCTTAGAAAAAAAATCATTTTAGAACTGAGACGCATTAAACTTACTTCAAATCATCAGATTATTCGATTTTCTTCAGGACGGAGATTTTTTTAAAAAATGTATCTGAAAGTTTCTGGTGACGTGACGAGCGAACTTGAGATTGACACAAGTTCGTCGAGATTGAGCTGTGGACACGTTGTGATAAATACTTTAGTTACTTTACCATATCATAAGAGGTGAAGTTTGCTGTCTCATATTCGATGTTTGAGAACATTTCGCTTTAGCGGGTCCGTTCTCCCATTGAATGATCTATTCTAATTCGCTTGGTACGCGTCCCCCTCCAGAGATACGAGTCCGAATTTACGATGTGGGCTGTGTCACGTATAGTTAGTTAGGTGCAGGAATAACTTGGTATTTTACCGGCTGGCCCTGCACACAAAGCCTCTGCCGGTTCGGTTGGCTCTTAAAGGTAACAAATGTGGATTGCGATCACTTCAAATTTCTCAGGAATCTCAGCTACTTTATTTATTCTTCAGTTTATTTTTTTTATACTCGTTGGAGAGGCATTCACACTGGACCAGTGCAGCCTTTGTCACGGACATCTTTCACGTTACGTCGCTGATAATTCGACGTGGATTATCGAAATACGCGAATATATTTCTGTATAATGATAACAGACTGAAATTTAAATTTCAAGGTTATAAATATTTCGGATTAGTGATATTTTTCATAATTTGTGAAAGTTTGATATTAAGGAAATATATATTCTGTTACATCCGCGTGAAACGTATTACAGTCTCTTTGAAACTTAATTTATATTACCTGACACTTTTAAATTTTGTATGTGTATGTATTTATTTAATTTATAATTGGGCAGTTTTCCGGGAAGCAGACAACGCTTCATTCTGGTACCTATATAAATAAAAGTTCCAGAGGATTTCTTAATCTCTGATATTCTGTAAATTCAATTGTTATTTATACTAATATTTTCAATCAGTTTCAATAATATTAAAAACTATGGGGTTTTTCAATAATATTAAAAACTATGGGGTTTTTCAATAATATTAAAAACTATGGGGTTTTTCAATAATATTAAAAACTATGGGGTTTTTCAATAATATTAAAAACTATGGGGTTTTCAATAATATTAGAAAATGGGTTTTAATATATAAAATATGGGTTTTCATAAGGGGGCTATGTTGAATTTGAATGGAATAAACAAGGTACTAACAGAATTATTTTTTATTTTAAAGGCCCATGTATGAGTTTTCAAATAAAAAAGAATTTTTTTAATAACTCACGCGCAGCTTGCCTTATTCCATTTCATACATTTTCAATTACAAAATCCTACATATATAATTTATTAACTAATCTATATATTTAAAAAGCTTTGAAAGTGCGTTGGTATGTATATCCCTGCTACAGTCGTTCAAACTACCGGTGACCAAGTTTGGTACACGTGTTCCTCATGATCTTGAATTTTTTTAATATACTGAAGTTATAAATGTGAAAAATATTCCACGTGAAGGTTTTTGTTCCATACGCGCATAGAGATCTCTTAAAGTGAATGCGGGTTGCCTATATATGTTATAAATTATAAACATTTCGTTTAATCTTGAATGAATAAACTTCTTTGGATCATCGATATGATGTATACGTAAACTAGTTTTATTTTTCGCCTCATGTAAATTTTAATATTTACTAATCACTCATTTGTAGAAGCAAATGTAATATTATGCATTTGATAGAGACATTCATCATAGTTAAAAATATTCAATTATATAAACTTTAATAATAACAATACTGTATATACGTGAAAAAAGTCAAAATACCAACAAACCTAAGTTTTTCAACTTTTTGAAGTTTTCGTTGGTTTTCCGCCTCTAGCAAAACCCGTACTCAACTTGAAGAAACGAGGAAGCGCTTATTTTCTCACCGAGACAGTATATCAATAAAAACTCAATTTTGGAACCCCTCAAACTTACGGCCCCAGTGTTCAAAAACTGACGACTTTAGAAAAATTCTGAGGACACTTTGTCGATTGGAAATTCGATTCTCTACATTTTTGATCCTACGGCCGTTTCTTCTCAGACCACCGGAAATGGGCCAAAAGACACCTCCTTAGAAAAAACTACCATTTTGACGATTTTTGGCCATTTATGCAGCCTAGGATTGAAAATTGGTTGGATTTGACTACAGAAATACATTGTAGTTTACCCTCAAGTACTGTAATAAACTCATCTTTAATTACATTCCTGTTTCACTATTCACGTGAACCCCAGGAAAGCCGGGTACTTCAGATAGTTATAACTATAATACTTGAATATATAAGCTATAAGTTATGCAATAAATTCTTCTCCAATTTTTGACAAAAATAGTTTTGTCTTATAAAGGGTTACCTTCAATAATTATAAGTTCAAGATATTTAAATTTCATTAGTTTGTAGCGCAGTAGAACCGGCGTCCAATTTTTATTATTATTTACGGAAACTTAAATAACAAATATTTCGGCCTGAGAAAGTCGCTGGCCAGGAAGATGGGGTTTTCCGCGCGCCGTCTTGGCGGCTCGGAATCAACACAAAGAGACTGCGGCTGACACTTGGACCATAAAGCTCGGACACCTCGTCGCCGGTTTCGGAATGTGCTAATCTGCCTAGGAATTTGATGACCGGGTGTCGTTTGTTCCCAAATGAAACAAGGGAGATTATTGGAGAATATCCATCCCTGCCACCTTAGTCATAGATGTCGGATAAGTGGGGACAAGGTTTTAAAGAGGCCGGCGGAGACAATTTTAGAACAGATTTTTACAGGTGATACAAGGTGATAGCGAGAGGATATTGAAGGAGAGTGGTGGAGAAATAGATTGCTGGTGATACAAGGTGGTGGCGAAAGGAGATTGGCAGCAAAGAAGTAACGGTGAGAGTAGATTTGTGAGGTGGCAGCGGAGAGGTGGACCATGCTTTGATCAGTCCAGGAAGCAGGGAAGATAGGTCTTAACAACAAGGGAAGAAAGGGGAAAAAGCGGAGTTTCCTCAATTTGGCAGCAGCTATTGTCGACCGGCCGCTTCAAGTTCCACAACACGGAAGTTACAGCGAGACGCATATGAAAACAACTCAGGTTCGTCAACGAACAGAAAATCTGCTACACGTGGTCACCCAAACCATTAATACCCTGAGATCTTTAATACAATCCCATTTTAATTAATTATTTTTGTACATAATATATACACGCACTACCCATATTAAAATTATTGTGTTTACAATTAATAAATGTATATATTTAAACCCAATTATTAAATTCATTAATTAATATTCCCCCCATCATTTACAATTTATGTTTCTTAAATTATCTCCGAGTGTTTATGAAACCTGATAGTGAACGGTAAAACCATTAGTGACCTGGTGAATTTCTGGGAAATCCTAATTAATGAAATAATAAGAGGATGGTGTGTTTCAGCTCGGCCAACGCGACGCTCGGAGTCGGGAGCAACAGAATCGCGATCCTAGTGAAGAGCGTGGACAAGCGGGAAGTTCTTCTGGCTTACAGCCTGACCGTCACGCGGCGATCCGCCAGCTTCGGGGAACCTCCACTGCAGCAAGGTTTACAAGCCTGCAGCCTCAGGCAGGTCAGTTTAACATAGTCCATAATAATATGGGCTCTCAGAACTACCGTCTAATTACGGTGTTCCTCGCGTTTGCGTACGTAACAACGTATGATTACAAAAAACTATTTGCCCTGAAATAAGTTTTAAAAGATGAATGAGAGTGGTGCGGAAATAAAAGAGGAAAACAAAGACTCCATAAGTCTGTTCTAATCCAAACTGTGAATGTTGATGAAACTAGTAACATTCGTGTGGTTTTGTAAGAAAAAATTTCTCTGGGCAGTCGTTTAAAATAATATTTTTTTGCATATGTAATTGTAGTTTGTACCAGTATTGACGCATATATATTATCTTTATGATAAGAGGAGAAACATCTAAAAATTATTGTGTTATGATTAGCTAGTGTATTAGGTGAAGGAAGTTACCCCTAACGACGTTTCCTCTTCACCTTCTCCCTACTACTCCTGTGCACCTCATACGACTTGCTATTTCTCACTAGTTATACTCTCAGTATATAAAACTCTTATTTTAATAATTTTGCTTCAATTTCAGAAAATACAATATTGGTATTTTATAAGTCTACAATTAAATTTAATGTGGATATATTTAGAAGAAATCAAAAGTAGCGTCTTACAATTCATTAGAATTTTTATGAAAAGAAAAAGTCCTTTTTTTCCCGCATCACAGTTGTCTGCATTCGTAAGCTACAACGTTAATATCCTCTTCTGACGCCGGTAACTCTGTTACTCTCAAGGTCACATAAAATGTCAAAGTAGAGTGTATCGCGAATTTGGAACGGTAACGAGAGTTCCCATTAACCAAACGGAAATAATTATTTCCGTTGAGGAGACGCGTCAATGTTCCGGTTCATTTGGCTGCTTCCTGTTCCATCTCTACACGAAGTCAGAAATACGGCGAATAAATCGGTTTTCGAGCCAACAGACCGTGGATTCTCAGCAAATGAAACAAACAAAAATTACTGCTGGTCAAGGGAATCAAAGAATTAATGAGTTTATAAGAAATAGTACCGTTATATCTTTCGACATTTAAAGATAACGCTCATTACAGAATCAAGGGCAATTAAATGTGGTTCTGACATAGGAAGTATTCTAACTTATTGATGACTGCCCGCAGCCTCATTTCAACAACTATAAAAACCACTTAATCGTAATCCGTATTTTATACAACCTAAATAATTGCACAGCTGACTAAAATTTGAACTATTTATTTAAAAGAATATCACTAAGATCAGAATGTAATATATTCTTACGTGTACGTGTTTCAATTTGAACTTAAAATGCTCTTGATTACAATTATAATGTAACATAGGGTCTTTGTATCATCTTATTTTCCGTTTACTAAAGATAATATTTAATGAAATACAAAATATCGGGGTCCATATTGAAGCTGTAATTCAATTTAATATCCTTCATGGCTGAGCTTCATTTCAAATAAATTATTCTGTTTTTGAGTTAATATTTAATTTAATTAACAGGACATAAATATTAAATTCATAGTGGTTCATGTTCCTTATATTTCTACCACGTCATGATCATTTCCTGGTTCTTGTAGTTTTCAGTCCTTAGATTGGCCTGATGCAAACCTACATGGAATCTATTCTTAATTTAGGTTGCAATCTTAATGTCATTTATAACTTTATAATTCTGTATTTTGGAAAATACAATTAAAATTACATTGAGCACCGTTTTAAAATGACAAAATGTTGAGTCTGGATTCGAACACAACTCATATGAACCTTCCTGATGCCTGTTTAACCCGTGGCATTATTCATTAAAATTTATACATATATGCAGGGTGTAACGAAACTCGACGGCAGAATTTCATCAACTGATTCCTCATATTGAGAGAAGAAACGAAATGTAGTACTCATTCGTATTTTATGGCGAAGTAAATTCAGAAAAAAAGTATATTAGGAGACAGACGAGTAGATTCGTCAAACTTGGCACGAGGAAACGTGCTTGCTAGCTAGGTGCAGGGGATTAAATATGTTCGTCCACCAGGGAACAATGACCATTGAAGTTTCCCAAAATTTACCCCTTCCTTTGTAAGAGCGGATTCCGCGTTTGGCGAAAAATTAATGACGATTGGTGAAGATCCGTCACGTGGGGGTGGCATTTCTCCACAGAGAAGGAGAAAGTAGAGATTGGCTTGGAGGTGACAAGGGGGTGAAATATTATCGTTTGTTTGAAGTTGAATGTAAGAGTAAGTAGGAGACGTGTTGCTCGGAAGTTGTAAGAAGCATTTAAGAAGAGAGAAGAAGACGCTTTCCATAAGTAGTAGAAAGCAACAATAAAAGCTGCATAACAAAATAGTGATACCGCAGCCAAAACTCTGAAACGTGAACGACCTCGCCGAGAAGACTGGATTTTCCTTGTCGCCCGACGGTTCGAAATCTGCTGTTTTCCACCTGCCGAATAGGATGAAGGGTCGTTATAGCCTTCCTTGTCTGTGCTATCCTACTTTATGTCTACTACAAGTCTACCATCCCTAGTAGCAGAATTCCTTATCTTACTTCAAAATATCCCTTCCCAATCTAACACTCTTTGTTATTCCACTGTTTCCCTCTATTAATCCTCACATTGAACTCTTTCTCCAGGACTCCGTTCATGCCATTTATTATGGTTTCCAAGTCTTCCTCTGATTCCCCTAATACTACAATATCGTCAGCAAAGCGGCTTTTATTTCTTCTCCTTGCAGTATGATTCCTTTTATATTTCCCCTTAAATATAACATTTTTTGGTTGTATAGATAGAGCAGGACCCAACAAGGAAATTGTGTTTAAAGATATAATTAAGTAAATAAAATACAAAACCCCAAATAAAATTTGGTAATAATAAATAATTATGTATATATCAAAGCCATATTGTTTACATAAATGTGTTGTTGGAAGCGAGTTTGAATACCTTTATTTACGCTTTAGACGTATTAAGAAATCATATATTGGAAGTAGGTAGAATATGGCGGATCTCCAAAGAGATTTCTGAACGGCGTGTCAGTACATCAGTAACTCAGTAATTCAGAGAAAATGAACAGCTGAATATGTAATTGTAAACGTGTCATTTCGATGGATTGCATGTTGCGAGATTGGTTGGAGAGAGAAACGTAAGCTAATTCAATTTTCTGGATACTGTCTTGTTTAATGCAGAGTGCCCGACCGATGAGGAACCTGAAGCGACGCTCGTCCGGAAGTTTTGAACAGGTCGTAGCGTTAGTGGAAGTAATGGTGACTACGGTTCCTCGTTCCTCGTGCCAGTGATCAAGCATGAGTGCTCTAAGTGGGGCAGTGCTATTCGCGGCCAGTTAAACGCTTTATTCACTTCCTGCGCTGCGGCACGACTACTTCGTATCACAGATATACCTTAACATTTGCACACTTTCAACACCAGTCGGACCGACAAGTGGCTTCTACGTCTACAATATTAATGGCAAGTTTGACGTGACGCTCACACAACCTCTTCCATCACTACTTTCTAAAAATATTTCAACGTACAGACTGGATCACGAAACCAATTAAAGTATCTTGAATACACTAAATTAAATTTCACCGCGAAAATAATGTGACGTAGTAGTATAGTTTTAAAGGAAACTGAAAATATACATAACATGGCCGATTTCTGCTTCTTATCGAGTCAGTTTCCTTTTTGTCAAGGCATGTTTTCCAGCACTTTGACTACTGTTCACGAAGACCCTCTTCCGCCCCGTCAAAAAATCGTGTATTGATCATGTCGTTGCTGGACCACTTCAGACCGATTCGTTACTTTTACACTAATCCATTACATTTCGATAAAAATGGGCAGCAACGTCTTTCGTGTTAATCTCACTAGAAATAAAAGAAATATAAACTATTTCGGACCTCGTTTGCCTAAAGATATTGCATAATAAAGCGCAATAAATTACTTCTGGTGAAATATACGAAAATAAATTCTGATCAAAAATATTAAAATCAATAAATTGGATCGGTAAGAAACAGGAAAGAATGATTGAGGCAATATGGAATTGAATGTTATATATTTCCAGAGTAATACAGGAGATTATTTGCAAATACTAATGAGGTCCCGTCTTCGGCTGAGAAAAAAACAACACTCATAATCATTAACTGTAAGCACCCGGGGTGCATAGTAAATTAAATTCTGAAAAATTGCTTCCCAGTTGCAAACAATGGAGTACTGTATTCGCTAAGATGTTTGCGGTAATAGGTACATACTACAAAAAGGTACTGAGTAATTGTTTCTCGTCAGTAATTAACAAACTGGCAGGATTTCCAAAAAATCAATTTGTAGTCGATATAAAATTTTATTTTTACTGAAAATTGCAGTACACGGAGTCTAATTATCGGTAAGAAATCACTTTCCGTTTCAAGTTTCAAAGGTTTGGAATGAATCAGGCTGTAAATACAAGCAGTGGGTTTACTTTTGACATTAACAGTCATGTCATTCATTGCAGCAAATTAATATTTATACCAAGACCTGTTTTAATTTCATAAATTTATTTAAGGAATGGTAGTGATAAAAAATCTAGGTCAGTTCATATAGCTTTTATTTTCATGTGGAAATTGGGATCTGCAAGGTTGTCAACTAAATCAGTAGTATAGTATTCTAGTTCGTCTTATTCGTTTGAACTATGCTTCACTTCTTTATATGATTTGCTGCAAAGAATGGCCGCTGTTTATCACAAATACTGTTCATTAAAGTTAATTATTTTGAAGAGAACCCTTGAGAATTATTTGTATCCTGGCTATTAAAATAACTTATTTAAAATATTCCCATTTCTATTTCCGGCAAAAATTTTCTACATTAAATGATGCTATATATAATTAAAAGCACTAAGCGTAATGAACCGTTTTTAGCATGTTCAGATTGACTCTATTTTAGCAGCATAGGAAACTAAAAATAACTATAAAATAAAAATTAATGAATTTTTGCTTGTCCTTCATGCGTCGATATTCCCAAAATTTAGAACCTGTTGCTTCCTCTATTTCAGGCCAAAAAGACCGTCTCCAGTTGTGAAAAGACTACAACTAATGACGCACGATTTGCCACGAAATTTCCAAATTCGTTCAAGCATTTTCCAATAGATGGACGTGAGTGTAATTCATATTGTTTTCCGTGCATGAGTGCACACACTTGGCAGAACTGAATTGAATCACATGCAAACATAGACATTTAATTTCGTGTGCGCTGTTGACAGTGAAATTACAATAGTTAAATGATGTCACACGCATCTTCTAAACTTTTTCGAGGTTGATTGATAATAGTCGTCACGAAACGTTAGTATCGCTGTCAATTAGTTTGTCACCCAAACAGCAAGCGATATCATTATACATAAATACATATATATTTATATACTGTATATGCGTGTGTTTTTGTATATAACTTTTACTTTTACTGTGTTTTATACAGGGATTTGAGTTTATTACAAATCTTTAACAGTTTAAGCCTAAAATATTTTTTAAAGGAATGGAAAATGTAACTATAGAGAAAGTATTTTGACATTTCTAAGAAAATGTAAGAATTAAAAATCCCTTCTATTAAAGTCCTACAAATTTCAAAATATTTCTGCCGTATAGTCAAGGAAAAATTTGTACTTTATATCAGAAATTTTCCCCACCACCCATAAGTACCAGGATTATTTTTAACTCATTTAAGGTAAAGGGATTAATTTTTACCTTTTTAATGCGGTTTGGACTCCTTCTAAGGCACCGCGAGAGTTAAAGCTCCAGTAAAAGTGTCTGAATAATTTTCACTCTCTGTTTAAGTACCGTATTTAACGTAAGCCATCAGGCGTCTTCCTGTTTAATATAAAGCCCATATATTTCATTCTGTGCCCATCAACAATTTATTCCAATTAAATCATTCGTTGACCAAAAGATTAAGGTCGACATAATGAATTTTTGAGTATCTATTAATAAAATATTTTTAGAATTGCAATGAAGTATGTTAAAATTGTCGTTAAATTTATCTTATTAATTTTTTGTTTTGCTAAATTAGGTGTCATTCCTATACAAAATGTTTCAGTAAATGTTAACGAAATTTCACTTTTCTCGTCATATCAGACAATGTTATGACTTTTTCCTCGTTTAATAGATGCAAGATTCTCTGGAGAAGTTCGGAACTTCCCGTTATTTGTTTCATTTCCACTACACCTATTATTATTATTTTATTAATTATTATTATTTAATTATTACCTTTTCCTGTGAATGTAACGACGCTTCATTATTCCTCAACTGAGGACCGAGGGATATAATTAATAATCTAACTCACTATTTTATGAGGATGTATGTACGCGTTGTGCACAAAGGGCCCAATCAAATCGACGCGAAATGCGAGACACGCTACCATTTCAGAGTACAATTAAGATTTATTTCTCAGGTGCGGAGAAAATAGAAGAGTTGACGGCCAGGTGCACTGAAAATTAGTTTAAGAAAATTTGTTTTGTTTCTGAGCCGCGAACAAAGCAGTGTGATTTGCGCCGAAATTATCCAACTGTAATAGGATCAAGCTATCTCTCGGGTGCTGATTAAACAGTTGCAGTCAATTTTCAATGGGGAAGAAATTTCATTTTTCCATTAATTAATACATACGATAATTGCCTATTTGTGGTACCCAATTTCGCGTGAAATTAAAACGTGCAAACTGCATTTATATAGGCCGAGAATTTAAGAAATTAATACGTTAATTATTTGAAGAAAATTATAATTAAACACGAGTATGTTCCATTAACCATACAATTTCAAATAACTCATTAGAGAGCGCTGCATTCAAAATAATCTCCTAATTGTCATACTTTAAATTTAATAACATTTAGTTTCATGAGAAGCAAAGCACATTGCTTTGTTATTAATAACTTATTTTACTTAAGAAAATAAGGTAACATAACATTCTAATTTTTTATTTATCAAATGATTAAAATCAAAATTTACAGAATAAAGGAGTGGCTAAGTAGAAATTTTTTAAACCAACTTTTGAATGGAAAGGGATTGCTACTTAATTCTTATATAAATAAATGCACACAAGAGTTGGCACTAAATTTCTCAAAATTATTTATTACAAATAACATGAATGAATGAATCAGTTCACCTAATTTCCTGAATTGCTGTCTGCAGCATAGTTTCATATAAGATTTACAGGTGTCAGGTTTAAGATTTGTCGGTGAGAACTAAACTAATATAAATTTTATCTAACAGGACTCGGCCACAATTCCACTCTTGAAGCAAACTGAAATGTAATGATAAGAGCTTAGGTTCTTAACATTTATAATTAATGGGAAATACACAATAATTCCTGGGTTTAAATTCCATAAGCCATTTCAACTTATACTCGATTAATTGTCGTACGAATATATTTATTTATAAAAAATGGTATTTATTGATTTATCTTTACTTTCGACTATTTATACATTATCACCAATAGAACCTTCACACACACATACTGATACTGCAACAGCATTATGAAATAAATGTCACACGCTTTACAAGGATGACAGGAGCCTGGATCCTTCCTAACTGATTTTGTACGTCATGGAAATTATTATTCGCTCCAACAATGTTTTCCTTTAAAAAAAAATAATGTTCTCAGGGCTATATTGACTACATATAGTCTACAATAGACTATATGTTGTCAATATAGCCGTGAGAGCATTAATTTTTTGAAATCAAATTGTTGAAGCTAATAATAATTTCCATGACGTACAAAATCCGTTAGGAAGGATCCAGGCTCCTGTGGCACCCTTGTAAACGCGGGTGACAATTATTTCATAAGGCTTGTTGCAGTATCGGACACGTAAGAAAGAAGATCCTTTGTGAGAAATCGCCCAGCCAGACCACAAGGGCGCGTAGTTTGTTTCGTTAGGGGGCCTGTGAATTCCTGGAAGCCCCCGCCCGGTAAACATCCTCATACGACTTTTCAGAAATTCTTTACTAGTACAAATCTTTGTTCTGAGTCAACAATAAGAGAACGCCGACAAAACACACTAACGGCTCCCCGAGCTAAACGTCGAAAAGGAGAGTTTATTCATAATAGTCAGATAAACACGTACCTTTAGTCGTTAAATGATTGACGCGACATAACCCTTTTTGTGGCCGGGAATTATCAAAATTTTCATTCAACTCCAATCAAACAAAAAGAATCTATTTCCCTATAGACAGACTCTATAGACGTAGAATACGATATCAACATTTGTTGAATGAGCATGTATGGAATGCAACATTGTGATATATATTTGGATGTATGGAACGAATCTTGCAACCCACTCCAAAAAATTCGCCCAAGCAATTTTTTTCTGCTGGGCGTACCAGAGCATCAACACTTTTTGTTTATTATTGTTTCTTCCAGCCGGAGTACGTGCCTTACGATCGTGTACAGAGATTAGTTACACGACCTCTCGATTCAAACAATTCTTCTCTTTCACGTGCGGACGCATCGAGTTCACAATAATATGGAATTGAAAGTTGCAATAAAATATGATGTATTACACAACCCTAATTTAACATAATTTTAAATCGGTCAAAAATATTGGAAAATAGCTCTTATTTATGGACTCAGAAATGTGAACGATTTTGAAAATACCGGTGACTTCAGAAACTTTTGCTGCAATTTGATGAAACCGTGGGACAAATCAAGATCATTAAATTTTTCTGATATTTACAATTTCAAATTCCAGACAAAAGAGACATTTTCCTTCGCTAAATAACAGTTCCGCCATTAAGCCTTCGAAATCGGGCCATTCTCATACAACGTCAAATAATGAAATTCTTTGCAAAAACTATGCTCCAAGTGAGATGTGAAGGCAAGCAGAGACTGCCGACGCTCGTGGGTTAGAATTAAGTATCCGTCCGTGGGTTAGAATTAAGTATCTGTTAAAGCCTTGTGACACAAAAGTCGCCGTTCTGAAACCTTCCTCCAGCTCTAAATGTAAAGACAAAACATTATGTGCAAAGATTCCCAATAATTTTATTCCACTTTTTGTCCACTTTGAAATTTTTTGATGGAATAATTTGAACTTTTAATCTGTCATAAAATTCAAGCTCCTATTAAAAGACATATTTGCACTGTTTGAACATTGTATTTTAGGTAATTTTAAAGGAGAAGTTGTAGAAAAGGACCACGTTATAAGAATAATGAAATAAGGAACACCCTGTAGAGGGATAGAGAAAAGTATACCCTATTTCTCGTTTCAGGTTATTTAAGGTACTGATCATCAAAAAATACTGATAATATTACAGAAGCCTTACAAAGAACTTTTTATGAAATAGAAACAAATACTTAAAAATTTGAAGACATTTACACTTTAAAACACACGGGAAGTAAAATTTTAAAATATTCTTCATACTATATAGAATTAAGCCATTTCAAACAAAGAAAAATATGAGACCTTGACGATTTTATTGCAAGCGAAACAATTTATTTTTTTTGAAAACTTTCAGTTAAAATAATTTTTTAAATTATTAATACTAAATAAATTATTTATTTTGTTATACCTTATATTAATTTTACATGTCCAAAAGTCAGAAATGGAAAAATATAATTAGAATACGTTTCGTCCCTCAACTTTAGGGACTTCACCAGATCTTTAATTACAAAGTGAAAAAACTAACTTTTTAATTTTAGGTACCTCCTCAGTTCTTTAATTTCAAGTAAAAAACGTGTTCTAATTAAATTACTCCACTTCTGACTTTTGGCCATTATTTGTTTTTTATTTATAATATGAAGTCAGTTAATATAATTTCTTTATTTATAATTTGTTTATTATTTTAAGACACAAGTTTGCTCAGAATCATGAACATTTATTTAATCAATACGAAATTTAATGCTTATTTATTTATGTAGTTAAAGGGTTTTACCATTTTCACATTGAGGTACAACAATGTGTATAAATTCTTCGGTTTCTTGCAAGTCGATCTATGCAGCATTGCTAATTTTCGGGTTCAATTGAAAATATTCTTAATCTATTCTAATCTAATCTATTCTTAATCTATATCGATATGTACCACATATTGATATTATAAGTATATCGTTTTACGTGTTACACTAATATTTAATATACCTATAATTTATTTTTCAGTAAATTATTGACTTCCGTATATTGTGTTTATATTTCCGTGCCTTCATTTCTGTTGTTCACAACGTTATTTCTATAAAGATTGACACGAATTTTTTCAGCACATAATATAACCACCAAGCTTCTTGATAACACATGTAAACCGAAATTTATTACTTTAACATACGTTAAAGATTTGACATACAAAATTATGAAGGTTTTCCAGAAATACTAAATTAATACTTTCGCTCCGGTTAATCACATTAATAAATGTTTGACTAAACTAAAAGATAATAATGACCTAGCACAAGAAATTCCTTGTAGGAATTGCAATAAATATGAGATCGGACTCACAACGACTGATCTCAAGACCAGAGGGTGTCACCACCAATTGACATTTAAGTCGAAATCAGGCTTGTCGGCTCGTACTAAAACAACAAACCATTTGTTTGGAATTAATGACATCAGCATTTTTCATAAGAATAATATAAAAATTCAACTTAGAATTGCTGGAACAATTCATATCAATCTTAATAGAAATAACGCTGTGAACAACAGAAATGAAGGCACAGAAATATAAACACGACAGAAGTCATTAATTTACTGAAAAAATAAATAAAGGTAAACTAAATATTAGTGTAACACATACATGATATACTTATAATGTCAATATGCGGTACATATCGAAATAGATATATCGAGAAGGTTGGCAATCGTGTCTAACGGAAAATAATCCTGCAGTCAAGACAGGGGCGTGACACTGTACGAATTTAGTATGTTTAAAGGGCGTTTAAAATACTTATTATTAATGACGAGGCAACGTGTCTCTAATAAACAAATAAGGTATAATGTGCTAATTTATTTATTAATGTAGAGAAATATATATTGCCACAATGGGAAACTAGAGGCTGAGGAGTATGGACCTAGGCTGCAGAAATGTGGACTCGGGTTCGAGTCCCACCCAACGCAACCATTTTTAATTCTTTACTTTATTTACCTTTCACTTCTAGTATTTTCTGTTTCTGTATAATTTCGACGAGACGACTTCAAAAATTCCTTTTATTCAGTCCACCACCAAAAAAAACGCTTTAAAGTCATAATGTAGTTTGCCGTTTAATCACTAGAGGTTTCGACATAAATTGTCATATTAATTTTATATTATTAAGGAAAAGAAGACCAAAAAAACAAATAAGTAATAACATGTTAATCTTTCAGCCCATCTTATAATTTGCTTATTTACATTAAAAATTTCTTATGTATATTTAACATACCTAGTGAGCTGTATTTTAAAACAATGCATATAAATTTTACTGGATTCCGATTGGAGTCAGCCTTACGCAGTACGAGTCTTTGTACAGCACTTGGTTGCTAAACAAACATCTATAACCTCTACGTGTGTGTGTTGCTGTATCTCATGATCCTACAGAAACGTGACATATATATACATAAAAATATGTTTGTATAAAAGTCGATGCTACTCTATGGGTACGATGTTTCCAGCTAATAAGATGAATATGAGACGATGTCGAAAGCTACTTGAAATGTAATAAATACAATAAAGACGATTTCCGAGACTGTCCTGGTTCTTATTATTCTACTTCATCGTACAATCTATTTGATCAATGTGTCTGAATGATTTTTTTTAGGCAGGACTTAAAATTCTTGATATATTTCATTTCACCGTAGACGCCATTCTTTGAACTCCGTGAAATCGTGCTTTCAATATGAAATTTGCAATTCGCAACATTTCTTTTGTGAAAGTAAAGATAAATAAAGGGATACATCACGGTTGCCAATCAGGCTCCTTTTGAGGGTTGAGCGTGATGAATGCAATGTCTTGGATGACAGCCTGGGACCGGACCTCCCCCCCCCCCCTACCCGTCATCCCTTCTCACTATTTCAACTCCGTAAATTTGCAACTAATTTATTGTATCTTTAGCAGCATTGTACTTTACAATTGCTTTTTCCTGTTTAATCTGGGGACTGAACCGATGTGTTCTATATGTTTCGTTTTAAACTGCGGCTTGTAGTTAACGTCGCGTCCGAGATGCAATTTTTCGTCAGTAACGAGGAACGGAAATAACAAATATTACGCTTTTTGAGGAGCTGAAATTGCACTGATATTATATTTGATTAGAAGGGCTGGAGATTCACCTAATATTTCGTCCCAAAAAAAGCATTTCATAGTCAATATTGTACTTCGTCGTTCAATCACAACAGCCTTCGACATAGATTATCATATATATTCCATATTAATGTAAATATGTTTATCATTTGGGGAATCTATATGCATTGTTTTAAAATACAGCTCACTAGGTATGTTAAATATACATAAGTAATTTTTAGTGTAAATAAATTATAAGATGGGCTGAAAGATTAACATGTTATTATTTATTTGTTTTTTTGGTCGTCTTTTCCTTAATAATATAAAATTAATATGACGATTTATGTCGAAACCTCTTGTGATTAAACGGCAAACTACATTATGACTAAAGCGTTTTTTTTGTGGTGGACTGAATAAAAGGAATTTTGGAAGTCGTCTCGTCGAAAATTACGCATTTTACGTCATTTGGAGGGACGGTGGCTAAGTTAATCACTTTCTCTGATCCTTAGTTCAAACTGAGAGTTCTCCATTGTGGTCAAACCTACTAACGCCTACACAAAGGAAAAGGAGAGGGGGAGGGCGACTAAACAAACTTGAAGGTAGTAAATATTTGAGCTATGAAAAGCTCATTAGGTTTAGCTACTCAGTGTCGGGTGTCTACCATCTAGACCGGAATATTGGGCATTATAATTCAATTCATTTACGACATCGCAGGACAATCTCATTGGATTACAACAAAACTACGAAATTAGTTGTACTTGTTCAACCTTTGTCACCTCAGCAGTGCTAGAATAATTAATTATCCAACCTTTCTTGGATTTCATTTCCAATTTAAACCCACTCACGCAAAGCTTCTAGAAATTTAACCCAAGGAATAATTCAGCTCGTCTGTGGTATTTTTTATCAGAATTTACTAGACAATTCGTTTTATCTATATTCATTCCATAATATTCAATTATAGGTGTGAGTCTCCCTGTCATAAGTGTATAAACCTTTATTCTCTTCCTATTAATATTAAAACAACGTCACTATCACACAAATTTGAAAAACTGATTTTTCTGAAAATGTATTTGGCGTTTCACGAAGCACTGGAATTTAAATACCAACTTAAACATGTTTATAAATATGAGTATTGCTCTTTATTCGATAAATCGTTGACCGAAACAAGGTTGTACCGTACATGCTAATGATTATCTTCCCCTGCGAATCTCTCCCCCCTCCTCCCCCTGTCTCTCGGCAGAGTAAAACCCTCTTTAAGAAACCACAGGTAAACCTGAGTTCGAGGTCCAAGTCCTCGCCAATTATGACCCCAGTGCGTCATAACCACAAGCAACGCTACTGCGGACAGCAAAAAATGGCGCTAAGTATCCACTTCCGTTGTTGAACGTCTTTCCAACACCGAAAGTCTTTTTATTACCAGCTCTACCGTTCAATGAGAAGAAACGGTAATGGATTTCAGAGACGGTAGGTCAGATACCGACATTGACATTGGTTCGTGGAACTTCTGCAGCAAAACGGCAATCTGATGAGAAATTTTTACCCAGATAAAATCTCTGGTTCATGAAATTTGTTATTACTTATTTACCATCAGTCTTTTACAAATGATATACGTTTGGTTAAAATTTATTTCCCTATTCATGCAATGCCTCAATTCAATACTTTAATGGTTTTCAAATGGGATCCGTTTTGGCTTTCAACAAATGAGAGCAGAGAACTGAGCATACGTCGCCAAAAGTGGCAATTCAATGATGAATGACAACAAACCTTCACTGCAGCGCAACTGCGTGTCAACGCACAAGCACAAGGAAGAGCTTCAAGGTCAATCGCCTCCCATTTGAAAAGAACTGTAGCCCCTCTTCCTTGCGCATCAATAGCAGAAAATATTGTTTTTAGTTTCTTTTGAAGGATTGGGGCCATTTCGTATGAAGGGAGCTTTGACGGTAATTTCAAAGACACTGGTTCATGGCCTACACTTGTTAAAATTATTATTAAACTGACTTACCTAGACCTCATTACTGGTCTCTGGTACGCCAAATTCCTGCTTATCACACGCAAAATTCTTCTCCTGAAAATATTTTGGACAACTATCTATTTAATATTTGAAAGCATCTTTATTGCATCGCATTGCAAAGCATCCTATTTTTTTTTTGTGTTTGGATTTTCTAACTCAATGCGTTACGAGTATCCCATCTACTCTCTTCCACCGTGTCACCTTAAATTCCTAATTGCCTTGGAGAAAAGAATCCTCCGCTTCTGACTTTCACTTCACGTCGTATACCCGTCCAACAACTTATTCCACAACCACCGTCTTCTAAATTTCCAGCCTGTCCACCAACGTCCAACATTTCTAATCATCTTCTAGAATCTCATAACGTTTCACCGGAAACATAAATCTTTTCATTGTTTCCACTAGATCGAGGTGAAATTTAATATTTACCCGCGAATTATTTTCAAATTAGCTACGAATAATATTCTCAACTTTTTTTGCCTCTCACTTTGAAAATATTTTATGAAACGGATAGCCGTAGCTTTGTCATTGAGATACCTGTTGCGATGTTGTTATTTTATTTTGTTCATTTAATTTTTACGTTTCATCTCTGTCCTACAACGTTTTCAATAACTTGTCGTGTTGACTTATTGTTTCATTACGTATGCATTAAGATCGTATTATTTTTCTTGCACCACATCATAATCACATTCGATTCGTCAATATTTACAATAATTATTTTAACCCTATATTTACACGCAGTACTTAGGAAACATTAAGTAACTACTCCCTATATTACAATGCTATCTGCAGCTAATATCTTTGTGTGAAGAATAATTATTTTACCTTTATTTTGCCCCATCCATAAATTATAGCCAATTGATTCCCTGTATAGAAAATAGTTGTACAATTTGTTACTTCGATACGGTAAAAGATATAATACTAATTATTAGAAAATTCTTGTCTGTTGGACATCTTGCCTGATGACGTTCTTGGAATTTTATTACAAATATCCAGCGCTTACTTGCTGAAAATTGGTACAAATCACGGAGACAAAGGGCCGTGGAGCGTAGTTTCTGATCCAAGTGGACGCTAAAATATGAAATTCTGTTCTTGTGCGTGTCTGATAAGAAAGGCTCCTTCCTGGAACACTATCAGGGGCGGCGACTCTGTCTCTATTTACTTTTGTCAATGCCTTTCTCAAACTCGTCCCTCAATGAGCTTCTTCCCTATATAGGATATTTGATATGAAATGAATGAGTACCCCCAGGTAAGCCAGTACCAATTACAAATTTTCTGTGCAGCTAATTAAAAATTAAAAGAGCTAAAAAAATCTATCACAAAAAGACGGAAAATAAAATAAATAAAATAGACAGCTTAAATTTCTGGTTTAGGAAAATAAATTCGGATACTATGAAATTCAAATTCTCTGAGATTAGTCTGGTTAAATGTTTATGATAACTACACAGGAACATATTAAGAAATGTAAACGATTAAAAATTTAAGTACATTTGGTTTGTATAAAATCGTTATAATGGTTCCACAACAACATAGCGTCATATTTAACGAAATTCATCTGCAACTAGACGTCATCTTTTGGAATAACAAATTTAGTACAAATTAAATATCTTAATTCCACATTAATTATAACAATGTATTCATTTTCAAATTATGCGTCGGCCTGAAAATATTCTCGGCCAGAGGAATTTTATGACTGGTCCTTCACAGAGGTTGAAGGAGAAGAAAAAAATCGCCCAAATCCCAGAAATATATACATGAGTCAGCCATAAAGTATTAAAAAAGCATAAATTGCTAACTAAAAAAATTATGTTGTGGATATTTAATTACAAGAATAATTATGGGAAACCCTTAATTCCCTTGAATGCACAATGTAGACCCACTGGAACCCTAAAATTGAATCTAAAGTTACAGCAAAATATTTTATCAAATTCATGAAACAGAAATATGTTTACTGTGTAACATGAGCAATTACGAAACACTTCAACATATTTTAATTGAATACCCTTCACATTATATTCTGACAGAAAGATGTTTTGCCAAAATTGAACCGATAAAGTCAACACGCTAAATTTGTACTGCTTCATTACTGTTATGCTTAAGCTTCGAGCGCTTGAGAAACCAACTTATTAAAAGAGTTGCGTTAAAATATTATTAAAAAGTATAAAATATTATAAATACATACTAAAATTCATTGTGATTGAATTATTTAAATGTTATCAAGGGAAGGCTTTCCCGGTGTATGTGATTAACAAATAATTCTCGGGATTTTAACCGGGTGAAAACACTGAAGAAACACGACGTTTCGAAAGCGGTTACTACAATCACCTTCAAGTGAAGTAAGGTGACTTCGAAACGTCGTGTTTCTACAATGTTTTCACCCGCTTAAAATCCCGAGAATTCTTGCTTATTTGAATATTATTATTGTTAAAACTTTACTATAAAAGTGGGGTTAATGATATTGTAACCAAATTACGGAATTTCCATAAATATATGTGAACGTGTCAATTCCATATTCACCAATTGCAATGTGTATTCACTTAATACAAATGAATATACTGATTAATATTTATTAAACAACTTCTTGGTTTATATATAATTGATAAAACCCAACTGAAATGTTGTCTCAATATGCAGCTTTATTTTGAAATTTCAATTACATCTGCAGGAGCTTTCGCCAACTTATCTGCCATATTCTTCTGCTGGAAAAAATTCGAGTATTCTTCCATTTACGTCTATATACTTTTAACAATATCGTCATTTCGTAGAGAAAGGTGTACAGGTGTAGATGTGATGGAAATTTGAAAATAAAGCTGCATATTGACGACACAACATTTTGGTTTTATTTTAGCAATTCGAATATTTTGATTGAGTGATTTAAATTTATTTCGCTGATTATAATTAGATCAACTTCGTCTGTCGTGGATTTACGTCTAAACTTGCTCAAGGACTGTGAAAAAATAATAAAAACCAACCGTCCCCTATCATCCATATCATTTTAAAATGTGTTCGTCAAAAATATTAAAATACTCAGGACCTTTCGTGTACTATAGTTACACATCTCGCATTTTTTTAATGTGCGAATACGATTAATGTTCAGGTGAGGAGATTGTATTAGTCGAAAGATCGTGAACTTTTAATATTTTGACGAACACTTGTTGAAAACAATGGTTGGTTTTATTTAGTATAATCTATATTGCTTTCCAATGTAGAGATTTCTACTCCAAAAATGAGAAATTTTTTGTGGTTGATTGCTTCCTTAGTTACTCGTAAATATTGGATAACAGCCGAGGGTAATAAAAAATTAATACAAATCAGCATCAATTGCTGGACCAGCAATATTTCCTCATGGGAATTCGTATCTGTCGCACGAACTGTTGAGGATTTCTTCTTAAATTGATAATTAACGAGACTATGTCGTTGTGTGCTTTTCAGGAGTGCGAGTACGTATTTTCTCCCGGGGAAGACTGCGGCTTGCAGAGGGAAAGCTTGAGCAGCTGGGACGATCTTCTCTCCCACGCGCAGCATCTGCCGGTCTGCAACTCCGGAGACGCCTTCGGTAATAATTCCCATCACTCGCTCACTTAGAACGCATACATATTCATCTCTCAACAGATTTCAAGATGCTGCCTCAAATTATGAAATTATCATTATCTGTGATATACAGGGGTTCGCAATCATAATACAAATCTCGGCAACAAAACGGTAGGGATTCAATGGCCGAGGAAAAGTTTGAACCAAAATTAAAATTACTTTATATTAATTACTATTAGAAATCAAACCCCCGTATGGTACACGTAAATGGACAAGGCTTTTTAATCACAGACAAATAACTATTTTAGATTAAACCCAATGTTTGGAACAGTAACAAAATATGTTTTAGATACCTCGTCTTCTTTAACTGTCAATATAATACCCAAAAATCTATGAGGAACCTATTTAAGGCCATTTATTCCAACCAATCTTCATGATAATATGTGTGAAGAAATTTTGTACAATTTTTTTTTATTCTAAGGAGTTCACATTTATTTCGATACATATTACATATTAAATCGGAAGTAATCTCTATACGACTACAAGTGTGGAATATTACAAAATTTCTAAAATAAATGCCTTACTATATTTTTTGTATCATGAGGCCAGCAAAAAAACTTTGAGATTTTCTAATTCAGCAATTATAATCACACAACATATGAGCCTAGAAACAAACATACCGAACAAATATCATTCTAATGCACGTAATAAAATTCTTTAAACATCACGGTAGACAATTTATTACTTAAGTATCCGTATGTAATTTTTGTTTCTTATTTTACAGCTTTTTTAAATTTTGTGTTATGCTAAATATGATTTTCTGGATTTTTTAAAAAAAATGACTTCAATCTTCAACATCTCTCTCTCTCTCTCTCTACATATATATATATATATATATATATATATATGCGGCTGGCCGTCACTCGGAATGTTTTCCTAATCTTCTGATGAAGGGAGCGGTGCCTCCGAAAATTCAAGAATTCGAATCCCTACATGGTTCCTACCACTTCAGTTAAGCCTCCGGGTTTCTGTCTCTCCTTCCTGTCCGTACACATTATTTTAATTAACCTGACCATGACATTTTCCGACGTGTATTTAAATATACAAGAAAATATCTTTGTTCCATATACCATTCCTCCGATTGAGACGAAATTTTGGTGAGCTTTAGTTAGTGTTTACCCGAGAGAAGAATTCTGTCGATCTTTTGAAGCTTTATGTCCCTCTCTTCCCCTCTTTCGGGCCAAGAAGGACCGACTCATCACAGTTGCGAAAAGTTAACCAACAGAAGTCAGTGTGTAGTTTTAAAATTACTTCAATCACCTTCCACTAGAAAGCCAGCGAGTTGATTCAACAAGTGAGTGTATTTCGTATTGTTTTCGGTGTATGACAGAATTTCTTTGAATAAAATACAGAAGTGACATTTCTGTTCGTGTGTGCTGTTCATTGTAAAATTCCAATACAAAATAGACATCACAAGCATATTGGGATTAACTAATAACATTAGCATACTTTCAGTCAGTTGTCTTTCAAATTAAAACATTCTATGCGCAAATTAATTGTAATTAAATATATATTCATAATTCATGAAAATTATACATAAGTATTAACAGTCATGGAAAACCAATGTAGACACCTACTCATGTTAAAATCCATACATTGACTTTGTACAGTTCTGACGAATTTATTCAGACTTTGCTCTTGAACTCGACTCCCCTGCTTCTAGTCGAGTGCAATCTCATTAACAAACTAATTAATTTAATTACAATTCCTTACGACACATTTTATCAAAAGATACTACATTTTAAGTTCCATATTTGAGAATTTTAGCTTGGTACAATATTTTATCTTCTGAAATTATCAACGTTCAGTAAATCTAAAAATATGGAAATAATATATATAAGTATAACATTATTCATTGGGTTAAAATTCTTTGCTCATCTTACGTCCTTTTTCTTTATCCATTGTCCAACCAATGAAATTTTCAACAAAACAGAACATATAATGAGTTCATTTACAAATAAGGGCACTAAAAATTTGTAGGAAATCTATTCCAGTGCCTATTTTCGAGTTTAAAAACAAAAATTTTCTTGCAACAGTCTTTCTCCATAGAGTATTATATTCGTGACCATTTCTTATTAGCAGGTTTTTGGTATAAAAGATAATTTTACTTTTCTCCGAAACGATTTCGTGTATCCTGAAAAACGCAGAACGGGTTCCCTTTATCCGATTTTATTTTCCACAACCTTAAAAAGCGATTTCACGGCTTTGTTCTGAGTTCTGTCCTGTGCTGGACGAGATCTGACAGGTAAGAGTCTCAAATACTCCCGTCCCCTGCCCCTCCCCCTCGCCATCCTCCTGCATCGCCGCACTCAAAAAGAGTCGCCCGTAATGGCTGTAATAGAGGAATGTATTTAAGCGCTTTCCACGTGAATTTTTTCCGTTTTGCTTCTGAACTAATAACTGCCATTCCTCACTGCGGTGCGAGTTTTTTTTCCTCGCAGCGGCGTCGAGTCTGTGTACTAATTAGTTAATGCCGTGCTAGGGCTGGCGCCAGATGGTGGGACAATTCGCGAATTGATTAACGAACCTCGCTGCGGTTTCATTTGTCAAAGCCCCGCGAACTTCCGCAACTACTCGCTACCAGCGTACAAACATCCACAATTCGCGGCAAAAACCTGTCACGACCCGATAAAATATGGGCATTTTGAAGCTCGCAAATGTAACCAGCTACAACGGAGTCTCGGAGACATCCGGGGTGAATAAGGATTCCGGAAACGGTAATCGAAATGCAAAGGATGCTTACACGCATCTAATAGTATGATCCGATTTTGCAAACTTTTCGATGTGTGTATCATACAGAATAGAAAAAAAAAGAGTGCTTTAATTGGTATAAGACCTTGATGGACACACTCAGACCTATGCCGATTGGGGGTTAGCCAGTATGATGACCGAAGCCAAGAATTCTTCTGGTACGCGGAGTCTTAAGAACTCGCCAAAAAAATTATACAAAACAAGCATGATCAGTGAACAATACAAATATTTACGACTTTCTCATGCTATGCTTACATTGTGGACGAATGAAAATAACATTAAAAATTATATTATAAAAAATACAAGTTTACATTGCCTAAGATCTTGCAGTAAAACTTAAAATGATGTAATTTTTAAGATTCTTAAAAATTAACGAAGTGATTTCTTGGTCGAGCAGAATGATTTCTTGGACGCTACAAGGTCCACAGGATTACCAAATACCATGTGAATAAGAGCAATATTTTTCCAAGCACCAAAGATTTGCCTCTCTGGAACTAATCTCTAATCTGCTTAACTCACTGTCCACGCAGAACTGACCGTTTCTTCTCCTATTATGTTGTGACAGCCATTGATACCGGTTCAATTAATAGGGAAAAGTTTTTTAAAAAACCAAGCTTTGTGACTAGCGTTTAACGTTATTTCTGCGAATGTATGCATTCGTTGAAGTATTGATATTTAGGGTGTAGTGCTTCTCGGGGATTTATATTTGTCAGAGTTTTTGGCAACTTTCTTAACCATTTTGTTTAGACTTGGGATAGGATTTCTGTGCTTTTCTTAGGCGACGGAAAAATTTCATGGTTAGCCTTTTTTCCTCTTTTTTGTTTGTTTTTAAATTGGCCTTTTTATACAGGTTTCATAGTAATCTGTTTTGGATTCTTTGTTATGATTTGTGATATAACCGACCGAATCTCCTGTTACAAAATGTTCCATCCATGTTTCGTGCCGTGTGGCACGTGGATCTGGAACATTCGAGCTGGTTTCACGTCCTGCGCCGCGCCAACAATAGAGGCGGTTACCTGTGTACCACTTCATTACAAATTTTCCGTTAAGAAAACATATTTACTTTAACATTTAAAAATTATTTGTGAATAAAAAATGTAAGTATGGATGCATTTAACCGACGGGGCACGGATAATGTTACCGTCGATATCGTTACAGTTGACTACTTGGCAAAAAATAAGCTACTGGTTTCCTTTAATTGTGTGGAATAAGAGACATCACAAAGTTCGTTTCTCTTTACTTTCTGCAGTTAATCAGCAAAGAACAGGTGCGATGCAGTCAATATAACGGCTAATGAAAGAGGAGACGTCTTCCCCTACAAAGTCATAATGCTGCCCGAAGCCTTCTATTTATCGCCACAGCAGGGTTTTACATATTCCTTTCTAGAATTTCAAAACCTTGCAACGAATAAGTTTACCTATAACATAAATTGGAGTCTAGTTGTTATATATCACGGAGCAGCAACGTGTTTGTATAAATGTAAGACTGCGTTCTAAGTCGGCAGGTAATATAAAATATTCACAGTTATTAACTTGCGCAATGAGCATGCAAATAAACGGTTAATGCCAGCTGCATAAACCGGTATTTCGCACACAAAATTCCACTACAAGGCGTGAATTAACAGGAGTGAAAATTGAAATCTTAATTTACGTTCTAGTGCAGAACAAGTTTTGTGGCACGTTTGGTGTAAAGAGCCATTTGTGTTTTAAGTCCATTAGGTTTGAGCATCTCGGAATTTTATTCTCATGATTCTTCGTAATAAAAACTAATAATTTACTAAGTGCAATGCAAAGTGGGCGATTAAGGACAAATAGTTTGTACGAGAGTAATAAAATATGTAGCCTGGTCATAAATTGGATGCTCGATATTTTTTTATATTGATAATGGTATTTAAAATATTTATGGTTTATTAAGGAATCCAACCATGGTGCGTTAGTGATGGAGCGTAGTTTTTTTTACTGGATTCCTTGCATTATTTCTTCATTGGAGGGCTTTGTGTAGCCACATTGGTCAATACGGGCTTAGTGACACATTTGTATGACCGTATTTAATTATTAAGAAATGGTTGTCATCTCTCTGAATTTTAGAGTAACTCTGATCGTGGCTGTCAGACAGTACGCACTCCACCAGGCGTTTTTAGTCGTCTTAGAAAATCAATGCGGGGAAGACCATCTCCCCGTATTTATTCAAAATTAGGACAATTTGAAGAATTCGTCTGATAAGTGAACAGAAGCTCCAACTAGCCGTTGAACTTCATACAAACCGAACTGCTAAGTAACTTAGACTTCATTCATCGATTTTATTCGCAAAGTTTCGTCGTGTAAAAATTGTAACCGGAGTCTTGCAGATAACAAGACACGCAATAACATTCATAAAGGTTCGGATAACTCAGTAACCATGCATTTCCGGACCCGTGTTGTACTACACAACTTTATCTCAATGCGATGAATCCAATCTTGAAATTTTTCCGTCGAGATTCGTTACACCATGTATACTACTTTGGTGAAATGTTTCTGTGAGCACACAAAAGGATAGATATTGGGCGGTAATTGTCACATCGTCAGTGCAAACCTCTCTCGAATCACATTAGCATAATTTAACCTGTTTGTGGAAATATTCTAGTGAGTATTGGATGGTTACAAGGATAGTTTAAAACTGGACAGATAGTAAATTCATTAGAATAACCGCAGAAAGTGGCTGTAAAAATTGCGGTAACTAGTAGTCCTGGGAGAATGTAGACTAACATGACGGCATTACTTACTACTAGATAATACTGATGATCGATTTGGACGGAGGTTCGTAATGGAACAGATTCCGCTTGTAGTGCCTCTGTGCCTTTTCATTTTGATTTTTACATTTACTTTAATCTATTCACCACATTGAGGGGCAGCCGCATAACTTAATGAAGGTATTAAAATGATTCTAAATAAATTAATTGTGTTAATGAATAAATAAATATCTAATATAGTTATTTATAAAAATCTACATATTTAAAAATTTCTCCGGTCAATAGAATGGACTGACTGAAGTTGACAGTGGTCATTGGGAAAATTACACCAAAATTAATAAAGAAAATGAAATGAGAAATAAAAGAAGTCATTCAATCACCCTGAATTTACAAATATTCACAACCCCCGCGTAACTATCTCTGCAACGTTAGTACACTGACCTCTTACTGTGGCGATGAAGTCAGGACCCTGGTGTTGCAGTCCGCTGATGGCCACTGCTCTATCCTTGAGGCAATCTCGTTGGTGTCTCAGGTATCCCAGACTGCTGGAGTTACTAGCAATTTGACTCCGCGAATGTAGTAGAAATGGACTGCTAGATTCCACCTCGAATCCCCGGGCGGAGGAAATTCTAATGCCAGGGAGAACGTTTGGACTCTGGACGCAGACTGTTTTTTCCTCCACTTTTCCGCCAACACACCATTTACTCGTTCGACCTGGAGCACCATTCACCGTCTACAGTTTTGAAAAGGAACACGCCCCCAAATTGTCACGAATTTAATAATTTTCCACCATTTTGTCCCATGGCGGGGAGGAATAATGTATGTGGGAGAACAGGTGCAAGGAGATCTTCACACTTCTTTGAGTACTCAATAATCTCACTTTCTCACCCTCCCGGCGGAAATTTCAACAAAAGATGTATCTTTCCATGCGACCAGCACGATACTAAATCAAGCCGATACTATTCTTGAAATGTGTAAACTTATTCTATATTACCTACTTAATTCTACTTAGTATGTCATACATGTCTCGAGTGGTTTACTACAAACTGCTGCACGTGTTCCCTCCAATTTCAGGAGTAAGTTAAAACGAAAGATGGGATAAACGGAGGACAGCAAAAATATTAAAGTTTTTCTTTTAATAGGACTGTTATTTTTATGGGGTGCAGTTTAGTATGTGGTTTGTTGTAACCACGCTGGTGAGGAAAGCATTGCCCGGTCTTTCCAGAACCGCTTGAAATAAAATTTGTTTGACTTTTTTTTTAGATTTATGTATTAATAATGCTGTTGATACTTGACCCGAGTCCGTTATAGTTAGCAAGTTTCGCGCCGATACGAACCGTTAACTCCGAAATCCAGTAATGTGGGCTTCATAATAACTCGTCGGGCTAGGAATTCAAATGACGGTGAATACAAATATTCTGATTATACTTTATTTTATACGGCGGGAAGGAGAGCTTCGCTATAAATTTTTGTTAATTAGCTAAGCAGTGAAGTATTTTTCCATTGTTGCAGTGCGTCTCGCTAACTTACGCGCCATTAAGTCTCGCTGAATGCATGAATGCAGCGTTTAGAGGCACTAAGTTTCGTTCCTTGGCGTGTCGCGTGGGCAATGCACGCGCCAACACAGCCGTAAAATTAATTTCCCTTCTTTCATATATCTTCCAGTTCCCACTTGCTTTTTTGTTTCTTCAAGTTTAGTATCAAGTTCTTATTAAAAGCCCGGCGCCGAACTTTTCCTCGATTACGTGCGACCGTTTTCTGTCTCCGTTTCCTCGTTTAGGAGTCGCTCACTCGGGGTCTTCATCTGTAACACCCGGGACATGAATAGACAAGACCGCCGATGGGCGACGTTCATCTCAATACAATCAGTAACAACTACAATACACAAATTTGTTGTGTAACGGGTGAGGGATTTATAAAGTCCTCAGCAGAATACATTCAATAAATATATAACGGTAATAAGATATATTTGACGACCCAATAAAATACATTACTTATAATTCAAGAAGATTATTAATCCTAAATTTGTTGGTGTAACACAACGTTTCGATACTTATGTGTACCTTCTTCAGACTCTTGATGCAATAAACGTTTCCTCAATCTCTCTATGAATATTTCATGTACCCTTTCTACGATAACTGGACACCAAACTAATTGGATGTGTTTTACTTACTATAAACAGTCGAGATTTTTCCATTCTATTCTTCTAATTTTACTTTCATGGTCTTAGGGTGATCTTCAAACTAATCAATTCCTCTCGCTATGATTCAATATGATTCTATTTAGCAAAATAAATCAGCGGTGAAGGGGAACAATACGATATGTCGAATAATCGACTTATAAAAATATATATTAAAAATAAATTGTATCGAAAGGAAAAAAGCAACAATGTGGCTTCTAGAGGCGAAATTTGTAATTATTTGAACACTGTTTTTTGTTCTAAAATTTTCTTGCTTTTCTAATAATGTAAAAGGGGCATTTCACCTCATACTGTGTTTTAATATTTGCGTTCAAAATGGATGCCCATTAATTGACTGTTACAGAAAAACTAATTTTAGATGAAATTGTGATACTTTCTAGACATTACTCTGTCATTTTTAAGAAACGTTTTTTCCACAGGAAACTCTGTTTAGGAGGTTTCGCCTAAAAGCAGTCCAATTGATGATTTTCATAGATTCAGGCATTCTAGAAGGCCTAAATAAGTTTTACCATCTTGTGACAAAATTTGTAATTATTTCAACACAGTGTATTTTTTTAAAAAAATATTCCTTTTCTAAAAACAATCCAGCATTTTTTCTCAAATCGTGTTTTTATTATTTTCGTTCAACATGGGTCAGTCGTTTAGATGATGCACTGTATGTACATTAAGAAATATTTCACGAATATACTCGTCCAAATTTCAAATTATTAATTTATAAAAAATATTTTAAATAAACTGCATCGAAATCCAAAACAACAGTATTTTTTTTGTCTCGGGTGTCGTAAGGAGCTGACAGTATAATATTTCAAATCACAAATTTACGAGTATATCAAAATTTTAAAAAATTAGCTAAAAGTAAAAACCACAGTATTTTTCTGTCCTAAATGTTGGGTCAACCCATATCAAGTGGAACAGTAAAAGGGAATTGGTTGATTGATCATCTCAAAAATAGTTCTTATTTTGTTAGTGCATTTCCTTATGTTTGTGAGCAATTTTTAGACTTTTAACTGGTTCCCCAACAGAGAAATTGGGACTCAAACTTAGAAAAGTATTCAAAAAATTTAATATATGGAAATCACAAGAAAATTGAGGTACACAAATTTTCCTTCTTTATGAAATTAGCATTCTTATGTTGACTTTTTTACATTTAGAGCCAATGCATGCAACAATGATATTATTTCAGTAAGTAACGGTTTTGCTTGTAGGATAGAATGTACTGAATACAATGCAGTTTATTTGAAGATTATTCGGCTGTGTAATCAAGAAAATCATAGATACCTGCAAACGCAAATAAAAGCATTCAGTCTGCAAAAAATGACCGCCATTTTCAAGCAAACTTCATGTAAATTTAAAATTAAAATAGTTTTGAACTACAAAAATATAAGGGAATGCACCAACAAACTATGAATTTGTTCAGACGTGTTCTGGTGTAGCACTTGGCATGGATTGAACGTGTTATCAACAGTACAGTACTTAAAATCAAATCATAAATTAATTACGAGCAACGTAATTTGTAAATCAAACTTCCAAATCAGGCATTTATACAAAAAAAATGAATTCTCATTTTCCTACATAAATAAAATAATAAATAAAAAGACGGCCTAAGGAGACGAATCGACGTATTTGGATTAATTAAATAGAAATAAAATTAATTGCTGACTTAATTGGCTGTCCTTTTATTTATTTAAACATCAAGTCAGAAAATCATGTTTGAATTGAGATAATACTTGATGGTGAAATGGTCAGTGACTCTGCCTCGCATCACCGAGGTCCTGAGTTCGAATCCTGGCTGAGGCCTGGACATTTGAGTTCCCTAGCATAGAAATAATTTGAAGAAAGTCACTAATGACCTTTAGTAGTTGTGCGACCATAAATAAAAAATAATTATGTGTACATTAGTTAAAAACTAATTATTTTACCGTAACGTTAAGGAACAGATGTCATCTTAATTACTGCCTACCTCCCATTGCTCAACTATTTAGAACCGATTTCAATGAAACTGTACGAAACGTTGAACTATTTCTTTGACTACTACTACAGACGATTGACAACATGATAATTATTTAATCAAATTTCTCGGTAGCTTGTTGAGCTGTCGAGGAATACGGGAAGAAGAAATATACTACTTCAAGGTAATTTATCAACATTATTCTACCTTCCTATCTTTTATATTGTATTGATTTGTGTATTTGTTGAGACACGCATTTTGTAATGTCTCTGACGTTGATAGTTGGTGTTATTTTAATTTATCGTGATTTAGTGTCATGGGAAATGATAACATTTTTTGACTGCAGCACAAGACGAAGTGCTCGTTCGTTTCCACACTCGTACCGCTGCATTTTAACAGGCTTCTTCGAGCAGTCAATACCAACATAATACACATCTGTTTAGCACTTAAACAACATGTCTTTCATATTGAAACGTGCAGCCTCTCTCGGCCAGTGTACACACCACAGCGAGCACGTAAATATCGTTTGTGTGGAAAAGCTCACTGACGCAGGAAATATTCACTAAAGCTCGTGGGGAAACGCCGAGATTCCTTCACTTTAGTTGTTTGTCTGATTATCAAAAAAAAGCTCAGCATTTCTGACAGGCCTCAGTTCAGGAATGAAGTTTGAGTGACGCTGGCTTGCGGCATGTCGGCGTTCATTCGCCGGTAACTTCAACAAAGACAGGGGGTTTTCATATACAATTATCAATATTTTTAAAAAAATATGTCGGAAAAATGAAGGAAGGAATTAATCAAGAATTCCTGTGCTTGTTCTAGTATTTAATCAGGTTCGGTAGCCGCGATAGGCAATCTAAGTCAACGCAACGATTGGCGAAATTGTCTTCAATTAACTCGCACCCTTTTAATAGACTTCAAGGTGTAAAGAATGCGAAACGAGATATTGTTAGCGAAGAAACGTTTTAACTTCTGCTTTAGGAGAACGACCAATTTGAAGGTTGCGTATCCTAAACTCCGGGGCAACAGCTGCGACTAATAGAAGCAACTTCCTAACTTCATTAAATCACTAATAAGAATTAAACTTTATATTTAAAATGAAGTTTTGACTGGAAAAGGACCTATTTGAGGAGGGAACTGTTTCAGATGCTATAAACAAAACTGAATTTCCTGAATTAAAATTCGGGAACAGTACAGGAGATTGCTTGGCATTCCATAACATTGCATTTTCTTCTGACACTATAGTAACTCCTTTTTTAGTCGCCTAGAAAACAAACTGTTCGGAAGAACGTTGAATATCTGCTGTATTCCTTTCATCACACGTACTTACGATAAAATGCATAAAAATTCAAGTCATAGACGTGTATCAATATTTTAATCAGCCACAAATACGTCAACTGATTATTAAAAAATTGAAGCTTCAGAATGTATAAGAAAAATACGTACGTTACATTACATTGATAATTCAGGAACATTTTATAAATGGTCCATTACGTCGGTACAATGGTCCTGTAATAACAGTGTAGTGTTCAACATGGCGGGTATAATGACGAAAGCTTCCGTTTTTAAAATACGACATTTATTGAATAATGATAAACATTATGTTGACCTATTGACGGCTGACTATTATTATTGAAATATATGAAGAAGTTATTCTTCATAGAAGAAATAGCGTTAATAATGTAAATATTCCGGTTAATTTTTCAATTAACAATTTACGAATAAAATTTTCTCCTACCCCTGGTCGCCGCGGAATATTCCGCTCTTGGTGTAAAATACCCTTCGAAACAACAGTTTTAGAATATAATATCCTACCGCCGACTCCATTCATTATATTCTTTGGATGATTCCACGGTCCCTTATCGCTTAATGTCGTTGTTGTGTTATTCAGTCCTAAGACTGGTCTGATGCAACCCTCCATGCTAACCGATCTTGCGCAAGCCTTTTCATTTACACATAGCTACCACATCACACAGCCTCCCTAATCTACTTAGCGTATTCCATTCTTGGCCTTCCTCTTCTGTCCCTACTCCACACACTTCCCTCTAACGCTTATTTTACAAGACCCTCTTAGTCAACGTCCTCCATATTGTTCGCTTTTTCTCTATTCTGCTTAGAATCCACCCATCTGATTTTCAGCATTCTCCTAAAGCACCACATTCCAATGGCTTCTATTCTGTTCCTTTCTGCAACTCCTACCGTCCATATTTCCGCCCATATAACGCTTAATATCCGTAGATAATATTTTTATAGTCAGATCGTCTGCTCGCATTCCTATTCCATTGCTTGTTTGACGAACACGTGCTACCGACCTTTCCAAAAAAAAGTTATGTATTTGGAAGTCAAATCATCGTACATAAGGTTTTCCCATTAACATTTCAGTTGTGGCGAGTTAGGTGAACTTTACAGTCGTATATTATTAGTGATAATAATATAGAATTCCTGGAGATATTATGTATCAAATTCGGGTTCGATGTTGACAATATTCCCTGTTCTATAAAATGTAGTTTTAAAACTGTACAACCGGACTTTAATATAATTGTACGACCGAATCTGACACCGTTAATATGGGCAGGATTTTAAGCTCTGTAATAATTTTAGATCGTAGACTTACAAAATTCAAAAGGAAAAAATTGAAAGAACATGGGATAAGTGAAAATAATTGTTATTATCAGGCAAGGCATTTTATAGCTGCCATTAGAGCTACTTAAGAAAGGTGCAGTTGAGAGCCGTGATTGTTGGATTATGTTATTGTTCGAGGAACAATCTGTTCTAGAAATGAGGTCATTGCAGCTCAGTGGAACTTTCACCATGAAATTGTGCCTCCCGTTTGTTTTAATCTTGTATCGTTTAATAATTTGCCGATTGCTATACAGAACTAAAAATATGACTAAAACACTAATGCTCGCTTTCAATGTCTTTCTTGAGACTACTTTATGAACCTGTACTTGAGATTTTCTCGCCTGGAGAATTTCATTCTACAGTGCGTTGGCGTCGTTTTCTTGGGGGGACTTATTACAGTTGTTAGCTTCTTTCTAGTCAAGCTCCGATGATGAATGCGGCGATTGGTTGGCTGTGCAGGTCGCTGGGTTCTGCCGTGTCGCAGCTGCGATGACCGGGCGTCGTGTACGTGGAGCATGGCACGTTGGCAGCCGTTCAGCTGCTCTCACGCTCACGTCGACGCGCCACGCCTTGCAGCTTGCCTCCGCAGCCGAAAGGTACGTACTTCCTGTCTAGGTGAGACATTCAACTATGACCCAGCAATGGCACGGAGGAGAGAAATAGCAAGCCGTAGTAGTGGCAGGCTAGTGATCACTTTAACACAAACATTTGTTAAGGCAACTTGGTTGTGTAAAAAATATTCTGAAAACAAGAAAATATATTGTGTTCACGTGAGGATTTGTTGTGAATAATAAAACTCATCCGTATATCTAGTTCGTAAGAATATAATGTAATGAATGTACCGTCTCGATAATACTCTCCCCCATCTTCTCACGTCTACGAGTTGCGGCCTAAATTAGTAATTGTGTATTACAAGAGGCTATAAATAAATACTCTTAAAATCAATGAAAAAATACACTATGTTCAAATAACCTCAAATTCAGACACAAGATGACACCTAGTGGCGAAATTTGAACGCTGTTTTTTGTTCTAAAGTTGTCTTGCTTCTCTTATAACATTACAGTAAACGGTGCATTGTTTCCTCTATCTGTGTTTTATTATTTACGTTCAAAATGGATCAGCAACTAGGTGAATTGAAAATTGACTATTACAAAAAAATTATAAAAAATTGTGAATAATTATCTTTTTTGATGAAAATTTTGATACACTGTGTTTCTGTATGTTGACGTTTCCACGGAAAAATCTGTTGAGGAGATTTCGTCTAGAAGGCGCAACCCCGTAAGACAATTGTGATTGATGAGTTGCATAGACCCAGGAACTGTAGTTTGGCTACATAAGTTTATTACCATCTTGTGGCGAAATTCGGAACTATGTGAACACAGTAAAATTTTTTTTCTTCAAATTTTATTCCTTTTTTAATAACAATACACGAAACGGTGCTTGTTTTCTCAAATCGTGTGTTTATTATTTACGTTCCAAACAGGTCAGTCGTTTAATGGACACCCTGTCGATTTTAAAATGCAATAAAAGGAGCTGTGTGTCAGGTATTAACGAAATTGATTTTTATTTGAAAGAGCATACATGGACCTTTATAAGAAATAGTTTCGTAAATACCTCTCACACAGCATGTTTTATTCAATTTCACCATACTGCAATTGAGTAGCACTCGGTGGCAGTTACAAAAAATAAAATAAAAATAAAATATGTTACAAATAATAATTACACTAATATAATATAAATTAAATTAAATCCTAATAAAAAAAGATAAAAAGTACCCATTATTCATATATTGTTTCGTCGCACTACACTTGCACTTCACTACACTTCCTAATTCTTCCCTGAAACACGTTACTATTGGCAGGGAATGTTTCGAAAACTTCTGCAGGTAAATTGTTCCAATCCCTTACAGTCCGATTTAAAAATGAAAATTTCCCAACGTCAGTTTTAAAGCTACACTGCCCAATTTTACAAAGATGATCCCCTCTACTGAAATAATTTACTTCTAAAAACTTTGATGCAATATCCTCCCAGGATTGTTGGCCTGCGTACGCTTTAAAAAGAGCCCCGAGACGTAAATTTTGTCGTCGTTTTTCTAACATATCCCAGCCTAATTGACGAACCTTCTCGTTTCCGTGACCAGGACACCGCTTAACAAATTTTGCCTCCCCCCTTTGTACCCTTTCCAGTGCCTCGACCTGATATTTTCGGATCGGATCCCAACAAATACAGCCGTATTCTAGTACTGGACGCAAGAGAGATTTGTATGCAAGTTCCCGTGTTTCACAGTTTGTTTTTGTTTTTTTAATCCGCATGACGAAATGAAGTGCCTTCCATGCTTTCCTAGTCACATGGTCTATTTGATATTCCCAACCCGTATTACTGCTCAAGTATATACCCAAATACTTACAGTTACTTTATTGTACTATTTCATTACCGCTGAGCTTATAATTAAATACTATTTCCACGCGACGCCTACAAAAGCTTATTGCCTTGCTCTTGTTACAATTTATTTTCATTTTATTAACAAGTGCCCAATCTATTATTGTGTCTAAATCTTTTTGTAGAAGTTCTTCATCGATCACAGTTTTTATTTTCCGATATATTACGCAGTCGTCAGCAAAAAGACGCACCTGAGAATTAACGCCTGATACTAAGTCATTTACGTAGACTAGAAATAATAAGGGACCAAGAACGGAACCCTGCGGCACACCCGATTTAGCTTTCGCAACTGAGGATAGTTCGTTCCCTAAAGTGAAATAATAGCGCTTACAAAAAAAATCAAAGCTCAAAATGAAATTATAGTGTTACTAATGAAAGTATTAATGTTCTAGAGTGTGGATAAACGAAGAACTTATTTTCTCACAAAACTAAATGAATATTTTTCAGTTTTACTTTAAATCTCTATTTCTTATGCTAATATTATGATTGTCATCTAATTTTCGAAATAAATTCAGTAACCTTCGCAGTATTCATATATTATTACAAAAGAGTTTGGATATTATGTATGAATTTATTTTACTGATTTTTAAGAGAGAATCAAACTAATTCTAGAGATATTAATTTTTAGGCTGAGAAGAGCAAACGTTTGTGCTCTAATTTCCCTGTAAACTCACGGTGGTTTATTGTTTGCAGTTTCCTCTGAAAGAAATGTGCGATGGCTTTCATCTGAAGTTTCCAGGGTGAGCAGACATTGCTTGAAGCTCTGTCCGACGTGATGGGCATGGCTGATACTTAGTTCTCGTACCAGTAGCAGCTGACACAAAAGTTCTTCTCGATATTAACCGTGTTCTCCGACCTCAGAATCGGTATACAGTTTCTCTTTCCACCCTTCCGCTTCTCTACGTGCTTTGCCAAAACATTTTTCACTTCTTTGGAATGCAACCGATGATATTGCATCTTTGTCTGCATATACTAGCGTTGTGTTCTCTAGAAATATGACAAACAATAGCACTCCTGGTTTCCAAGTAATACTTTTAAAAAGGTAACTCTTATGTGCAATGGACACGGTTTGAATTTAAAAAAAATTCAACCAAACCCATGTACGTTGCAAAGCATTCATATCAAAGTTTGTGAGAGATCGTGGCCGCGTAGTTTAGTACCGTGAACTACCTGGGTGCCCGGCGTTGCCTGGGTATTTATTTATGTTCGGCCTGGATATGAATTTTTTTGAGACTAATCTCGTGGCCAATGCGCGATTTAATTGGAATAAATCCTTGATGGGCTTACACCAACCCATTTGGATTGGGATTTAGCTCCAGATTAACCAGGTTGATGACTGACGGTACACTAAGACAGTAAAAAGTATTCACGGTATTTTAGTTGAGTAAAAATTTTTCTGGTTACCTAAAGAGATTCAAGAATATACACGTTACATTAATGGAATGAAAAATATTACCGATATCTAAAGTGGATGAAAAATATCCTTATTTCCTGTTTGGGAAATAAAGCCTACTTTTTCTAGAGTAGGGAAAGTCGTGGCGCAAAGGGATAGCGGGGTAGAACAGGATACCCTATTTCTTTTACTGGATAGTGCTGAAGGTTAGTAAATAAGGGCGGAACACTGTAACTGGTCAAAGAAGAAGTCCTGGCAGCCGATTTGACCTTCTAACTCTTGTTTTGGGCGTCTTACATCTGTGACTTCATAATTTTTGCAAAATTTTGACAGAAGGTAATCGGCAAAACTCCTCGCTTTTAACTTTTTAATTGTGTATATTTGTAAACTAGCAGTATTTAGCTTAATATAAGTTACGTGTGAAATTTAAATCAGTTTGTATGAGGCTCGGTTAAAAACATTAAACTGAGCCCTGCGTTAGGGGCGGAACATACTACTCTATAAGAGAAAATCTTGTGTGTTATTCAAGAAAAAGCAAAAAGAAAAACCAGCAGACTCGTCTTATAACAATGAGATACAGGATGCTGTATCCAAAAAGAAAAAAAGAAAAGAAACGTAGAAAGGAGGAAAATGTTAGCAGAGACTGTGCAGTCTCTTTGCCATAGGAAAAATTGATGAAGTGATCAACGGTACGCTAAAGAAGTATAAGAAGGAAAACACAAAAAGTGTTGAGATTTTTCCTAAATTAAATTAAATTTTATTGCTCTAATTGTATGTATAAACCATCCTCTTCCGTTCTTCCCAGGGAGTGGTGCAGCAGAACAGGAAATTTGAAAGTTTCTTTTTAAAAATTTTTAAAAAAAGCTAAATTAGTTGTTTTAAGTTATGTTGATATTAGATTGAGTAAGTGATAGAATAAACTAATGTTTTATACACTTATGAAGTGATTTTTATTTTTCCATTATTTTACAAAAATTGTTAAAGAATAAGTATCGTGCCGCCCCGACTTCCCCTACTTATATGATAGAAATATTTGAAATTTTTGGGGCTTATACGTTAGTAGATTGTACCTAAATAAACACACAAGGTTTTTAATTTTCTTAGAAATTTCAAAATAATTGCTCTATAGCTAAATTTCCCATTTTTTAAAAGAGAATTTAGTCTATAACTTTTAAAGAATTGTAATAAACACAATTTCCAGTGTATAAAGAATAACAAAATATTTAATGTAATACTAATGAAAATTTATTTGAAAATTGAATAGGTTCAAAGTTTGAATATCCATGATTTTATATGCCTTATTTAACCCAGATATTAATTTAATAATTCTTACCTACAACGTTCCACGTACTGTGTGTTTACCTTTAGTGCCAGTTGGTTTTGTCTCTGGAAAACAATATCACATGCGCACATAAACGTCGTTATCTTTCTCATTGTCAGTTAATAGTGTTTAGAAGTTTCATTTCACTTCATTCAGCGCTCTTTCGGCGCAGAAGTTTAACATCATTAAGTGTAAGCTCCTTGCTTGGCAAGCGCTTCTTATTAATAAACGCTTTCCTCTCTGCAATCTACGCTTTAATATAGAGAGCTTCAGGAAACATCAGCGAAACCAAAGAAAAAACTATTCTAAACAACAATTTGGATATCGAGAAATAATGAAGTTAGTGTAAAATTAAGCAGTCGTACTTTTCTAATATTTCTTCCATGTCTATCTACAAACTCCACGAAAGCTTAGCAAAGTATTGCAAATGAAATAACCAGTCAAAATAAAATGACACTATTATACAAATGAGCGTATTGTATTAGATTATCGAAAGGCTAGAAGATTTAAGTCTTCCATGTTGATGGAAGAAGAGAAAAATTATTGCAGACTTGTTACGATTAATTTTGTGTGGAACCGATACAATTCAGTAATTTGTGTCTTTCAAGGTTTCAGTGATCAGTAATTTACAAATAATGTTAATACAAAATGAACATTCATTACGCAATTGGAAATATGATTTTTATTATTTTAATAACTCATTTACTCAACAATTTCTGTATTTCATTATAAATATCTTTGCTTTTTCTGTATACAACACATGTTACATTATAATATGAATAATTATGAAATTTATAAAAACTTAATTTCAAGAGCAGAATAAATGTTCTCAATGAAGCTCAGTTATTAAGTGTATGAAAGTGAATCAACCAACTAGGATATAAAAATTACGACACGACGGAGAATCGAACCCAGAGCCATCACTTTGAACTTCAATTATTAAAGTATTCTAGTCGACTCCCGTTCCATGAGAGTTTTCTCTTTCCAAATATATAGGTTTAAAAACAGGCTGATAAAGTCGAGATTTCTCTATCTTAAGCTGTTAAAAATTTTATTTTGAGGCGAAACACCGGTCAATTTTCAAAATTAAAATGTAACACCCAGATACCTAATTAAATATTGATGTTTTACAAACCTTATTGATAAATAAAGCACTTTCAAATAATAAGACTAAAATTTTACTGCAACAGTTCAGTATACACTTGGTTGCAACTATTGGGCTTTTCAATAAGGGCGGATTATGTTGAAATGGAATAAAAAAAGCTGTGTGTGAGGTATTAACATAGCTAGTTTTATTCCATATCAACATCAAAGGGAGAAGAAATGCTCCTGTTGAAGCTCAGGTAAAGAGCGTAAAGCTAAATTTAGAAGACAAGAATGGAAAAATGTCGACGGGACCCAGGACTCGAGCCCAGGTTTCAATATCGACCCGCCCTTATTCCAAAACTCTATATAATTATAGAAAATTTTTATGTCAGCCTTTTTTAACTATTAAATATCTGGAACTGATAGCCTAAGCATAAAATATTTTTTCTTGTCCCAGCTTAGCTACAAAATATTTAATTATATTAAACTAAGGCAGTACGGTTAGTTTCTGATTTAAAACAGCTTAAGTAGTTTTACAATTGAAGATTAAAAGTTATTTTACAATCAAAAACGGTTTATTTATCGGATAATGCGCGTTCTCACGCAACTATTGCATTTATTAATAAGGAGGCGTGTGAATTTGGGCCCATTTCTTCAACGCACGACACTGCAATACGCGGAAAAACTAATAACACGTAATAATTAAATAACCTCACGATTTTGCAAATGGTTTACCCGGTTGCCCACCATACATTGGCAAACAGAATTGAAACCCTGGACAGCCTGACAACCTGAAAAGGTTAGATTGAAATCTACATAATCGTGGAAACGATTTATAAGTGATGGTATAGAACTCTGCTTTGCGATTTCAGCTGCTTTTCCTGGGAGACTCGACGAACCGCGGGATGCTGCACTACATCATGGAGCGACTGAACGGGACTCTGGCTGCCTGCGACAAGACGCACGACATCCGCGTCTACTCGGGCTTGAACGGAGGCTCCACAGCGCTCGTGTTCGCTTATTACCCGCAGTTCTGGCTCGCAGCTCCTCACAGGCCCGTCTTCGACAAGACTCTCTACCAGTTACTGCTCAAGTAAGACTTCTCAGAAATTTGTATAGAGTCTGTTTCAGGCTATAAACCACTGCAGTGTCGAGAAGAGTAAAGTAGACCAAAGGTGAAGGTCAACAAATTCAAAATCACAAGCTACAGCTGCTCAGAGTGTCATTTATTACTAAGTGGCATGCGAGAGATTTGGAATTCTCCAACCCTTACCGAAATACGCCTACTCTTTCAATCTCCGTCCCACATAGACAGTTATCAGGGCATTCTCTATATGAACGATGACCAAACACAGGAGTGATTTCCAGGGATCATGAATAGACAGCGGGTAAATGAAGACGCTGGAGATAGGAAATTCCAATTTCAGGAACTACTAGAATATTCTATTAAGATGAACACCACAGAGTTAGATAAACTATAAAAGATGTTCAAGCTACGGGATTTAAAAGAAACAAACTCTCCGAAAGTTTTCTTTGTGGGAACAGTTTTAATATATTCCCCATTGTCACTTTGTCACCCCAGGAATGCAGTGGAACTCGGTTGCAACGAGCTTGTAGCAACCGGGGTACGTTATATCCTGGTTTTGATTTTATTCTCAGACATTCAAAATAAACACGCCTAAATTACATTCTACAGTGATTAAAAACTGTCTAATATTTTTACAGGGTGTAACAACCACTAAAACATGAAAAACGTCCAATAAACGTGGGTCCGGAAGCACGTAATTTTATGTACACTTGTTCATAGTGGTAGAAGAAGTTTGGTTGTGAATATGTCTTAGGGTTACAGGTTCTCTAGCACCACAAAATATGAACGGTGAAACGCTACGGTCAGTCCTTACACCTCATGTTCTACGGGACCTGGAACCAGTGAGCGGCGTTAGGCAGTAGCAGAAGGCGTGAGTCGTTCTCTTGTCTGCGCGATACTACATAAACAATTGCTGTGAGAATAGAAAATCCCTGAAAACCTTTCCTCCGGTCAGCATTACGTCGTATGAATTACGGTGACAGTGATTCGATGAACTACTCAATTTTGAACGAGTTAAGTCTACAGCATAGTTCATTTCCGTGATTCTAAAATCTCTTTTCGGTGAAGAACCGTTATTGAAGTTCATAATGTTCCCTTCTCTTCAGCACTCAACATTTCTGCATACGTAACATGATATGAGGCGGCACCGCAACGGGACTGAATAAGCAGAGAAAACAAAATAAAGTTGAACCTTTCAGTAATAAAAAATATTATTTGAAAGAAGTGTATATTCTCAAAACAAAAATAGGATGCGAACTCTTTCCGTAGTCTTTAAAAAACTTACAGTCGGTGGTTATTTTAAAGAAAAATCATTTAAGGGGAGGAATATCGAAGACCTTCATGACACTACAATACAGCCAAAACGTTAACTTAATTTAAAATATCTACGAAGAAAAACTACTTTCATGTAAAAATGTGTGTTAACATGGTTTTAAATTTATCAGATTTCTCAAAGTAGACAGTAATGTATGTTATATAGATGTAATTACAATGAAGCATATTACAGTTATTATTATTGTTAATATCCTACGTAAATATGCCCGCAAAAACTGTTGCTAGTGGTGATGTGGCCATTAATATGTTTGATGAAGTACCATTGTAATAAGTTGATCGGAAAATAATATTTCGCTAATTTACTTCTCTTAACAAGATAGTTGGGGATATTTTGAACAATGTTCCTAATATAAACAAAATTTGTAGTCCAATAAAATTTATGACGGACATTGCATATGGATGAAATTAAAATTTCAATTACTTTGTATTTATTTGATCGCCAGAGTTAATTACACAATTTGCTTTTCAATCTAAGTACACGATTATTCCATTTGCTTGAGAGCAGAGCTATATAACAAGTGGCATTAGAGCTAAAAGTGGATAAATTCTTAAGTAATTTAATAAGAATAATTTACTTCTTAAAACGGGAAAGTTGACAATATTTTGAAACATGTCCTAAAATAAACAAAATTTGCAGTCCCAAATTCAGTTATAAATAAAATTTAGACGGAGAATGCAAATGGGCGAAATTAAAATTTCAGTTACTTTGTATATATCTGCTCTACAGAGTTAATTACACAAATTGCTTTTCGATCTGACTACACGATTATTCCATTTGCTTGAGAGCAAAGCTAAATAACAAGTGGCATTATAGCTGAAAGTGTATGAATTGATCAACGTTTTTAATAAAAATAAGTTGCCTCATTAAGAAAACTGTCTGTAAACACCAGTTTTACTTCATCGATTGAAGTGAACAAATTCTTCAATGAATCAATTGTTATCCCAACGATTGGAAATAATTATTGGAAGATATACATTTCGAAGTTCTTGCTTTAAGAAATTTAATGCACCTTAACTAATGGGTTAATATGTTAAGCAAAGAAAAAATTTCAGGATAACTCATTTACATAGTAATGTTAAAGGCACTTAATTAAAATTTATGAACATGAAGGCCTTGGGATACGACAAGACGTGGCATAATAGTCCACTTCCTTCCTCGCTTTGCGCTCTGACGATTTCTTTCCAATAGCTTACTTTCTATAGGAACACTCGTGATGCATACTTGTAAACTGACAGTACGTAACAGCCATTCAGAAAATCATGTTTAGTTTTCATTAATGGAGCAAGCATAAACATGCTCAAGGTAATCGAATAACTGTTTTGAGGAAAAATATGTAAGCTCCAGTTGGCAATGGAAACACAATAATATACGAGATTTTCCATAAAATCCCATTTTTAATTTACTGACAATATAAACCTATGTGAGCTTGATGAAAATATGCTTTGTTTAAAAAGACTACTTGGTGATAGTCTTGAGGTTCCTAACAAAGAAACTACTCCACAAAATTAATGGGATACATATCGACTATGCACAAGACAGCCATAATTTTGAGATCCACAGTTAAGGAAGGCGCTTCGGGAATATTTTGAAAATTTGTTTGGCAATTTTATAGCTACAACTCTATAAAAAATACAATAGCTAAAAATCGATAAAAATATAATGAAAAAATGTACACTGTACGTCATTGATTGTCAAGTAAAATAGAAATTATAGAAATAATGCCTTAGGTACTTCGTAATTAAAACTATTAAAATGTTAATGGTGCAGCAGCTAAAACTGACATACGTATTAGCATATGATTACAGTGAATATGGTTTATATCTCGCTCACAAAAATATTTCGATAAATTAAGAGAAATGTAGTTAATTTGGTAAAGTAATTTTCTGGTACACTTGGTATTTGAACATGTTGCCTTTATGAAACTCGACCAGCTCCCTCTTGGCCGTGGATATCTCAGATGTCAAGCGGGTTGCATTTCGAAAATAGCACTCATTTTTTGTGATGAGGAGTGTGCTTTATCAAATTTACCTTCAAGTGTTCATAAATGAAGACTCAAAGACTATTGTAATATAGAGTGACTTTCGAGACTTGTTTTCAACTTTCTTCTTGTATGTACTCATTAATTAAATACACAAATAACGTATAGGGTTGCTCGATAAGGGTGGGTCGATTTTGAAATGAAATAGAAGAAGCTATGTGTGAGATATTAACGAAATTCTTTTTTATTTGAAAGAGCATGCATGGGCCTTTCAAATAAAAAAATAACTTCATTAATACCATAAACACAGCTTGTTTTATTCCATTTCAACACTGGGCCGCCCTTATTGAAAAATTAAATTGATAAATTAAATATAAATTTTATAATTTTGAATCTGAAATTCATTAATATGAACTTAAATAGGAAATCCTTGTCCACTATGGGATTCCAATTACTAAATAACTAAAAAAATTCATAAGCGGAAAAATATGAGAAAAACATTACATTATGCGTAATACGTAGAAGCATAAAATTACAAAACAATTTCTTTTTCATTTCAACTGATATAAGGAATAATACAAATAAGTTCTAAACACGAAACTGCTATCCCAGATAAATTAATAAAAATTTAATATCAAATATAGTTTTGGGCCGCATTGATCATGTTTCATGTCAATCTAGTTGAAAGCTACACAAAATGTGTCCGAATATTAACTATTGACATTGTTCCTCGTGAAAAATGTATGGGGAAACACAAAAATTATATCCATGGCTGCTGCATTTTTTAAACATTAAGAATGGCCGGATTATCGGGTAAAAAATAATAATCCTCAATAAACTGCATTTTAATCTTACGTAAAAAATAGGTTGATATTTTACAACGATGTTCACAGACGTAAACAATTTTTTTTAGTGTTTATTACGTGGTTATAACAGATGCATGTAGTAGAGGTTTAAAAAATTGTCGATGGCTGTGAACAAACTTTGAATTTTACCTGGAACTATCTGGGTGCCCGGCGATGTCCGAGGTATTAATGCTTAAATATAACTTACATTTTACTTAAGTTATGATAGGTTTTATTTCTGGCGAACATCGTCGTCGCCGCCGCCGCGCATACACGCAGGCTACGTAAGGACAGACTGTATCCTGTTCTATATGTTATTAGGGTAGTACGGATACGAGTAGTGTCGCGGGAAACACCTAAAAATAATTGACCCCAAAAAGTATTTATTCGACGGAAATGTCGACCCGATTTTGCATAATTAAAATTTTCCGCCCCCTCCTCCCCCGCCCCTAGGGGTGTTAGCCATGTCTTACTGCGACAGTGCTGATATCTGAGTCTCAAATAATTGGGTGCAAAATTAGGTTGAAATTGCTCCACGCGTTTAGAATTATATGCGGAACATACATACAAACAAACACGTAGAAAATTTAAGCTTATTTACACATAAACAATTTATTTCATTTATTAGAGTAGTCTCAAATAATTGGGTGCAAAATTAGGTTGAAATTGCTCCACGCGTTTAGAATTATATGCGGAACATACATACAAACATGTACAAAATTTAAGCTTATTTACACATAAGCAATTTATTTCAGTTATTAGAGTAAGGTGGCTGATCTATTTTTGTCTGTTTAGCGGGAAATAATTTGTAAATTTAATGATCGTTTTATTTAAGTAAGAATATATTTTAAGTACTTAAAGAATATGCCAAAATGTACGCCTCTCGGGTGCGGCGCACACGCTGCGGCATATAAATACGACGCGTCTATTTTATTTTGTTTAAGATTCAACAGTCTCTTGGTGGCATTTTACTTATATTTAATTGGAATATTTTGTACAGAATTGCTACTTTCGTAATTTAGTTAGAGTGACGCAACACCATTTAACCGGACTTAATTCCATTTGTTTACAGTCTACGAGGCAATTGAGAAATTCAACATATTTTCCAGAGAGCTCACAGCAACACACAAATTCCTTAAGTCACAATTAGTTCCGCAGCCAGTTACATTCCACCCCACTCGCAAACTACTCGCGGTAAAATCTCTCGCTTTCATAAACAATTTTCGTAGTTGACATAGAAGGGAATCTGTTAGCTTGGCCTTAATTAAGAAGAAATATACTGAGTTGATTCAGTGCCTCCTCTTATATGTTTTTTTTTATTTCAAAAGCTTGATCGTTTACTTCATGGACGATGGCGACCACAAAATTTTCTTTACCAATTGTACACAATATTTTACGCCGTCGTTTTATCCGTGGTTAAGGAAAGCATGCAGTAATAAAAAATAATAAAAGACCTATGAATTGCAGGCCGCTGACATAAATGCAGTGAGGGAAGGTGTTGTCCGAGAGAGCTGGTGTGATAATCAGACACACCCGCATATTACTTAAGCGTAACATGTTAATGGCCTCCAGTCCAAAGGCAGCGTGTTATTAGTTGGTCTTGCTCTTCAAACAAACAATAGGCGACTGCTTTAAAGGCGCAATATTGCTTGTAATTTTAGAGTGCAAAGTAATAGTCGCTGTATGAATAGAGTTTCTTTTTTCCTTAAAAAAAAACAACACTACTCTCTTCAAGCGAAGAGACCACAATGTTTCCTTTCGAACTTCACGTACAAAAAGAAGAACAACAGTCGTATTTACAGTACACGGCAGCTATTTTTTTATTTATGAAATTTATTAAGAATACAAGATTGTCCTTATCATTTTTTTACTTCATGCAACTGTCATCGGTGGACTCTGACCTAAACAACACGTAAACTTAAACATGTCGTCCTTAAGATCTTTGAAATAATCCTAAAATTTGACTCTAGGTAACAACATAATAAGATGCCCAAGTCTTACTACCATAAGGCGTCTAAGAATAGAAAAAATGATGGCAGATTCCGAAAAGTCCTGACAGTAATAATTCATGTAGTTCATATGAGTTAAAAGAGAGTAGAGACAATTTTGTATTTTTAATCCATGAACATGTGTCCATTTACACAAGAAATATAATTGATATTCTTATCAATTATGGTATTCTTATCGAAGCCTCGTTTGAAGATTGGACTGATACATTTTATTAATTCCATCAGCCTTTCTTTGAGGAAATAACTAAGCTCATAAATTAAATTACAAATATTTAATAATTATTAACACAGCCAATTTAATCATAATTAAATTTTCATTAAAATAAACACATGTACTTGATAAACTCTCTCTGTTTAAATGCATGAGATAAAGTGTAATGTTCCATATATCTTCATACAATTGTACTTTAATATCATGTAAGTGCCATCTGTTTTTTTCATTTATATAAATGCTTTCCAGCAACTGAAGAAGTTCCGAAGAAATGCTCTAATTTTTTTCACAAAAATACAATAATAAATTGGCTGCATTAATAATTTATTTAACTGAACTTAATTATTAATATGTTAGTTAACCTATAAAACAACCTTTTATCTGTAGAATAGAACTAAGAATACAGTATAATAATTACCTATTGTCTTACATACAATTAAATAACAATAGAACAGAGGAAACTGAATTAACGTTACTAATGGTACATTTTGATGTTTAAAAATTATGCTTACAATTCATATTAACAAATAAAACTACATTATTACGCAAAACGCTCTGATATATTTTTTTGCAAAACACGCAGTGCTTCTCCACGTTGCATAAATAACACAAAATATATCTACCTTATGCTTTCTGTTATTTAAGGTATGACTGTGTAGCACAGTAGGACGTTACCTAATTTAATTAGTATTTTAGGACTAATTAAATTCAGAAGATTAAGTAAGAATATTCGGAAAGAAGCAAAGAAGATAGGGATAATCCAGGTTTAGAAAGGCGTCAGACTGTCGCGAAGAAACGGGCTTGCTAGCTTGGTGCAAGACATTAAAGATATTTGTCTCCCATTGGACATTGACCCATGGAAGTCTCCCAAGATTTACCCCTATCTTCGTAAGTTCGGATCCCGCGCTTGGCCAAAAATTAATGACGATTGGCGAAGAAAGTCACGACCAGAGAGAAGTGGAAAGTAATAATTGGCTGGTAGGCGACAACGTAGTGAAATTTTCAGTGTGGTTCTGAAGCTAGAAGGAAGAGGAAGTAGGAGAGGAGAGAAGAAGCAGTGTTGCTCGAATGCTGAGAGGAAGAGGACTTAGGGAGATGAAATAGTCAGTGTACGTTTGAAGTGGAAGAGGAAGTAGAAAGAGGAGAGAAGTACGAGTGTTGGTCGAAAGCTGCATAACGAAATTACTATATCTCAACCAAAACTCTGCTGAGGTGTGAACGACCTCGCCAAGACGGAAGATTGGTTCCTCCTCGACGCCCGACGGTGCGAAATGTCTTGGTTGCCTCTCTGCTGAATAACACCCTATGGGAGGAAAGGTCGCCAAAGACTCCGACCTCAAGAAATTCCCGGAAGGAAGAAATCGCTGCCCGAGAGTCCAAATAAACCCGATAAATTTCATATATACGAATAACCTGAGCTAAGCTATTGCTAACTCAATATTTAATTTTCAATTAAATCCCACATTTGTTGGTAATATAGATAGTGCACGACCCAACAAAAATTTATGTTTAAATAATTGTTAAAACCCAATTAAAGTGTCTTTATATTTAAAATAATTAAAACCTCTCTTTCATTTACAAATGTAAAAGATTTTAAGGATAACTCGTCGCATTTCGTAACCTTATATTAAACGACCCAAGAAAAACAATTTATCTAACTTTAAAAGCAAACAGCTGCAAGTAACGGAAGTATGAACGGGAAATTATAATTCACGCGGACTCATAATTGCAATATTCCACCTGAAATTGTTCTGTCGTCAGTCTAGTATTTACTTGAGCTCCGTTGTTCCTTGGGGAAAGCAAGCCAGCGTGAATAAGTTTGTGGCAACGGGTGGAATCCCAAACAAAAGACGAAGATGAAACGGTTCCTTCCCCGAAGTTTCTCCCTGTGCGGACGTGATTTCAAGATCTCGTCTCAGTGAAGGGAAACGTCCGTTACACGTTGAAAATATGCGTCAGTGAGTTTAAACTATAGAATTTCAAGGGTGTTTTAATAATAATACGTAATTTTACCAAACCAATTTATAAACGAGAAATGTATTTATTTTTCATTATTTAATTTAGTTTGTGCTCGTAAATTTTGGTAATAGGCTTACTTGGAAATAAAATAAAATTTTGGTAATAGGCCTACTTAGAAATAAAATTAAATTTTAATAATAAATATTTAGCACATTACAATGTTTCGTTCCTTTCTTTAGAACCTCTTCAAAGGACATAATAAATTACTATAAATCTAAAAATACAGTGAGAACCAAAATTTACAAACAAGACACTTATAATACAATTATATTAAATTTTATAGAACATAATCATAAATTCAAGACACACAAACTGTTCAAATTTGGAATGCGGCCAACTCACAATCAATGCGGCCGAAAAGTCTTACAAACGTACGGCTATTAAGTGTATAGATGACGTTCAGAAATCAACACTGGAAACATTTATTACTTTGAATGATAAAAAAACTTTATAATAAAACGGAATCATTAATTTTGTTTAAGTTATCAGTATAAGTAATGTTCTATAAATTTTATATAACTGCATATTTTTAAATTCTTGTTTTATTTGAATTTTTAAATTCATATTAATTTATTGCTGGACCTGAAGAGGTTACATTAAATTAAATTAAATTTATAAGTAGGCTGATTGCTCATTACTCAAGTCATAATGTATGTTATTCCAGTAACTTGTTTTCATTTCTAAATAATATTTCATTTTAACGTTTATTTTTTATAATAAGGCATACTTAGCGACATCTTGGCTGAGATTTTTCATATCTAAAAAAGTATTGATCACGAAATATTTAACAGCACATAAATAAATAAAATCTTTTATAGCAACCTTAATGATAACTAAAATAATAAACCCATACCTTGGATTAGATTAAATAAATGTTCTGATGAAAATTTGTTGATATTATATTTGATTACTTTCACGGTTGCTATAATTGTTTAATGGTCCATTACATTCTGATATTTAGAAAGAAATGTGACGAATAAAATTATTTTGAACGATCTATTTTTTTACATTTTTATTTCCATTTATCGACTTAAGAGAAAGAATCTTTTACCGAAACTTGTTAAAACATTTTTATGCTTTAAGTTTTAGCTGCACCGCGTTTAAATTGTTCCTTGTTTCAGATATCTGACAATTGAGATTCTAATCGCATCATAAAGTTGTTTTCATTTTAAAAATCCAACGATGTTATTTTAAAACATCAGGCGTTGTAAACTGTTTGTAAAACATTTTTTTTTGCCGGAGTAGAAAACCGGGAAGTGAATATGAATGTTCATTAGCCGCCTTACAATTTGTGTGTTTATATTTATTCAGTTTTCAGGATGTAGCGCATATGCCAGTTTTATTGACTCTGGAATTCTCCAGTGCTTATTTGAGGACTGAGTATGCGATGTACACGTGTAGGGAGTGAGAATTATAAACTAGCTTACATGGATAAGTTTATAAAAATAATTTGTAATTGACGTTTTGTAGTTCGTCGTTGAGGGGCAAATTATAATATTTTAACAAATTTCTGCGCTTATTAAATTTTATTAATTCGTTAATTCTGCGTTCTGAATATTTGCGAAGCTTGGTGGTTGAGAGGAGATAAAATTGCTGTATTACTACTATTCGATGTAATATCTAATGTCCAGTTGTTGTCGATTAGACGAGCGAAGCTTAAAATTAATGTCAATAAAGCGAAGACAATACATTTATGATTTGAGTGTCACGTAAATTAATTATGTTAATGAAACCTTTGTCCACTTTATAAAGTTGAGTGAGCCCGACGGTTGATTTCGAACGAGTTACTCATCAGAATAATATCCTCTGATGGGTCAAACACGTGGAAACGATTGTTCGTGGGGTGGACGATGAAAGGGAGACCCAAGTGGGGTAAAAACTTGAATTGATTTATTCTGATACTTTGCTATGAGAAGGGATTCGGGGGCTGCCGTAGTCGTAGCGGTATTCAAGCTCAACCAGTCGCGATTCCGTTCAGCTGAGAAACAAAAAATCCTCTTCTTATTATTATTAAGTGAAGACATTCCTTACTTATAACTCGGGGAAACATCAAGAGAATGGTCATTCAATTTGCTTAAGACAGTGTGTAGAATTATTACACACTTGTCAGAAAATAATATCATTGGTAATTAAAACCTAATTGAATAATGAACGGTGTGACGATTAATTAAAAATTAAACGCTTTCAGATACTAAACTATTTATTGAAATTTCAGATATACGCATGACTTAATCTCCTATTTTCCATCCGTAATTTCGTAAAATCCAACAGATGTTCTTGGACTTATTTCGCCTTACTGCACGATTTATAAAATGCTAGTTTTTAAGAAATATGGAAGACTACTGTTTGTAAGTTCATTCCAGACTTGGTGGATATAATCCCAATGTATTAACATTTTTCATACAAGTGAGCAAGAGTTGCATCAATATCAGCAACGACAGAAACGCAGAACAACTTACAAATCGTTAGTGTAATTCATACTGACCTAAATTTAATTATAACGTCAATAGAAATAGTGCATTATGCGTTTAACCTTTTCATTGTAAGCATTTTACAGTACAATAACGACGATAATAATACGTCATATTCCTTAGATCCTAAAAACAAGTATGCAGACTGCGTATACATTTACTTAAATTTAAAATGTAATTCATTTCGAATTGTCATTAAAGTTGGATAACACTCAAGTGCTGCATTAATAACCATTCATTAATTTTCTAATTAGTGCATACTAACTACTAATAATCATTTGATTTTTGGACTAATAATATCCTATAATAGTTCATGCTGACTATGAATATTAGTAATGACACGTAATTCGCTACATAAGGTCTGTAGATACTAGTGTAGATTTACGTCCCGAATTGAACATAGGGAACACTACAACATTCCTTCTTCTCGCCAGGTATTCAGGAATTAGTAATCGCAATTTGAAATATTCACGCAAGGTATGTTGTCAAGGCCTCGTTTTCTAATATCTGCATGCTTTCTGAAATACCGTCGGAACCGAAACAATCGGTGAGGCGTTAATGATAGTGTATTTATACGAATTTTTCTAAAATCAATTCTTGTATTTTTATAAAAAAAAACAAAGCGCTCCTGTCGTCCTCCTCCACAAATATGTGGAGTGCAGCTTACGCGGTCATGGGAAAATATTCACTTTGCTTGGCCTGGCAAATAACAGAGAAGCCTCATACTATAGTATCTGAAACAAATAAAAATAACTTTTCAAGATTTTTCCTACATACTGCGATAAACACGATGTTTTTTTCATAAAAAAAATGAAACTTAAGGAAGCCATACACAATTTCAAGAAAAAAATATTTCTACTTTAATTGGTAAGCACAAAAGCTAATTAGGGCGACACGTTTCGTTTCTCAACACCCTGGAATGTAGCAGATATAAATAAATAAATAAATATATATATGTTATAATTATAATTACAAAAATTGATGTTTATGGTTCATTGGGGATCTCCCTATTTCGGTAATACACGACCAGAGCCAATAATTCAAACAAAACCTTTATACCTATATATAAATTACTTTATAAAAAATGGATGCTTGGATAAATCTGAACCATTAGCAGATTTCTTGTTGTTCTAATTAACAAGTTAGAATTTCTTATGGTGGTTTACATTTTATTTCCGAGGTAAAATTTGTCCTTTTGTAAATGGATTTTTTCTGAAACTAAAACCAAGCTTTAATAAAGTTTTCATATGCTATATTTTTAAATGATGTTCCTAGTTTCAGATTTGTTTACGAATTAGTTCCCCCATTATGTCATGAAACACTACATATCAGTGGCGGCTGAACATGTGCTCATGTACGAACACACACGATGTTTATGGGGATTTTTTAAAATATTTTTAAGAACTTTGGCAATAATTGTGATCTAATATTGTGGATTCCTACTGCGAAAACTTCCCTGACGTAGGCAGACGGCACTCTATGTTCTTATAAGAGAAAAATATACATCAAGAATGATATATGCGAATGCACACCATTCCGTTTCACTCCCAGCACTCCCCATAGGGCTCAACAAACTGCCTATTTTCTTTGCTCAGCACAGACTTTATTGACAATATTTTATTTTAAATACGTACGAAGGAAAAATATTTTCGTGTTACAGTTGCTTCTAATTCTTTCCGAATTGAAAAAGTAGACTCTTCGGAAAATGAATTTGCTACACCTGAAATTTTGTTTACAGTAGAGTATAGGTGTCACTATCGCTGCTGTAGTACTATTTGTGTTTTAGATAATAATTGTTATTCTTGCTGCTTTGGATTAACTAACCTGCTAACATGGTTTAATGCGAACGGACTAACAAATAACTGTGACAAAACACATTTCATGCAATTTCACACACTCAACACAGCTTTACAATCTATAACACTTAAATACGACAGCAAAAATGTAAATGAAACTTCCTCTGTTAAATTCTTAGGTCTCTTAGTAAATAATAAATTAAATTGGACTGATCAGATTAATCAATTACTTAAGAAACTCAGCTCAGCTACATGTGATGCTGTCAGAGCAATGTCCACCTTCAGTGATTTAAAAACAAGAAAATTAGTATACTTTGCATATTTTCATTCTATTTTATCATATGGTATTATATTTTGGGGCAACTCAGTAGGCGTAGATAAGATTTTTATTAGTCAAAAACGTGTTATTAGAGCAATATGTCAGGTTTCCTCACGAACTTCTTGCAGAACTCTGTTCAAAAAGTTAGGTATTTTCACTTTGACGTGCCAATACATTTATTCATTGATGTTATTTTTAATTACAAATAGGCACTTATTTTTGAATAATTCTGATATTCATCCCTTTAATACAAGGAACAAAAATAATCTGTATAAAAAATGTAAAACATTGTCAATTGCACAGAAAGGTGTGCATTATTCAGGGATATCCATCTTCAACAGACTGCCGCACAGAATTAAAGAGTTGTCCGATAATCAAGGTAAATTTAAGACTGAATTATGCTCATTTTTGCTTAGCCACTCCTTCTATTCAATAAAGGAATTTATAGAAGAATCGGAGAAGAGTAATTTATAATAGTTTATAATACAAAAATTTGTTATAAGTATATTTTTCTTTTATACAATAAAATAATGTAATAATAAATGTACACCCTGACCCATTCCACATCCTTGAAGCTTAGCTTCTTTACAGGATCTACGGAATATGATTATTATTATATTATAATTTATAAAACACACGAGGCATCCCTAATCCATATTCTTATTTGTTCTTGTGGTATTCACCAGAATGGATTTAGTAATGTGCGTTTGCAGGTATCCTTTGTTGTTAGTTTGTTTCCGCTGCTGTGATCCTTCCAGGCAGATTAGCTGACGTGTAGGGTAATTGTAATTGTTGTCTGCAGACATCCCCCGCTGAGCAACAGCAGCGACACGGTAATCATCGTGGGCGGCGTTCACTGGCTGGCCACGCAGCACCTTCACATGCTGCTGAGGGTTCTGCGCAGAGAAGGGCTGACGGGAGCGTTGCTGGTCGTCAAGACCCTGGGCTCGGGCTTCCACATCCCTGCCGAGGGGGTGCACTTCCTCCCCAAGGTGCTGATAGACTCTGTAGATCAGACCGTCACGTGCGCTGACGCTCACTGATCATCTGCCGTTGCCCCACAGGAGCGCCAGGAGAAGCTGCTCAAGCACTCGCAGGGGCTGGCCGCCTTCGCCAAGCACTACCACATGGAGGTCGTCGAGACCTTCAACATCACCGCGGCGCGCTACAAGGACTTCCTGCAGGGCAAGTGCGCCTGCCACTTCCACAAGGTCGACTCAACTCATATTTCATATCGCGAAACTTACGTCGGCCGCTTTAGTCGGCCTACGATTTACCAACCCAAAACTTCCCAACTTCCCTCCCTACTTCGCGGTACTTGGCAAATAAACCTGACCGAACTGATGTTGCATACTTAACCTCACAAAGTCTGAAACTATAAACTTACTAGAAGAAGTCTGAAAAGCTAATAGGACGCCAATCACACAGAAATCACAACCAGCTGCAAGTTAACTAAACAGGGAATGTGATTAAAGATAGATAAGACCATGAAACAGAGTGATCTTTAACACATTTGTTTCTTGGGATCTTCATTTTTAATGTAAATTATTCAATTTACCACTGTCCTACTCTCTCGAAAACATCCTATCAGCTTTACCTTCCTCTCAGGAGTGATTGTCCGGGAAATATATTGTCTATCTGAAGCTTATCATTTTTATTAAATTTAAAATTCCTCTTCATATCTGATCAATGCTCACCAACCTGATGTGTCGTAGCGTCACGGCTCTACATCACATGTTCCTGGTTTGAATAGTGGCATGGATATGAACGTTTGTGCTCGTCATGGTCAGGAAAACTATGGGTGAAAACTGAAGGTGAATCCCTGCGCTGTTCACTTTGCCACTCAAAAGATTTGGAATGTGTCATGAAAAACGTCGCTCGGACAGTTCAGTACCATCAATTGACAGCAAGCAGCCCTAGGCGACTACCTACGGCGGCAAAACAACTGCGCAAGAGTGCAAGAAAAATCTAGAAAACGTATTGACAGTTGATCCTGCTGACCTTCATTACCACCTTTAAAATGGGACCAAATTTGAGTATCTCTTTACAAATTTTGCTAACGCCACCTGATTGCTAGATAATAATAGATAATTTAAGAACTATGTCTCATCAAACACTTCATAACTACCGTAACAAATTATTTTATATTTAGACTTTGTATATAATTTAACTTTTTTGCTGTTTTACATGTATGTTTAAATTAATTCTGAAAGTAGTAGGCAGGCTACTGGTTTTAGTTTATAAGTTCATTGTTGTAAGCTCATTAAAATGAAAATTTTCTACAATTTTTTTTCCGTAAATCTGTATTAGTATTACAATCTTTTAGTAGTTTATTCGTTTTTTTCTGGTTAACGTGATTCTTTTATAATTCTATTTATTATAACTTTTTGTAGCTCGAGTCCATAATCCCCATTGAAAACGTTTATTCAATTGTAACACTGAGTAGTAGAATTTAATATTAATTTAACTGTTATTTTATTATTCTTGTTTTTAATTAAATTATTAAAATTCATGATATTTTAATGCCATATTTAATCATTACATATGTATTCGGCAGTTATAATTGGCCATATTTAACTTCCTATTTTGTAACCGCCTAGCAGTCCGACATTTATTAATGTTTACTAATTGAACGCTGCCGATTTCTGATGACAGGTGGAGAAGGTTGGTGAAGAGAGTTATCACGTCCACGGACCCATCAACGCTCTGTACTCGGAAATCCTACTCAGTCGACTGTGCCAGAACGTGTCTTCCCCTGATCCTCACAGTTGAACGTTCCAGAAATGACTGCAGTGTTAACATGGAGCAAACAAAGGGAAATGTAATTATTTCAACCCGGAAAGGTGATTTAGAAGAGTGTTCTGTAACGAAGCCGTGACAAACGACGACTCTGTAAGCCTGACTAAATATTCCTAATATATTTTAAGCAGTGGTCAAAGTTCATAGTCACAGGCTGTAAATGTCAAACCGTCAGACTATAATTTCTCAGAATAGTACTTATATTTCAATGCACTAAACTAAAGAATAAAGTATATTTTATGGGACGTCGAGAAGGCTTTCTAACAAACGGAAAGTGTCTTTGTTGAAGCCATGTAGTCGAAATACGCCATTTTGCACAAATACTTAGCTATATTTTCTGAAAAATGTTAGGTAAATTTTTATGCACATTGATAAAATATATTTATTGAGCACCAGAAAGACGCTCTAAATTTGCGGAATTTATGGAAAGTACACCAGATACGTCCCGCTACTGCTTAAATAACGATCCCGTTACACTATCACATATCAATAATTTGATACTTGTAAATTTTGGAGTCGATAATATATTAAAACTTAGGTTTTTAATTTTATCGTCGAGTTTGTCTTATTTTGAGCTAATATATCTAATTTCAACCCATAGAGAAATTATATGTCATTGTTTTGGATTACAAGTACTCGAAAATAATACCAGGTTGAAAGCTACCAATAATTATGTTTGATTTCACCTACATGTTCTTTCAGAACTATCAAAAAATATGATACAGTCACTAAACTGTATACTGTATATTTATTATCAATTGGTGTTAATGCTCGTCATTATTATTCCGTGTTAATGTTATAACCCATTAAATGTTACAATATATTGGAGTATAATTGTATAAGGGTACATTTCTTTCATGAAATGTTAATTTTTAAAGCTGAAAAGCTATAATCGTTGCATTACCCTTTTTTTTTGTAAATATTTGAGGATAATAGTTCTAATTTAACGTCTGTTATAAATGGGTAAAATTAGTTCTTGACCTTTTTATAGATAAATTTATTTATCCAATCTAAAGATAAACGACGTTTCGGTGTGTATTCACACCTTCTTCGTTTGTTTCTTTCTGTAAAAGGCGTATTTGCATACAGATTCACAACATAAATTTAAATATTGGTGTGCAATTTGGCAAGTTTGATCATGTGAAATCTCATTCCACTTTATTTACGTTGCACACCAATATTTGAATTTAAATTTAATTGTTTTGTGAACCTAACTGTGTGTAAATATGTCTTCTACAGAAAGAACAACCTGAAGAAGGTGTGAATATACGCCTAAAACGTTTATCTTTTGATTGGATAAATAAATTTGTCTGTAAAAAGGTTGAGAACTACTTTTATTTTAGGATAATAATGAAGAAGAGTAATAAATACGTTTCGGTAAATATGAGTGAGCTGTTAAAAGTTCTACATTGCTTTCTTCAGTCATTATGTCAATATTAAAGTAAAACAGAGTTAATATTCTTATATTTGGTTTATACTTATAATGACTTATCTTTAGTGTACTTGTGTTTTCTTGACTTCGTATGTCAACATTTAAGAAAAACAAAGTTGTTGTTTAAATATCTACTGTTTACGTATGATCAGATGAGATTCCATGGAAACTTTTGATCAAGTACGATATTAGGAATTAATATTCATATTAGTGTTCTGTTACGAAGGTTCAATATTTATATTAACGTTCTGATAAGATTTTATTACCCAGCGATTTTTTAAATTAGATAATTAACTCACCAAATCGAATGGTTCGTAGTATCGACTACAGTTAAAAACATATTGCCGGCTAAATTAATCTTCAGCGCAAGGATGTGTAGTATAAGTCGCGAGAAATAGCATGGCGTGTGCAGTGGAGGAAGAGGCTGAAGGGGACGGGTCAGTAGCGAGATCTTTTCACCACATCTCGCATTTATCGTCCCTTAATTTTCACAGATATTCCAATTTATAAAGTAATATGATATAAAATAAACATCAATGTCACATTAGTTGCAACGTTTCGTCCACAATTTTAGTACTTCTAAAGGTAGAAAAACAACACAATCAAATTTCTTCTGATCGTAAATTTTGAATGGGTGCAAATAGGCTGGAGGTCCAAACAGAGAAAAATTTGCTTCATGAATCTTATCTTTTAATGTATTTTCTGTGACCAGAGCAAGCATTATAGCATTCATACTCTTATCCAAGAGTTTCACTGAAATGCTACATAAGATTCACTAATTCCAAAGTTCCTGATTGTCAGAGTCTGCAGTGGAATTCAGATAGCGGTGAAAATATTTCAGACACTGCTGTGACTTCTAAAACAAGTACGTACAAGAATTCATATGGATTTGCATCCATTCAAAATTTAAGATCAGAAGAAATATGATTGCGTATATTTCTAACTTAAGAAGTCCCAAAATTGTAGCTGAAACGCAGTATTGAATGTGCCGAGTAATATAAAGAATTCTGACTTACTGACTGATGTGTTACTTGCTTATTATACCGATTAGTTTTCTGACATACGACATATCCTAAAGTGAACTGAATAATGTTTTCGGAATAGCTTTTAATTTACATAGAGCCCTAATATATCTTCTTGAAAAAGTGAGCTGAGACCTCCACAACTGCGCACTGTATTTCACCACGACTTGTTATTTCTCTTCAGCTATACGTAACGGGAATATATATATTTTTTGTGATTTCCCGTTATCTGAGAAACAAAGTTACTGGGCTTAAATTGAACTACCTAGGTCAACGCTCTTCAAATCACAGCTGGATATTTTTGTTATATTTTCTTTACATTCCTCATCAAGAGAGAATGTTTCACCGCAAACAGTAACTTTAATATACGTAGTAATTGTCCCTAGCATCTGCTATATAAAATATTCAGGACACATACCGAAGATCCTTTTGCACTGTCTTCCGAAGTAATCTTGGTAAGCCTTTTGTGTTTCTTATCTACTTTAATTATCAAAAGACGTTTTATTACATGCGCATTAAAATGGAGGTAAAGGTTCTTATTAATGATTTTTTTTGTTACTGTGTTTGTTTATACAGTCCTTCTTTGCTCAGCAGGCAATGAAAAGGAAAGTACACGTAGTTTTAATAGCAGCTGAGACGGCGTTCTCTTAAAATTATGCTCTCCGGAAAAATTTATGAATGCCATATCGAATCTAATAAAAATAGAGAACTTTCGTGATCATTTGATACTTTATGATTCAATCTTATCTTTTAATGTATTTTCTGTGACCAGAGCAAGCATTACAGCATTCATACTCTTAACCAAGAGTTTCACTGAAATGCTACATAAGATTGACTAATTCCAAAGTTCCTGATTGTCAAAGTCTGCAGTGGAATTCAGATAGCGGTGAAAATATTTCAGACACTGCTGTGATTTCTAAAACAAGTACGTACATCAGTAAACGTATGAAACAATTTATTACAAAATCAAATCGTACACAGTTTATAAATTAAGGTATTGAAATCCGCTGTAGGAAAAAATGTCGAAGACAGTTAAATTTGAGAAGCTAAGTTAGTGTGATCACCGTGTGATTAATGTTATATTTGTGCTTTTGTAAGATGTATAAGATAATTTTTTGTACTGTAAAAATACGGTTTAATGCGTTGCTCAACACAGCAATATGCAGCTAATCCAAGAACATGCATATCTACAGAGTTATTAGAAAATATTTCTAAAAATGTAATTAATTTAAAGTTTTATATAATGTATGTTTATATAACCTGTTTGTTGCATGCCAATCTGTATACTTGTACGGTATATATCTATAATAATAATAATAATAATAATACCAGTAACATGTTATTCTTGGAATGAAATATTGTCAACTCGTTTTGTAATCTGTTGTACTGAGGAAAGAATGCTAATATTGTATGCTCTCATCGCTTTCCTATTTCTTGCTCAAACTATTGACAATAAATTGCTACAAATTTGTAAATATAATTGAGAAAGTGTACAATATATTTCAAAAATATATGTGAAAGCAATACAATTGTTTGACATTTTCCTTGTTCTATACAAATAAAACATAACCACTTACAATATAGTTCCTATATATGCTCAAGCATTATCAGAAAATATTAATTATAGAATATATAGTCGCATGTAAGCTGCCCCCTATGTTACATAGAAAATATGTCACTTTTATTACGTGATATTCATTGATGTTAAGCAGTAACCATGAGGCAGCAACTGTAAATTATCTAATAAAAATAAATTTCACGGAATAGTGTTATAATAAAAAAAGTGTCCATAAAGACTACTTTCTTGATACGACTGTAAATAAAAAAAGGAATTAAACAGCCCTTTTTAATTTTAGAGATTAAAAAATAATACTATTTACATAAAAGGTGTAAATCGTTTTCCAATTTTATACTCTTGTAAAACTAAATATTGCCTTTTAGGTAATTAAATATTCTTTTAAGTTTATAAATTTAAAAAATCATATTCTTTTCTTTATTTATTAATGATTACATATGTAAATATTATCAAGAATTTAAAAATTCATACTTTAAATAAATTTAAATTAGTGGAATTCGTTCTCTGCTAAGATGTAGAATAAATTATACCAACGCTAATCATAATGATAATGGCAGAAAATCTCTTTTAACGAATATTGCAGTATATATATACCAGTTGAACATAACTTTAAGACACCGACATCTTAAATATACGAAGAGATTGTGGAGGAATCACAAAGATTTTAAAAGAATCCAGAATGTGTTAAAGATTTAAGGCACACTCAGTATCCGTACGAAAGTGAACTCAAATTATATTTATTTTCTGGCTCCCCTGCTTTGTATGTAAGCTTATTCAATACAGCATCATTTATAACGAGCGAGCAACCTCTACACTAGATTTAATTATTAAATAGTTTTTGTTAAGTATAAATAAATAGGTTATTTTATCATAATCGAATAATTATATTTCATATTAATGTAAATACTTTTCAAGTTAAAACATTAGTGCACACGACCAAAATTAGTATAATGAAGTGTGTGACTCTTTCCAAATTTCTTATCGTCTCGATAGGAAACATTGAAAGTGATTAAATTAATCCAAAGGTTTTCTCAAATGTGGAAAATAAAAAATGTGTTGACTGGAAACGAAACACGTTGCCTTTTAGGTAATTAAATATTCTTTGAAAGCCAATAAATTATTAAAAAAATTCTGATGTGCGGGCAGTCATATTCGGTAGGTAGCAGGTAGCAGCCACTGTTATAGGAGCAGGTAGCGAGTAGTCGCACAGAGGATGACTTGCCTAGTGGAACAAGTGTGATTAGTCTTTGATGTATAGTATTTGACATTTTATTTTAAATTATTTAATGTACTACAATTCCACATGCCATTACAATAAATTTGATAGCGAAAATCTACAATTTAGGCCTACTAATACACTACATGTTTTATCAAATGTGTGTAGATTTTCTTCGTTAATGGATCACGATAAAATTATGTTTTTTGGAGTAGATTTAAACGTATATAAATTGAAAAAGGAATCACACGTGTACGTTCCAGAGGTTCTTTGGAAAACTTTAAATTTTTTTCTCCAGATAAAGTATGGAGACAATTATGGCTTAATTTAAATGTTTTGTAAAGCGGTGTAAATTAAATATGTTTAATTCGTTATATGCTATTTAAAAATAGATTTTTTCTTCAAAATTGTATCCAGTATCGTGATAAAATGTTAACCTGTTTTTCTTCTGCATAATGATTTACTACACTGGAAATGCTCGAGGAAGCGATTGAAACAAGCTTCATGAGCTATCAATATTCGTATACGATTCTGATGTATCCAGGAAGACACGAAAGGCCATCTTAGCTTTGCTGCCTCAACATCTAACATCACAGAGTGAGGCATACTTTTATGACAGCATGATTATACGGCCATTTAGCTGATACGACCTTTGTGTGGAATTCTCTTGCTTTATGGCGATGACGTCTTATTTATTGTATGGCCATTATCATCACGTCGACAAACAAGCCGAACGATAAAATTACAACGAATTCTGCGTGAATCACAATTTGCGAAAATATGTTACTGCAATCTTAGGCCTATGAAAGATTTGGGTTTGATATCGGTGAATTTGGAGATCGATATTGAAACTTCTGAAAGGTTAAACAAGAAACTTAATTTCCACGGATATGAATTAGAACGCGAAAACAAGATATTTAATAGTGGAAATGAAATATAATTATTATGAACGTTTGGTATATTAACTTATCATTTTTAATAGATTTTAAAAATCCACGTTTACAATTTACGCGTTGTTTACAGAATCATTTCTCAACTTAATTTTTTATCGACCATCGCCGAAGATGTGAGTGAATTGTGTTTCATCCAAAAAATGTGTTTTTGGCACACGTGTAATAAAACTATAAATAAATTAGCAAAATTTCTTTTGCAACTTAGCGATCGTTCGATTTGGCATGAATTTTTGGAACAACATTAAACGCAAAATATCAAACAGTTGAGATTTCAAACGATTTAATGGCTTTCCGCGACAAAGTCTTGAGCTTTTGAGTAACACAACCACTTCAAAGACGTCAATAAATAATTTCATAGGAGAGGATAAGAATCAAAGTCATTGGTAATAATTGATTGGGACACAACTAAGATTATGAAATATGAATACATTTCACGAAATATATAAAATGGGACATTTCAAAGAAGTGAAATTTAATTTCACTATTGACACACAGTTTCGGAGATTCATCAGAAAATAATTTCAAAAATATTAAATGAATGTTCCGGCAGTTTTCTGTAAATTTCGTGATTGCCTCGTAGATATTTAATGAAATGATTATTTCTATACTGTTCTTAGTTTCGGAGATTTTAAAGACAAAATTCTAAAAAAGTCAACAATCTACGTTGGCAGAGATACGAGAGGAAAGACAGGAAGTAGATGCTTAGCAATTTTGAAACGTGTTGCGTCAGATCTTTGTTTTCTTAGAAGCATAAAGACGGTGCATTCCTCTTTATCCTGTTGTGGCTCTTATGTAAACCGTAACGTGTTATCCAATTTAGTACTTAATATTTGATCTATGCTTCGATTTGACAAGCGAACGACCCAATTTCCGTTTGGCGTTCCCCTCTGTGTTTTGAATATTCGCATTTATTTTTTGCAAGTCAGGTAGGAATCTTCCAAAACAGGGAAACGTGACTACGGTCACATCTGCTACAAGGCTTACAAGATCGGAAACCAATCCGTCTCCAATTTCACATTCACAAAGCACAGCCACTCATCGGCTTAATCGGGTTAATCCCGAACATTTCTGCCCCACATCAATCCCCGCTGTTGTCGCTCGACTCCCCCTTTTTATTAGTCAACTAATAGGGTAGGGGCAAAAGTAATTACAATAAGGTTTATAACTTCCAAATTTAGCAGAGAAATCTATAAAACAGACGTTTGAAAACTGTAATAAAGTTACTTCAATATTCTCCCCGTTATCATTCCATTTCCACCTTATCATTTTATTACTTCAGAATCTTTACTCTTTAATATTTAACTGCTGAACATTCAAGGACAAAGAATACAAATTAATAGTTTCAGAATCGCGGGTAACTCATATACATATATGTTAGCGTACGTTTGATGATTAGTATTTAAAAGTCTGAAGACAAGTAATTGGAAAAGAAGAGATTTATATTTCCGGAGCTGTAATTCAGAAATAAGTAAGAAGGCGGAATAATTTGATTCCATCTCTTCACAGCTTCACTGCTGTTTAAATCTTTGTCTTGTCAGATTTTTCACGCTAATTCTGTAAGACCACGATTACATAGAGCTAAAAGAAATTCCCAGAAGTCTGATATACTATTGTCTCATAGATTTGATACATGTTTTAAGAATTAATGGTCCCAAATTAGAGCCTAGTGGATCGCCAATTTTTCTGTGCTGCAAATGAAATTAAAAAATTCATATTATTCAAAGTTTCTCTGTATTTTCAGTAATAAAAGAGTCTTATTTAAAACTTTATTTCATAGTTATATATATTGAAAGAAAACAAATAATTGTCCCGGATTAGAACCTTGTGGGACGCCAATTTTCCTCTGCCCCAAATGTAATTTAAAAAATAAGTCATAATATTAAACGTTTCTTTGTATACTCAGAAATGTAAAGAGTCTCATTCTAAGCTTGGGTGAACGAGAGTTTTTTGGTCAAGAATTGTGTGGATTAAAAATTTATTGAGAATGGTGTCATGAAATTGTTAGGGACATTTTTATCGATACGTAAGTCAATAAGCCTATTCGTCAGGAAACATTTAATAAGAATTAATTATCTTATAATTGTATTGTCTGTAAATATCATATTGTTTATTCATTTTTGTTTTGTATTCCTATATTTAAAATTTAATATGCAGCTGACGAGGTTTCATATTGAACGATCGCAACACGTTTTACAACTTTGTATTAAAAGTTCCTTCTTTTTTTCTGACGAATTTGCTGATTGACTTATTTATTTTCAAAACAGAATATTACTGTCTATTTTAGAAGGAAGTTGTAACTACTTTTCGTTTCCTCCGATCTCCTCTTACACTTTGCAGTTTTCTTACATGGACAGTGGAAGTTCCTGATAATATTTCTACCAAACGAATTGTGACTCGGCTTTTACAGAGAAGCTAGGTTGATTTTGTTCACTTGTCGGTGCTTAGATAGGGCACGAGACGGATATATAATTGTATTTTTTGTTGTGGTTCCTCGTGGAGGTCTCGGAGGCACGCGCCACGCGTGACACGGGAGCTTTGCACGGAAGACCGGTGACTGTTTCAAGGGACCACCGTGGCGTACGCAGTTATTAATCCCGTTGATCCCAAATATTGAATTTGGATCATGTTTGAATACAAGGCCTTCCCTTCTGTAACATCTGGCTGGCGTGAGTCACCCAAGCCCCGTCCCCAGGTCCGAATTCCAAGCGATTTCACGGCAAGTTTTAGGAGAGAGCATGACGCCCCTGCAAAGCTGAGTCGACGTCGCTGCGAATTAATAACATCCGCTCACTTTCGGAACACACACAAACACACACTCATGTCACGACCAAACTTCTGCACAGTCCGAAAAGTCCCGATACTTCCTCGCCCTCCAACAACTTCGATACCCTTATTTTCCCTCGAAACCACGTGAACATCGAATCAATTCCATCGCCATGTACTTTGAAAACAGAAACAATAGTAGCCCGTTTACACATCCATAAGTTCCTTACATTGATCTGAAATGTTGTAGTAATTCACTAATATTCTTAAAGAATGTATTTTACTTGGACGCTCTCCGTCTTAATTCCGCCATTTCCATCCTTAATTACTAGGGAATATATTAAAAATTATGTGTTGTTCCCTACTACTTCGTTGAATTTCTCATGCTGACAAAGCGTCATCCAGTGACTGTTATAACAGTTTTATAACACCATCCATTACTTCCGTAAATCACTTCGACTCACAAACTTTACTATTGCTAATGTAATAAATTTATTTTCTTCAAGGAATTTTTTAAAATGGACACAAATTTTTTTCAATCTAAATTTCGACGAGTCGTAGATGTTTCCCGCGACACTATTTGTATCCGTCTTACCCAATGACATTTAGAACTTACTACAGGATACATTATGCCATTACGTAGTCCGCATGTATTCGTGCGGCGTCGGCGACGACGACGTTCGCGAGAAACAAAGTGTGTGTTAACCTAAGTAAAATTTTAGTTATATTTAATCATTAATATCCCGGGCATCACCGGGCACCCAGCTGGTTATCAATATAGTTTCAGAGAAATGACAAGGAAAATAGTCCACAACGAATACCGCGATTTTCCACGGCTGAGTTTTTGTACTATTCTCCTTACGTTCATTCTCGTTTGTGTTCCCCAAATCGTTCAGGTAACATAAAAGACAATTTTCCCGTCCTGGAATGAAAATGGAAACCGAGTTATAATTATTGGCTCATAAAAGAAAAATATATTGCTGAAATAAAACAAAGCTTCTCTGAACTTTGAGAAAGGAAAACTGGAATGCCATTGTCACGGAATAGCTGATTGTTGCTTCCTTTTGCTTTTCCAGAATACGGAAAGGTTCAGAAGCAAAATAACATCACGGAATAAGGTTGACCAGCTATTGATCTCCTTAAAAAGAAGTATTCCAACTACCACGAATGAATTATAAAGTGACAAAAAAAATCATCATATAGGTGCGAATTGTGTACATGTAGATATTTCACAATTCGTAAGTAAATTCTTTGGATGGGCCAGATTAATTTCTCGAGTTACAACTGCACTGACCACTAGTTCTCTCATACCCTACGATGCAATGAGCGGCTCGTGTTAATTTATTCGTGTGTGAATTCAGGTATATGTGGGTTTGCGGTCGGGTAAGCTCGGGGTAGTGGGGTCGGCATTCGTCACTCTTCAATGGCTCTTTATAATAAGTAGCCATTGTGTGCATTCAAATCTTACTTGATCAATGGGACAAGATGGATAAACGTATGTAGATGATGTTAATATTTATTATTCGTAAATGACACCTTAAAGGTTAACGCACGTATATTTAAAATACATATTAGTTTGTTATATTAGGTGTGTCAGCGAATATTCCCTCAGATGAGGAAATTTTGTTAATTTGATTATTTTACTTAATGGTTGCTCGAATTTTACTGAGCATATAATAAATATTAACGTGCTGATGACGTTAAAATTGTTTTGTTTATTCAAGTGAGATAAAATCCGCGATGAAATTATTTATTTATCAAAAATAGTATTGATATTAATTATATTATATTAATGGCGCTCAAACTTAATAAAATAATTAAATCAAACTCAATATAAATAATTTGTAATGGCGTGACGGAAATGTTTTGTATTGTTAAGTTTGTTTTTTGAAGCATTAACCTCAACACCACAGTTTCTTATTTTGCAGGATGAGGCCCATCTATTTTAGCGTTCCCAAGAATTAACTTCCAACTGTTTCAATTCTTCGACTAGCATCAAACAATTTACGGCGAGTTTGCAGATCCTCTGGAAACAATTAGTAATGGCGAGCATGTGACGCGTGCAGCATGGAGCGTTCTTTTGATGTAGCTGTCCTCCTACTCACTTTGATCTTATTTTACAGGATGGGCGCTGTATATTATTCATACGACTTGAGCGTTGGCCTGTCTGGAATTTTGCTTCAATTTCGATGTTGATACGGATTCTCAGTAATTGCGTTGTACACAAGCTAAATGTATACTGAACGTGCGATTAAATTACAATCATTTGGGATTGATGTGGGTCCTCTGGGCTAACAATAGATGAAGAAGCACCAAACCGTCGCTCACGGGCAAAGAAACGTATAGTTTACAATAACAACAATCTTTGACATTATCAAGAACACCATTCTTGCTACTCCCACAAGTGTTAAAAATATATTTGCCAAATATTATAGAATAAGGTGAAGGAAACGTCGAGTCATCGTGCCAAAGTTTCTAACTTGATGGAATATTCCCCGTATCGATTTCATTTACACATTCGCAGCACGCGAAACACAACCCCAAAAGAGGAAGGAGAAAGCCGCCTCTCTGGTCACTATAGAAGCACCTTCCTGAAGATGTAACAAAAACAACTGAAGGCGAAGGGAAGGGTAGGAAAGGACCCCACGCCTGACCTTGAACCATTCTTTTCCCACAGCATTGTTAAGCTCGACTTTTTACTACTTGCGGGCGATTCCTCAAATGCTTGACCACGCTGCTCCTGCAAAGAAAAACTCTAATTCTTTACACGCTTCTTGCAAATTTTATTAGATGAATTTAAGATGCAATTCCTTCCAAAGGAACTTCCGTCCAAAAAAAAAAATCCCTTCGAACGAAACATTGAATTTCTATGTACAGCCGAACTTCCCATGAGCGGACACTACTGGGGAACGGGATTTTGTCTGCTTGATAGAAGTGTCCGCTCATTAGAAGGCATGCATAACAATACCAAAGTAGGTAGGTTCGTTCGGTTCATTTTCGGCGTTTTCATCACTGTAAGCCGAGGTTGCTCCTAAAAGAAAATTAGTTCCGAAAACAGTTCGATACAGTTTCTTCCTTTATATTCTTTAAGACAAAAGTAATCCAGTGAATTGAATATATCACTATATATATGGTTTAACAAAATCTTTTCAATTTCAGACACATCAACAATAACTACATAATTTTCCTTGAAATCATCAAAATAAATGTGATACGTTAAAATATTTAACGTTCATACATCATGATGTGCTCTGGTGGAAATGCGTACAACCATATATCCGAGAAAATTAGCTCATTGTTGCTCGTTGCTTCAAATTAATAAATGTCCGACATTGAATAACAATGTATTTTTACTCTAAATATAATTCTCGGGTTTCAACCCGGGTAAAAGTTTGTACACACAACGTTTCGACGGCAAACTCCGCCATCGTCATCAGGTAGACTGGGAAAGCCTTCGCTCCTTAATGCATTTTTAGACTGTTTTCTTGATTTCTGAGAGCTTATAGGATTTTATACATTATTGTACAATGCTGCAAATGTCAGGGATTACATTACCATACAGTTTGTTGTGGTAACTGATTTATGAACCAATTAGTGAGAATTAAGGAATGCAGGCGCTAGTAGACTGCACACGGCGGCAAAGCAGCCTGAGTTGGCTGGGGGAATAGATCTAGTTTCTTAACTTTTAACAAAGATCCAGTTGATGTTATTTAAGATCATAATTAGCCTTAAAATTAGGCCAAATTTGTACATTGCTTTAAGAATTTTTCTAACGCTACCTGTAACTATTGCTACCAGTGAAAAAAACGTTCCATATTTTTTTAAAAAAAGATAAATGTTTATTTAGGAACCATGTCCAGCCTTAATCGGTTAGGCATGTTGGCTACTGAACATGAATTGAGTAATAAATTAGATCGGAAAGCATTTATTTGCCATAAATATCCTAATGCAGCCAAACTGTAAGCAAACGATTTTTATATTTATTTAATACATCTACGACGTTTCCTCCATATTTCTGGATTTCATCAGATAACTAAACAAATATTTACAAAAATGATTATAATTTTGAATACAGAATACTTTGTTAAAATAAAAAAGTATGATTTTCAATTAAAGCTTATACAAAATGAAATTCACTGTGAGTAGTATTTGTATGGTGCAGCGTTGCGCCGCACTCGAGACAACATTTTTGTACATTTTTTAAGTACTTAAATAAAACATTCATTATATTTACAAGTTATTTCCCGCTAAACAGACCAAATAGATCAACTACCTTACTCTAATAAATGAAATTAATTGTTTGTGTTTTAAATAAGCTCAAATTTCATTCGTGAGTTTGTTTGCATATAATTCTAAACGCGTGGAGCAATTTGAACCAAATTTCGCAGAGAGTTTTTTGAGACTACGAAATCGGCGCTGTCTGAGTAAGACACGGCTGCCACCCGTAGGGGCGGTATGGAAGGGGTGGAAATTTTTAAATATGCGAAATCGGCCCAATAAATACTTTTAGAGTGATTCCCGCAGCACTATTTGTATCCGTCCTACCCTAATGACATACATAATACAGGATACATTGTACTCTTACGTAGTAGTGAATAAAAATAAAACTGACATTTTAAATACATAACATGTCTATAAAAGTGGATAATAATGTGTCATCGACTGCCTGCGATGGTTTCGACCGAACTGTTAATTAAAGTCAGTAAGTTGATTTATTAAATAAATATAAAGTTGTTTGCTGACAAATTGGCTGTATTGTTTATTTATTGTTTTAAATTAGGTTTACACTAGGGATATAAATTTAATTAGTTTTGTTTAATTTCCTGTAATACAGATTTGAATTATTTCTGAAAATAGTAGATCGGACTACAATTATTTAGTTTGTAAGTCCATTTTCGTTAGCTCATTAAAATAGTAAATTAATTTATTTTCTATTTTCTGTGAATTTAGTTGTATAACTACTATTGTCTTAACTCAATTAATTCTTAACTCGGTTATTTAATAATACTGTTTATTTAAAAAATTTAATATTTTTTATAATTAGGGGGGACTTTTGTGGGTTTGTCAACGGCAGCGGGACCTATAAGCAACCAACTGGTAGATTTCTACTCATGAGATATTTCACCATTTATAAGGTTCTGGTACTACTTCATAGATGAATGCCATCGGAGGATAGTGAGTATTAAATAAGAGTTACGAATGGAAAGTGAAGGAGTGGCTTTCAATCTTTATTCCAATGAAACTGATAAAATACAGCAAGATCGTGCATAAAGGGACTAATTTCCAAATGTGATCCCGACGTTACAGTTTAAACAGGCCAATTTGGTGCACTAGAAATAATGTTTCGCTAAATCAAAGCAGTAATAGGTACGGGCCAGGACGTTGATCTGGGATCCGAATTACATTCCGCTCGCACTTTGATCTGCTGATTGATCCTAATGACATAAGAGCGAACACCGCTACTTTAGCCGGCGTTTGATAACAATTTTGTGGGAGTAACGTCCATTAAGCACAGGTTACGTTATAAGTTAGGAAAATTGAACTTGTATCCCAACCGACAATCTTGATTAATTTGCTCCCACGGCTTTCTACTTCAGTCCATTTAACACAATGCAGTTACTTCCATTCTGCTATAATCGCTAGCGATCGAGTTCTTAATTCTAGGCACTTGAGCATGCCTCAAAGGCGGGTTAAAAAATTCGGCAACGAGAATGTATGCTGATCTATTCCTTTCACACGTCCCATTAAAGCGTGTTGTACCTATCTTAATCTCAAAGAAGGAAATCGTACATCTTTCAATATTTAACCTGTGATAACGGTACTTAAATCATCGTAGGAATATATAAAAAGCAAAGAAATGATTTAAAAATAGATTTTCAAATTAAATTAATTGGACTAAAACAGAAAAAAAAATTCTTACTGACACAGATCCAATTTCAAGTTCGTTAACAACGGAGTTGTCGCTCTCATCCACAATAATTATTCAGTTTTTATGTTGTAAATGATAATGGGGCGGATTATTATTTGAAATTATTTAACAAATTAGCCGTGCTTTTGAAAAATAAATACAAATAATTTTTTTATATAAGAAAAAACAATTTCTTTGGTGAGTTCTGCGCACTATTTACAATTATATACATATTTGTTAAAGAGGATGATTCTTTGAATTTCAAATGGTTTCTCAGGGTTAATTATTGGTGTAACAACGTGCAGCAGAATTTCACGTTCATGATTGACGAACCTGTTCCATCTTCTACATGATTCCTGATGCACACGGCTATAACACTGAATTAGAAAACGCCTAGAAGATGTCGACAAAGCTGATGGTCGTCGAAACGTCATGTTTTTTAATTAATTATATCCGTGCGGAACCCCGATAAATATTTCTACAAAGCTTCCGTTTCAATGAAAAAGACTTATTTTTTATATCAATTCCACAAACATTTCCAAAGGTCTCAATTTCCTCCCTCCAGTTTCATCAGCACCTTCTGCAATTTAAAGTTGCATCTTCTTACTTGTTACTAACTCCTGAGTAATTTCTTAATATTATTATTACTTAATTACGAACTGTTGTTTGGTAATACGAATTGTGGAGAACAGTTACTTCACCCCATCCTTATTTGATTACGATAATAACGATGATGATGATGGATTCCCCGGACTTCCGGATGTTGATTCTGACGAAGATCTTGACCTATCAAGGCATGAGAATGTATGCAAATGAAATGATTTAGCTGCTTTTGTTAGGGGAGTCCCCCAAACTGACTGGCTCGGTTACGCTGCCTATGAAGCATGCAAGACTTAATACGATTCCCGCCTGCCTCGGGAATATTTCGCGAGTGGATGATCCAGACAGTGATTCACCCTCGGGAATAACACCGTTAAGCAAGACAGACCGAAATCGCGGTAAAGAATACGGGGGACTTTGTATAGATCTGCTAAAAATTAATTTTCTACCCGTTTGGGTGAAAGTTTTGTTTTATAAAGAGTGTACATAAAATATTCACTACCATAGTTCAAAAAAAAAGAATTCTATGTGGACGAAACCGATTGACCGGAGGAAGTTGATTTTAGCTTTTCGCTGAAATGTTCCGATGACTTTGAGGTCTGTTAAAAAATAAATGCCCATTTTGAATATATAACCTCTTAGCGGTTATAACTATTTGACTGATATAGTCAGTACACGATTTATTTTCCAAGAAAGATTTCAAATGACAGTTCGTAGCCAACCAACGTCCCGGGGATTCCCACCATGAAGTATCTTCATTATCTTGGACCAAAAATTTTATTTCTTCGATGTGGTCTAGTGGCTAGCCTCACAACACAGACTATCTTAACTAATAACTTCTGTCAAGATGCTAAGGAAAATGAGAGCTCCATTTACACAGCCTTGAACGGACAAGTCCCAAATTTCATATTGATCACCGAGTTCGTCCAATACGAAATTCTTGAACTTTACGCCATGTTATCTTAACACGTTCTATTGTTACGCTTTACTGCATAAGCTAAAAAATTTAGTAGTCTGTCAGTCCCAATTATCTATTTAATTCTTGGAATTTGGAGACATGTTCACCTGATCCATAATATTAATTCTTCGAACCTGCTTATAGGTTTTCTATCCTCTTCACCTGTATTTTATTTTGAATTCGAACACTAGGTTGTTGGTGAAATATTAATATATTATTCAACACAGAGCTGTGGTAAAATTCACCGCTGCCCGAGTAATATTTGGGGGAGTCACGGAAAAGCAGAAGTTAGGATGGATTAAGTGGTTCATTACTTGTGAAATCTGCTTAACACTCGCAGGCAGACCATCGGAAAACTCCCCGGTTCTTTAATGTGGTAATCCTCGCCTCTTGAAGGGATAAACAGGACTTAATTGCACCCTAGCGTTAATGCCTATTGAATGGCGTGTTGGCTTTCCCACAACGTAAAAGCCCTTACGCGCGCGGTTGCTGAAAGCGAAAACGTGTAGCGAGCCCCAGAAGAGCTGGCTGTTCTCATCGTCCAGGTGTCCAGGGATCGCCACTTACAACTAACAACCTCGCTGTACACGGGGTTCGAGTCCGAGTCCGAGTTCGAGTCGCGTCGAGGATCGAAGCAGCAAGTGTGACGTTCAGCGCTCGCCTCCATCGCACGCAGCACAACAAAAGGGACGACGTCTGTCTCAATCCTCATCGGTTTCAAGCCATCGTCTGATCTAATGGGTTTCCTCCTAACTATCAAAGAAGAAAGAAGACGTAATGAACCGTCTTCAGAGACAATGCAATCACTTCAGAGTTGCAGCATTAGAATTCTAACACTTCTTTAGGAAGAGTAGCACCAACTTCAGTCCTCCCCAATGAAGACGTACACAGTTCACAACTCTTAAAATATTTGCAATATTCATATTTTCCTATCTCGATCTTATTTCGTTCCCAAAGTGTAATAGACTCGTCGGGCGCTGTTCACTCTTTGACGACATATACACAATAAATTCTGGGATTTGAGAATATGTTACCCTGTGCTATGGCAAAAATTGATCGATTTCGGAAGAAATGGTGAAATAGTATAGTGTATGTATGGCGTGATGGATGATTTCTTGAAATCCATTTATTATTGTTTACTAATATCACAAACAAGCTCCGAGGACAGGAGTTACGCCTACCTCTGTCAGTTGTAACGGACGATAGGTAATTAAAGGAGTTACAATCTTCTACCTTCTGTGAACTGATCCCACATTCTTGCTGTTTTACTGTGTGCGCATACATCGATTGAGACTACGCATTATCAAGGACCGACACCCGAAATCCAAGCAGACAACAAGAACCCGAGGGTTACACCAAGGTCCTTTAGGTCACATCCGTGTGTTTCTTGTGCGTCCTTCATGAAACCTAGTACAGCGAAACCTCGGTTTTCGTCGATAACACATCCGAACGTGATCGTCGAAATCCAAAACCGAGGCAATTATTTTCATATGATGCAATTTAAATGTAATTATTCGTTCTCGATACTTAATAGTATAAATATATTTTTATATAGAATATCCATAATTTAATAATAAAATTTATTAACTTAAGTGGATGAAAAGTACATGTTGATCGACCGTACTACTACAAGGTTCCCTGCCTACCACCAAGATAGGTTTTGATAAAAGTTCGAAATTTACGACCATTTAAACTACAAATAAATTATCTACTACCGATGTTGTATACAAATTTGACTTTTATGATTGTACTTTAAGTTATATCAGTCAAACGAAAATAACTTTGAATATTAAAATTAAACAAGACAAGACCTTTAAATTTTCTATCTGTAAACATAATCACCATTTTATTGCTCTCAAACATTGTTTCGATTTTGAAAACACTCGTATTAGACAGAGAACCACATTTTCGGAAAAGATTGATCTCAGAAATGTTAAATATTAAAAATCATCCGGAAACTGTTAAAATTAAGCATGACACGGATAACATTAGTATGTTTTAAGATGTGTTTAGTTCCTTGCTCATTTACTGGTTTATCTTTGGTGATCAAATATTGTCCGTTTCCCTTTAAGAGGCATTTGAGATGCTAAGCTCGCATAGAAACGTCGGCCTATCTAAATTTATTAAATTAGTCTCGCTGTTTTTCAGGGTTTGTCTGTTTATAATCACTTTATGTTCTTTAGCCGTTAGCTACTTTGCTCTACCTTCCACGTCCCCCCTTTTCAACTCCCTCCCTATGCTATTAAAGGAGAGTTGCCTGTTTCAGGATCACCCTCATGTAGCCTGTGAATTCTAATTCTAATTGATTTATTCGGATTATGAGTTGGGTTGAAGATGCTTCAATAATTGAGTGGTACACCGCGTTTGAGAAGCAGAATAAAAGTTGACGGTTGGTTAGAGGCAAAGAAGTATAATAAGGCACAAAACAATCAAAAGACAATATTAATAAAGGGTTTATCAATAAGGTTTGAAGTTGAAATGGAATAGAACAAGTTGTGTGTGAGGTTCTGACGATATTATTTTTTTATTTGAAAGGGCAAACATAGGCCTATCAAACAAATAATAATTTCGTAAATACCGCACACACAGCTTGTTTTATTCCATTTGAACATCGACCCACCCTTATTAATCAACCAATGTTACCGGATATTTAGTAAATTTCTGGGAAACTACAGCCAGACTGGTTGAATTAAATGATATATTAAAGTTTTATGATTATAAACGTGAGTGAATTAGATGTACAGAAACTAGCCTGCATTTCACGGGTTCCGGCACCATTTACCGCTCACATTATCTTCAAAACCCAGGCAGCGGCGCGGAACGTGGAACACAATAAACAATATCAGCGACAACGTAATCGTATTACCCAAATCCCTGTTCTAGCTACTAATCGCAGAACGGGCGTGGAGCTAACGTTTCACTGAACGAAGCGCTCATCTTCAAATGCGTGTTACACCTTAACCCTTCCCAACCTCCTCATCCAGACTTTCCAATTTACAACAACCCAACTGATTATATACAAGCATTCAATGTGTATAAATGTATATAAAATTCAAAGCTTGGTGAAATTACATGCTAAATAAACGGAATAGCTAAACTTCAGGGAAAGGTAAAAATGAAACACAGGAACATTTTTATCTACTTTGTTGTAGTTTACATAAATTTAATTTTTACCTAGAATATTGGCGTTGTATTTTGCCTGCTTTTTTGCTGTAACATAGCCATGTTGAACATTTTTGATTATTATTTATGTGCTGGGGACACACAGATGTTAATTTTTAAACAGCATTTTCATTTGGACAAGCACACAATGAGCGAGCCGATTATCTGGACTCTGATTTTTGTGGTCGGTCGTCTTTTTGGAAAGGGAAGGCCCCAGCCTACCCATGAATTAGGAATCAATCTCAGCATTGGCCTACTCGAGGTCAGGAAACTAAAGAATCTTAAATGTGGATCATCAGACAATATCATAGCCTCCTTAAGTTCTGATAGCTGAGCTTCCGCTCGCTCTGATTGCATAGCTCCTGGCCTTTTCCCGTTTCCTCAAAAAAAAGAGAAAAAAAAACAATTAATTTATGAAGCGCTCGTGGTAAATAACGACAGAAATGCCGGGGCACCGTGTGATGGATATAAAGATGTCCTGGATGCTGCTCCAGGTTGTCAACTGCAACATTTACGTAATAATTCCTTTGTATGATAATACCATTATTCATGTCGCTTTTTATGCTCATTCATCTTCTCGCTAGAAGTAATGCCAGGAAACTCATATCGCCCAGCTGGGACGAGAAGACAATAGCATTTTCTATGACAGGCAAAATACATGCACGAGGCTCAATGATACATATTTATTAGCACAATTTCATTCAGATCGTGTTCATTGATAATTTATTTTGGGAAAGCATTCTTCGGGAAGAGATATTTCTCAAGATTAAAATAGGCTGGAGGAAGAAGTTTGTGAAACGATGAATACAGAAATGTATTTCTGAAAGAAATCAATAATGTTAGTAAATTTGTTCTTACAGTTTCCTGACGACTTTAAAAGGGAAAGTAAGACGAATGGTTTCTCTGACTTTACCCACTTCATTTCTAATAAACTCAGGTCGACCGATTTTATTTTTAAAAACGGAATCCGACGCAGTGGGAAGCAGGCTTTTTTTAAAAAATAATTTTATTTACAGTCGCATCAACAATATAACGACTAAAGCAAGTATTTCCTTGTAAGTTAGAATTGACAGTGACAGATGTGAAATAGGAGGAAAATAAAACTAGCTTGTTGTTATGCAGGGTAAAAGCTATTGAAATAAATTAGTTCTGAAGTACAAAATAAAGGCTATGTTAATAGTTTAGATTATAAGTCCAAAAGCAGATGTCATTCAATTGTCTTTCTTTACGAAATGGGGCTGGAGGAATTTACAGGGCAGGAATTATTTGACACACGCAAGTTCAATAAAATAAATTTAGTTTGGAGTAAAATAACAAAAATTCTCACCACGAATACCCGTTTCTATAATTCCCTACAAGTTTTAGTTAATTACAGTAAAATTACACACAGTGATAGAGTGTGAAACGAAGTCTTGTAACACAGTATCAGTTAATTTTGGAAACAGCACAACGCTGTTCAAGGAAACTGATCCCAACGATTTGAGTGAAGCTCCTTGTCAAGAAAGAAAACCCACCATTATTAAACTAATTGGCTTCGAAGTGATTGACTGATTAAACGCAATAAAATGGCTTTGTACTAGGAGTTTCACAGGATTTTCTCGACGTGTCAATTTTTTGAATTAAGGAAGAATTATTTTTTTCGTAATTCTAATAACCTTTGTAATAATTGTGTTTTTAACAGTCATAACTTCTGCTTTGACATCTATGACATTAAACTGCTCGTCCGCTAATGCTCAGCCTCTCGGGAATGAGCAGTATTCCGTTTCGACAAATTGCCTCGTTTCTGTTCTCTTGACCAATGAGCATATTCAATTAGTTCCGCTCCTTGCTATGATACAAGGCAACAGCGAAATTAGAATACAAACATTTAATTACTTATATTTTCAAAACAAAAATAATATTCTTACATTTTGAGTGGTATTTTTAAAACAAATCACTACCATAGGCTATTTTTCTGGAAAAAAATCAGTTATTCGAATAGTTACATAGTACTGAGAAAACCTACTGCATGATCGTGCATACAGTACGCCTGTCTTCCTCCTTAAATTAATTCTTTTTTAAGTTTTGTATGAAGGCAAAGCACTTTCATTAAAAAATTAGCCACTATTGCAAAAAATATAGAAAGAATTAGAAATGTAGTATATTAAAGGTAGGGAAATTTATCGCTGAAGTATTAATATTTTACATGATTATCCTCGTAAAAACTGTCACGTGAGGGAAAGCAACACACAACTTAACCAACTCACTAGCTGCCACTGAATAGGATAAACGCTCCAGCGAATGAGCACTTTGAATTCAAGTTCTCAGATATGCGTTTACAGAAATTTTAAGGTTTCACTTTTACGTCTGATTCATTTAATATTTAAATAAAATGTTGTTTTCGTGTTAACACCATGATTATCAACATTTCTCCACGGGAGAAAAACCTGATGAAGGTACAAATACTTACCGAAACGTTGTATTTAAAATAAAGTCTGAAATAGCTCAAAAATTTTATTTAAAGCTTACAGACAAATTTTCTGCGCTCCCAACACCACTTTTGTGGCTACTGATTTAGGTATTTTCTTAGACAAAAAATTTTTGCATGGTGGAAGATTAGGAATAAATAAATTCCTTAAAAAACATTGAAGCACAAAATATAGTAAACATACTGTGAATGACAGCAGATCTCCATTAAATTATCTGAAAATATAAAAAAAAACATTACTTAAACAAAATATAAAGAAATAGTAACAAAGTTGATTTAACCGTCAAAGAAGAGTTTTGCGGGGGAAAACGAAGCCAGACTACATCAGCATGTTAAGTTGGAAGTTCTTCGGCTATTGGACAATTACCATAGTTACTGATGACTGAAGAGGACGAAGCCTTTTGAACTCGTCTGAGTGCATCGTGGCGAGGGAAAAGTGAAGTCCCAGAAAAATTAAATCATGTTGTTGGATTAAATTTAGTAGATAAGTACCTAGTTTTATGATTTAACAATGAAAAACTAATGGGTGGTCTTCTAAGGCACAGTTAATATGTAGAACACCAATTGTTTTTTAGAGGGGAAAAAATTTGGTACAATACTGTAATATATTGTTGAAAGATACTACGAAATAGCATTTACCATTATGGTAAATGGCTGACAACTAACTGCAGATTTGACAATCGTCCAGTCAGAAAAGAAATAGGATGTTTGGATGCCATCTGTAGGGGACCAATGGAATCGAAATTGTTGTAATGTTCTTGATATTCCCTGTTCATGCGAGGAATGTTCATCCACAGAGATGGAAATGTTCAGTCCGTGAATAGTTTACTTTACGAAGATAGTACTTTCCCGATCTCAGCAGAATGATTTCCCAGTGACGTGTTAGTGTTAAAAGTTCTAAGGTCCTTAATTTACAGCCAACCTGGAGAACAGGTTGAAACCAGTTACACGACCCATGAATAAAGAAAATTGCATTGCGAACCGTATAATAAAGTAGCGAGTGTTGGGATGAGCTTGGTGATTGAAGGATTGGCGCTAACTTCCTCGTCCCTCAAGGCCGCTGAGATGCGGATGATCAGAGAGAAGTGGTCACCCCTGCAGCCTCTTTGTGGCTCCGAATGGTCCGCTACCTACTACTCTACTCCTAGGGATATAATTCACTTAGCGGCATCGAGCACACGACCCGCAGTCCATCCCGACAAACATGCTCACTCCAAACCCGTATATTCTATACTTCATTAGTAACGGCAACAAGAGAAGTATTCAGAAGGGAAGAATTACATTCCAAGGATGTACGATTATCAGAGACGTTAAACGCTCACTGACACAGGAGGAGTTTCACAATAAACGTGGTTCTCAAAATCTAGTTTTAAAGATGTATAAATTACTGAAATAATATCATCAACATATTTAGTGAAATAAAGACAGTATGCAAGTAATATCAGAAATGTGATCACGTTAGATGTGTAGTGTTTACACAGAATGAAAGAGTGACAAGTCGTTTTCATCACTGTCAGGTCGCTACCGCTCTCAATGTTTGGGCCAGTCCTTCCGTTTTCAAGTAGTCATCCCAATAGTGTTCCACAAATTTCTTCCACTGATTTCCTGTTACTGTATGTGTAGCCTGGAAGAATAAGTCCCCAGCGTATCTAATATAATATGAAGCATTCTGCTCGCTAAAACTTCAATGTCTTCTCAACAAATCGCAACTGTGCAACCTTTTCGTTCATGACGTAGTTGGACTCTGCAGGCGAAGCAGCTAATACAATTACTGTCTGTTTAGATCATTTGAGAAGAGAAGTCCCAGCTTATGTAACCATTCCATCAGGTCAGCTTTACTCGACCAAGAAGTCCGTGCCTTCTGTCCTTTCTTAGAGTCGCTTGGTGCGTTTTCCATCATTATTACAGCACCACGGGGAAGAATTGGAATTAATACCCTACAAACTCACTTTTCATGTTGAAATCAAATCACTGAACCATCCTCCATGACGAATTATTAAGCGTTTTGTTTTTCATAACAGTGATCTCGTCGTCTGTCCATCTCTTTTCCTTACCTTTATTCTGATTGATCCATATTCATCCAAAAAATTGTTTTAGACAAACATATCTGATATATTGATGCCCAGTTCAGTAAATTGTAGAACGTTTCGTGTCATTGCACTTGTAATGAGGCGTAGAAATGATGTGTATTAAATACTTTAATATACAATGTCAAATAAAAAAGTCGTAGTTGAATATTAAAGAAGTAGAATAGATAATGAATGAGGCGTGAATATGTTCCTCCCTGATCCTTTGGGCCACACGGACTCCCTGCTACCTGCGACTTGGACAGCCCAGCCGCAATCGTTAGTTGATAGTACTACAGGAAATTAATTACAATTCTCTAATACGCAATTCGTTATTTTGCGCATTCCATGAAGTTTTAAAACAGGAACGAAACTTCGTGATATTGTTCTTTAGTATTTAATTCCTTTGCGAGCTATCAAATTGTTTGTCGTATCTGCCGTATTACCTTCACTTCAGAACCATGAATACGATCATATCACCGTAATATTTTTAATCCGATCAACATCTACGGTAATTAGCGAAATTTACAACTACATATATATATGTATAATTACATATAAAATTTACTCAACATCATTTCACTTCTTATATTGTATTTTTAAGAATTTAGTAAACTTATTGATTCCATGAATTAGCTATTGTGTGGTTGGTATTTTGTTAGCGTTGATCGCGTGTTCCATTGTATGGTTTTAAGTGAAAATTATAAATTTATAGATGCAGAAGGAAGTTGTAGAGGTCTGAATCCAATACCTCGTGCTATTCTCTGACGACAAACAGAGAAATTTATTGTTGGGAACGACTTTTTTTTTTGCTTATTCGTGTTTACTTCTTCAGTATATTTTTTCCTCGTTCTTCGTATTTATTGATCATTTTCTCTAAAAAGCTGACAATGGAACATCCGAAAAGCACCAACCATTGTCATCTATATGTTTTAGATTCTGCTTCTGATGTTGACTTTCCTAACTTTCATAACAAGATACGAACGCAGACAGCCGACTTTCTGAGTTTAGAATTAATGGAGTAGGTCTTTGCCTGTACGAGTGCTAGAAATCTGATTCCTTGCTCTATCCTTGAGGACTAACAATTTTTCTTGACGTTCGAATAGTTCGCCCCCCTGGTGATTTCATTCGAAAGTAATTCGTTACATCGTGCGTCGTAATCATATATTACACACAAATCGCGTTTTAGCGTGGAAAATAAAAGTTACCCACTTTTAGCTAATGTCTGTGAACCTCGTTCTTCCGATAGTTACCTCCAGGTACTTTATGTAATACCGTAGTTTTCGCGGTACTTTGTCTATTTCACCTTGCGAGTTCCCGTTGTTAAAACATGAGATTAATATTAATCAGGTTTTAATTTTGAAGGCTTTCAAAGTGTAGGTCAGGAATGCTACACATTGGATTTTATATATAATGACGCATGTCAATTAAATTCGGCGACAATATTGTCTAATTTGAAATTTGAGGGCTGCGGTGTGGAGTTCGCATCACCGAGGGCCCGGATTTGAATCCCGGCACGGTTATAGACCCAAAATTTAGAGTGTATCATGTAATTGACTTACAGAATTTACAAGTATAAAAAACGTTCCACTGCATTGCTAATGAAATGATGTCATTTAAGAACTAATAAGTATTACATTAAGAAATTTTACGTAAACTATAACATAGAAATGTAGTAAATTAAAACCATTCAACAATTTTAAGCAAATTGTTCAATAGACTCGTAAATTTTCGTAATTAAAGATGCAGTAATGATATCAAAATTTGGGATCTAAATACGTAAGATAGCATTTCTATTCAACTCACAGTTCTACTGAGTATGTTACGATTATTCAGCTCATGTTGCGTATTTCAATCATTTTTGAGTACGAATGTCGATTAAACGAGCATTCCTATCCATTCGATTTAATTTTTAATGTAATAAAAAACATCATCTCATATCTTCCCCTTCCTTCCTCGTTTAATTATCTAGTTTCATTTTGTCATCTTCACATTTTCTCATGTGCGCATGTTCCGTTTTCTATTTAACGATTTTTCTTATGCTTTAGAGGTTATTCTATTCTTTATTTATTTTATTTTTCTATTGGTTTCTTGCTTATGCCTGCAATTATTTTTAAATCTGAAAACCATAATTTTAAAATTTAATGGGTTTTTGTTTTGCTAACTTCTCAGTAGAGCTCTGCTGAATTTTAAATTTCAGCATTTTTATACTCGGCTTAAAATCTGTTATCATTTATTAACACCCATATTACAATTCATTGCATTTATTACACTGCCAGGGTCTTTTTATTCACCATGGGCATGTGATTTAATAATTATTTGTACGCTTCTAGAAAAATCAATTTTAAAGAAGAAGCGTCTTTATTACAATTTTTATGGTAATCATTTATTTTTTATTAATTTATATATTCTGTTTAGAGCCCCATTAACTACTAGGTCGAGCATCTGTTTAATTTGAATGTTTCCCGCGATTAAAATATTTGTATAAGGGATGGAATAAGAATGTATAATTAAGTAACTGTAAATTTAGTGAATATTTAAAGAATAATGAAAAGCTGTCCAAAACACAAAGATCACAGTCGAGTCCAAGAAAAACCTATTGATGAAATCACTCAAAGGCTATTGGGGACCTAATTGGCCTTATTAGTTTCTTTTTGGCTTTTTCTTTTTGCCTCTAAATTTTTTTTAAGGCGGTATCTTTTATTGTTATCAAACGTTGAGGACCTGTTTCAGAATAACTCTTAGACGTGCATCGAAACTAATAGAAATAATTTGGTAGATACTGAAAAGCTCATATTACATTAAAAGGTGTTCATGTATGTTGATACAAGTATTGTCCTGTTGATAAACGTAGATGAACTTTCGTAAATATGTCAATTGCGCAAAGAATCTGAAGCGCGTCATGTTGGGAAAGAAGGGCGATGAAAATTACGGAAGTTGTCCCCAGGGGATGGAGTTTCATATCTGAAGACAATAGGGGGGTGATTATTCTGAAGAATTATACTTGAACGGTAGTCGATACAAAGATTAATGCAGAAAAATAGAGTTGGTAAAGTAGAAAGCCAGTAAAGGCTCTGAAAATTGATGTTTGTATGTGTGCTTCCGTCGTGTCCTGAATTGTGGTTAATACAAGCAAGTAAATACACGCAGTCTGAAGGAGAGTTGAGACCTGTTGGCGTGGAGCGCCCAGGTAGGTCCTATTCACTGCCAATACGAGAGACTCCAACCTGTTTTCAAGAGGAACGGTCCAGGTATAAGCCACAATTACCATCTTGTTTGTTAAAATATATCCCAACTATTTTCGCAAGGCATGTCGAAAACACGATTTTTGCCCTGAGTTTGGGATTAGAAACATCTGACTGTTGCGCAGATAGAATGAACTCCAACTGCCATGGTTGCAGTCCATGGCGACAATCTGAACCGCTGTGGTAGCTAAACGTTTGCGAATCGTACTTTCACACAATTCAGACAAATAAAAAGCTTTGTCTACAGCACCATATTTCAAAAGATCCCAGGTTACTTTTCTTCCTTTTAAATTCTTCAAGTTTACTTCCATATCTCCTTGAAATCAGTGTTAGAAAGATTAGGTGAAATTTATTACAATGAGGTTTTTTTAACGCCTTCGTTGATTTCTACCACTATATCGCAACCATTTTCAATCTTGAGTTGGTCAGAATGTTACTTTTCACTAATATCTATCTGCCAGTATGTAGGCCTACTTATGTAGAATTTTCTTTAAATTTTTTCTGATTCCCATATATTTATTAGGAGTTGGAAAATGTTAAGTAGGTTTGAAACACACATCATTCTATAACGCCGACAATAATTGCCGAAATCCATTATTTTCCCGTCAAATATAAATTGTTACATTTTATTTCATACTATCCCGTGAAACCAATGATTCATTTTGATTAATCTCAATTTGCTTGTGTTGGCCTTTTTTTTTGGAAGGAGGAAAAAGATAGCCCGTTTTTATTAGTGATCCAACAGTGAAACTTTATTAAAAGATTCAAACTTAGGGCTAATTAAAGACGGAATTATGATACATGTATTATGTTTTAAGCAATTGGAATACGAGGATATCGCAGCTTATCCACTCTGGCGTGAGTTCTTCTAAGTTAAATACCTGATATCTCCCGCTGGCTACATTTGTTTCCTTCTCATGAACTCGATCTGTACATTTATTTTAATACAGTAAACGAAGATTCTGTATGGATAAAAGCAAATTAATGTAATCAATTTAAGATTATTTCTTGCCCATTCGTCAACGATGCATACTTGTATTCTAGTGGAACCGGAGATATATTACGGATAAACTAATAGTCCTGTTCGCCCTTCAGGGATTCGGCCGGCGACCGATCATTCCTTTGCTCACCACATACGCGGTACTGTCATCTGTCAATGACCACTCCATGACTGAAATCGACTCCGACATACAACACCACGTTTGCCGTCAAAGAGCCAAGTAGTTCAGAGAAGGCGTCAGAGGTGGAAATACGGGATGGTTGTCAAGCACGTCGGAGGAACGGAAAGGACCGTCATCCGCGGTGCAGTAGTCTTGAAAATGAGACCAGTGGCGGGCCGAGATCGAGTCTGGGCCGTGGACGACGTACCACGTACCACGTACCGTGCCGCCGGGAGTCGGGTCGGCCGTCCTGTGGGAACCGGGACACGGGACACGGGAGGGCTATTAGACACAGTTGCGTCTTTTGTTAGCGACCCCCAGAACCTCGGTCTTTTGCCCCAATCTGAAAGACAGCGGTGCTGCTAATGAAGCATATCGCAGCCAATGGCGCGCGCAGGAGAGGGGAGCCAATGGAGTCGCGCTGGGCGCTCGGCGCTCGCAACGGGAGCCGCAGTCCGCAGTCGCTGCGAGGGCCTCGGCGTGACCATGTGCTACGCAAGGCGTTAGAGGCCATGCTCTGGATCCTGCTGCTGTCGTTCCTCCGAAGCGTCGCGGCCAACTGGATGTAAGTCAATACTCGCCCCGCCGATCAGTACACTAACCATCCGGGCACTGGTCGGCGCGCAGACCTGGGCACTGAATACTCAGTATAATCATTGATTCTGCAAAATTAACAATCCGCACTTTAGACGGTACCGTTACCGCCGAAGCATTTTTTTTCTTTTCTCTTCACCAAATCCTCCGAGAAAACGAGTACCATTTTTTGATGAAGCAAACTCCGTGTCTCGGGCGGAGAGGTAAGATGTCCGGAGCGTAGTAATTGGAGCGTTCGTGTTTTGTCCGAGACTAGAACGGCCATTCTTCACAAACCTGTTGGCTCGGATTCCGGTCCCAATTTGCTTTCGCTTTCCAGACGACGCTACCTGCCGTCGTCGCGGACAAAAATTTCGCCCTTCTCGATGTGCCGGATTAGGCCTTGTAATCCTATTGATTAGCAGCGGTGTAGATAAAATTAGAACGCGAGTTCCTTTAAGCCGCGGGACGCCGTACGGCGGTGAGCTGTTACCTTCGGGCCGGCGTGAAGTGAGGCCGTAATTACCCGTAGCTCGCCCGAAATCCGCGCTTCTTTTTCTGCCGCCCCACGCTAGGCTTTCCCATTTTTCTCGTCGTCTCCGGCCTTTGCAGCTTCATTTCTGAAGGTCTATATCTCTCTACGGTAACTTACTTCTCCAACCGCGTTCCATCCGTGGTTGGGCGAACGGGACTTTTAAAATTCCTTACGAGGTTTTGTCTGGCCGAAGCCGAATCCAATTAAAGTGCCGTCGAATCCTTTTACGAACCACCGTAAGACCCCGGGGTCCTGGTGTAACATTTCTCCCTAATGATCCCCCACCCCTTTCCCGCCGTCGAGAAGAGGGAGCCCCGGATATAAGAATCCGGCGATGAATTATGCATCACAAAAGCCAGTGTTTTTCCCTCTTTAATTGAAGGAATTTTCCGCGAGACGTGCCGACAGGATTCGCACGGAGAGGGCCGCCTATCGATTCTCGAACGGTGTCGCCGTTGCGTTTAAGTCGCCGGTAATAGGAGCGCAGTTTCGCGGACAAGTGAACCGTCGGGAACCGGTTCCCGGCAGGGGCCTCCGCACTGGGCTTTACTCACATTCATATGCAAATACCAATTCATATTTAGGCAAAACACCTCTTGAGCCTGTCTATCACGCGTCGCAAATATCATGCCGGGGATCCGTGCGAAGTTTTCTAGCCGCAGCGGTTCGGAGGCGAGGAAGTTCGCTGGCCCGCTGCGAAATGCACTTCCTCACGTTTAAGCTCCTTTCCCAGTCGGGTCGTTCCTTACCTCGTAAACTGGTAGGCGTTCAATTCCTGTCAAACACACTGGACCAAAGCGTCGTATATAAACATTATTTTAAAACTGCTGATGTGTGGGTGTTAATTAAAGCTTTGTTTATTTGCAAACAACAATGTTTTTGTCTTCACGCCTGTGCCAATAAAGTTCCCGTTCCACACTAATGAGCAAAAGCACCGACGACCAGGTAAACACCCGAAGGTAAACACCCCTTCAGGCCACTAAGGAACGGTTCAGCGCAGGTGACAAAAGCCACCGTAACATTCACTAATTAATTTTAAAGAGATTAAACTAAAACAATAACACAACTAATCCACACTGAAGGAGAAGAATTGAAAATTTATTACTTTCCCAATTGAAAAAAATTACCTTAATTGTCGCTTTATTTAATTTTTCATGAATTACGAATCCATCAACTAGCTGCTAATTTACAATTAAACCAAATATACAATTTATATCGCTAAATGTATTCTTTACCTCAATATAAATATATTTTTACGTTCGATTTTCGCCTACGTTTGTACTATTAATTTTTTCTGTTCTTGTAACATTTATATTTCCGTACCATGCCCGTAAAATGTGGTTAAAGAAAGTGACATTTATTGAACCTTCTGACAAGAATGTTAAGGATGATCTCCAGTTATAAAATAACTTATTTCATAATTAAGAACTACAGATCCATCACCAAAATCAGAGTAATGCGCTGGTTAATCTAATGTTACATCTAACTGCTTTTCACTGTGCCCAATATTTTATTCCATCACCATTTATCTGGGAAAGACCACAAATTTCTGAATCCATTAACAAGTTTACCTTCGAGGCAAACGACAGTAATCGTAACATTGTTAAATCAGTCTGTTGATTAATTAAATTCTTAGGCTATTAATGTCAGATTTATGAAGTCGCAGCATAATGTACATCTGTATCACAGAAATATGATTTTATGACCGCTTTCAATTTTCCTGCAGCAATTTTTTGCAAAGTTCCATGTAAAATACTAGGACGACAATTTGTAAGTGGTCGTTAATTGACCAGAAATAAAAATGTAGTAAATAAATTTATTCAGCAACATATCCTACGCAATTTTTGAACATTTGTGTCTGTCGATAAAGATTAACGCATCAGCAGATCAATTTGTTTTAATTTTTTGATTTAATAGAAAAATGAACTAGGGGCTGAACTAGGCAATACGCTAGTCACCGATATCTTCGAGCTATATAAGTCAGTATAAATTGATAGGTAGACTTTGTTTTCCTCTCAATCAAGCAAGTGAACATATTGTATTGTGGGATTATATTTTCTATTTCCTTACTTGTATATTTTAAAATTTTAATAAATTTTACATGGTACATTTATCGTGCGTAAGTTTGCGTTTTTAAACAGGTTTAAATAAATTATTTGTTATGTTGATCCGTAGCTATGAATTATTTTGGGGGGGATTGACAAGGCGTACGTAACACAGTTGCGTCTGCAATAGATTATTAATCGAAGACGCAGGTTTAGTTTAATAAATTATTCAAGAAACGAAGACGTAATTTACTCAGAAATTACATAGGTGTCAGGAATATTAGAATATTAAAATAAAATGGAATTGTATGCTAATTCTTCAATTTTCCTTACTTCTAGATTTGTAAAATAACAGTTTGTTGACTTGTACCATACTAAATCGATCATTACAAACATTATGTTGGTCCTCTTATTTTACAATCGAACATTCCGGTCACAGTGTTTCCCCATGTGATCAGTTTCATTATGTTACGGTAATTATGTGATGCAGGTGAATCATTCGGAAACAGGGAGACGAAAAATATTCAGACTTATCATATTAACTCTCTTTTGCAAATTTCATCCTGTTCACGTGCACTTATTTCGCCTGTATATCGTAAATTCACATAAATTTGTATTTGAAAATATTCGACGAAAGTAACGTTTGCTTTGAGCAAGTGCTCATTGAAAACTAACTATTTTAAATAAGCAGTGTACGGTATCCATTTCCATTCCATTGCGTGTTTTATGTTTTCTTTTTGGCCATTTATTTGCTCTCACCCGTTACTCTTTGTAACAGGCCTTTGAAATATAAACTGCAATAGTGCATTACTGCTATTGCATGCTGATAGTAATCTATTGTGAATTCGCGTGTCGCTGAACTGCGTTCACTCTCTCTTTGTCCGTCAAGTCGATTTAGGTGAGGTTTGTAGGATTTCAAATATTTTCTGCCATAGTCAAAATGTCGGGTTCAGTATTTGCGTGTTTTAATTTGTAACTGTCCCCCTTCCAAAGAAGAATAAACGTCATTTAGTGGCCAATAAAAAATGTAAGCTGCGAGATCATGGAATAATTCGATTTATTTTAAGATATTTTTGATCAGTGGCAATAGCGTAGATTTCATATGAATGTGGCTTTAGGGGTATTGTGTTGGCTGAGATTTAGAACTTAGAGGGGATTTTAGAAATGGTAACGGTAATTATATAACTTAAATATCAAGTTAGAAATTATAACCAAAGGATGGAACCTGAGAAAGGAAATAATATTTAGGTTTTGCTTATTAAAATGAAACACTGCTCTACTACGGATCATCCAGAACGTCGGTCGTATTGCGTCCTCCTCGTTTAGGTATATATATTATAAAAGTATTTTGAAGGTTTGCTATATATTCTGACTTTAATTAATTGAGATTTATTCTTCACGTATTATAAATTTAATATGACTGATTGTTAAATTTGGTAATTATTTATTTTAACCACAGGTTTTTCATCATTATGAATAAATAATTCCATGTTTAGGACTATAGAATTTTTTGAAATACAGAAGCTATATAAATGAATTATAATAAATAAGACGTTATTTTAGTCAAATGTTTTACATATATATATAATTTTGCTAATAATTATACTTTTACTTTGTTGTCGAATATGACTAACTTATCAGCTGAAAGCTCCTTTATTTCAAAATTAAAATATTTTAGGACTGAAGTTTACAATTACTTAATTAGACTTATTAAAACCTGTGATGGCATTAGTTTTAACTGACTGTCAATAAGTCAACATATAAATATATTACTATTAAATTAACATAAATACGACGTTTCGTCTCCCTTTTGAGACTTCCTCAGGCATAAAATTTAGCAAAAGGAAGACGAAACGTCGTATTCATGTAATTGTAATAGTAATAAATTTATACGCTGACTTATTGGCCGTTTTATTTATTTATTGTAAACTTAAAGTCAGAAAACTATATTTAAAAACCTTTGCTGTTGTAATAGGGATAGCTGGAGGTTAGTAAATAAGGGTGTAACATGGTTACTGGTCAAGTAAGAATTTCTGGCAGCCGACTTGACCAAGTTCTTGTGAATGAACTTTTATTTTGGCGTCTTACATCTGTGAATTAATAATTTTTGCAGCATTTCGACAGAAGGTAATTCACAAAACACCCCGCTTTTAACTCCTTAATGGTATATATTCGTAAACGAGGTGTTCTTAGCTGCAGGGCGGAACGTGATACTACTGTATAAGGCAAAATGTTTTGTGTTCTTACAGAATCAACTTATAAGAATGACTTACAGGATGCTGTGCCCAAAAGTAATAGCTTAAGAAAGAAAAGGAACGGGAGAAAGGGACTGTGCAGTTGTAAAAAATCTCTTTGCGAAAGGAAAAATTAATAAAGCGTTAAACCGTACGCTAAATAAGTATAAGAAAAAAACCACAAAAGGTGTTAACATTTTTTAAAATTAAATTTTATTTTATTGGACTAATTGTATATCCAAAACATCCTATCTCGTTTTGCCCCGGGGGTTGGGACACAACGGGAAATTTGTAAGATTCTTTTTAAAAATTCACCAAAAATCTAAATTAATTGTTTTAATTTATATTTATATTAGATTAAATAAGTAATAGAATGAACTAATGTTTTATACTTTTAAGAAGTCATTTTTCTTCTTCCATAATTTTACAATAATTGTTGAACAACAGTTGTCCCGTTCCGCCCCAACTTCCCCTATATAAGTACTTAATTTATTTCTTGAATTTCATATTTGATTGAACGAATTGTTGTAATTGGTTCTAATTAAAAATTTACCAGTTTTATAAGGCCTATTTGTAACTCATCTGGTAACGTATGTTCATGACGATGAGTATCCTGCTTTGCGTCTTCTTTGATCTCTGTAGGAGAAAAAACGAAACTGTTCCTTCCCCTGCCTACTTGAGCCCATGGTCTATCACTCAAAACATTTCTAACGACTGTAGTTTATTGGCACTAGATTGTGATAGCCGCTTCTATAGTCATGCAGGCTGTTTATTTATTAATTGATAAAGTCGTAGTGGGCTCGAGTTGATGTAATGACAAAGGCTCGGTCCGAAATCAGCCAACACCGAGACGAATTTCTGCTGGGTTCCAAGCCAAGAATATCCTGTGAGGCATATACTTTTATTCTTTTTGAAGACTTGATGGAAAGCATGTGTGTGTTCCCTGAAGCGCCGGCGCCTTTGGATGCCTATACTTGCGACTAAGGAGTGCCTAAGTAGGCGAACTAGACTTGGTTCCGTTCAACTTTACATAATAAGCTGCGCGGACCGAAGCCACCATAAATGCACAAGTGCGAAGAAACTTGAATTTTACGTCACGTAAAGAAATTCCCGTCAATTCGAGGCAGTTAGTTGATTCGCAAGGGAAACCGCGCATCTGCCACGTGTGACCCACTCGTATCGGTGACAACCACAATTACTATTGGGCCAAACGCCAAAACTTAACCTGATCAAAGTATTTAAGGCACTGCAATTATCTACCGGTGAAATTTAATTTTTTTTACAGTCACAAAACGGCTCAGCAATATCTATCCACTTTCATTTGCCTACAAAATTTACTTTTTACAACGGAAAATTTATTAAAATTGCTTGCCCACCTAATGAAATTTTTATCTATTAAGCAAACAAAACGGCCATAATATAAAATCATCAATTTTAACTTTTTTGAAAAATAAATTTCCACAAGATTCCAAAGAATTATTTTGAGAAATTGAAATCGCTGATTGATCAACAGGAATCAATTATCATTACTTTATAAGAAATCAATTGCTTTCCCTCCCACGAAAAGTAACAAATTTATTGCTCCTATAGTTGTTGATTGGCGGGAAATGATTTTCTTCAAATTTAATCAAGAAATTTTAGTTCTCAATTTGTTGCTCTTCTTCGGTTTCCCCTGTATTTACGCTTAAAAATTTGTTGGTAATGTATTTTATCAGTAACCTGACTTCAATCAGAATACCTTAAACAGTCTGCATATAAAATCATTTTATTTCAGTAAATTTTTCATAATTTATTACGTTCCCCGCGTTTGTCTCAATGGAAACAGTTATTCTGAAATTAAAAAGAATATCCTAAATGGACATGGAAAACTCGGCGGTTCACAATAAATTTGAGGGAATTAAAGCGTTATTGATGATTACTTTTTCTTATCTGTATATATAATAAATTTAAGAGTAAAGCGAAACGGGTCCGCAGTTCTGTTTTTTTTATTTCTTCTATTTTTATCATTTGAAAAACTGAAGCTTTCTGTTACAAAATCGTAGTAACATACAATTCAAGTATACAACAAGAAAAACATTTCCTTTGTAAAAGCCTAATATCGTATTACATAAATTACAATCTATTAATTTTACCTGCAATTTTTTTTATCAGCAGATATTTTTACATTAAAAGAGATTGCAGGTATGTTGGTTGAGTTGAAATTGATGTTAAAAATGTAAGGTTTTTATAAGGACATGTTTTTTATGCTGGATAGTTGCATAGCAGATTACTACGATTATGTAACCGTAAGCTTATTTAATTACAAAGATAGATTGTTACACAAATTCTGGACCTGTTTGGCTTTAGCAACCTTCATTGATCAATCACAAACTCCTACAGAACGAGATTGAATTTCAGTTGCGGATTAACCATCAACGCTAACGTTTACTTCTGGCGATTATCTCCTATGTCTTTCAGTATTAATAAATTACTTAGATGCCAAGGGAATGATAAGTATTATATGAAAAATTTTGTCATCGTCATGAAAATAATGTGTTACAGTATATAAACTGAATTAGTACCACATAAATTTATTACTCTGGCTTTAAGGTTAAAAGTTATGGTAATAAATGTGTTAAAAATAATTATAAATTACAAGGTTGAATTGGAGCTTAGTATAACTATTTTAGAATATTTTAAAACATAAATTTGAAAATTTTCTTGTATGTTTATGGGGGGTAAATATCGCAGTTTACTAAAGAAATAGCTTGTTTTTTGTTAATGCAATTATTCCAAGGGGGTCTATTGCTGAAAATAAATTTATGATTTTGTTCGTTAATTTTTCGTGATATTTTATGTATTATAATATTACAGATTATAAACCATAACTAGATCGATTTTTTTACATGTATCATTCCTGTGAAAGTTGATGAGTTCATTTGTTATAAATTCGCGTTTTTATTTTTAATTTGGAGGGAAACATTACAGTATTTTTGAATTCGATATTTGACTAATTTAATTTCTTGATAAATGTTAGAAATAGTAACCATAAAATTATTTGATGTATTTGAGCGAAGATATGCTTGATTGCGAATTAATTTAAGTTTCTTGTGAAGTTTTTATTGATTTGGTCTGCTGAACTGCGTCGTGGTTAGCTACTGATTCCAGTTTCCCTTTCCTTGTTGCACTCGTCGAATTAAATGATTGCGGAGCACTTTTACATCCCCAATTGCCTCCCGTTAATGTCTGACCTTTTTACAGTTTTTAGGAATGCCTAGGAAGGCGCGAAGGTGTTGCTGCCAATTGTTTTTGAATTTTGAGTACGTAATTACGTGCTGCATTTCAAGCTGAGCCCTTCGTACTTCTGGGAATGATCTTTTGTGCGCCGTTACAGGCGCTAATGGCTCTGAACAATGCACACATGACGTATGCTTATTTGCATTGGGGCACAATAATTGCAACGCACCGCGTGATGCATCAGGATTAAGCTCCCCCCCCCCAACACTCTCCCTACCCCCTTCCTTCACACACCACCACGAGTAAAAAAAATAAATAAAACTGACGGCGTGAAGAAGTAGCTGTTGGAAGGCAATGATAGCTGCTGTTTTCATTCTTTCTCAACGTAAATATTTCATCCTTTCCTTTGGAAAATTTTTAATTTTCTTTATGACGTTAGGATTTATAATATCAGGTAAATATATATGTACAATATTTTTATTCTCTGAATGGAAGATTTTGCAAAAAATTCCAAATAACATCAGACGGACTCGGAGGCTGTGTATGAGGAATTTTCAATTTTAACGAGATGCGTTTATAAATATAATTCTTGCCACTTGATCCTTGCGCGGACATACCTAGTTGTATTCAATGCGAGATTACAATTAATAGAAGAATCCTTATACCAGTCGAAATTCTCTGGTTAGAAAATAAAAATTTAGCTTTTAATCGCGCAGTAACGTCTTCCTTAACTCCGCTGTGTGTTTATTTCGAGCGAATATGAATATGGTGTTTGGAAAGAGTGATTTGACCGTCTAGAAAATATGACGTCATAGATTTTCCGCTTCAGAATTTTAGTTTTTATTTTAACTCTTGCGCCCAAGTTGCAGATTAAGTCCGCTTTTCGTCTATTACGATATTGCCTACTCAGTGTTAATTTTTGAAAGCCGTTGCGAGATTGACATTCATTGCACATTTGATATCGGTTTCCGTTATTTAGAAGCCACTGGCGATTTTTGGATAATATTACCTTGAATATTTTTGTTTCGTCAAGCAGAGAATCTCTTTCTGAAGTAACATGAGTGTAATTCAACCCATCAGATACCAAGCTTTTTTTTAAAAAAAAATATTTAATTATAAGTCGCATCCACCGTGGTGCTCATTAGCGACAAAAATTACAAACAATATAAATTAATTGACATTTGTTTTCATTTACTTATTAAATTATTTCAAAAAGGTCTGTTCTGATTGTGAATTCTGTGAGGTCTTGGCTGTAGCAGCTGGAGTAACCTATCCACTTCATTCTGGCCGATTTGAAGTTAGGGCATTCAAAAATTATATGTGGGATTGATGACCGTATGTTTCAAAAATGACAGTTTGGAGGCGAATCCCTGGAAAACTGGAACGAGTGAGTTATCAATCTTGATAGCAGCACCTGATGTCTTCTTGGAAAGTTCTTTGAGTGAATTATTTTTTTTAGAATCACAGTCTTTGAGGAAAATACCCAAGTTTTCGCTTGATTTAGTTTTCTCCCAATTACTCTCAATGGATTCCATAATTTCTTCTTTCAACGTTTTTTTAGTTCTTCATTCCTTTTAATTTCGATCAACGATGTATCTGATGACGGTGGAGATATTCTCCAAGGTGGAACTAAAGGAAAGGTACTGTCTTCTATTTTTGGGATAATCAGCTTTTACTTTCTTAAATTGTTTTCAAGGTTGAAACATACGGGGGAAAAAGTTCTTGGCGAGTCTGGAGAGGGATAAACGTAATGGTTTGGTGTGGTGCTTCCCTTGCCTTCAGAGCATGTTTAACAATAATGGTCTATCTATATAAATAAGAACAATTGTCCCCCATCCCCAAAAAAATTATTTGACAGTTGTGATGTCATTTTACCAATAAATTTTCCCAAATATGACTCATTTGCAGTTAATACGTTCCTGTTAATCGTGCTTCCTTCAGCTCGAGAAATAATTGATTCCTAATCTCACCGTACGCAAAGAGCTTGATGTTTAATGGTTATAAATATGGCTCCTAAAAGTTACGGCACTGATGTGGGCAAAACACTTTAATTAACGGCTTAGAGCGCAGATCTTAGCTAACAACTTTGCCGGAGGCAATGCATTTGTCCGACTGATTTACAGCAACCAGCTGCTTACAGCTAACCTCGATTCACTCTTAAGCCCCGCGTTTCTTTTTCTCTATTTCTTTATGCCATACAATCCTAACTTTTTGTTTTTCACCTTTTGGATCCGTTTTCAAAGACATTTCGCTCTTGGTGTTGGCTATTTGTATCTCGACGCTACCGCAACGTTGACTGCTTACGAAATTTCGAGCACACAGCAAAGCAGGTATCACGTTTTATTCGTCGATTAAATTTTTATACGCTTTCCTTGTCAAAAGAACACCGTATCAATACTTAATTGTTTTAAATTACGACATTTTTAAGGTAAGTTTCAAAGAGGCACATTTCCATTTCTATCTCTGCTGTTTATGTACCGCCGTTTACGATTTTTTTTCCTCCGAGCTTCGTAAGGTTTGAACTGTAATTACACATTTACTTAGGCCACTTTTGCATTCCTTCATTTCTAAGTCCACTCGTGGTGTATTTTTATGTTACTAACACGCTGACACATTTTCCTCCGTCTAATGTAGAAACGCCTTCGTTATCGTCAATGTTTTTCTGCGACTGAAACTATTGTGAATTCAATGTAAAAGAGTGACGTATCGAATCACGAAAATAATTCGTTGGCATAAAAATGACTGGATAGCCAGAAAACATAGGCGCTACCTTGACCAAATTAGCAGTTTTAGATGGAATTTGAATTTAATGAAATGTAAAAAAGGTTCTAGTTTTCCAACTTTGTCAAACACATATTCCAGACGACGTTTATAAGATTCGAATTCCTTCGGCAGGAAATATCGCAGGTACGGTAGAAAATCCCGAAAATGAAAGCAAATTTTCTGAATAAGTAGATATTATATTGGAAAGAATCATCTGTAACAGTTCTTTTTTTTCGAGCATGTTCTTTACTTCAGCTGTGGCTGAGGTCTTACCATTTTTCAAATTTATTTAGTCGCGTGAATTCATTACATATTTATACAGGTAAAATAGATATTTTATTGGTGCGGAGTTTTAGATTGGTAATGATGTTAATTATTTTTCAAAAATCAATTATCTGAGATAATAAATAAAAATACTGCCAATTAGGGAAGAGTTTGCTCAGCTTTTAGTTAATTTTTTAGATATATTAAATAAATTAAAATGAATGTTTGAAATATTGGATGTAACAATAATTTGGTAAGTTGCTAGTCAATTCCCTCGGCTGTACATAAGTTTAAATTCAAATTGAAATATGTATTTCACAGATTGTGAAGAGAAAAACCTAAAGAAAATGTGCGAATATGCGCCGTAACGTTGTTTGATTAAAATAAAACGATCGAAAATTATTTCATTTCTTAGGTATAGTTACCTGAAGAATTCTACAAAGATGGCCGAACGTCGTAATTATATTAACTATCTATTAATTATTCTTTCTTATGACAATAATTGGCTGTATTTTTATTAATTTTTATTGCTTGTTATATATAAGTTCTTTATGATTTGGCCTGTATTTCTGTTGAATTAAATTTAAGTATATGCTTGATGGGTGTTTGACTGGAATTTTGAATGTGTCCCTCTGTTTGGAGTGGCCATTTTGTAAAATGGACTGTCCTGTTCTCAATCGGATCTATTTTTGGGGACTTAAAAAATTTATTTTGCAGGAATTCATGATTTTATGTTTTGTATACAAGTACAAGTTTTAATTTCTATGGTCGGTTCTAAGCCCAGTTGTAGTTTTTATAAATTAATTAAATCTTTAAAGGAGCGGGAGAATCGATTCAGGAAACCAGAACTTGTAATTTTTATTGGGGTCGAACCTGGGGAAGTGTGGAACGTCCACGTAACTGATAAAGGATTTCGGGTTTATCCCGTGTTTTTAAATTAATGTTAATATTTCTGTATAGAGGCTCATTTGCCTTTTTTCCCTATGTATTCAGCTACGTTAGTGCATTACGTCTTACAGCTTACTCGGTCGTAAAGGGATTGACACAACAGATAAATTCCGTTATATAGTTATTGTCCATCGAGTTTCTATTGTTTCATAGGCACGTTTTCACCTCTACGTCTATGACAATGGGAAACCTGACCAACAATAGACTTTCCAAACCCGATGTATTGTCACGCACACACATCGCGGTCGTGTTCTTTCATCTTTTCGCTTCCTATATCTAATTTATAGCGTAAATGAGGTTTTAATTCCTCCAAAATCGTGTTTGTTTCCTTATTAAATATATTTGCGGACTAATGAATTAAATCTTCTTGTAGTCGAAGTTTTGGAACAATGGTCAGCAATCACAACTGCTATTTCGCAACCAGCGTCTGTCCCGGGATTATAAAGAAAAGAATTATTCAAAAGAGCGGACTTATTCTTTTAGTCTACCTTAAAATGATAGCCAACAAGATTGACGGTATCGGTCTTTTGGCCAAATACATCCTAAAACAGAATAATTGGTAAAAGCTACCTAGATTGGCCTTCGTCCGCTTCTGTTGAGAATTGGTTTTGATTCATTGTATCTCGGATCGAAAATATTCCTGTGGTAAAATTGGTATATGATTAATTTTAATGCTGGATTTTCTTATTGGGGTAATTCCTTAACTTCTATATTACTATCAGGAATAATAAATTACAAAACTGAATCAAAATTAAAATTTAACAATTGTACATTTATTCAGAAAAAAATCAAAAGAAAATGTGCTAAGGAAAATAAAATATAGCCGACTGCTACCTCCAGGTTACCTTGTTACGGTATGGAACCTGAAAAGAAAATTTTGATAAAATAAATTAATGTCGCAAAACTCCAGGTAAGAAGCAGGTAACCAGAAAAGGGTTTCTGCCAGTCAACTGAAAGCAAAGCCCGGTTCATTCGACCACGTAGACATCTCTCCGTCTTCCCCGATCCTTGCTCCGTCAATTCTAAACCAAAAGTGTCCACTTCTGCCTTTTTCTTACAGTTCACCTAATTGATGAAAACTATTCTTAACATCAGCATCCAAGTCTGTTACCAATTTCCGGATTCGTGGAGTAGTTTCCCCCCTCTGCGTACTGTTTTTTTCCGGGAAAAACTTTCTACTTGTGGGCTATTCTCGACTGGAAGCTAATTCCGGGAATTGTTTACCTATGCCTTGTGACGCTTTTACGCGGTACTTTGCGTTAAATGTAAATTTAATACAATAAATAAAATAATAATATACTGGAAATTGCGGTATAATTAGTTTTGAACTATTAGCGCTTTATGATGTATAACAAACATTATTATAATACCCACTTGTATGTTAGTTGGTACATAATCAAGTTTGAACAGGTTGAAGGTGACCAGCTGGGTCGAAAGCTTTCGATCAAGACTGTGTGGTTACATTTCCCCTAATAAAATTCAGTTTATCCGTGTAGTCAGCTCTTATTCCTGAAGACCATGTGGAAAGTTGACCCTAACTTTTCTTCCCATTTAAATCGTTCTGTGTTGGCGTCATAAGCTCAATAATTAACATTTAAAAAAACACGGAAGCATTAATTAGATTGGTAATTAATCTTTTCTTCCTGATTTAACATTTTTATTTATTTTTTATTGTATAGATAAGTAAATTGTTTCTGGGCTTTTGATAACGTTTTGCAACTCTCCCCAAGTTAAATGAGCAATCTAGCCTTCATGTCACAGAATTTCAATATGAAGCTCGCCCAGCGTCTGGTTCCACTCCCTTTTTGTGAATAAACGATTTGAGCTTTGCAATTTTTTAGGTTGGAGATTTGCTTTCGACGTTTTAATTGATTTCCATTACGCAAAAAGCGTCGGTAATAACGAAACAGGTTAATCAATGGCAAGTCGCCGCAGCAAAAATCTGCAGTAAACCGTGAAATTTCAGGCAAACGATTGAGCACAGATCGCTGTATCGTGTAAATGCCCCGATACGGGGCTGAATTTTGGAATGTACAAGGTCGGTCTGGTCAGAGAAAGCAGACAGAGGCCTGCTCGTTCTGCCGGAACGGACACAATTTACGTGTTTTGCTCCTGGTAATGCGCTACAAACTGTGGTGAAAGTTACTCTAATTCATCTCCCCCAAAGCCCGGTAACTTGTTACTATGGTTCCGTGCACTTTATTGAGGAAACGGTTATGATTGCATGTCGGTATCTACTAACACTCCGAGGCGATGCAAGGCAAGGCAATAAGGAAGTGGCCTGTTCTGTTGGGAAAACGAGCCTGAGCGGGACTCGAACTCTGAACCGTTCCTACGAATTCCAAGTTGACGAAATACGATTCGTCTATTCACACGGATTAACAACAAAATAGTGTCAGGAAAACATTTAATCACTATTAGTTGATATAATTACAATTACGACGTTTCGTCCATCTTTGCGGATTTCATCAGATGAAATTTTTAATAGAAAAGATTTCGACCGACACAAAATTAATTTTAATGCTGGATTTTATTTTACTGAGATTACTTTTTGATATAATTACAATTACGACGTTTCGTCCATCTTTGTGGATTTCATCAGATGAAATTTTTAATAGAAAAGATTTCGACCGACACAAAATTAATTTTAATGCTGGGTTTCCTTTTACTGTGATTACTTAACTACGTGATACACTATTAAATAATTTTTTTATAGATGTTAGCATTTTTAACTGTTAGCTATCGTCTTTAACATGTTTCATTTTTACATCGTTTAGTTGAACTGTTGAATGAACCTACTTTTACAAATTGTTAGATTTAACTGTCTTCATTTCATTGTCGTTCTGTATTCTTGTTTCACATTTCGGTTGAAGCTGTCCTTGGGTGGATGCGGTTAAGTTTGGATTTTTACACATTTGACATCTTTTTATGAAATTGTCAGTATTGTAGTTTTTATTTTCAGTAATGTTATTAATATGATATTTTAATAATTTGTATAATTTTTAGTAACTCATGAAGAAGTCCGTTATATGGTGACGAAACGTCGTTTAATCCAATTGGTAAAAGTGTCTCTATAACTGGTCGCAAATTTAATTATTTGAATATAACGATTTTTCACAACATTATCTGAATTAATTACATATCGTGGGACATTTCAGACATATATGTGCGTGGATTGATATTTTTCTTCGCAAGTGTAAGTCGAGAATAAATCTGCAGATATGACATCCAGTCTCCGGAAAGAAATTTGACCCACAGTCGCGATAAATAATGTACTAATTCTACAAAACGGGATCAGAAAAATATTTAGGACTTAACTTAGTTTCCTAATTGACTTGGAAGAAATGGAATAGTAAAAAAGAGAAAGCAAGAGAACTTTTGGTTGATTGGAAGAAAATCACTGTAATCTATGGACAGTAAAATCCTGTTATTTAACGCTCTCATAAAACCATGGGATTGAGCTATGGGGGCAACAAATTCGAATATAACAATTATTCGAAGATGCCAATCCATGATCCTCTGGCAAATTGTAAACGACCCACGGTACATAAAGAACCACACACGATACAGATTTAAAATTTCCAACGCTACAAGAAGTCATCAAACATCACGGAGTCTTAGACAATCATCCAAACAGTAGACAAAATTTCTAGAACCAATGATCAATAAAAGGCTCAAAAAGGTATTTTAAGATAAACTAGTCATTGTTTTTTTAAGCTCTACTGGTGATATTATTGGATATCTCCGTGATCATGTTATTAGATACTAATACAATTAGTAGCCGTCAGCATTTTCGGTTATAGAATTGTATATTATTCTGATTGCTAAATAAATTGATTTTCAAAATTAATACTTTTCCCATTGCTAATTTCGACTAGTTTTTCCTAAGACTAGACGGTTAATTTTTCAAATAACTTTTTCGGTATTTTCTTTTATGTTTTGTAATTAATTTACTTTAAAACTCCCGACTTCTGTCCAAGGCTTATAAGTGTGTGCTATATTCTTTTCACAGAGTAAGTACATTTCGCTTACTATCAATCGCAGTGTTTGCCTTCACTGTATTTTCCCGTGGGTTACATAACAGAACTAAATCACGGCTATGCCCTCGCGTATGGAGTACGTAATATCCTTGTTGTGGTTCCGAAATTTATTCCGTTTATGAATGTTAAATTTGCGGGTCGTTGTCCCGTTCCGACTACAATCACAGGAATCCGTACTTCGCTTCACCGCAAAATATCGAGCCCGCTTTCCCCGCATGTCGGAGCCTCTTTGGAACACGAGGATAGACGAACACGAAGCCAACACAGTGCCACGCAACACTGCAACACTCAGGCCAACAATTTTGCGCAGCTAATTCGTCATGTATCGTCGAAGGAATCGTTACGTGCCTCTGATCGTCTCAACTTAAGCATTGCCATGACCATATCGTATCCGCCATTTTTCCTATCAAAAATCAAATCAGTGAATAGCAAACATTCTAAAAAGAATAACACAATATATTGAAAGTAAGTAAACTATATCAGGCGATACACAGAAAAAATATTAAATACTGTCTATGCCCGCGACTTCGTTCATGCGAAAATAGTTCTCTTTATTTCGCCCTAAAAACGGAAGTACGGTATAATTTATTTGTGATCGCTTCACGGCAAACCTTATAACTCGCAGTTGGTTTTGAACAGGTTCCGCTTTCACACGTTTGCAACAATGGATGAAGTGAAGATGCTCCCCCTCTCTCTTGTATGCTGCCAAAATCACGCTTATAATAACACAGTTATTGGGATGAATGGTACAAGAATGCCTAATAGGACCTGTAACTCGCAGTTGGTTTTCACGCCACCCTTCGCGCGGCAATTCTATGGGTTTATAAATATTTACATTAATATCTACCGAACAGAAATGAAAACTACACGAAAATTTAAGTTACAATTCCTGAAATTTTCATTGAAATCCGTTAAACAGTTTCGGAGGATAAACAGATCAAGAGTATATCCAACCCGCATCCACTTTTTGGAGATTGAAACGCACGTATGCCAAAAACCTTCCCGTAGACTTAATATTTATATATTAATATCATTTTCGAAATGAAATGTGCAGTAATATTAAAGTTAAATTTCTTGTTCCTAAACCATCAAATTTTTATTGATATCCGTTTAGACGTTTTGGAGCCTATTCGAGGCAAACATACAAACAGACAGACACTTCAATTTTATTTAATGGTATGGATTTTGAAATAAACGTAAAATGAAATAAATCGGGGTTGGATATACCATAGTCCACCTGGTGAGTAATGAAGCGTGAATAAGGTCTTTCACAATGCTCTGGGTCAGGCAGGCGTCCTGTTGACTGCACAGCCGCGATCTCCAGCTGATAGTTACTATAAATGCAGAAAAAATTTGCAGTTTCAGACTTATAAACGGCACGGCAAAATTTGACTCGGTAAAATTTCCGTCATAAAATGGTTTCTGGGTGCACAAAACTTGCTACGGTTAAAACTTATGGTCGGGAATTGCCCAAAATAATCAGAGTCCATATTTTCCCTTCTATTTCCATTTTGTGTATGAAACGAAGTGACTTTTCTTCTCCTACTTTCTCGGCAGTAAAATAAAGTACAGATATGCGGAAAGAAACAATTTGAAATGTGGAATATTAGATGAAATAAATCAAGAATAAATAAAAAACTTGAAATTAAAATCAACACAATTCATAATTTTATTCTTGTATCGTTCGTATTCCGAAACGTCGTTTACTTGGAGAAGATTTGGCATCGGTCTAAACCCGTATTAATGACTAAAGGCCCTCCGGACGTTGCTGCAGCAGCAACATAAAATTTAGTAATATATGACCTGAGGAGGTCCCTAAAGTTGCGGGACGAAACGTTCGAAAAAATCCAAAATCATTTTTCTGGCATTAGGTTCACAAATAATAATACGACCAAATATGTCAGTAAACAATTCTAATTAACTTTGAATTATTATGAATAAAACGTTTAATTCAACCTTGTGGACTTCTTCAGGTAAATTTTTAAATGGAAAAACGGATTACCCTGTGAGTAATTTGATGTCGCGACGGTTATGGCTATGGCTAATGAAACGTTTTCAAATTTCGGACTTATAAGGCCATCCTTTGTATTATATGTCAAAGTTTCCAAGTGCGAGTTGGCCAATACTTCTTTCTTCCGTTTTCGCCTCTTATTAGAGCCAATTTGGTTGTAAAAGTTTCTTGTTACCTACAGTTATATACAATTTTCTTCACAATGCGGAACATGACATCGCCGAAGGCTTCTCCAGGTCGACGAATTCAACAACCTTGTCCACATTCTTTTCAATTGTTTCCCCTCGTAAACGCATTTGTGATTCTCTCCCAGCAATTCACCAAGTCTCCGTTCAATTATTCTTTATATTATTCTCTTTAAGTTATGTTTTTTTTCCATGTCACATTGTTCTATCTTTTTTTTTGTCTGTACAATTTATTTTCGCGGTCCATGTTTACGGCGCATTTACGTTTTACAGCGCGCCGGAACCTTATCTAATATTAAGGCGTTCTACACTTAATTTTCTCTCTTTCCGCATCTCTGTGCTTTATTTTGTCACAGAGGAATTACGATGAAAAAAAGATTTTTTAAAATAAGAGTCACTTCATTTCGTCCACAAAACTGGAAACAAAAGAGAAAATTATGCACAAATCAAAAAGAAAAATTAGTCAAAGGAAAACAAAAAGGTTATACTCGGTTATAACGATTAAATATTACTTTTTCCATTGAAATAATTCTTTTTTGTGTATAAGTTGACCCGGATATCACGACGGATGAATCTGTGGAATCTTTCTTGGGGCGCCTACGGCCAGACGGAAGTATGACTAACACATACGCTCTGTTCCGTGACTGATTCAACCTTTTAACCGTAGCATTCTTTGTGCACCCAGCAAACGCCTTATGACAGGGAATTTTACGCGAGTCAAATTTCGCCGAGCCATTTATAAGGCTGAGGCTGCAAAAATTTCTGTATTTATCAGCTAAAGATTGTGGCTGTCAGCAGTGAGCCTGCTTCACCCACAGAATTGCGAAAGACCCACTAAGTGAGCTCTGGTACATACAACTCCGATTTATTTCCGTTAACATTTATTTAAAAATATTTAATATTAATAAATTATACACTAAGCAAAGAAAAATGATATCAGACAATTTACAATTTACTGAATTGGCGTCCATCATATTAGCAAAGTTTGGTACAAATTTTATGTAAGATTATTCATAGCCTTCAATTTTTGATTGCATTATTAGGTAATTTTCTAGTTTGAACTATTTATTTAATTATATTACGAATACAGTAACTGAATTGTGATTAGAATTTTACTCGATAAATGACAGGTTTCTTTATATCATGTTCTTGTTGTGGAGTATACAATTTATACACACTGAATATTTAAAAAATTTATGACTTGAAATCATAATATATTAAGGTAATATAATCAGTCTGAGTTTTGAATCATTAATTATCAATATCGTTACATTTTCCCTTCAACGAGTTTTCAGCAATTAACATATGAATTTTTGAGGACCATAATTTTACAAAAAATCGTCCCTTTTTTCATATATAATAATAAAAAGAATGATCCCTAAATCTACTACACATTCCTTCAATTTTTATCTATGAAATTTTTCCAATTTTTTAAAAACATGGAATCGTGATTCTCGTAAAGTACAACCGGTTCCCACAGGAAAGTTTTTAAAATAAAATGTGAAATAAAGTAAATCGCAGAGGTCTATTTGGTGCGTAATGAGGCGTGAATCGGGCCTTTCCTAATCCCTGCTACCTGCTATTCGGTTATCGCAGCCGCAATCGCTAATTCATACTATGGACGAGGAGCCAAGATTGCAAGTGTCTTCCGATCAGTTTATAATCAAAAATCAATCTTGGCCTTAAAAATATTGGCACGTGGAAAAAAATGGTATTTTCATGGTCCAAAAATCTGAAGAAATTTTTTGGTAACAGGCTACATGGGGTGATCCTTAAATAGGTAACTCCCCTTTAATAGCATTAAAAGGGGTGGGGGTAGGAAAGTAGAGCAAGGTAGCCAGTGGTTTACTAGGGTTCCCGGGCTAAAGTTTAAGGATACTTACTACCTGATGATTCACCTAAAACAGATGCTGGGCAAACTCTTGAAATTATGCCTCAGGTAGGTCGGGCTTTTGGGTACTATTTCCACACCCTTCCGAATGACAGGAGAGGATTTTGCTGTGGGGTCACAGCATTACCTTCTCCGTGTCTACCAGTTGTAGGAGGCAAGCAGATGGCCAATGTGATCGGCGCAGAACTCTTAGCCTATGCCAAAGGTCTTCGACCCCAGTACATTGCACCTCCCAAAACTGTGCTTCGGCACGTGAGAACCTTAAAAGAACCAGAGAGAGAGAAAGAAGCACTCTGGAGAGAGAAAGCTCTCAAAGGCTTCCCTACCTTACCGAAGAATAAGCAGCGAGGAAAATTGGAATTACGACAGTAGTTCAAGTCTAGTTTTGGCCGTCCCATAAACGAAGTTGTAAGGAGAACGATTTGTCAGGCATTACAGTTCATATTTCAAATCACGTATGTAAGAAATTCTTAATCTCTGAAAATAAAAAATAGGATATAACGAACCGCTGGTTATTACGAGACAGATTGGAAGGTCCATCGCGCTCGTTGGGATGTAATGCATACAGTACATTAGAATTAAAGGTGAAAATTAAATAGAACATATTAGGTGATAATCAGCGCAGTTAGACACGTTCGTAGTATTTTTGTTTGAATCTGGGGTAGGAGAATAAGTTGTAGGAAGTCAATCTGCATAGTCTGAATTGCGCACCGTCTACGACGAATAGAAAGTCGAGTGCGGAGATGAGGCAAATTGAGTATAACGTGCGGAGTTTGTCGTGTGTGAGGCCTCTGGCAGAGGTTTCCCAGTCTGGAATGCCATGTCATTGTGTACACACTGGATTGTACCTGCCCCGCTCCCCTCAGGAGATTAATGGAGCCGCGCGCTGCTCTCTTCAATAAAATTAGACAACGCATTATCAGGGATGTTCCATCAAGGCGGCGGCACCTTTCATGTGCGGTGACCTGCTCTACCCCCATAAACTCAATCCTTTTAATATTTTTCGTACACGAGGACCCGAATCAGCCCCGGGAAACCTGTATCTCGGCACGATTTGTGGATGCTGTGCGTTCTGTGAATTAATCGGCGACTCACGATACGCGATAATACTCGAGATCGTACTAATTTCCTAAATACCTCACAAGCTAAAACGGACCCTACGTTTGACACGAGCCACTTATCTCTCAACTGAGAGCCTATGAATAAAAATGTATGGATAATAATTAATATTTTACTAAGCTTTCGAATAAATAATCCATTAATAATTTATTACCGAGGCAGTGTTTTAATGTCATGCTAACATTGAATTCTAATATTTTTTCATCATTATATAATCTGGTTTTTGAATTTTCTTAGAATTAACTGCCATTGACATTCTATCACAATTTCAATAAAATGCATAAATACATAAAAGAGATGGGGAAGTCACTACGTAGCACGTATTTACGGAATAGTGAATTTGGTATCGACTATAACCAAGCAGATACCCACGGGCGGATAATTTATTGCTATAATTTCTTCCCCAGAAACATGTTAACCATTACTCAACTCATCGGCTTCATATAGATGTTCAGTACGGTGTGATTTAGTTGTGGCACTTCGGAAGCAGGTTATTCCAGAACAGGATTGGAGCACTTCAACCCTCCCCCCCTCCCTTATCCCCCCTTTCCCTCACTTCCCACTCCGTTCGATCTGATTAATGCTGCAAAATCAGGCAATGCTGGAATCGGATCGAAATCCATTACGAGGAACTGTGGTCACAAATCTTCAGGCTTTGACTTCCTATGATGGAATGGCACACTTGTGGCGAGTAAGGTTTCCAAAAACGTGAGTCGTCCGGGTAGTAATAAAGTTCATATAACAGATGGTCGTTCAGATGGTAGAATAATGTCTTATAAAATATCGGAAGGTTCCTTTTTTACATGCAGGAGTTATTATAGTTTCTGTGCATCAGCACAGATCTTGAGGAGTTCACAGATGGCAAGGGCCGGGCCTACGCGGTAGACAATTGTAGGTGACTGCCTACGGCGGCCAAATTTAGGAGCGGCAAAACCGCCTGACTTACAGTGCAAAAAAAAAGTGAAAAGTGTCTTGACAGATGGTGATTCTTCCGATAATAGTTCATTAGTATCCTCATTAGTTTCTTCACTTTTAACTATGAAAGACGATCCATTAGATGTTCTAAATTAATTACATCCCTTAAAATTTGGGCTAATTTGATTATTGCTTTAAGAATTAATTTAATTCTACCCATAACTGTTGCTACTGGTAATAGAACGTTTTGTGTATTAAAATAATAAAACTTTACTTCAGAAACAAGTATACGCAAAATTATCTTAATGCGTTGGCCGTTGAGCATGAATTGAGTACCACATTAGATCAGAAAGCAATTGTTCGCGATTGCTTTCAGATAGGTTTAGAATTTTTATGTTGTTTAACTAGTTTTGTTTATTGTTTTTAACTAATATAAGAATTTTGTACTAACTTAAGTTTGTGACTTTTTTGTCATTAGCTCAAATAAATTTTTTTAACGTAAACACTTTTTCCGTAATCTGTATTAGTATTAGACTTAATTCAATTATCCTAATTTTCGGCTAACATAATTCTTATATATATAATTTTAAAGCTTTTCTGAATCTTGTAATGAGTAAACGAATGTAAAATTAATAATTCTACCCACCTATATATTTTATTCATGTTTTGTTCGTCCAAGTAATAATACTATCCCATTTCATTAAAATGTACATTTTGTTTTCACTTGTCAAGCGTTTTCTCGTATCTTGTATTCTTTGTCGTTTCCTTATTCGCCTTTAGTTATATCTTTGAAATAATTCACCGCCATTCTCGTATGTTTGTTCAACTCTTCAAATGCTTCACTATTGAAGCTCCATTTTAAGTTTATTTCATTGTTTAAGAATGTATACGAACGCTGAAAATGCATAGAAGCTATTTAATTATTATAATGGTATAGAATGCGTAATACTTTAATACCATAAACATTTGAATAGAATATTTTTCGTCAATTTGCTTTCTAGACTCATCTTTTAATTCATAGAAACACCAACCCGATCTTCCGACTCAATGAGGCTTTCGATCTGTCAGATCATTTTCACCTGTAATAGGGGTTTTCAATAAGGGCGAGTCGATGTTGGCTCACAGCAAATTTTATTTTATTTGAAGATCTTTGGTAACTGACAAAACGTTCGTAATGGAAGTTATGATTTCTTCATTAAATTCAATAGTATAATTTTAAAATAATATAATTGTCTATGGATATATAGACGAATTTGTTGTAATTTTATTGACATTTAAAATACTAATGACAGGACAGCTTCGAAGGGAAATAAATAATTGAGACTGAAGGTTGGGTTCCTATTTCTATGAATTTTGATTATTTGACAAGCGGAATAGGAAAACAATTTTTATATAGAGGGCCCAACGTAACATTCTGACATTTTAATACAGTAAGTTTACTCACATTTGTAATTTTTTTATGGGATTGCCTATGGCTATAGTTGCGCCTATGCATAAATTATTCCCAAATTAAGTTCCTTCCATTGAAAATTGAATGTTTATTTGACGTAGCTATGAAACCTAAATTTCATCGCTTCTTTTTCGGAGGTTTTAGTTTCATTTCCCTTACTGTGTATTGTTAAAACAGCCAAAATAATATTTACGCTGGCTTCTCTGCGCGCGATTAAAGAAATTCTTAAATGTTTTTGGGATGTGATCTCAGAACCGCGAGAATGCATCTTTGAAAAAGGCGCTTTTCCAACGGTAGTTCTTTTTGTATTTAAAACGTAAGCCCTGTCCCGTATGTAAGCTGACATACTTCATCCGTCGCTTTTATTGTACGTTTGAGCTGTTTATACTGTTATATTGGGTTTTGTAGCATCATTTATTACGTTTCTTTGAGGATTTGTGACTCCGTTTACGACATATTCCGCATACGATTCGCCGTATATTAACAAAGGTAGCAGGTTTCGTAATTTACAGGTGATAAATCCCGGCAGGGATCAAGTGAACCGAAACACCTAAAGAGGAAATAAGACGGATGTTCTACATTTATTTACCCACGAAGACGGACCTCAGAAGTTACGACTGGGCTATCTAATCCCTCGAACGTTTTTATTAAACATATCACGATAACCCGGGTTCTGAGGCAGTTAACACAAGTATTACAGCGATGTAAAAGTCACGGGGCATTCCAACAGCTGCCCGGTTACATGATTGAAACGTCGCTCCGTGAATGGAAACACACTTACCTGTATATAATAATTATTCGTTTTTTTTTTCAATCAATAAACAGTGGTAACGTAAAATATTTCAGAAAAATTAAATGTTTTAAGATGCTCTTGAAAATTTGGTTACAGTTTTTTTTGTTTCCACAGTCATTGCAATGCAATTTCCGCAAATAGAATCCACAGTGGTTAAACAACGCTCCGCAAATGACGACGTCACAGGTTGATCACTTATGAAACCACATTTCTGCGACAAATAAAATTGAGGACAAACGTAACACCCAAGAGAATAATTTCGCGACTGCTGCACGTATCTGAATTAAATTTCAATTTGTCTCAACATTGGAATTATACATTTTTGCCACAGTAACATTTGTATGGAATCTGTGGAATCGTGTTCTCAGGTAACAAAAAAAACAAGAAGTCAGGTAGCAAGTTTTATCGCCTGGGGCAATTACCGATCTAAATGGCCACCTTATCAAAACTAAATTTGGAATTTTTAAAGCACATATTTTCAGTTAACTGCAAATGAAGACCATGTCGTTGTTTTCCTTTTTTGCCTTTCTTAGGAAGGCCGTCGTCAAAACCAGAATTGAAACTCTTTAATTTTCGACTTGACCTGGCAGAGCGTATTCTGCAGCGAATGAATAATGAACTATAAATCACGTGGAATGGTTGCAAACGGAGACTGCAGGGAAAGATTTGGGCTCAATTCCAGGCGCGGAAAACAAGATTCTCCCAAGAAGACAGCGAAAATTGTGTATCAAGCGTGAAGAAACTAGTTTTTCTAAACCGATTCCAGTAATCTATGGGAAATAGAGATTAAATTCCTATCTGTGACTATCCAAAAAAAAATTTTTTTCTTTGGAAATTCTTTATCACAAATGTAAATATGTAGCTTCAATACTTGATCCACATCAAAAATGGGTCCTGACACTGGGAAGGGGAGAAAAATTCTTACAATCAATATAAATGATTTGAATTTAATTTATAACAATTATCATTTGTTGATGCAGTACTTTTTGATGAAGACAAATCAATGCCCAAATATTTCGTTCTCAGGAACAATCAACCTCACTCGGGAGATTTCATAATTATTCTTCAGGACTCAAGAAGAATAGTTTAGAAATGATCTCAAGAGAAACTGACGCAGTAATTAACGAACAAGACAAAATTTATTTCTGTACATAAACGTATTTTTTTTGTAACTTTCACTGAAAGAAAAGATTATTTCAAGACGAATGAACAAGTCTTCCCGTTACTTTTTTGGGGGATTACTTCAAATCACAAAATTTCAGTAAGAACTGTAATTAATTATGTTTTACTCGTTTACTGATTTTCTGAAACATCGTTCTGTTGCCCGGCAAAAATTATTTACTTTACGCGAGGCCTTTTAAATCTGTTGCTAGTTTTTAATCTTGCGTTTGAAACAAAAATTAATGTAAACCTAAAATAAAATTTTCAATAAAATTATGATTCTCATATTGAACATTTTTATATTTATTACACGTTAATACAAATTCTCCTGCTGAGATGTAATTTTATTTATGTATGGATACCTCAGTATTAATTAATAGAAAAAGTAATTGTCACTCGGCGTCTCCCTTTTATAAAACACATTTAGGTGGATCTAGTCCATAACGAATAATTTTCAACTTAAAACTTCCAAAAATCTGACCCAAAGCCAAGGACGACACGCACTAGTAATTAAGTAAAACCTTAACAGTAAAGAAATTTAAAAAAATAATTAATTATGTAAATTATGAAATTAATAATGGGGGTTGAGAGAATAAATGAAATTATATATCACCATGAGACTAATTTATTGTATAATATGTGATGTTTTAATACCAAAATCTTTCATTTATAAAATGAATTATAATTTTTTGCTCGTTTGATTAATTTATTACTTTACACTATTTCAATTAGGCAACGAAATGTTATGACTTGGTACGCATAGTCAATATTCCTTATTAGAATGTGACCTGAACATGCAGTAAATAATAAAATGTTCATAATTAGAGTAATAATTTAAGTCTGCAGGCTCGTTGGTTACAATTTTAAATAAAAAATGCGTCTCGAAAAAAATATCTGCTAGACGGGTGCCACGATTTGCTACAGAGTAGAAGAATCGAAATGTTGTACAGTGGAGCGGTTTCATCGCAGTTCTGACGAGAAATATATAACTAAAACGATGAAATATTGGTTCACATCTCCAGTCACACTATAAAAATAAAATAAAAATTCAGTCCAAAAGGTGGATTTCTGCTTGCAAACCAGTTACAAAGATAATGATGGGCACGGTTTATCTCAGAGGTGGCCATGCTACGATCGTGGCGCTTTGGACGATTAAAAGAGGCGCATTGCATCTTTGAGCCTGTTTGTATTTCGGAAGTTTTACATTGTTAAAAAGCATTTAACAATGAGACATGTATTATAAAGCATATTATAAATAAATGTAATGAATGGCTAAAAGTCAGCAATAGAAGAATTTAATATCGGTTTATCTGGCAAACAGAGGGAACAAACAATTCCAAGTTCCAAGCTGATCTCGCTCTCAGTGCCAACAACTGTAGTCTAGATTTATCTTCACCAAATGAGGCTCTGTCAGCTATGGCAGCGTCGTACAAGATCATTCTTTACCTTTATAGATTGGTGCTTCATTAAACTGACGTAAATTAGTTGATTTAAATGCGTCAAAGTTATTACTTTTCGTCGCCTAAGCAGATTCTATTCTCATATCTATTTACCAACCGTAAACCAAATGTTTTGAACTTGTCAGTCAAAAAATTGGCGCTTGGTATTAAAAAGGTTGGCCAACCTGCTTTATCTAATTCGTATATTTAATTTTAGGTATTACATACATTTTGATAATTATTCGGGAGAAGAATATGGTTATGAAACTGAAAACTTCTTCTTGATGTAAAAGTTGTACAAAACTATGATATGAGATGGCTGACAGGTGTTTTTTATTAAGTGAATTGTATTTAATAAAAATCTGTCATTCTGTAAATGGTAACAGGAAAACAATTGTCGAAACTGTTGATACCAGGATATGTATGAACGATGTGGTCCAATTTAGTCCAATAACTGGGTGATTACATTATTATTTATATGGTTGAAGGTAGTTTCTCAGTACCCGTGCATTTATACTCGTAATGAGTGCGATGTAAGAGTTGTTCTTTATCAGCACAAGCAATTTTCGGAAGGTTTAGGTTATGTTATCGTACCAGTTTGCTGCCACTTTCCTACTACTTTATGAAATTTATACCTATAAGGTATAACGATATGATCGAATAGAGAGAGTTACGACGGCATTTAAATGACAGTGCGTAGTGGACGTTTACTTTACGAGGGAAAGTCGCGTGCGTTGCGAGGCAAAGTCGCCTCCGCGCTTTTTCATGCTAGTGGCACTAATTGCACTCTGAGAAGCCGAATTCCGGATCGCAGTCTCTCGTGTGGGGCTATTAAGATTGCTCTTTTTCCAGCGCGTCACGACCGACCTTGATTCCGTGCTGGCCTTCTGCGAGAAGTGCTTCAATTTTCTGATTAGTCCTTCCCGAAAGCTTGCCTCTGCTTCTCTCCCGGCGGCGGCGGCGGAGGAGTCGAGTCGAGTCGAGTCGGAGTCGTGCTAATTGCTCTGCTCTTTTTATTCTTCGCACGGGAATAATTGCTTAAGTTCAGCAATATTGTATTTCACGACCCTCCTTTTTGGCGAAGCTACCCAGATTTACCTCGTATCCATTCATCTTCTGCACTCCTTATTACTTCCGGTATTGGCAACTTTCACGAACATTGTGAGGGTAGATGAAGAAATCTTTAATGAACATGGAAAACAAATTATTTTTGGTTAATTAATTTTTATTTATCAGAAAAGAATAGAAGAACGATATGGAAAGCTAGAGTAACTAACCAGGAAGTTCTAAACAGATTAAGAGAATAGAGAACTTTGACCAAGAGAAGGGCTAGATTAATATGCCACGTTTTGAGACATGAAGGTCTAGTAAAATTATCATTAGAGGGAAGTGTGTGAGGTAAGAACAGAAGAGGGAGGCCGAGGGTGGAATACGCTAAGCCGTTTGGTAGTTATCTAGAAATGGAAAGGCTTGCGCAGAATAGGTTAGCATAGTGGGTTGCATCAGACCAGTCTAAGGACTGAATACTACAACATTTATCAGATTGATCCAGGTCGGTCAACTTTCTCACGGCGTCCAAATTTTCTGAAAGTCCTGAAGTGATACAATTTCTTCGGGAATGAGAACGTGATTTTTTTTCCCCAGCGATACAATTTTGTAGGGAAGGAAATCGCACCAAATCCATGTGACAACGGTTCGAACTTCACATCGACAATTTTAAGCATGAAGACTACACATGCGTCCACATCCAAGCTTTGTCTTGAAGTTTCGTCGAAGTATATACAAAAGTCTCCATTTATCGTTCGTACGTTTTCTAAATAGTCAATGTGAAAAACTTCGGCCTCTGATTTTGGCTGACGATTCAAATCTTTCATTGAGCCACACGTTTAAGAGACCGTACCTTCAAAAAGACGTAAAAACAAAAAGAATGTCAATTCGTTGATAACATTGATCACGGATGAGTCGAAAAAATATCGTAGCTCCTTTGCTTTGGAATAAAAAATATGAGTATCAGTGATAAGGTTCCAAAAAGGAGATGACACGTTCAGCCGAATGGAGAATAAACAACTAATTATCAGCAGGGTTTCGGTGAGGTCTCCTAAATTTGACTGATATTATATTTGAGTGTTGGTGCTGTTTAATTTCAGCTGCACAAGATTTCTTTTTATTGTAGGTGCAGAGTTTCGAGCGTGCGGAATGCATACAATTGGTTGCAATTCGCAGGTGATATTTTCAGAGCGGTCTTTGTGGAGAATATGCCACTACGTTACAGTCGCCCGCCCACATTCCGATGTATAGAGTCATCAAAGGCCGATCTGATCGAAGCTACGTCCATCCACGCCGAGGTACACGTGTTCGCCGCAAACACTCCCTTATCTTCGGAATGGACTCGATAATCTGACCAACGTTCACGTCTCTTTTTATATTTGTACTTAATTAGCTTTCCACTGTCTACGGATGAGATACGTAAAGTTTTTTTTTAACACAAAGCCAAAGCTGTCCTTCCTTTGCGCTGTATAGACACCCCCGCCACGCCCTTATTCGGAATCCTATGTTTTACCAACCGACGCTGTCTTCAACCCCATTTACAACGAGAAGTCACAATATATTTCCTTCTGGACCATCGATTAATATTTCTAAACCTTATTTATGCCTCTCTATAAATTAATATTTTAATATAATTATCATCTTGATATTAAATTTGACTATGCAACGAAAAATTACTTCATACCATCTGTAAGTTGCATGCGTTGTTTCCATGGACCCTCTTTGGAACAAATACGACGGGCCAGACAGTCTTTAAATACGTCACAAAAAAAACTACTTAAGGGAAAAGTTTATACCGTATGAGATTGTTCAATAAATCAATATGGAAATTAAAATTGTGCCAAGAATTCATTCAAACTATTTTAATAATTAAGAACAGTTGTTTTCAACCAATAAAACAACATTTTCTTGCTTTTCATTACAATATCACACTTTATTTCTAAACATATAAAATTACAGACATTACACAGTTTAAAAAATATTTGATTAAATTTTAGGAAATTATATAAACTGAAATGCAAAATTATTTTTGTTTCCCAGTTTCTAATAAAAATATTGATGGCTTATGCTTTATGTAACTTAATTATTACAATGTCGTCTATTTGGCATCAAATTTTTTCTTATGCTTCATGAGGACTGGAGGCTTTTTTGGGATGCTGGTGAGCACGTGACCATGTCGTGGTTACTCTCGAATCTTATTGTTATTTACGTATCCTCTTCTTTTATTACATCCAAATACTAGCTGGGTGCCAGTCGTTTCCCGATAATTCACTTATATTAACCCGCTGCAGTATTTAATTCGATTGTAATCTCTTCGTCAACACGTCATTAGTCCATCAGATGGAATGCCACATTTTTTTCAAAATTTACCTTTCCACGCCTCCCTGTCATCGAAATCGCACAAATGAACACTAAAAATAAAATAATATTATTTCAAATAAAATTAATTTGGTAAATGTCGAATTAATCGATAAATAATGCACTCAGTATGCACGTAATTACAATGCACGGGATATATCAGAACTCCGCAATACGAAATCGAAGTGTCGAAACAATGCCAAGCTACGACGCAATGAACTTTCGCATGTATTATGGCGTAATTCAAATGCCACAGGTTAATAAAACGGCAAGGCTGAAAAATTGGGATTACATCTCCTTTTTCTGTGAGAAATTCAAGAAATATGTAAAAAGTGTTTTGGTCAGAAAATTGAAAAAAATATTTTGGATCTTGTCAACAGCGCCGCCTACCGGGTCCAACTAAAGCTAAGAACCATCCAGCTGGCCCTAAAAATACAACAAAATTCATCAAAATCGGTCAAGCCGTTTAAGAGGAGAAAACGAAGACACGCACAGCGGAATTTTATATATAAAGATTTATTTCTGGATCTTACTGTTGGATTGGATAATTAATGCTCCTCGGGACTGCGTGACATTTTATACTGGCTTCTAAATCCCACTCCAATATCATTCTCTATCTTTCTCAATGTGCATATCCCCCCCCTCCTTCCCTTTCAACATCATTATCCAATTATTGAGCTTCACCGTTTATTAAGTAGCGATGCACACGAGTGCTTTTAGAGGGGGCGAAACTCCCGTTGTTAACATTAGTCGAGCGGAAACTTGAAAATGTTCTGAACAATGTTGTCGATTTTCGTTACGATTTCATAGGGATATCAACAGAATTTAAGTCATCATTAGCTTAAAAAAAATAAATAAGGACCGAGTAGAGTAGTAGAGATGAGAAAACTGTTGTATGTTTTGCAGGGTAGCAGAATACTGTTATTATGTACGGTATCTGTTTGCTGTCTCTCCTTGCATTAGGGTTCGGGCCCGGCATTTGCTCGAGCAATTAGGGGAAACCAGATCAGAGTAGACAAACTTTGAGCTACGCATTAACACGGGAGTCGGAGCTTCAGTAAATTTTTATTTGTCAGGCGAGGCAACAGGCAATAAAATTGGGATTTAGTGGCTGGAGATTCGGGACGCGACGAGAACGTGTCGAATTTTTGTCCGGAGTCGGTTAAATTATTACAAAATGATATATGAGAATATTAATCCAGACAATTCGGAAGATATCAATAAATCATTTTTATGGGTTATGAGAAATTGAATTAACAGCCAGGCGCATGTAAGAAAATGTAAATAGATGTTTATCAGCTGCAACTTTCATCAGAGCATTGCGAGTGTTGACAATATACTTGAGGTTTTAACATTGCTAATATAATTAATTGTGAATCAATGTATTTGAAGAATACTTTCTTAGATTGGCATGTGACTTGTGATAAATTTGTTACAGATGAAGAGTTTTATTATTGATCTATGAAAATCGCAACTGAAAACTCCGCAACCGTACATCAAGAATGAACAAAAAAAAAGTTGGTCACGAGCAGTACGAATCATGAAAGTTTGAAGGGCTGAATCCTTGTATTTATATGACGTCGAAAGTGGGAACGAGCTTGGCCTTTTTTTTTCGACGAAATTTTTTAGGTTTATGTGATCGTGGCCGGTTTTGCACGTAGTGAACTTCAACCACAAATTCATTTTAATGATTGAGAAACGTGAAATTCTCGTCGAAGGCTTGAAAATAACAAGTATTTTCTTAAAAGCAGAAGTAGACGACGGTAGTAAGCGTATTCCAGTTCTGACATCTGCGCTTTAGAGTGGTTGTTGCTGTGTTTGAACAGTTATGCATTTACAAAGTTTTTTATTCGACGATCAACAAAGAGTTTACAGAATACACAGAAGTTAATGTACGTTTCTTAAAAATTGCGTTTTCTTCCGACGTGTCCACTGTGACTGCGAAAAGCGACGGCTATTAGAAGTTGGGAACTCCGGTTTCATTATTGGACAGAGAGATTCTGCCTCGTGGCAGAGAAAGAAAAAGTCCGTAAGAAACAGCCTAAATTCCGTTTCTTTCAGAGCCACTTCCTTCAGTTTCCAAAATGGAGAAAACCAGTGTTGAAATTAAGGAAAATATTGTCACGTTCTAATTTTGATTTGGGCAAATGTATAATCATAGTATTAGTACATTCACAGATTCGATTATTATTATCATCGGTTCTAAATTAAGCTATGTATTTCTATAGAATAAATTTACGACCGCTGTATCTGAATTCATTTGAGGTTCACGTTAGAGAATTGTGGTTAAGCACGCGGTTGCATTCTTTATTTAAATGTTTAATTAGGACTTCATTTCCCCCCAAAAAGTCTCTAACACTCAAAATAGAAATTAATTGGATGTTAGTCCCCAAACTAACGAGAAAATTCTATGATAAATAGATAATTTACGCCTACAAATTCTAAGTTTACGAACTGTTTCACCAAGTCCGTTTTTATAATAGCCTGCTTAACTTACGTTGTAGCATCACGTTATTTCCTAACTTTCTGTTAATTTATTTATAATCGCATCAACAAAGTAGTCATTAGCGACTATACCAAATTGAAATTATCAATACATTTTGATCTTTAAATTTTATACACTTTAACTTGATATTTATGTTTTCAATGTAAAATTTAAATATACATAACGATATACAATAAATAGTTTACAATTTATGGTACAATTAAGTTTTTTTTAAGAACCGATACTACGGCAAAAATGATCGGAAGTGGGAAAAACTTTATTGCACTTGAGTCTTTGTTTTGGACGCGTTGAACATGCGGATGAATGAAAAGCTGAATTGAATAATATCCCCTTTCCCATCGCGTGGGTGTGGATTGCAATTGTTAAAGTCGAAAGCTATCAACGTCCTTTCTTCTGTTGGCCGGATTATGTGGAGGTTGTAGTGAATGGTATAAATGCGAAGGAAAACACTTAATATCATTTAAAAGTTTCTATTCAATTCCTACATTTCTTCAGGAGTTTACTACAAAAAAAAATTAGAAAATATATTTCATGTTTGGACATCAGTGTTTAGCTACTTCAATCTTGTAATATTATTAATAAATTTTAACGAAATTTATTGGAAACCTGGAAATTTGTATAATTAATTTTTTTTACAAAGAATGGAGACAGAATATTTTCTTCAACATTTTTGTACAAAATTTTGGGGTAGAATTAGGAAGAAATTTACCTGATGAAATTCCAAGTGTGAGGACGAAACGTTGTAGGAATTGAATAAAACCTTTGCTTGCCTGTCAATGATCGTTTAATTTAATATTATATAACTCTTAAATCATGGGATAGTGGGATATAGTAAGCACCGTATCACGGACGGCTTCGATTAAGAAGGAACAACGCAGGATCCCAACACAATTTAAATTTCGTTCTGATAAATTATGGATTCCGACATGACTTGAATCAAGTACCTTTTCTCTCAGATTATCGCACTTTGCGTCGTTCTCCCTGAAAGATCAGCCAACCGCCCTGGTCCCAAAATAGCCTTACAATCTTATCTACTATGGAAACACATCCCCCCCACCCTCACAAATGCTATCAAAGAACACAACACATGAAAATACAAATAGCCTTTATTAATCATAATAACTTGAATTTTTTTTATATTTTCAATGGACCCTATATAAATAATGATTTTAATGTGAAATTTATTGTGTTTTATTTGCAGGTCTTCTAATGTTAGGTTTGTATCTGAAGTCGTGTTTCACATTGTGTCTGTTTCTGGCCTTAGTTTTTACTGTTGACATTTATAAGTGGGTAGAAAATGGTAAGAGCACTGTCAGTTATGATAGCATATTCGGTACCCACTTTTCGCCAAATTCATATTGGAACGTTCTATCCTCGTGTAATCAGAGAAATTCGACAATGGCTGACAAATCTTCGTCCTTAAAATCGTCAGTAGGAAATAGTGTCAGTTGGGTGGAGAGCTCAAGCCACGTGGCGCTGATCTGTTATTTGATTTAATTGATTATAAAATTTATTATCCATTACAGTCCAGCTGTTTTACCTCTGAGGTCCGGAACCTAGGCCACTATTTCCTTTTAACTTCCATAAATTAATTGCATACTACTTAATATTGTTTTCTACAAAATGTAAATAATAAAATTTGGCTGTTCATCGGTAATTTTGTCTGCTCTGTAAGATAGGTGTGGCACTTGTCCAGTGGAAAAAAATAACAATCGAATCGTCGCCAAATCACTTTAGGGGCTAAGGGGTTTCGAACACGGGTCTACGCTCATTAACGTTAAAAGTGCAATGTTTCGTTTGGTTAGGAGTGAATTTATTGCTTTCGGCGCGAGTAAGTCACATATCGGTTACGTGTCTCGTGAAAGGCCGAGTCTATTAGCGCCTGTAATGGGAGAGAGCCTCGCATCGCTCGTAATTAGCTGCAAATACCCTCAGCGCCCCCGCACTCGCCAACCGGAACTCATTCACGCGCACTACATCTACATAATGCTGAAAATAACTGCGGACAGCGGGAAACAGGCTACCACTACCTACAATGTCGCTGTCTTCAAAATATTTTTTTTTCTTTTTGGCAAATTTGACATTTATGTTTTGCTGATAGACAACGGTCCGATCGGCTAAAGAATCGTCCCGGAAAATTTTCCTTTACTGCACCTGACCATGGCTTGATGGCCCCTCTGATCATTCACTGTCACCTAGTCTGGAAAAGTTGTGCTTACTCTTCGCATAACTTCCATTACCTTCGACGTACACGTCTGCGCCATTGTTAAAGCGACATGACTGTGGTGCTGTGGTGGGGATAGAGTGACAGGTCTGTGAGCAGGTGAATGTTTTAATTGGACTGATGCAGATACGCGTAATGAAACGACGTGACACGGGCCATACTGATTAATGTCCCACGCAAGGAACGGTTAAACTCTTCCTCGACCACTTTTTGAGTCTCAGTGGTTGATAATCAGCACCATTGCGTCCAAGGAATAAATACCCAACGATCAACAAATTCTGCAACTGTTAAAGCAGTGTTCGTAAAATGTTACTCATTCACGATCAAACTAAAGAAGCTAACTGTTCGTTGTCTACCATTTCATCTCACTATAGATTCTTAAAGTTACTGACACTTGAAAAACTAGATTGAAGCAAACGAAAGAAACGTTTGGACAACGTTAGAACCAATTACAACAATTCGTTGAATCAAATATGAAATTCAAGAAATAAATTAAGTACTTATATAGGGGAAGTCGGGGCGGAACGGAACAATTTTTGTAAAATTATGGAAAAAGAGAAATGACTTCAGAAAATTATAAAGCATTAGTTTATTCTATTACCTACTTAATTTAATATCAATATAACTTAACAACGATATTAGATTTTTGATGAATTTTTAAAAAGAAATAAGTTTCCCGGTCTGTCCCTAACCCAGGGACTGGATGTTTTGTTAATACAATTAGTGCTATAAAATTAAGTGAAATTTAAGAAAAATCTTAACACCTTTTGAGTTTTATTTATTATACTTAATTAGCGTACGTTTGATCGCTTTATCAATTTTTCCTTTCGCAAAACTATTCTTACGCAACTGTGCAGTCTTTGCTAACATTTCTCCACTTTTCCTTTCCTTCTTTTTTTTGGGGGATGGGGAGGTACAGAATCCAGTAACTCATTCTTATAAGTTGAGTCTCCCAGTTTTTTCCCTTTTTTCTTGAGGAACACACAACATTTTGCCTTATAAATTAGTATCCTGTTCCGTTCAGTTTAAGGTTTTTCACCAAGCCTAAGGTACAAGTCGATTTCAACCTCATACGTAACTTATATGTAGCTATAGACGCCTGGTTTAGAAATATACACTATTAGAGTTAAAAGCAAGGAGTTTTGTTAGTTATCTTCTGTCGAAATGCTGCAAAAATTATAAATTCGCAGTTGTATGACGCCATAACTAGAATTCATTCACACGATTGAGTCCAAACTTGGTCAAGTCTCAGCCAGGACTTCAGCCTTGACCAGTTACAGTGTTACACCCCTATTTACTAACCCCCAGCCCTATCAAGTAAACAAAATACCGTATCCCATTCTACTCCGCTTTGTAGTTCCCCTAATTGGCATACAGCTAATTAAATTATTCGAAGGAAAACAATCCCTGTTCGTTAGGGAAGAAAGCCAGTTTCGTTGAAAGGAATAGAGGAAGAGGAACTGGACGTGATAGTGGCGTAGATTAATATCTAAGACAATGGAAGGAAAGGTAAGGCTGAAAATAGAAGCTGAGGACTCAGCTTCGCAGGACCATGGAGATGGCTGTACTTTGCCAGCGGCATTTTATCGATTCTCCTGAAACAGCTGTAACGGATTTGATTGGCATTTGTGGCGCCTAAGCATCCATCCAGATCTTCGCCGTGGGATATCTAACGTCTCTATAGCACTCTCATCTTTCGCAGTTTTTTTTAAAAAGGAAATGTTAATGGGCAATTCAGATCTGATTTCAATCGGTCGAGATGCCTTTTAAGGAAATCGAGGATAAGAAGGACAGGCATTATAAATTAGTTTAAAGAAGAAGATAAGAAAGACACTGTAGCAGGCTAGGCGTAGGAAACATCACTAAGAATAATTTTTACCTTCTCATTTCGCTTGTTGCATTAGTGAATATAATTCCAATTGATACTCACAAGAATAATAATTTTAATTATCTTTTGTTCGAATGAATATTACATTGCAATGAATGAAAGTGAACTACTGGTAGAATATATTTAGTATTTCTGCCAAATTGGTACTTTTTATAAATTAAAAGTATGCTCGTGTACTTGTATGTACCCGTTTCAGGCTGTGGTTGTCTTAATGATATACGAGTTCACTCACTCTGACTATGAATGCATTGAATATATAGCCTGAAGAGGGTACGAAAAAGTACCGAAACGTAGTGCGGTTAAATAAAAATATGAAATACAAAATATGTCTGACGTTAAAATAAATATCTTGTTTAAACATCGGTACTAATTAAGAATGTTGGTGGCCTAATAAATCAGAATAAAAATTAAATAAGCATATTACCAACTCTTCTTGACTTTCGTCCTTACATCTTTGATACTTGTTAATTAGGAGACCTTTAAAATATAAAACTTATATTCAGTTATATGTAGCTCAATTAATTCTCCTACTATCTTCAACAAAAAACTATAAAAAATTTTAAATGTAACAAAAACAAAAAATTACATAGAGCTAAGAAAAGTTCAAGAATGCCGGATAATTTTCGATTTCAATCCGCGATATTTATTTAGAATCGCCATGTGTCAATTAATTCTGAAATCAATCACGACCAGAAGTATGAAGTTACGTAAAAATGAGAAGAGCATAATTTGAATGGGAGTTTTTTTTCAGACAAGGGAAACGACGTCTTTATGATACAAAACATAATGGAAGAATTATTTACAAATTTCACATATCAACAAACAAATTGAAGGTTCATTGAAGAATAATTTCTAAATGTTCATTCAAGTAGTAATATTCTGCAAACGTTATTCTGTTTCTTTATTAATGACATTTTAGGAATTATTAGCATCTAATAGTATTCTGAGTAGCTTAGATGGCAAGAGCACCACGAGCCGAGTGGAGGTCTTGCGTTTGATTCCCGGTCAGGATTTCTGTTACATGATTTTAATTGTGGGGTTTAATGAAAGCTTCCTTATCTTTTTTTATTTATTTCCCGTACTGTGGATTTTATATTTCGTAATTTTGTCATTTACAACTGCCACCGTACCTCCTGAAATAGTCATAGCAATTTTTTATTCCATATGCACGTTGGTAAATGATTAATCCTGTTGATAAATACAGCGTTAACTGATGCCTATATTTAATTCTTGCTTACATATCTGTAGTTGGTCTGTAAAAGTGGCTTGCTCCTTTGAAGAGACCATTCACTTGTCTCCCAAAAACAGACACTGCTTTGTCTATAGATTAAGGTGTAGTTCAATAATTTCTTGAAGCGAGAGATTGTTCATATGTTAAATTTTATTTATTTGAAACAAAATAATGAATTTTGGGAATTAATTAGAAATATACAGCAGTTACTTCGGATATTTCTCGGCCTCATTCCTCTGTTAGGGCTGTTGCTTCTGCTCAGGGATAAACCACGTTTCATCAATGGCCATCAGACATTAAAAAAAAACTCCGTGGAAAGATCCGACCAAGTCTCGGCACCCATCTGTCTGACAGTTTTTTCATGTTCAAATGCTGAGTACATAGTTGGTGACACAATCTTCCGAGATGTCTTTACAATCTGAGTCGCCGATCTTTTAGAATATCATTGTAGAAGTCTACGAGGTTTACGCGGGTTGGAGCGGTTTCAGGGTGTCCTAACCGGGAATCGTCAAAAATTGATCTTCGATCTTGTTTGAATTCAGCTGCCAGCACCTTTACCGTTGAAAATTATGTTGAGCATTCATTAAATGTCGAAATTTAGTCCTATTATAGATAGGGTTAAATATTTTATAATCAAATATCGATTTTATCAACACCCACACTCGCTTACTTTTATTAATTACAACATCCAAAAATTTGAAGATTCTTGGCTTTAACTTTACAGTATGTCATATAAGAGAGAATATTTTATCTCTGAATTGCCGAGATAGTACACAAGCGTCATCTGTTGTGTCAACGACCATTCAGGGAAAATTTCCTTACGATCCTATGAGAACCTATGTTTATCACAGTAATTAAGATACTCGTCATTTTTGTTTTTAAACAACTTTTAATGGCTCGGGCAGGTGATTTAATTTTATCCCAGTATCACATCGGAAACTCCAGGTAACACCTAAAACAATTTGGAAACATTGAACGCTAAATAATCTCGGAACATATAGATACGGAAGTCTTTAGGATTTGTTCAAGCTCACTAAGGTAGTGATGTTAATTTTTATTTGCTTTAGTAATAAAATATCTGGTACGACATAAAAGAATATTGATGGAAATCAGAACTCCAGAGATGTTTGGAGAAAATAGAATTATAAATAAACTTGTAATTTGTCGTTTTACGGTCGATCACTGGTAGCTTCAACCATTACACAACCGAGGAAGGTTTACAATGTATCTACATACTAATTATAGCAACAACAGCTTTTTTGCGGATGACGTGCATGACGCAGGTGAAAAGCAGGGTCGTTCAGATTTTCTTGAAGAATCCAAAGCACGCCATCTGCACCATATATGGACACTCGCTTTCGACCACTCTATCATGCTTTTAGAGGTTCTGCCCACTTTACGAGATTTGGATTTCGATCATTCCAGGCCGTTGGAATAGAGAAGAGACAATTACTAAGGCAGCAGCAACACGTGCGCCCAAAGATTCCTTCCTAGTTCGTTTCGTCACAACGGGTCCATGATCCCAGAGGAACATGTTGGCTAACGGATTTACAAATATCTAATTCTAAGCGATTAAAAATTTCGTCTTTAGAAACAAAGGGAAATTAGATTAGTATTCACGAGAAAAAAACTGATCCTTAAAAATCTGACATGGATTATTTAATTCAATCTATGGTGAGATGTGTCTAAATTGCCAAATTCTTGCCTTCTCCCCACCATTCTATTTTCTCTTGGAACAGTGAATTTATTAGAGAGCGTAGATGATGGACGAAGAGTTCACGGGCTTTCAGTCGGGTGACGAGGTCGTTGTCCACGGCGTTTCCATGACTGACACCGCTATCTTATTCAGGTGGAGAAACACCGTGGCCTAATTACTTCATCACCCGATCGGAATCCCGAGAACTCTTTGTCCAGTGGATTTATTTTCTGAAATTCGTTAAGATTCGGTGAGTTACGCTTCGAGACAAAAGTTTCAGAAGTTCAATTGATTACAAGTACAATTGTAACGGATGAATGGAACTAAGCTAAAAGAAGAGATAAAGGTTGATCTGCCTGTTGGTAGATGAATGACAGTAAAAAACCTTAAAGCAGCCACTCGCATACTTATATAATTTATTTCACTTGGTAGATTTTGGCCATATTCATCCTTATCATCACTGGACTAAAAGACTATGCATTAAAATATCTTTCAAAACTTTTATAAGGTTCTGTGCTATGTACTATCAACAGTTGTGTTATTATCAAGATGTTATTCTACAAGGGCTCGTGTTTATTTTTTAAGATCCGACCATCGCGAAATTAAAATATCAGCTAAAATAAAAAATGTTTTCTTTGCAATATTTAGGCACATGTCCTAGCTACTTCTCTCGGTCGCTGGTCCAACTTAGACATTTGTCGTGGTACCAATTTTCCAGTACCCTTCTCATGAAGTGCAGCCATCTGTGCTTTCAGCCAGTCCTCTACGCTAGTCTGCAGATCGTTGCTAGTGCAAAATACTGTCGTCATAGCCAGCGTTTCATGTGATCAAAAAGATGAAAATGAGAGGGAGCCAAGACCGGAAAGTAAAGTGGTTCCCATCAGAAAGACGGCAGGGGCGTCTTTGTTGCAGTTGCAGTGTGCGACCGAGCATTGCCACGAAGGGCAGTGATTGATCACCCACCATACAATGACCAGATAAGTTACAGATGAATATGGCCAACGATAGGCAGAAAGCGTCCAAGTAAAATAAATTATTTAAGAACACCAGTGACTCTTACATGTTTTTTTTAATGCAAACAACTGAGGAATCGTGAAATCTATTGCTAAAGCTCTTTGTGATTAACAATAGAAATTTATTTCTAGCTAATTCAGTTGTTCACAGTATTAATAACAGCTATTAGTTACACAGAAGGGAGAATACTATAGGGGAACACTTACAAATGCAGTAAACAAGCAAATTTAAAGATTAACTAGCCACAATCTAGCTTATCCACTCCGATTCTGTAAAGAAAATCGTTAACCTGTAAGAATGTAATTATTTTTTACATTACAATAACTAATGTAAAGAGGATGTGTTATAGGATGTAACGTCATCCAAATAAGAATGTGAGGTTTTTATTTAAAAATTGATGAAATTACATGAGTCGAGAACAACTTAAGTATATTTTGTTAAGGATATCTCTGTGTATATCTGCGGTAAGGTATTGTAGAAAAATCAATTCATAGGCAATATGTCAAATATTGTAATTTTAAATTAGCTGTTTAAAGCGGAAGTATTAGGTTCAATTAGATTGTTCTGCTACTTTAGGAACATCCCAATTTTTTCACATTAGTAATTGACATCTACTAAATGATTCTGCGGTAAGCATTCTCACTTTTTAGTGAATCCAACCTGGCCGAGAGTCACAATCATCGAATCTAGAGGGACTTGAATCGGTGCTAAATTAATTTCAGACATGAGGCAGGTGCTTGGTGCAGATAACGTGAATGCTAATAAGCGCTGTGAAATCGCTCGCGCGCGCGTGCGTGTGTCTGTGTGTGTCTGTCTGAGTTCTTGTGAAGCATAACTGGTTTCTGTACAGAACAGTCAGCTTCGTGAGATATGTTTTGGGAACTCAACGACGTATTTACTTCACTCGTTTTGTATTATTGCCGAGCAATTTTTATCCGATGTTGCTTTCAAAGGGGTGGTGGATCGGAAACATGAAGTAGAAGGCAAAAAGTTAGGTTCCCTGAGATGTTATGCCTCAAGGTAAATCGTTCCCGTAGAAGTTTACTTTTGAAAGTGCCTAGTCTGTGCCCCTTGCCGAGTGGAACTAATTGCTTTTGCTGCGGCTGTCCCTTGCGACAGTTTTCTGCAGTGCACCTGCACAGACGCAGGAATGCATCGCATCACCACAGAGCCGTCATTTCTCGTGCAAAATTTCTCAACGTTTACGTCCAATCAAGAACGATGCGTCAGCCTTATTAATCTCAATCACGCTTCTGCCTCCAACAAAATATTGACCGTGTCGATGCCTATTACGACGTGAGCGTATAGCATTAATAAAAGAAATTCTCTGTACAGATAAGATCGACTGTTAAAGTAACAGAAAAAACGTCGGAGAATGGAGATCTGATAATTATGAAAAATCTTTAATTTATAAATAAATCTAAAGTAAGTATTATCATTAGAAACGATCCGAAATTTGACTTGCTTCTTTAGAGAAACTGTCTTAGAATTGCTCCAACCCATTTTTATTCCTCAATAAAATTTAAATTTGTTTTAACTGATACATGTTTTAGTGTGTTTGAATTATATCCCGAATGTTTTTAGCAGGCACCATTTATACTCTACTAAAAAACCTGGGTGCTGAAGATTCTATATTTTTTGTAAAAGGACAGATCTTTGAAGGTTTGCATAATTACATAATTACGCAGGTAATTTTCATAAGATAATGTTGCGTCGGTTTTCATATAAATTACTGGTACTTGTGTAACGTGAAATTATTTTGACATAAAACTCGACAGTTTTTTTGGTTGTCTTCACTCTCCCTACCATGCTGAAATGGGTTGAGATTATACACAAATAGTGTCCAGGGAAACACCGTCAAAGTAATTGCCCCAGAGAAGTATTTATTCCACCGAAATATCAGAGGATTTTTCTTATTTACAAATTTCCGTACCCGCGATTTAAGGCGGTTAGCTGCGTTTAACTCAATACTGCTGATTTGTAGTTACAAAGAACACGTGTACAAAATTTGGTCGAAATTGCTCCACGAGTTTAGATTTGTATGCGAAACAAACATTCAAACGTAAACAGACGTAAACAGTTAAATTAATTTACGAGAATCAGATAGTTAATCCATATATTGTTTTTTTTCACCACTTGTAAATTTAATGAACGTTTCATTTAAGTAACAATACTTAAAAAACATATAATATTGTTTATCTCTGGAGTGCGACGCATACACCACGCCATTAAATTTTTTAAATTTAGATAATTAATTTAGAAAATATATTAAGGTGTATTGAATTATTAAATTGCTTAAAAGAGAGATTACACTTGATTTTTTCCCTGCTGATTTCAGGAAAATACGATGCATCTTCCTCCGGTGTTTGCCCAATCTGTTAGTCTGATTTCCTTGTTGCTGGCCCTTATTTTACGAAAGAGCTATGTGACATTGATCTTTGTCCCTGTTCAACTACGAAGTGTTACTATGTCTGCAATTAATGATGCCTTGCGAGCCCTTCTCACTTGACTTTCATATCCCCTTTGCCCACGTGGTCTAGACACTTGTTTTTGACCAGCTCGCCGAGAAATATGCATCTCTAGGTTTCCTGCGGGGGATTATTAAAGCAACCATCATTTTGAAATACCTGGAAGATTTATACTAAAAGCTCAAGGTAATTTTAAAATTAAATAAAAAAATACTTACGTTAACATTGGGGATATAAAACAAACCAATTTATATTAGCGAGTGTCAGATGTATTTCCTGCAAATTTACGTCATCGTGACTATTCTTAGAGTATTCGTTTATACTTTGTAAAATATTCTAATATGTATATGTCAGTCTTTAACATGACATAAGCTCTTTATGCAAATCAAGGGAACAGCAAGTGATGCTTGATATGTTAATAATATAGCCTTGAATTTTTTCAGTGCTTTCAATCTAGTCACAATTAAAAACTGATCTGAGGACGTCATGGAACCTTAAGCATATTACTTCATATTTCTGAAGGAGCAATATTTCCCACGGCTGAGATTTTGACCACGGTCCCAACTCGCACTAGCGATCTGCATTATTATACTTTTCCGCGTACTTTACCCCCCATAATAAATTATTTCTGGAGATAAGTTATCGACGCGTAACTCAGACAAGTGGGATAGTTGTGGTTTTTCAAGGTACTCGTGAAGCATTATTATTCTCGGAATTACATCTCCTTTGTCCGCAAATGTGAATTTCATGGTTCATTCAGGGGCTATAATGCGAGTTTGAAGACTATAAAAGTTTATGAAAAAAGTTGCAAGCAAACTGAACACTATCAATTTTTCCTTTTACCTGCACGATCTGTCATATAACTTGGACTGTGGCAAACAATTACTTCTGTTACTATTAAAGATATTAGTAAACGTCTCACGAATGCATGTCATTAATCAAAGCTTTAAAATACTGTAACTCACGCCTTAGAGAATATACGGTTGTTTCGCGTGGCCGAAAGCCAAATCCAGTGCAAATTTTCAGTATTTATTGTCTGCTGCCCTTCAGTCCGCTTTTTTTGCGGATATCGAAGTAAGTTCAAAATTATTCATTTAAATCATAATCACTGTATCCGTAATTTCTTGTCGATCTTCTTTATGTTCTTTCGTAATATGCTGAAAGAGGAAATTTTTGTCTTGAATCTTCGTGATATTAAATAAGTAACAGCCTCCGTTGTCAGTGGTTTTATTTCAAAGTTCGTCTCCCTTTTGAGATTTCATTAAGTATAAAATTCAGCAATTCATGGCAGATGGAGTCATGGAGTGAAAATCGTGAATTACTAAATTTTTTACCTGAAGATGGCACCAGGTGAGACGAAACATCGTAATTAGTAACTTGGATTTTAGTCCGCGCGATTTGATTCATGAGTGAGCGATTCAGAGCAATTATCTCTGGGATCGTGGACCGTGCGCTCTGATTCATGAGTGAGTGATTCAAACAGCTAATATCACAGGACCGGAGTGAATCAAAAGTGCTACCGTTCTTTTCTTCCGAGTCAATGATCATACACTTCTTAGATGGAGCTATTTCTTTGAATCATAGCTTCATCAAATGGCACATTTCTGCTATTGTGGCGGGAAGAGGCTCGTGGGATGGTAACCGGACAAGTTATTATCAATTATCTTTCAGTATCGTGATTAAGATACCAAGGGTATCAGGATGCCAGCAATGACGTTTCTGGGTGATGTCACGTTTCGTCCTCTAAGTTTGCAAAAATTTCTTGTTGCTCCTGGAACGTCCGTGGCAGAAATAATGTAATAAAAAATGTAAATAAAATAAACATTATTATACGCAGTATTCTTCCAAACATTTAGGCCAAAATCAACCGAAGTTGGTGATGCAGTGAGAGGATATATTTTTCTTCTATTTTTATGTACGCAGTGAAGTGGAGAGATTTACAGGTCAATTTAACTGACACTGATCAGACTAAGATACACTTCCAGTGTAATGTACCTTCTTCTGAGAATTTTAGTCAAGTGGTAGTAAATATCGGGTAATATCCCTAGATTTTTTGAGTAGTACTAATGTAGGCTTGATCCCTAAACGAGTTTCCTTGAGGCACACTACATAATACGGCTAATTTATCGTCTATGACACCATCAGTCCATACAGCAGACTTTTTATTTTTGTTTACTAATGCCCGAGAGAAATTCCTAAGATTGACGGAAACGTGAAACCTTAATCTGGTAGGCAATTGCATCTTTTTGTGCTGCGACCGTGGATTAAGCCCACAGAAAGTAGGTAAAAACGCTACTGCCAGTTTTCCACAAAGGAATGGAACGGATTGTATTCGTTCGGCATTCAGTGCCTCCAAAATACAAATTAATTACATCGCTATGGTCGTCGTACCGCCAAAGTAGCGTCGCTGAAGAGCAAATAGCACGCACCGTTCCCGACAGATAATGGTTTTCCAGTGCGGAAAATTGCCAACTAACTCCCAGCTCTGTGTTTGCGAATCGCACACACGCGTCTACCAACATTTGTATTGTACAACTTCGGATGAACGATCGAATAATTCCGAAACACCGACAGACACAAGGAAAGAATGGATTGCATGTAACTGAATGACGGGGGAACAAAATATTTTTAATCAAACAGTCGTTGCTTCACATACTTTTATCTCAAATAATGACTGCAAATGGGAAGTAAATCAGTAGATATATATTGACGTGAGATATAATCCCTGCACGACTTGATTATTATCCCGCTTACAAATCCGCAGCCTCGATTCAAAAATGTATACGTTAGAAAAACTTTTTCAAATTAATTCGCCTCTCCGAATACCAATTTAATCCATTAGTCTTGGAAACACGCGCACGCAAGTTATGAATCCAATTACGTAGTTTACATCGTAAACTAAGTAAATGACATTGGAGCTTTACTTTCTACTAGCAGCCCTGAAAATAATAATAACATTATCCAAACACAATTTAGATCGAGGTGAAGCAATACACAACTTTTTTCTTCATGGGCAAGTAAATGTCTGTAAATATCGATGTAGTCGTAAAATGCCGTTCATTAAGAAGGAAAACATATTTGAAGTTCGTGTAGGAGTATCTGTATAATTGAGTCAGGATATGTCATTGTCAAAATAATTGGTACGGGAAGAAAGAGAGGAAGCTGTTGGGTTACGTGAAACTTGGAACTTCGGCGTCGCCGTTGAGAACAGGAGGAACATTTTCAAATTTTCGGGGGCGTCAGACTCCCCCTTCAGAAACGAAACTGCCAGTGTGCACGCCCAACTCTTCTTTTTCCTTTATATATATATAGTTAGAGAATCAGTCGATGGGATGAGATGAAACGCATCCAAAAGACACCGTGACATATATAGATAAACAACTTCCTGGGGTAAAACAACAATTATATATATATAAAGTAAAAAAATTACCATTCATTTTGTATTCTATTAATTACTCTTGCTAAGGTTAATCATTGTAAAAAAGTGTACAAGATTGTTGTAAAAAATTGTAATTAAGGCCTGCTATAGGAAACAAGAAAGCAGACTAAAAATAAATTTTTAAAAAAAGTGGATGAGATGTTTTTAGTACAACAGACCAGGGGTTTTCCAGACTGGATCCTCTTGAAAAGGCCCACCGCAAACCCATAATGTTATTTTTGATTTTCAGAAATATTTAAAATGTTAAACAACATACATTTAATTAAAGTTATTTCAGTTAATTTTGAATATATATGTATAAACACTTGAAGTAATTAAATTTTTTTTTAGAACATTGAAATATTTTACTAATATAGATAATTATAGGTAAAGGTTTGTGATACAAATGTTTTTATTTATAAAATTCACCTAGCTCAAGTTTATCTACGTTCTATGACGTTCATAATCTTAAAAATTATCTGAAACGGCTTCACCGCTTTAAATAGGTTAACCGGGTTTGTACTGTATTAAGATTTTTTTGTGATCATAATACTTCACTGGTTTTACAAAATTCTTTTCTTGCATTTCTAACAAAATAGACAGAAAAAATTCGTTGTTTCATAGAACTACTGAGAATACACAATACATAAGAATATAGCACACTAGAATTTATATAATTTTCCTTTCTTCCCCTCTTATGTTTAAAAAACTCAATTCATTTGATTCTTTAAGTAAATTTTGTAATTAAAGTTAATTAATTCGTAAAAAAACGCTGGCATTTAATTAATTTATATTCGTGTAATTTATTAAATTTCATTTCGATTATATTGTATGAACAATATTTTTTGCTGTATAGTATACATTATATATACAATACAGTATACATAGTATACAATAATGTAATATCCATATTGCTTGTATAAATCTACACCAATAAACAAAATTGAAGTGTGTCTGTGGGTATGTGTATGAAACAGGCTCCGAAACGGCTCAATGGATATTAATGAAAAAATATATATAAGGAAATATAACTTTATATTCGTGCATATTTAATTTCTATAACGATATTAATTTAATATAAATATTCTAAGGTAAGGTTTCTTGGCAAACGTGCATTTGAAACTGCAGTAAGGGATTGCGGATTGCCTATGCTCTTGATCTGTTTATGCTCCGAAACGGCTTTACGAATTTCAATGAAAATTTCAGGGACCGAAACAGGAATTCTAACTTAATTTTTGCGGTATGTTTCATTTCGATATCTTGCAGAGTTCAGAAGGTATTAATGTAAATATTTATAAATCCATTGAATTGCCGGGAAATAGGCGGCGTGAAGACCCACTGCGAGTTAAAAGTCCTATTAGGCGTTCCTATACCATTCATCCCTCTTACTGTTTTATTATGAGCGTAATTTTGGAAGCACGAGAGATAGAGAGGGAGGGTGAGTATTCTTACTCCATCTATTGTTGTATACGTGTGCGGACCTGTTCAAAACCAACTGCGTGTTTTAAAGTTTCCCGTGAAGCGATCGTAAATAAATGATACCGTAAATTCGTTTTTATGACGAAATAAAAAGAGTTATTTCCGTCAGAAAGTTGTCGTGAGCATAGCTAGTTATAAAATAAAAATATACCCATAAATATTTTTTTAAATATCTGATTTCCCCGGGGAAAATGGTGCTTTTTCTGAAAAAAGGCGAAAAAATCTTCATTGGCTTTATTTTAGAAAAGAAACGGGTTTTTGGGAACTTTGTGACAGATCGAAGTCACCTATTATTAATAAGCATCTCTATTTTCAGTTTTTCTCAAATAAGTTATAATTGCTCGTGTTTTTATACATTCATGTGCAATGAGTGGCCTAGAGATGACTTTTTACTTCGTGTAATCTAAATAGATTTTTCGCGTCGTTCGTCGTCACTTAAAAATAGTTTCTTTAGTGATTTATGTAGGAGACCGCGGCATGAGAACTACGAAGGAAGGGTCTGTTATTCTGTAGCTTTCGTCGTTTGCAACGTTTTTCCCCGTCGCGTCGGTCGTGTGCTCTCCTTCCTTGCACTGTGTAGTTGCATATATTGTGGCGCTATTTGCCCACAGATCATCCGCAGTGAATGAGCATCGCCTTGGAACCGGTTTTTCTCGGAGAGACTATTCCTCCGCTTCGAGCGCAATCGACTATTTTCCGTTTCACACAGTTCGTTATTGCGTCATAACTCGTACGGTGTGGGCTTGATTAGGGTCGTGTTAAAATAATCTCACGAAGGTACCTACCGGGCATAAAATCACGGAGCAGTAAACTCTGCATGATTATTATCACAAATGGGGCAGGAGTTGTCGTTGACCCTGAAATTTAACATTCATAGAGTTGCGACGTCGTTTCCACACGCTCATTTGCGGTTGATAGTCCTGAGTTTTAACTGTAGCACAGGTTTTCTGGCGAGATACGATCGGGATCTTCCTTGCAGATTACAGGAAACCCCGGAAAAGGGTCAGTTTATTCCGATTTCGTCCCGGAAAATTATGTTAAAACAAACGAGTACAGTTTTTTAAAAAAATAAATAAAGAAAAGAGCATTTCAATTATTCCTGTTCTCTAGCCTTATACAATCCTATTCACTTTCTATCACACGAAACCAAAAATTATTCTTAAACCTTTTCGCAACGTACTGTGGCAGCACATTCGCAACGAATAAATTCAAATCCCTCATAGAAAATAGCCTGACGCCTGCCCATTGAAATTTCTCCAGAGATCAAGGTACTTTACATACTCTTATTAAAACAAGGAAAACTAGAAACTTCCAGTCGAATGTTTCTCATCAGTCCAAGTCAAATACTCATTTATCCAGGGCGGTTCGCCTTTGTTCCCAGAGTGTGGCATATTTTTCCCGTCAAGGTCTTAAATCCCCAATCTCGCTGAGGAAAAAAATTCTATTCAGGTCAATTCAGACGATTGTCTAGCTATGAATTTTTTTTAAGGGCGTCAAATTGCTACACCGTACTACAGTGATATCCTAACAGTTATCTGCCTCCTTCGTGCTCTTATTCGTGGTCATACTTTGAAGCGTTTAAAAGAGTTTCACTGTGATTTTATGCGGCGTGACGAAGAACTTCTCTGGTTTCCTTGATTAGGTAGCAACGTCATCATGATCTGATTGTTATTGCCATTCTTGCTGTGACACCGGTGGTTCCAGCATCTTGCCAAACCATGGCGCTTTGGACGATTAAAAGTGGCGCATTGCTTGTATTTCGGACGAAAAGTACCTTTACATTGTTTAAATGCGTTGGAAGTTAGAAATGTATTATAAATAAACACAATGAATGGTCAACAGTCAGAAATAAAATAATTTAATTACAGTTCTTTTGGCAAACAGTTCCAAGCCGACAACTGTAGTCCAGAGTTGTCTTCACCAAACGAGACTCTGTCACCTGTAGCAGCATCATTATTTCACTTTAATAGATTGGCGGTTTATTAAAATTAATTAATTTAACTGCGTTTAAGTTATTCCTTTTTTGCCCCTAAGCGAAGCATATTCTATCCTCATATCTATTTACCAACGCCTAACCATGAACATAAGATGATATAAAATGTGCTCGAGTCATATGTCTGTCAAAAAATTGACGATTGGTATGCAAAAGGTTGGCCAACCCTATGAGCGGTGAATCCAATTTATTACGGAACAATAAATACCAATGGAATTGTAATACTGATTTTCGTCTGCGTAAGGTACTAAATCTTAGCTAATATCTTTGTACATTTATATCTCTAATTTAATAATATTTATAAACCTGACGAGGGTCCACATTAGGACCGAAACATGTTTAATTAATTGAATTTTTACGTTATTATTAATTTAATGTAGCTACCATTATGGAAATCCCAGAAGTTTTTCTTATTATTTTCACAGAGAAAACCTTCCATCATTAATTAAAGGATGATCGTACCCGGGCCGAGCCTAACCAAAGTTTAAAGTCGTTTAAATATATAGGGGAAATCGGGTCGGAACGGTTAACTTATTGCTTAACAATTTTTGTAAAATTATGGAGAAAAAACTCCTTATCAAAGTATACAACTACTTTATTCTATAATTTACGTAATCTATTACCAATAAAACTAAAAACAACGAATTTAGATATTTGGTGAATTTTTAAAAAGAAACTTACAAATTGTTTCGTAATGACCGTTAATACAATTTAATTTAAATAAATCTTGACAACTTTTGTGTTTTCTATCATTTGTTTATTTTGCGTACAGTAGATCGCTTTATCAATTTTCCGTATGCAAAGAGAGTTTTTGTAATTGCACATGTTTCCTTTTTCCGTTAATTTTCTTCCTAAATCTAATATTTTTGGGTACAGCATCTTGTAACTCACTATTATAAGTTGTTTCTTCCAGTTTTTCCTTTTTTTTCTTGAGGTCAATATTACATTTGGACTTAAACTATAGTATCCCGTTCCGCCCCGCACGGTAATCTTAGTTTAAGGTTTTTCACGTAGCCTTAATACAAGCAGATTGAAAACTTAATATGCAGCTAAAGACACCTAATTTACGAATATATACTATTAAAGAGTTAAAATCGAAAAGGTTTTTAGATTACCTTCTGTCGAAATGTTGCAAAAATTTTAAATTCCTACGCCAAAATAAGAGTTCATTCACAAGGTCAGTCAGAACTTGGTCAAGTCGACTGCAGGGACTTCTTCCTTGACCAGTTAGTGTTCCACCCTCATTTACTGAACTCCAGCACTATACAGTAAAAAAGGGGTATTCCGTTGTACCCCATTATACCGTTCCGCCCCGAGTTCCCATTACCATATGCATTTCCCTAAATTTTTATTCACGCACTCTACATTTACTGCTACAAAAGTAAAACTAACTCGTAGACAATTCATTTTCGTATCTTCTTGAAAGATCCGTCATTTACTTTTCCTCTCTGTTGGAAGAGCAAACGCCGCTTATTTTCATATTTTCCTGTGAACAATAGAAGGTATGTTATGCACTGGAAAGTGGTTTACCTAATCCGTAACGTAATTTTTCAAGAAGCTCAGCCTGTTGCTTCGACCCGCGGCAAAACGTTTACCAGTGTCATCACAGGAACATTCACTCGCCGGATGAACTCGAGCGTGTGTCATCACAGGAACATTCACTCGCTGGATGAACTCGGACGTGTGTCATCACAGGAACATTCACTCGCCGGATGAACTCGGGCGTGTGTCATCACAGGAACATTCAACCCCCGGATGAACTCGAGCGTGTTGAGTTACCACATCACTAGAAATGTTCAGCCACAGTCCAATCGATTTATTTCGGCCATAGCCTTTGGATATCCCACGTAGCAACAAACAAAGGAATAACAGATTCCTTGGGAACCCAGGCTATGAATTCTTTCCCTTAATAGAACATAATGATGGCCATATATCAACGGAACCCCCTTACACCTGGAGAAGCCCTCAAACGTATGGTCCATTAATTAAAGGCTGCTTCTCGAAACTCTTGCGTTCCGTACAAGCGAACTGAACTACATTAAGCACTGATTTGTTTTGAGCCTTAGTTCTACACTTTATGATCTCCAGTTGTTCAAAAATCGCTTTACGAACATACCAACTGGTTGTTTATAGTTGACTATAGTTTTGAACTTCAAAGTTGTACATCATCTGAATTGTAGACATTCGTGTAGAAATTCGAAGAACAAAATATGAATGCCGTCAGGATTCCTCGAAAAACAGAAAAAAAATTAACTAAATTTTTATCGGCAACTTTGGCTAGGGATGATACTTTTCTTTATTATTTTCGTAATCTAAGCATTAGGTTTATCCTAGAAAATAATTTCCAGGATCTATTCTGTAATATCTGCCGCAATATTAAAGCTCAAAAGAGGCATTTTTGGAACGACATCTACTCTGACGAACGGCTGCCTTCTGCGAAAAGGCTCGTATTTCAATCAGAAATGCACATTTCGAACTGAAATTTTTCAGATGTTCATCTAAGGCCTCATAGTACAAACTGTAAAAATTTCATCAAAATCGGAAATGGTTGCTCGGGGATCGGCTCTGAAAATTAAGCCACATGACATGGAATGACCCATTTCCTATTTTTGAAGTGAAAAAAAAACAATCAAGGAGTGAAAAAACCATTAATTTTATTTTTTCATGTGGTAGTGTATATCTTTATGAATAATAATTATAAAAAACTTGTCGTTATCCTTTTCCCTCACGATGATATTCCGCTTCGCGTCGATAGTCATATTTCATTAAAAAAAATTCATTTCACCACTTCAGAATTTTTTTCAGACCACTTACAGATAGTTTATAGTTACAATAATTTTTTTCTGGCTTCCTTTCCTATTGAAGTATTCCCATAAAAAAATTTCATCAACATTGGTTGGTAAATAAGGAATATATAATGTATTTTCCATGGAAGAACAAATTTCATTTCATCCGCCGATCGAAAAAAAACACGCGATTTCAAAAACTTTAGCAGGCTGTAAAACAAAAACCATTTGTGATAGAGCAGAAATATTTCATATCATTCCTTATATCCATGAAAGGAACAAACATGCCAAGTTTCATTAAAATCTGAGACCATGGATGTCATGGCTGGGTTGAACTGACATGGAATGACCCCAGTGTTAAGTCACTTCCAAGAGATGGCATTCAATTACCTGCTAAAGTAATTGCTGTCTGATGTTCTGTAATACAAAAGGAATTTAGTAAATTTACGTACAAAATAAAATGCCATGGAAAGCTTATGTGGTGGAGTTTCATAAATACATCGACTTCTGATCGAGGAATGATGGAGAGTTGCGGAAGAAGCTCGAGTTTCGATGAAGTACTAAATTTATATAACAAGCAACTGAATCAGAACGAATTCTTTGATATTCAATCCTCGATCCTTGGAAATATTAGTCACACCTTTTCATTTCTGGCTACAAATATTTTATATGACGTTTAAATTTTGGCAGTCCGTGTGGTATGTTTTCAAAATTGACAAGTAACGACGGTTTGTGTCCAGCGTAGCCCGGGTATTTAATTATATCAGCCTGGAAAATTAATTAATTTCACACTAACTTCTTGGTCAACATGTGATATAACTGGAATCGTGACCCAAACCTTTTTTGGGCCATTAAACCCTTGATGGACACACAGCCCGACCCATTTAGCTTCAAATTAGCCGGGATTATGACTGGCGGTACCTTAACCGAGGCAAGAATTCTCCCGGTGCATTAAATTAGCACGCTTACTTAAGATACTAAAAATTCACGGCGCATTACGAGAATGAAAAATACTCACGGTACTTTTAAAGGAGTTAAAAATTATCCAGGTACCCCCAAAGAGAGTCCAAAATAGTCGCGGTCATTACAGAAGTAAAGAAAGATGTAAGGTTCCTGTACCTTAAGGTAGAAAAGTTGGATAGTGTAGCTAAATGTTGCAAATAAAGCATTTATGATTTCCACTGTGCTATTAATTTCGCGTTGCCTATGTTAATTATGGTTAAAAAACGCACCTTTTTCCTTTAGTATATGCCGAAGACTAAATTTTTTTATGGTTTACACACAGTCACTTGTTGAAACGACTCTAGCGGATTATTGGGAACTATGTTATGATAAAGGGGGAGAGGGGGCGCACATATTTTGCCTGAAAGGGCTCTTCGAGAGTCCAACGAAAACCTTCGCGAAGCTGTGAACAACTCATCAACAAAGTTTCAACGGAATCGGTTGAATGATGTAGCAACGCATGCGGGACAATTAAAAATTATTTTCTTTACGATGTAAGGTTATGCGTAGTTGAAAATATATTGTTTCGTAGAACCAATTAAATGGCAAAATAAAAATGCCATGAAAAGCCTAAATGACGGAGTTTTATAATTATAAGTAGTGTTCGAGGAGTGGTGAAGAGTTATTTAATCCTCGATACAATTTTTAGAAATATTGCAGTGAGTTGTAGGAAATAATAGTGAGATTTTCCCTGTAGACTTTTTATTTCTAGCAGCAAACAATTACTTAAAAGTTTGTTTCGACGGCCCACGTGTTTTTTTCGTTTCGATATTGAGAAATAAAGAACGGCGGTTTGTAAATATCTGAACTAAAAGTATCCGCGCCACGAGTATTATCCAACAATGGTGACGTCAACAGCAGTATAAATGAGAGGTATAATGGTAATGAACATATTGTTTGGGGACCTAAAGCAGAAAGCCACGACTTTCCGTCGATATTCCCTTGCGGCCCTAAAGCGATGCGATATAGCTACTTACCCGGAGCTCGGTTGGTCGTAGGACCTGGGTAATTGATCCAACCCCACGCTGGTGCTCACAATGGGACGAAATATGAATGAACCAACTGAACCGGATTGCAGTCTTTTCCACGGTTTCGTCCACTTGCTCCGTCCTGGAATGCACGCCTTGTATTCTCCAAATTTCTCCAGAGAGGATTTGGCAACCAGAACGCTCCGCAGATGTTCTTTCGATTTATTAAACATCGAACTAAACTTGTTCGTTTACTAAACACGAAGACACGACAATTACGACGAGCTTGATCTTGCTGATTAAATTCGGATATGTCATTTATATCGTCTACATATAACCACTTACACTTCCGCGTCGTTTCTGAAGGTCACTAATTTAAATTTTATTAATGAATAAATATAATAATTTATTTAACCCTCTTATAGAAAGACAGATTCAGTGATAAAGGATGAACACTGCAGCGAATGAACACTTTGCATATTCAGTTTCTCATACTCGCATTTACTTGATTAATCTATTCATAGGCAACAACGCCACTTATTATATTAAGGAAAAAATTTTTGCTTCGTTAGGAAGATTCTGTGAAAATAAATTTATTACAAAACCATTTATGTCCCAGTGTAAAAAAAATACTGACGAAATGAACAAAACCCTGTGAATGAAAAGCATTTGTCTCATTACACTGCGTAATAAAACCATTTTATTAACACGAAATATCTATAAAAATAGTACAATAAATGTAAGGAGATTATGATAAATGATTCAATGAAATACCATTTCTTTACAATAGACTAGGTATATATGGCCGACAAACCAACTGTTGATTTCACTATCAAAAAGTCAGGAAAAAAACCAACACTATTGGATGTCATCAGACCCTTAAAAATTAGAAAAGTCAAAATTGCAAGTAGAATTTTTGGCTTCACAACAAATTTTTTATGTACTCGATATTAATATTTATTTAATACTTTTTGTGTCTAGTTACCCAAATAAATAGATGAAACGTAGTATTTATAATAATTTAAAGCAAATTAAACTTGAGCGGTGAAATAATATTATTTTTAATTAAGTCGTAACTTACCCCTTCGACACTATGTATTATTAATTATCACTGACACAAGATTGTATTTTATTACATATATATTTAATTTATAAGGATGTAAAAATGATCATAGCATTCATTACACAGTACTTAATTTCCAATGATCCTAAATAAATTAGACAATGATAAATGGCCATATGATTCTGAATCTCTTGTAAACGTAATAATCACTTTTGTAGCCCCAAAAGGAAAATGAAATTATACGTATAATTAAGTTTATACTCGATGGGAGCATCGATTTATTAATTAATGCTGAATGAATTATTTTTTGTGAATTTTTAAGTAACAGTATAGTTGCAACTTCACAAGCTATTATTCGCAAAAATGTTCTAATTTAGCAGCTAAATTCTTCCTATCAGTTCGTGAAGAATTATTTGATCATTTACACCAGAGTAATCAAAATTACTACTCGGAATGTGTCATGCAAGATGACAGTCCGCAGTCGACTCGGTAGGCCCAGGCCCTCAATGGGCTGTAGAGCCAAGGGGAAAGAAAGAAATCAAAATTACTATCTCAATTATGAGGAAAATAAAATACGTATTTTATTTTTCAGTGGGAATGATACGAGTTTTAGACTTTATAATACATTAATTCTTACCTGCTTACTCAGAAATGATCTTGGTGTTCGCGATTTTGACTAATTAATAGTTAAATTGTTTGGAATAATGATTTCGATAATTCTGAAACTATCTCATTCATTGGCATAATTATGACAGGGAACTTTTAGTTTCAGACCATTTTCCATAAATTTACGAGTACATAGCCGAAAAAGACTATGTTGTTGAAGATATGGATAAAATTAAACTTATAGGGCTTCTTTATTTCTTTCGTCACTGTTTGAAATAACGTCAGAGGAATCAAGTTTTTATTATTGGAGGTGAACTACTGCAGGTGAAAATTAGTTTCTATTGCATATTCGCAAATGAATGCGGAAATATTAAATATATTCGTATACATTATGTTAATGTTGGGATAATTACTTTTGTGCTCAATAACGCCGAAACTTAATGAACCACTGTAGATATTAGGAACTGTTCTGTCGTAATTAAAGGAAATGACGCATCGAAATGACTTTTGTTTTGGCAATTATGATGCAAAAGCGACCAAAATTGTGCGGGCGTTAAGGAAAGCATATGCCGTGGCGAAAAGATCATTGCACATTCTCAGCGTGTTTCTAGGGTTTGAATTGTTTTATTTTTTTGTAATGAATAGAGCAGTTGTATGCACAGGGTTACCTGAAGCCCTCTCAGGCACACATTTGTGGCGAACAGTGTGTAATTACACCCTGAACGTGCTTATTTCAGGCGTTTAAATATACTATTCATCATCATAATCACATGGTTCAGCAGCCCGATATGAACTTTAGCCTCCTCTGTAATCTACTTCCACACTGCAGCTCCAACTCTCCTCCACCTTCACTTAAAACTCGCATTTTTCTCTTGTTTTCCTACTCCCTTGGCTTCTCTGTCGACTTCATAGGCTCATCTTTAACACAATATGTCCTCATTTTCAATCAAATATTTACAATGAATACTTTGTCTGTATATTTGATATTTTCGTCATATGCATGTAGATAAAGTAAGTGACCGTTTTACAGAAATTAGAAAATATTTTATTTAACTCAACTACGTTCCTGCGCATTTTCGTACTTTAATTAGGTTCTTTACGTTGTTCATAAAACTCATTTATATGACTTATTTTACTTATTATACTATTTAATTTAAAAATGAAATACATACAAAACCAAATAAAATGTTCGGCTACAGCACCAATATGATGTAATTTAATATTTCAAATAACATATTTTATGTAATAACTGTGTAATAGGAAAAACAACACTTTTCTTCTATCTTAAATGTAATGAACAGTAAAATCAAATAAATTATCAAACATAATTTTCTGACTTAAAGCTTAAATAATTAAAAATACGGCCAATAAGTCAGCAATTAATTTTATTACTATTTTATTCATCCAATTACGACGTTTCGTCTCCCTTTTGAGACTTCATCAGGATCATTTCGGCCGTAACCGTCGCGACATAAAATTCCTCTCATGCAATCTAATAATCATTTCGACCGAGGGAGTCGTGGAGTGAAGATCATGGATTGCTAAATTTTATGCATGATGAAGTCTCAAAAGGGAGAAGAAACGTATTTGGATTAATTAAATAGTAATAAAATTAATTGTTGATTTATTACCAGTCTTTTTATTTTCATAAAATTTCAACATTCTTTCAAATTTTAACAATAAAATTACCAAACACGGTAACTATGAACCTAATTCCTTATACTAAAATTATACCAAAAATCTCTTGAATTTTTAAAAATTATATCAGAATATAAAAAATAATGGATTAAAAAGATTACTTGATTTTGAGGTATCGTTCTTTAAATTTAGTATTTACAGTTGTTTCCTTTAATAAATTACTTTTTAATAAATCATGTTCAAAGTCTAAAATTTCAACATTACCGCATCATAAATCATGTTTTTCTTCTAATGACAACATGGAAATTTAAAGTTTTTTGATTGCTTTTGTGTAGTTTCAAGAGCACGTTTAGTTTACCCCATGTAACATTATGTAGACCACAGTTAATTTGTCGTTGAACGGAAATCAATGAAGTCGAAAAAGTTTAAATTAACAAAAGAAGGTAGGAAGATGGAATAGTATCACGGATGATAGTTATTAGTCAATTTTGTGTGTATCATTTCTAAAATTAGCCTAGAATGATACCTGTGTTCACTGTATACGGATTTCCCGTACAGTCCCAAACAAATCTGTGATATTTAGGTTTCTATATGACCGAGTGCTTACCATCAGAGTTCTTAGAACTTTGACACTATTTTATATTCCATATATTCTTTGATGACGTTTCAATTTGTTTGTTTCGTGTTATGTGATGAGTTTATACAATGTCAGAGTAAACGTTGGATTTTTATTTTTTATTTTTTTACTTTATTCTCTTTGTTTGGTAAATTACTGACACGCTACAAAGGACCTTAGGATTCTTTTTGAAGAACAAACAAATCACTAACCATCAATATAATCTCGTAGAAGAGGTCCTATTACCCGACAAGTAAAAGGATCATGGCCGAAAGTTTCCAAACCAGAAAATAAGTACTCAAGAAGGGAGAAATATTAACCCTATAACACGTTTACTAACTCACAGAAAATTTGATTAATACTCTGTATAGGTGTAGGTTGTATGTTTGTAATTGAATAAAAAAATCTGTCCGTATTTGACCGTATTAATACTCTGTATAGGTGTAGATTGTATGTTTGTAATTGAATAAAAAAATCTGTCCGTATTTGACCGTATTAATACTCTGTATAGGTGTAGATTGTATGTTTGTAATTGAATAAAAAAATCTGTCCGTATTTGACCGTATTAATACTCTGTATAGGTGTAGGTTGTATGTTTGTAATTGAATAAAAAAATCTGTCCGTATTTGACCGTATTAATACTCTGTATAGGTGTAGATTGTATGTTTGTAATTGAATAAAAAAATCTGTCCGTATTTGACCAAAAATTCAATTCAAAATATTAACAATTTATGTACTTTTTGCTGCCTGTAATAAGATTATTACAATCGGGAGTGAATTGGAGAGGGGTTGATGTTAATAAATTAACCTTTGGTGTGAGAACACTTTTGGTTGGGGGTCGTTGATGAGTGGAAGTTTAAAAAACAATTAGTTTATTGTATAAAAGCGTAGTTTTGGGTCGGTATTATCGCAAAAACGAAATAAATTCCATCGCCGACTCACAAGAACGTGAAGTATGGTTTCAGGCCGAGCTGCTAGGATAAAACAGCTAAGTATGCGTATTGATTATTGGACGTAAATAATTAATAAAAATATAAACCATTATCAACACAACACTGACGTTGTTTTGAATTTGTTCGCACACGTCTTCGTAGAATGAATAATTTATAAGCCCAATGATTGGGCATTATAAGACATTGCAGTATATTTTATCGTACTGATATTTTAACAATCTGATTGACGTGTTCGTAAGTTTCTGTAATGTCAGATGAAACGTTGTGGTTGCCAAGCTTTGTTTATTTGACCAAATTTTAGTTACTTATCTATTTAACAGACATGAAAAAGTGTATTAATATTAAAATAGTTCTATGAGGACCTATTATGATTGTAGGTGTTTAAGTTCTTCTTAAAATATATTTTAAGTTATTACGTAGTATTGCGGTCAATGGAATATTCACCGTCTGGCTGTGACGTGTCAAAATAGTCGATCATTTGGTACTTCGATCCCGTTTGAGCAGCAGCAGCAACGGACAGCTTTGTCATCTTTGAAACGAGACCAAAGGATGAGTGTTCCGGACTGACCGGGGGGGGGGGGCATTTGCGAATTTGAGTGTTTGCCACCCTCTGGGACGTCCCCGGTGCACGGTTTTTGTGCGCCCTGGCGGCCACATGAACGTTAGCGATTTGAAGAATGTCTCTGATCTGTGGGGCCGTTGTGCCTTGGCGTCGGCCTTGGAACCCCCACCTGTCGACCGTAAACACGTACATATGCTGCACTAATGTAGCCCACGTAGTTGCCACATTGAAATTAACTCGGCTTCCGAGCGGACACCTCCCACGCCATCGCACGACTATTTATAGATTCCGCTTGCCGCAATACTTTTCGGTATAACCGAGTTTCCGGAGATGACCATAAAAAAATCTCCTTTCATCTTTTATCCCCCGAACAACTGGCATTTACTGCACCGGGAATAGTAAAACGGAAAAGGGGCTTCAATATGTCGCCAGCTCTTCCTCGAAACGAAATATAATCTTCAGCTCGCGCCGGTACACGTGGAAGTACAGAGAAACGTCACTGAGAATCTCAGGGAACGTGCAGAGTAAATAAGTTATAAATGCAATAATATTATTTCGGCACATTGCGCTAATAGAGGTCTTTTTGATTTATTTTAAATTTCATTTAATTTGATCTTATTAAAAGGGAAGTTTTACGGTTGTTTCTGTAATTAAAATTATTTTTTATATGTTAGGGACGAAAATTGTTGATTGGAAATTTGTCTTTAATCGTATTTTTTGAAGTTACCCGTGATTGGAGAATATTTGGTTTCCCACGTTGGCGAATATTATGTTCTTGTGTGTAGGCGAAGAATCCCAATTCTGTCGCCCATGTCACATACTTGGTGTTGTTCCCATTTCCATATCCTCCTACGGGAAGCGTGCCATGATCGCCAGCGTTCCCCAAATATTTTAACTGTTTTATTGCGACATTACCACAAAGCATCCACGCATTTCGCGATGTTCAAAGAGGTGTGGATGAACTTTGATTATTGAAATAATTCCTAGAAGTCTGTTTTTATAATACAATTGAATAGCTATTAACCGACAATTTTCATAAATAAAAAACTATTTTTAATCAAAAAGATTTTTTTTGTTTAACATTGCTATCTTTCAGTACTTTTCTGTACTCTCTTCCAAATGACAGGTTTTTCTTGATGTTATAAACGTTTCCTCAGTCAATAATATATTTTAATATAACAAGTAATACAAATGGGTGACCGATGTTGCCCGGTAATTCATTCATATAAGCCCTCTGCAGTATATAATTCGACAATAATCTATTTGGCAACACGTGATCAGATAGATCGTCACATTTTTCAAAATTTACCTTTTTCACGTCCCCCTATTATCGAAATCGCACAAATGAACGCTGAAAATAAAATGTTTTATTTAGAAAATCAGATGGAATACCACCGAAGTGTATAAATCGTAATTCAAACAAAGCACATTTCACATTTGCAAAAAAATATTATTTCAAACTTCATAGATCAGTGTCGAATTAATATATAAATAATTCACTTGGTATGCACGGAGTAGATCAGAACGAAGTCGGAAGTGTCAAAACAATGCCAAGCTACGACGCAATGAACTTGCGATGTATTGACGTGCAAATCAATTGCCTGATATTACTCAAACTGCAGGATGGAAAATTGGATTGTATAGTATGTGAGAAATGAAATTTTTTTAAACTATAAAAGAAAATCTGAATTTCGACAACAGCGGCACCAACTGCCGGGTCCAACTACAGCAAGGAACCATTCTGGTGACCCCAATAATGCAACAAAAATGACAAACCTTTCAGCCGGAGTAGAGAATGAAGACGGAACAAATAAATACCGTAGTTTTTTGAATTATCAAAATATCTGCTAGTCGGTCCGTCTTATAGGCTAGTATTTTTTATTATTAAAAGTTTAATGTCGCATTAACTATTAAGGTCTTTAGCGACAACAAATACAATCTACAAAAATTAAACTAATTAATTTACAAATACAAATAATTTGAAGAATTCTGAAATTTAGAGGAAGCGAACCCTTAATCAGCCCTCAAGATTTTTGGCCGTTTAAATAAAAATTTTATTTTATTGTCCACGTCAATTACAGGAGCTTTTGGAATTATATTGCCATATTTATATGTAATAATTTAAAAATAATAAACAGGTAATACAAGGTTCCAAGTATTGGCAGTGAATTCATATTATAAAAAACATCCATTTATTGAGAAGCTATGTTGAGTGGATTCGTATGTTGTTGACGCTAGTTTAAGAGACTCTACTAATCTGTCAAGTTTTCTTTTGTGGGTTATTGGACACTAGATTGAAGGGTTGGGAAGATGTCATCTATCAGACTGCCGTGAGAAGAGAGAGGAGGATTGGCATTTTCCTTCCGAGGTTGTACATCGGTTTGGGTTAACATCAGACTCCGGCGATGGGAAGGTAGATGATGGTCTGTTCTTTGTGGATTGCGAGATGTTATCTTCCTTTCGGTTTGATTTGGCTGGATGGGTTGACTATTGGTTTCGGCCTCCAGGATAACGTGTCTCGCATGATTTAGAGATGTAGCCGTTTTGATTAACAGGCATTCTTTTGCAAAATGGCCCTTTTTTTCCTGCAGAGGTTGTTGTCAGGGGCAAGGAAAATCCTGTAGTTTGTGTTGTCATGTCAGATTAGTATGGATTGTTCAATGAAGAATTGTCCGCGGAAACTGAGTCTATGAGCGAATCGGCGGTCTGTAGGATTTACCCAAATACCTGTGATTTTGGATGATGGGGCTGTTTTGTGTTTTGTCAGCTTCGTTACTATAATATTTGGTATTATTGGGCAGACATTTGACATTATTACCCTGGTATGATTTATTATCAGCGGTCTCTTTTTTTAATTTAATTTTATTAATTTATAAAAACTATTATCTTTACAGATTAGCGGTCTGTTTACTTCACTGACGTATATGACAAAAAGTCATTGTTTATTACGTTTCTTATTAGCTACAGGTAGATATAAAAATATATATTCATTTAAGTGGTTTAAAAAGTTATTTATTTTGAAATATTTCCTTATTGTACCTATTTTTAAAACATTGCCCGTAATTTTGCGTAAAAATTAAGTTAAATGTTTCACAATAAATTCTTCACACTAAAAAACGTGATAATGTTAGAATAATAATAATAATAAAACACAGTAACATATTATATAAGCTAAAAAGGATGATTTAAGTCTGGTGGGTTTCGGAATAGTCGGCAGGAACGTAATTCATTTAGGAGGACCGGTCCATTACACCGAAGAGATGTTTCAAATGAATTTCTTCACTGAATACAGACATTGCAACATCCTTTCCGATAGCAAGATACGAACGCGCGACTCTCAGAATAGCAAGATGGAACGTAACTCAGCTCGGCTGCACCCAACACTGTTAAAAATAGCGTAAAAAGTCATCGTAGTTATTTATAAAATGCTTCAAATATATTTCTTTGTTCATTTCAAATAATATCTCGAAAATAGCATAGGTTCCCAAGCATAAAAATTACGAAAATGTGATTTTTTCCGCATTCAGGCATTGAAAAAAGGAAGAAGTTTGGAGTAAATCATGCGCTGTGAAGACAATTACGCCCTCTCACTAACTACAAACTTCTATGAAGGGGACGAAATATCTCGTCCAGATCAAGGAAGAAGAAGTAAAATTAACAAAGGACGAGTTAACTCGGCCGCGTCAGTTTTTGCTGGACCATTCAGGACGAAATAACTCGTCCGAGTCAGGGATTTAGTTATTGAAGTTATTTGTTCGAGGTCTGCTTTCGAGCTTAAGAAAACGTGTATTCTTTCGTTTGCAATCTTAGAAATGAATCTGACTTTGCTGGGACAAATATAATTAGCTATTGCTGTTAGGTACTCATCTGTGTTGATTTCTGGTACTGCATCTAGGATGGTCGCCTCTGATCTGTCATCAAGTGGTTCTCTTCTGCGGGGTTCTTCCTAGGAAAGGTCCCAGTAGCTGTCTTGGTCGTAAGCGATTAGGCAAGAAGCTGCTCTGCTATTTATTTCTGTCCCTGATTAATAAAACTTGGACAAGTCAGTCACTGGGGCGAGCCTCTGACACTTGGCCGACTGCGTGAGCAAAGACGAATGTAAACACCACTGGCTCTAGCACTCGCCTTGTCAGGACTCAACTAGGGCTAGTATTCTTGAGAAATAAAGAAAAGTTTCTCTGATGAATCCAGACAAATATTTATGTTTGATTCCTCGGTGGGTAGGGAACACTAGGGTCACGAATTATTTGTAGTTCAACAAATTGTATAAAATTTTCGTGAACCTGGATCCACTGTAATCAGTATGTCTGTTAAGTTCCATTTCGCCAATAAAATGTTTTATAAATGTTCGACATGATGAAAAATCCGTAAACGTTTACGGAAGAATGTAAATGCAGGAAAATGATATTAAAGTTATGAGAAATATTTCCTTTATTGATACTGGTAACAAATCCAGCTGTCTATATTAATTTTGAAATTAACCGGTTGAATTGTTACACGAACATTTTATTTAATAATCGGAAACATAAACTGGTTAACCGAGCAACATATTTCGCCGCAGAACTTCATTGAAATTCATTGCGGAAGCTTCATTTATATCAGAGTTGCGTGGATCATCGGCTCATTTTACACGCCGTCAATCCAGTGAAAATTCAATTGATTATTAAGTACGACTTGTATAATTGTTCGATATTTTAATGAATTCCTACAGTGTCCGTAAATTAAAACACCAGATTTATGGCTCTAAACCGCATAACAAATCATTAAAGCATATTGAAAATAATTACAACCCTCACGTTCAACATGCTGGAAGGATGTGCAGCTTTGAATAATGTACTGTGAAATATATCAGTTTCGTATGCCCCAGAAATGCAAATTATTACACTAAGGAACACGCAGTCCTACATAAATGATATCTATAATTCTTATTTCTTATGGATATGCTCATTAAATATTTTATCTTGTACATCATTTTCTTTTTGTTCCAGATGAACAATTTGTAAATTAGCAGTTTAGAAAATATTAGGCTCGAAATGACTTCATCCTATTTTCTAACATCAAAAACTAATTTAATGGGATGAAGGAAGATGTTATCTGTGTGACGTTTCACAGTTCAAAACAAATTTTTTATTTGAGTGAATATTTGAGGCTCATCACCAAATGGATAGATTTTAATTAACATTTTTTGTGATAAATATTTTTCTCTGCAAAAAAGTTACGCCCACTGTGTTTTATACGTGGGTAATATTACAGAAAAAGTACAAACATTCTACGGTTCATTTATTTTTAACTACTTACACTTTCTGTATACGGGGGTGAAATACAGAAGTTGCTCATTTCACACGAATGTTGCATAGATTTAAATCATAGAAATTTTCCATGAATACGTTTTTAGTACGTTTTAATGAATTAAATCGCGTTTCGTAGCTTGGCATTGTTTTGACATTTCGACTTCCTATTGCCGAGTCCTGAAATTGGCCTATTCCGTGTTTTATAATTGCGTATTTACTGAGTGAATTATTTATCCAGCAATTCGACATTGAACGAATTAAGTGTATGTTGAAATAATATTTAGAGAAACTGTTTGAATTACGATTTACACACATATTGGGTGACAACACACGAGCAGATATCTGCTGCAGATCTGATCGGCCGACCAATCGCCGGATTGGAGCGCAGATATCGGTCAGAGCGATCACATCTGTCCAATTGACAGTCGTCAAGCGTCAAGTTTCAGCCAGAATACAGATTTGTCTGCGTATTACAAAGATTCCGAGTCAAACTTGTTACAGCTACGCTAACCCTTCTTTTGAAATTATGCATAATAGACGTTTTACAGTGGCAATTGTTGGTTATAGTGGTGAAAAATCAGCCAGAATAGGTTGTTGTTATTTTAAAAAAATATAATTACGAAATATAAAATTTTATTATTTAATTTATTCCACTGAATCATTAAAAAAACTGCACAGATCTCGTACGTAAGATAAAGTCGGCAGACCTAGAGTAACAAGTAAACATCCCTTAGGATTTAGCGGCAGATTTATTAAATCAGTGACAATATTTAGAAATATTAATGTCTTATTACTGGTATGGAGCGTAACGCGTTTTAAATGCTTGAAAATTTATAACCATACTTGTTTTTTTTAAAAAAAATCTTGGTCGTAAATATTAATATTACAATAGCAACCGCGCTGTTATTGTAATAGTTTGATGCTAATTTAAAGCCATTACTGATTTAAAGAATTGCGGAAATAATTTATTTTGAAGGACGATAAAAAAACTTTGTAGCGTGCTTTTAGATTTTGTAGCCCTCTCTGTGTGTGGACAAGAGAACAATTGTCATTTATAACGTTGGGTACAAATGCGAGTTAATTGGCCATGGGACTGTCGTTATGTGTTTAAGATGGACTTTCAGGTGCAGTCTTTCGTGTAAAATAAACGCACGGAACAAAAGCGCCACGCTGCGGCGAGTTCCGTTAATAATTCATGAGAAGCAGCACAACATTACAAAGTACCACTGTTTACACATTGAAATATAAATACAACTCCAATTCAGCTAAGTTAATACGCTCAGCCGACGATAAATAACAGCCTCGCTATTTAAGGGGAATTTGTTGAAAGGCCGCTCGTTTGACGGCCAGCTAATAGAAGCGAATTTACACTATTATATTTAAATTAATTCGAAAAAATATTGCAATGCCCTGTTAACTAACAGAAACTAAATTTATATTTACACTGATGAAGTTGTGCGTGTGGAATATATGAATTAGTCACGAACCACGAACTTCAAACAAATTCATTCAGCGATTATTAGTACAAATTTTTATTTTTTTCTCCTTGTCCGTTTAAACCAATATTTTTCAGAACGAGAGCAGAAAATTGTTAAATAGCCAACATTTTCCCGTAACCTCTTTTATATCGAAAATACTTCCAAAGTAAGCACGCGAAAATAAACAAGTTATAAATCATATATAACGCAATAAAACACGCGTCCTAGGATTTTGCAAAAATAATTATTTATTTTTGCGTTAAACAGCTTTTAAGTAGTGCAAAATCGGGGCACGCAATCATTTCGATTTATGAATATGCAATGGCCGCTGCCCCGACGTCCTGTGTGATCCATCTAAGGCCGCACGATCGTTCGCTTCTCATCATTCTTTTAATGTTAATTCGCTCTTCCGTTTTTTTTAGTAACATCCCCCCATTTATACTCTTCGACCTACCACACCTCATGTCGTTTGTAGCCGTATTTTCACAAAATTCTGCCGAACGCAGCTCTGCTAATAGCGACGAGGTTTTCCTGGATTTATTCCCCTTTTTTTTCACTCCAAAGGGACTGTACTTACGGACATTCGTTAAACATGGCGTCATTTTCTATCAGGAACGCCTATTATTTGCAAATTTCCGTGAAACTCCCGTTAAAAATCAGCGAGGTTCCTGAGTTGAACTTTGCGGAAATATGAGTAGAAACACTATTACCTGCAGAGAAATAAAAATTAGCAATTAGGAAATTCATCAATGAAGAAAAAAAACTGCACGCCAATATGTCTAATGTATATATACGTATATCGCATACAATTAATACATACACAAATAAGACAATTATTAAAACCGAGAATTTGTAAACCAGAAAAAAAATTAGGCAAGAAATGATATATATGAAAAAAGGTTACTTAAATATGTTAAATATTGTTTACGTTCATGAAAAGGCAATATACAATTATTATGGATTTCATTTAATCAAAACATGTTTCCATCCTCACCTGGACCCTAATCTGTAACAACTAATTAAAATTTATTATCAACTTGTGAATGTTCACGTAAAGACCGAAATTTTTTTTAGTTCTTTTTTTTTGGAGTTAACAGGCTACATGAGGGTGATCCTGAAACAGGCAACTCCCCTTTAATAGCATAGGAAGGGAATTGAAAAGGGGGGATGAGGAAGGTCTTTCAAATCTTATAGAAATTATTTTTTTGTCCGTTTATGGCTGTGAGTGCTAACAATTAAAAGCTTAATAGGTCCTACATGAACGCGAAAAAAATCGTGACACCTTAGAAATATTTACATATATAGGAGTTTTCGATGAAGGCGAGTCGATGTTGAAATGAAATAAACTGTGTGTGAGGTATTAACGAAATTAAGTTTTTTTGAAAGACCCATTTATTCCATTTTAAATAAAAAAAGAATTTAGTTAATAGCTTACACACAAGTACTCTTATTCCATTTCAACATAGACCCGCAGTTATTGAAAACCCCTATATTACACAACTACGCAGTATGAGATTCTTTGTATTTAATTTAGTGTGCCTCGAGTATTTTTAAAGCAGAATGTAGTAAATAGAGTAATTAGATTACTTTACAGTAATAGGGATAAAGACACACGACAACAAATTTCTGTAGAAACACCGTTTTATTACGTAAATTAAACAAATTCCAGCCTTCCAAAATTAATGTGAGCTTTGAACTACAAGGCCATAATCATCTGCAAGTCTATATTTATTAAACAGTAAAGTTAATCCTTCGCGGATAATACCCTGATGCGTTAATATAATTCTTCATTAAAAAACCAATACATATATCATTATTTTTGTAATGAAAAATTTTGGTTACCGAACAATACGCTACTCATCTCTTTTTATTGTTATTTGCATTTATATCGGTAAGGTTCCCGTGATAAGCTTCATTTTAACATATATTTACGATTCCTCTTCTGCGGAAACATGATTGAGAACCCCATTACATATGGAAAAATGAAAAATTCGCAAGTACAGAAACGAAGAAAGAAGTAACATACATGCTTAGAATTGCACGGCACATATTTGTTATAAAACATTAGAAAAAAAAGTAATAAACTTCGGGCTCGTCAGAGTAGTAAGCTGACGTAAGGTCAGACATGATAAAGAAAAAAAAGTTAATGAAATACAACTAATTGTTAAGTCTTATTTTTAAGAAGACCTTTAATATTGTTTGAAAATAGGATTATAAGTAGTTAATTAAAATTTGGTTACGTAAGTATTAATTACAGTGTCCGAACATCCAACGTTAACGCTTAAAAGCGGCTGAGCTGCTTGACGGAAAGTTCCTCCAGTCTCCCCCTCGCGAGGCGAGTCATAAGAGGGCTCTAAATTCTCAATAACGAAATACCTGACAGGTGGCCATTATATAAAGGCTTGCTCCTACTGCGCCAGAATTATGATTGACGGAAATGGACAAGGATTGAAAAATTGCCCCACCTTTCATCCTTGCTTTCCCACGGAAATGTTGTCTCGTGCAATGGTGATGGATACACGTTTAACGCCAATAACTATTAACTTTTGAACTTCGTTGCGCCTGCAGTGGATTCAGATTTATCCATGTTATGCGTAATTTTTTTGTCAGTGGTAAAAAAAATAGTATTTTTTTGTCGCACGTCTTGTCAAGATCGCGCAGAATCCGTGAAATAAGTCTAGATGAATTATTTCACAGAAGAAAAGAATTACTTCATTATAGAATTGTACAGGAATGAGGGCTAAGGAATTTATAACTAGGTTCTTGTAATTATTAATATACTGGCATTGAACTTAGATTCTAACACGAAATGGATTTTTTTTCCCCTTCAGTGTTTGACAATAGCACGAAATTCTTTGGCATTTCTTCTAATTTCAATTGCGACTTCCAGCGGCTTTTCATTCGTTAGATATTATCTGAATACCAATTGAGGCAATAAAGAACAATTGGTTTGTCTAATTAATATTATTATAGCCAGAATTATTAATTATTATTGATTTGTCGGGGAGGCGGAATGAGATGATGCGACGGTAATGTGAATTCGTAGCAAATAGAACGAAGTAAAAAAAAGGATGGCCAACTTTTCGAACAGTAATAATATGAAAGAATTAGGTCAACAAATTAAACGGCCATAAAGTCATAAGAAATTTGAAAAAAAATTGTGTTTTGTTTCTTTTTGGAACTTCCTCCCAGTTGGTAATAGTCGTGATTCAACCAATTTATTGGTAAATTTTACTTAATTTCTAATTTCTTGATGTACCAAAATAAAATTAGAGCTCTGTCACAGAAGTTATTTTCCGCAAAAAGTAGACAAATTATTATTTTTATTTCATCATCCATGTTCCAGCGGATAATACACAGATTTTCGTTTTTATGGCTATGGTTCTCAGAGTTCTTCGTCACGACTGCTTTCTCATTTCTAAATTTGTTATTTGTAGTTGGCCTTCGTTACATTAAGAGTTTTACAGTTCTACCATCCCGGCAATTAAAAAACTCGAAAAACGAATTAATTCCACGCAAAATAGTGTCGTTTAGCTTCGACACACCCTTCAAATGGATTTGTGGCGGGATCGAATGTGAAAACATCTGCATGAGTTTGGTTTTAAAGTTGATTGGCAACAGTGTTGATTCGGATTTAGTCTGTAAGTCTTTGCAAATGGGAACCGATTTCTGTCGTCGAATAAAATTCATGGGACTTTGTCGCGTTATTGTCCACGCAGCTGTGCTGCAGTAAGGGTTTGGTGTCGGAAGCGAAACCATTTGACAGAGTTTGTGTCTATTTTTCATTCGCTCAAATGGTTCCAATTTTAAAACTATTATAGGTGGGTAGACGAGGAAATGAGAGGGAAATTTCACGGTGGCAACGTTTGGACCGAGCGGCAGTAGGAACGCTCCTAATGGCATAGACCTACTTATTACAGTCTGTTTCAGTCTATGAACGCTATTTTTATTCCTAGTGTAGGCTAAAAATAATTCTGGTCAGTATCATACGAGAATACGGAATACTTTCTTTCTTGCGTTTCCATTACTTCGTTGTACCTTCCATTGCTGAAACATTCATCAAAATAAGTTTCCGTTATAAAGCTACTCCGTGGCTATTCGTTCCACTGGGAGACTTAAGCCTGCGTTAAGTACATTAACCCATTGTGGACTGAACAATGAAGCAACAAATTTTCGAGCCCTCTTGTTCCATTTATCTTGCCCGGGTTCGTCCTTTAGCCTCCCTTACAACGATAGAGGTTGGGTTCTTCGTGAAAAGGGCGAAATTATTTTATTGTATCATTGTCTGCGCGGGCTCGGTAATCCCTTATAGAAACTCATGTGTTTTACCTCTGCATTATGCTCAGCAAAATTAGATGTGATGAAAAATGAAACTCCGCTTTAGACGGTAAGATTTATATTATTATTCCACTGCTAAGTTCTTCGAAGATGAAAGAAAAAAGATTCAAAACTTCGTTTTTGTAAATATCAGAAGGGAATAAATAACTAAAATCTAGTTTGCCATGCTTTAATTTCCATTTGCTTACCAAGGCACGTAAACCTTAAACGATATTCAAATTAGTTAATTTCGAGAAACCACATTTACAAAATAAAATGTATGAAAAAGTTGTCGTTTCACTAAGTCAAACCGTTGACGGTTAATATAAGTAATAATTGTAAATGAATGAGTTTATTACTGCAAATAAGTATGTTTATGCACTTTGTAGGAGATATATAGCAAAAAGATTCTAAATTAAAAAAAGTTGATATTGGACGTTTTCAGCAGACAACAGCTTAGGAGTACCCTAATTAATTAATTCAATAACAATGTACCAAATTATACAGTATAAGTTTAAAAAATTGACTCTGGAAACAAATTTCAATCGTTGTACAGTTAATATTTGGCTCTGTTAACTAATGAATAACTGAACACTGGACTAGGCTTTGGCTGACGACCAACTGTTGATTTGACAATGACTTCCTACAGAACGGAGAAGTCGGGAAAATAAAACAATTATTTGTTTCCATCTGGGGTGCAATGGAACTGCTTTAGCTGTCAAGGAACATCGAAAATATTCCAGACAGATAAGAACACAGTTATTTGTTTCCATGTTGGGTCCAATGGAACTGCTTTAGCTCTCAAAGAACATTGAAAATCTTCCACTGTTCCAGTCAGAAAAAAACAGTTATTTTTTCCATCTGGGGTACAATGGAACTGCTTTGGAACATCAAAAATATTCCAGACAGATAAGAACACAGTTATTTGTTTCCATGTTGGGTCCAATGGAACTGCTTAGGTCTCAAGGAACATTGAAAATCTTCCACTGTTCCAGTCAGAAAAAAACAGTTATTTTTCCCATCTGGGGTTCCATATGGAAACTAATCATTAAGTGGGGGAAAGGGGTTCATCCTAAGTAATTTTTTGAGGGAAGCTTACAAAGTTAAATCATATTTCAGCATTGAAGTATAGTGAAACCCCTTGGTATACCACGGAATCGGATATTTCAAAAATTTATTTTTAAATAAAATTTTATTAAATTCGCGGAGCTCTTGGGTTAAAATGCTTTATTTATGTTGTTTAGTTATTGTCCAACTTATTCTCTACCCCCCGTCAAAGAATAAGAAATCATCACATTCCACTACATTCTGAAGACGCCGACGCGACTAATGATTCCACACCAAACGTTGAAGTTAACGAAGTCGTAGATAAATAAGTGAAGAGATAGGAGACTAATGGTTCTTACAACTATCAAATAGTCTGCCTTAAAAATCGTTTTAGACAAGTTCGTCAACTTAAATTGAGCGCGTTCTTAGTGTAAAATATAATTGCTGTTCCCTAATAGAATTGTTAATTAAAGTTGCTATGTTTACATTAATTACACGGTTAATTCTCATTTACCTGTTCTTCAGTATAGAATTTTCGTAGTACCGCGGGTGTGAAAATTGTCTCCGGAATCTCGCCGTTTTCACTGTTCTTTGTATTGGATTGCAAATGAGTCATTTATAGCCTCGTTCTTCCCCATCGAGGCGGAGTTGAATTTCGGTGAAATGTAGTAGATTGTAATCGCCACATTAAGTTGATGTGATGTACGATTCGGTGAAGATAAGCTAATTCTCCGTCCCGATGACGTACTGTTATGAAGAGTACGAAACGTCGGATAAAGGATTCGTTACAATGGAAAGCTGGTGTTTCATTTCCTATTGTCTACTTTGTAACCCTTGGGTTTGTAGGCGGGGAAGGAGGAAGAGTGGATTAGTGAGCCGTTGACAAGTGCATCGGCCGCACGATAGAAATCCATTTTTTTAACTCTATTGTAGTGGCCGTCTTTGTTCTCCCGATTAGGAAATTCCTTCCCCTGCAGGTGATTATACCTCGTTAATGATGGCATGAGTGGGACAGTCCGAGTCGCTCTCCCACGCCATCTCTCTCACTCACGTCTCACTGTTCTCATACGCGACGTTTAATGAAATATGTATCGCCGCTCGTACCGTTAATTAATTACAACTGCATCGTAACAAAGCAGCTTCATTTAATTACCCGCCGCTGATTGCACGCTTACGTTCGTTTCTGCGGCATGCGTAAGTAGCCATTGTTAGTGTGAATTATATGGACGGCTTGACACATTAATCACCGAGACTTTCATTGCTTGATTTATTTGCAAGCGCCAGCCTTTTACGCGCTTACAAAGCAGGGAAAGGAGCATGTCTGATGTTTGGATTCGGACCGGCGCGGCGTTCCGTGTGCTCCAAACATCAGACTACACCACGAACGCAATGGATAAGCTAATTGGATTTAACAGAAACAGGTACGAATATCTAAATCTTAGATCTCGACGCGTAGATAAGTATTCCAGGAGGAGGAGGAGGAGGAGGACCGCAGACTGTCGTTGATTGATTTCGTTGCCATGTCCCGGTAAGAACCAACAATCCCGGTGCCAAAAATTCTACACAACACATGCTACATTATATTCACAGCAAGCTGTGCGCCCGGCGTTGCCAGGATACTTTTATTGGACCGGTACTGTCAACCGGTATTTTTATTCTTGTCACGACAATCAAATCATTCAATCATTTCTCTCATTTCCGTAAAATTAATCGCCAATTGAAGAGACCCTCCTGAAGGAACGAAGTTTACCCTCGCGTCATTTTATTTAACTCTGGAATACCATTTCGGATTTGTTTACTGGGAAAAATGCAATGGCAGTATGAGTCTCGCGGACACACCTCCAAATGGTATTTCAGGATGAAAACGCGTTAACTTCAAAAACTTCACGGACCTGCGCGCGAAGCTTGAAGTATATATGAAACAAATGTAAAGAAAAGGAAATCCGCCACCTCTTCAATAAAAACTATATTCTCATTATAAGTAATGTCCTCCTATTTACTTACGGGTAATATAAGTGTGAATTTTTTGGAAATCGTTGCTGAAATGTTCGTATGTGGGTGCGAAACGTGGACGAAAGGAGCTCCGGAAAAGAAAAGAATAGAAGCCTTTGAGAAATGTGGTGCTGTAGGCGAATGCTGAAAATCAAATGAGTGGATGGAATCACTAACGAGGAAGTTCTAAACAGAATAGGGGAAAAGCGAACAATATGGAGGACGTTGACTAAGAGAAGGAATAGATTAATAGGCCACGTTTTAAGACACGAGGGTCTTGTAAAATTAGAGGCAGGTGTGCAGGGTAAGAACAGAAGGTGAGGCCGAGGATGGAATAAGTTAAGCAGATTAGGGAGGATGTGGGTTCTGATAGTTATAAATGAAATGAAAAGCCTTGCGCAAGATAGGTTAGCATGGAGGGTTGCATCAGACCAGTCTTAGGACTCAATACCACAACAACAACATTTAATTTTTAAATTTAAAAAATACATAATAAAATACATTTAAATTAAATAAAAAAAATATTACTGTCCTTACAAAACTTAATAATATCTTTTTGATATTCATGGGAGTTCAAGATGGATTTATTGATGACATGGTCTATATTGAAGGCAGTATTACACAGATCACATGGCGGTGGGATTGATCTGTCCAGTAGTGGCTGAATTTGGAGTGTCCAGTTCTTATTCTGGTTATGGCGACCTGTTACTTCCTTCCAAAATCTGTGTTGTTACTTAGATTAGTCTCTGACTTTTTTGTGAAGTTCACCGGATTTTAAGGTTTCCCATGTATTGTACCATGTATTTATCATCTTTTTACAGGTATGTTTCAAAATATCGTTCAAGGTATGAGATCTTATAAGCGCAGAGTTGCAGTCGTCCTTTGTGTGTTAAATTCGTTTGTGGGGTTTTGAGTGGTCTTTATTATTCCTGGGACCACCTGCGGTCGTTAAGACAGTCCTCTTAATTCAATACAGAGTAACCACTCTTAAAGGCTTTATTTGTTCTTTCATTTTGACTGTGAGAATATGTTTTAAATTATTGTTGGAAATGAGCTAGCAGCTTCCTGAAGGTCCTCTGGTTGCTGCTAGTGTCTTCGCTGTAGTGTATGTAACCTTATGAGAAGTGTGTGATGTGCAGGTATCTGGGAGTGGCGGGCGTGTCGGCCCCGCTGCCGCAGGCGGACACGGGCGCGGGCGCGGGTGCGGGTGCGGGCTCAGGCGCGGGCGCGGGTGCGGGCGTGCTGCCTGCGGACAGTCCTCAGCACGCGGAGGCACGCGCCTTCTGCAGCGCTCTGCCCGGCCTGGTCCAGCAGCAGATCCTCGAGTGCATGGACAAGCCCGCGGCCATCCACTCCGTGTCCGACGGCGCGCGTCGCGGCATCGCCGAGTGCCAGTACCAGTTCCGCAACGAGCGCTGGAACTGCACCACCAAGAACAACGACCAGAGCGTCTTCGGCAACATCCTCAAGAGAGGTAAGACCACGTCAACTCCCTTAACTCAATACACTTGTACATACTGTACCACTTGTATTTACTTAAATGAAGAAAGTAACACAAATTAAATGAATTATTTTACCTTTAATTACGGGGCTTTTACAATTTACTTTGAAACAGACATTGCTATTTTCACTCTCACTCATGAAATCTTGGAACAACTAAACAAAAAAAGATACCCATTAGGAATTTTTTGTGACTTATCCAAAGCTTTTGATTGTGTAGACCATAATATCCTTCTAAACAAAATGAAGTTTTATGGAATAACAGGAATTTCCCAAAATTGGTTCTCCTCTTACCTAACAAATAGGAAACAGAGGGTTACATTAAAAGACTCTAACTCTGGACAAATTATTAACTCAGACCCCAACAAATAAAGACTGGGGTTCCACAGGGTTCCATTCTAGGTCCATTGCTCTTCTTAAAATATATAAATGATTTAATGTAAAAAACAACTTTATATAATTAATATAGCGTGAATAAAACCACAGAAAAGTTGTCTCAATATATTTATTCTCAGAACGTTTCGGCCATAGCCATTATCAACTGTAATTACAATATATATACCAGATTATTTATAACATGAAGGATATACTTTTACAATTGGCAACAACCACATTATTCCATTTACACATCTATTTACCTGGATCTTTCCTCTTAGCGTCTTCTTTGCATGTACTATCACACAACCATTGCGCTTGTTGTCTTCCGAACTGAACCACGTGTCGTCATCTGAACTATTACCGGTACCTACTACATAAGTCAGCGCAGCTACTACGCTAGTCATCTTTCTATTATAATAATTATATTAATATAGTTTTAATATATAGTATTAATATAGTTTGCATTTATTATTGAGACAACTTTTCTGTGGCTTCATTCACACTATATATAAATGACTTACCTAGATCCATAAGTTCTTCTAAAACTATACTTTTTGCTGATGATACTAGTATTTTGGTTACAAATAAACAAAATAGTCTGGAAAATGCTGCCAGTGTTACATTAAACCAGATGCTTCACTGGTTTTCAGCCAATGGCTTGTCAGTCAATTGTGATTGAGCTTCATGCAGTTTCAGACTAAGAATGCCAATTTGAACTCAATAAAACTAGCAACAAATAATTAAGAAATAACTGAAGTTGAATGTACAAAATTTTTAGGTATATCCATGGACAATAAATTAAACTGGAAGGATCATATTAATATTCTCCTACGAAAACTAGGCTCGGCAACCTTTGCTGGACTAGTAAAATAAAACATGTTATATAAATGTTTGTATAAAAAAAGGTTGCAATCTTTTATTTGAAACAATATTCATAATTTATTTACTAAAATTTACTAACTATTCCTATTACTCATATTGTTTACCATTCTATTCAACTATATATATTATACACTTATATTTTTTCGCTCTTTAGTACACATATCGGTATAAGAGATGAATATTTCCGAAAAGGATGAAAGCTTCTCTGTTTTATTATGTCGATTATTGTGTATTAAATTACAAACTTTATTGATTTAATGGAGCTCTGAAATAAAGTCTTTTATGAAATAATATTGATTTTATTATTTCTACAGATGTGCATCTGCCCTGTGGCAGTTTTCATGTTAAAAGCAAACAAAAATTTACAGACATCTCCAAATTTGAAAATATTTCAGTCAGTCGGTATTCGGTGTATTTTATATTGTTTATAAATACTTTGGTATTCTTAGGAAAAGTCTATTGGCGTCACATTCCAGTCCCTTATTGACCAGTTTACAAGGGAATATTTACCTACATTCCTTTATTTTATAATGATGGTCGATTTTAGCGAATAATGTGGGTTTATTGAACGCCCCCTTATTTCTTTGCATGGCTGGTCATCAGTGTAAGGCTTATAGTCTAGCCTTTTTCAGTCCTTCAACAAGTGTTTCCCGTTTAGTAGCGTACTCGCAAAAATTTAACAAAGCGGTAAAAGTCGTAACGGACGGAATCGTGAGAGTACGCTACACACGTTGTTAATGATTTTCTTTTTTTACCAGGAAATGCATTTCCGCAGCACGTCAGTCTAATCCGATTACAGGGCATCACGAATGCCCGTCTTCGATCGTCGGCTCTAACTCACGCACCTCCCTGATTTTCTTTTTTTCCCTCAGTTGTGTGTGTGAAAATGGTCGTCCCTCGTGCGCTTGTCGACTTCCCACGCAAATCACGATGAAGTCCATTCTGTGGGAGACAAAAGGCTGAAAGCTGCGACCGGTACTCAAACCAGGGCTCAGTGAGCGTGGGATAGAGGTTGTGGCTTTCAAAGATATGTAAAACCTCGGGAAACGAAACGAATTAATGTTAGAATAAGGCCATATCACTTTTTCACTCCCCTTCCAACTCAACATCAAGTGAAGTATTCCTAGAATTTGTTCCATTGGAATTTTTGTTGTGACTTAAAACATTTACGTATAATTCAAATTTTAATTTTTCTGTATTTACAGAAAATTGTTTTACTTAGACTCGTTTACAATTTCTTCAACCAGGAGCGCTGTACTATTATTTATCAAACAAATTACATTTTTATTTATAAGATAAAAGCTTTAATATTTAAATTTTAACTTTATACACTATATATAATAATGTTGGAAATAACATTAGTTATACTAATACCACATATTCTCAAAATTCTCACTTTCATTTCTCCTTATTATTTTATTTTCCTTCATAAAGAACATCACCATTTTTCAATATTCAAACCTCCTTTCATATTAATTATTTTTGTATACAAATGGTTGCAATCTTTTATTTGAAACAATATTCATAAATTATATACTAAAATTTACTAATTATTCCTATTACTCATATTGTTTACCATTCAATTCAACAATATATAGGTATATTATACACTTATATTTTTCCGCCCTTCAGTACACATATCTGTTTAAGAGATGAAATTTCCGAAAAGGATGAAAGCTTCTCTGTTTTATTATGACGATTATTGTGTATTAAATTACAAATTTTGATTGATTTTATGGAGCTCTGAAATAAAGTCTTTTATTAAATAATATTGATTTTATTATTTCTACAGATGTGCATCTGCCCTGTGGCAGTTTTCATGTTAAAAGCAAACAAAAATTTACAGACATCTCCCAAATTTGAAAATATTTCAGGCCGTCGGTATTCGGTGAATTTAATATTGTTTATAAATACTTTTGTATTCTTAGGAAAAGCCTTACACTGATGACCAGCCATGCAAGGAAATAAGGTTGAGATTTTTCCACCCTGATGTTTCAACTCCTCCATTTTTATTCATTGTAGCGCGCCACTTCGGTGATTCAAAAATCATTAATAGCCTATATGTATTTATTAAATCTACAAACGGGTAGATGCCCGGTGGCAGATACATAGAACTTAAACAATAATTAATAATGTGGTCGTAAGGACCATATTTAACCTATAATTAAATATATAATTATATTCAATATAAATAAATATATGTGGAGTCATATTATTAGAAGATAAGTTCTTAAAAACTAATATTATTGTTTATGCCTGAAAAAGAAACACTGGAAATATATTTCACTGTAGTATATTTTTAGAGATTTCGGAGCACTGATCACGTCTACACTACACTAAACTTACATTAAGTCTAAATTTTCTTTCTGTTAGAGGAATTTTTTCAAACACTCCTGCAGGCAGATTGTTCCAGTCATTAATTGTCCTATTTAAGAATGAGTATTTTCTAACGTCTGTTTTATAGTGCCTTGTTCGTAATTTAAATAAGTGATCACCCCTCCCGTTCCGAGTCGATTATTTCATTCTATCTCGGATTCCCTGCCAAGGTTTTTTTGACCTGCAGAAAATGTGTAGCCTCTGTATTATTTTTTCCCTGGTCTTCCTGTCCAGTGGAACTTCTGGACGGTAACGTAGATTAAGATTTATTTACTTTTTGTTTCCGAGGAACAGCTAGAAAATGCCAACTACAGTTCGTGGAGCAATGTAATGTGTTTTAGAGCAGTACTTGTAATGATCGTGAGTGCATACGAGGAAGGAGCTGTTTGCTTAGAAGTCATGTGGCATACGGGTCACACAATTGCTTTCCATTCATATTCACCCTTCTTCCTTGTGCCCTGAGTGGCTACGCCCCGGGGTTTTAAATCTTCCAATCCATCAATCAACCGCCCTTTCATGGGACTTTCTCAATCAAAGTACCTACGGAACGTGCATTCACATATCACTCCCTTCTGCCACCCTAGCCTAAACGCTGACGGTAATTTTACCTAGCGCATTTTCCGCTTTGTTATTAGGATTCCTGCCTTCTCAACGCTTATGTGACTGATTATAATCTGCAACTGACGTATATATTTTACCTTCCTATGCACCTTTAAGAAGCAGTCATAATTTAATAATAATCACAATTATTTTTCCAAAATTGTCAGTTCATCATTTAAAGGAGCTTCCGCCACTCCCGGACATATTCATCAGAAATCAAAAGAAAATACACAGTACGATTCATCACAGGACAATTTACATTAACTTTGTTAACTTTACCTCAACTCGTGAAGCCAACTACGAGTCTCTTCCGTCGGCTTTAATCCCAATTATCACTCGGTACTATTCTTTTGCACGTTCATTTTCACAAGAACATAATCCTCCTTATTTTTATTTTGCTAAGTTTCACTCATGAATCGAAATTACTCAAATATTCCAGTTTAGTATAACGAGCGAGGTACAAACGTTTTAGCGCAAAGTTTGGTACGATTATCATAAACCTTTATTTGCAGTCATGAATTTAAAAAGAAATTTGCTTTACATTGTGCTTTCGCCGCGACACCTTTATATTTATCTGTTGTCGAACATATCAATCGTTAAATAAATTTGCTCGCAATTTAAAATAGCCTTTAAAGACTGACCATTTATTTTCATCTTACATATATCATACTTTAAACGTATCGACTGAAGTCTTTCTAGTGTCATCTTGTAACGGCCCTAGGCGGTAGACATTGCAGGCGACTAACTACGGCGGCCAAATTTGGTACAATGCAAAAAAGAATCACGAAAATATTTTGGCAGATAGTAATTCATCCAATCACTGTCAGACGAAAGAGGCCTAGTTTCTTTCACTTCAAAAAAGTAAGACGATCCAGTTGATTTTCTTAAATTCATTACTTCTACGAAAATTAGGCAGTTCTTAGGAGTACCAAAATTTCTAAAAATATCTTTCAGGATCCTCGATCGTCCCTCTGTCCTCCTCACCTCCCAAAACGGCAATATAAAAAAAATCAAAATAAAATCGCTTCGTTACTCACTCCGAAAGTCTGTAACGAATTTCTCTTAAATTTTTTCAAACATTTGTTAAAATCGTCGAACCTGTTTAAACTTCCTAAATTTAATTTAATACATAATCTGCCACTTCAAATATGACAGGACTTTAATATTAAAACGGTTATTCTCTTAAAAATTCATAAATAATATATTATGAGTCGGCGTACAGTCATCGAGGAGGTTGTCACCACAGACATTCAAAATTATGCGCGCAACAAATTACTGGTTTAAATTAATTAAAATAGCGAATTCAATTACTATGTTACTAATTCAGACAGAATTTTTTCTTATTTTATGTAAAAAATTAGAAGCTTAAAAGAGGATGAGAAGGAGAGAATTGTAAGACAGGAAATGAGTGGAACACGTGAAGAGAAAGAAGTAACGAGAAAAGATAATTGAGGAAAACAAAATTGAGTCTATACGATTACAAACTTGGTGACAGAGTGAGTAAAAGATTACAAGTTTCCGAAATTTTTTTTACAGTCTTATGGATGTAGGCTTTCTCAAGTATGCTATTAACTCGTTTATATTTAGCTGTAAGTACCGGGGTTCTAAGTACAATCTTCCTTTTACGTATCGGTGATCGTGGTCTTTAGTCACGAGGGAACTTCGCTGCATAGTGATCATCCAGGTTTCGCGGTTTCCGTATTGCAAGCCATGTGAGTGCTAAGAGGGCTATACCGCTATTTTTGCGAGGCGAGGCGAGGCAACAGCCTATTTCTGCACGGCGGAGGGAGGGGAATCCCGTCACCTGGAAAATTGGCTAATCTCGCGAACGACCCTCCGCACTCGGCCTTACTCATTCGGGTTCACGCAAATCATCACGGAATCACGTCACCTACAATGCCCAGCAAGAGAAGTTGACGTAATGCGCGCGCTTCATTGCACAATTGCCTGGGTGAATAATGGAACGAGATGGTCAAACCATTTTAAAGTTAAATAATCAACATATGCAAGCATGTCTACCACCGAATTCATTTAATGTATATCTTAATCAGGAATTTAAAATTCGCCAAAAAATTGCTCAACTTATTTTGAATAATGCCGTAAAGTAGCTGAAATGTTTTTAGCGACTAAAGGAACATATTTACGCACCCTAAAATATAACGTGTAAAACAGTTGAGTGATGAATAGAGAAAAGAAATACATTGTTTAAATTACAACTAATCATTAAAAATATTTTAATAGTATGATAAAGCTTGATATATTATACGAATCATCAACAGACTTCTTATAATTCAAATTTCTTTTATTGATATTAAAAAATATTTAACAACACAACGTTTCTGTAGCTATAATATTTACCCTCTACAGGTTTGGGTCCTGATGATAGAAACGTTTGAATCTAGCTATGAATATGCCTTCTTTGGTTTCTTCGGAAACGGAACATCAAACTTACCGAAACGTATGCTTTTACTTATCGTACACAATACGGTTTTATTATCCTTAACTAAACAGTATAAAATTAACAATTGGTCAAGGGAAAATACAGTGTCTGAATTACTAATTTAATTTGGATAGAAAAATCTCGACCGAACAGGGGACGACCGGTAGTTGATCCTGGGGTAAGGTCGTATACAAGGGATGGAGAAATCTCGTACCTGGCGAGAAAAAAACTCTTATATCTCGCAGGTAGAGCTGCGCTCGATTCTCGGCCCATTCCAGATTTTGTTCATCATGGCCGTTTAATTAAGTTTCATAATCTGTTTTGACTGAGCTCCTTTGAAAGCATTTATTCTCATCTAAATTTAAAATTTATTTGTAATAAATTAACATAAAATATATCCATATGAAAAAGAAGTGGCTTAAGGAGCAAACAATTTAATATATTAAATTACAAATTTATATATTTTTTATGATTTATAAAAGTTATGTCAGTTTATGGGCCATTAAATATCTTATTTTTAAGAAGAGACGTTATAATTAAATATTAATACCGTACTTTAGCTGAGTTAGCTAACTATGAGTTGAGGTTGAAGCTTTGCTCGCCGGCTGATATAAAGAAAGGAACGAGAACGAAGTCGGAATAAGTGCTCAGTGAACCATTGAACACACTTTTTAAGACGTGGAGATAATCATTAGAATATCGTCCTGAAGCACCGCGGAGTGAGGAATTGAGATTGATTCTTCCATAGTTATTTCATAACTTCAGGAAACAGAAGTAAATTAAATTAAACGAGTCGTTGATAAATTGATGAATTTATAAGGTATGTGAATCGAGATCTCTATATGGAAACGGAATTATTTAATTTCCTTCAAGTAGGTCAGAATGCAATTAATGAGGCTATAGAAACTCTAATTGCGTGTGTGGAATGTTATTTACGTCTCGTCCAGTGGGTTCCTGCTATCTCTGGCGACGTCTCTGCATTTCTCTTTATTATTATAACTGTTGATTCTCTCAGAGATTTCGTGATGGACACGTTTGAAATCGGACACTTCATGGTATTGGCTTAGTTAATTGAATCTAATCCCACAGTCGGTCTCACTCTTCTATAGACAATCAATACTCTCCGGTAGCAACGGTTTCAGTACAAAATTACGAAATTTTCTGTTTTCGGAAACAGGTATTTTCTATAATCCGGAGAAATTTCTTTGCTGTGATCTTCAAGTAGACTAGAACCTGCGAGGAGACGTTGCAATGTTCTGTTATGCAAGTGCTTATTTCTATCCTCAAATTTGAATGGTATTCAAATTTATCGTAATCATTGAAAGGCTGAAAAAATTGTCTCAAGCCTTCTTGTTGAAATTTCATAGCGAAATGATTATAAGAATGGATGTCGGTCGAGAACGCCGGAGCGTCGAAGATTCACTGGAAGCCCGAGGCCCCGTATCTTGTTCCTACGCGTGAGATTGAGTTTCTCTTGAGATATGTAACCTTTCAGCACCACTACTCTGACTTGCAAATACAGAAAGCGGAAAGAATGCAGCAGGTGGCCTTTCTTCCATGTGTAATAGGACCAGGGATGTCTTTTGGAGAAACGTAAACTGTACGGAAATATCACCTGCTGAATTCAATTTGATATAACGAAAGGGGAAAAAACCTGCCTGGGATACTTGGGGCGAACTGAAACTCTGGATTTCGTAGGAAAAGAAAGCTAATGGGCAGGAAAATCGGAGCTGTATTACCTTCATGAATACAACTTGTGCTGTAACATTTGCATACACTGCCATTTTAAATTCGATTATTTTTCTTCGTCTAAATTAGGGTTGAGATGTTCAAAGTGAGGCTCCTACGGCTGAGCTGAATAAATTAATTCAGATTAAATAATTTATTTTCCATTATTCTTCAATTGACGATTTTCCACCTGACACGAACAGTTTTCTTTTAAATTTTACTATTTAATTTTTGCTCCCCTTCTTCGTCTAAAAATGGCACTTTCCCGTGTATAATTTCGTTACTTATTCGGCATAATCCCAAAATAACTTTAAAGTGTCAACTTCCGTCTGTACGTAATCAGAGCACATTTTTACCAAAGCAGATTGACTTGACAATTATCTGCTACGTGAAAGAGTTTAATTACACGTCGTACTGGCAACATTTTGAAGTAAAATTTTATTAGTAGATTTTCAATGAAATTTTATTTTATGTGTAACTTTACTCACCTCACAGACTAATAATATTGTAAAAAATATTTCTAAGTCTTTCTTCTGCTTCGCACAGATTGGATTAGTTTCCTAATTCCACCGCACAGCGCTAGTGCAAAAACTTGGCATACAGTTAAATACCTTACTGTTGCCTTTGTAATATATTTTGAATGGTCAATGTAGGTTTCTGAGTGGTTCATAAGGTTTGGACCCTACACAGTTTGTTATTATGACGTAAGATGATGCACCGTTTGTGGACAAATTGTTGTAATCTCGAGTAGTTGCACTGATGAAAATAAATATTATATGAAGTTGGGTTTGTTTTCGTATGACGAGGTCAGGTGGTCTGGCGAGTGTGCGCGGCGTCTTTGAGAAGATTGCTGGTCCTGCGTGTGTGGGCGGCGGAGGCGCACGTGGCCTTCATCTCGAGTCTCATCGGACACTATTAACAGCCGGGAAGCTCAATGAATTGGGAAGGACGTGGCTCTCGGCTGAACTGGCTCTAGGACTTGTACGAACCACGGAAAACCCAAATTAAGGTAGCTACTCGGACGTCAAACACAGGCCCTGACCAGCAGGCAACGTGTCATTAAGTTTTTGTACTTCCCGGGATTATATCAAGCATTGGTTCCCGCTCACAAGGTTTTTCATTGAGTAGTTGAGAAAGAGGTGCACCTGCCCTAATATAAGGGATTACACTGGTTTGCAAAACGTGGGGACGGAATCCACCGTCATGAAAGATTCGTGCTGGACGTCAGTTAATTATCTGGCCAGTAATCACACCGTGGTCTGGTCCCAGAAACGTCACTACACGTGCATTACAACGCAACTGCAATGAGACAATTCTTTCCCAGCTGCGTGCAATGTTGCCACCTCTCCGGAGACTGGTCTTAATGTAAATCTCCATGCTTCGGTGTTCCTTCGGACATAATCCAATTTTATTCCAGAAGTGGTAATTTTGGAATAATTTATTTTTCGTCTCGAGTTAGATATACGCGTTTACTCTTTTGTTCGATCTCTGTAGTCCATAGCGTCGCTGGCTGAGATCTGCTTCTAGCCAAAGGAACCAGATATAATCGAACTGATCGTCGTGGTCAAATTTGTCGTTAGACGTTTTTAACGCCTAGTGGAACATCTATAGCAAGATTGACAGACATTTAGAGACAGTGACGATTACGGGTAGAACCTGGTAAAATAAATATAGGTTTAGACAGGATTTAAATAAAGTTGCTGTATGGTGAATACAAGAAGTTTGGTGCGGACCAAGGCTGTGCTTGAACTATCCTAGAGTAAAGACATTTCTAGAAGCGATATTCACCATTTGTTTTAAACACCAACAGTAATTAAGACTGTCCAGACTATAGATTAACCTATATGCTGTTGTTTGGGGTGATTAATCAAACGGCTCAAGATGGTTTCTTCCATGTTTGAATGTCGTACCATCCTTGTTCCAGTCCTTCCGACTGAGTTGACGTCAATGAGCAATAAGGTGACGATGCAACCGCTTAAACATTTAAGCGTTTTATCATACGCGTCTCTGGAAGAAGTTCCTGTCACAGCCGAAGCATATACGTAATATCTCCCATCACAACCGAAAGCAGTTATTATTATTATTATTATTTTTATTACAGGTGAAGTTTGCTCGCATGTGTATGAAATCAAGGATGACGGTCCTCTAGCCTGAGCATTGCCAGCCAATCACAGCTGCCTAGTTTGTATTTCCGTTGGTGATCGCAATTTTCAGCTTCTATTCTAAAAAATTGCTGGAGACAATCATTTTGCAATGACGTAAATAATTAACACCCCTATACAAAAAATGTATTAGTATTAGTGAGCGGTTTTAGTAGTCTGTACTACCCCTCGAAGTTTTTCCCATTACCAAAGAATCACCCTGTATGATTGATTTCAAAAGTGCAAAATAAACCATTTTCATCCTTTTTGTGTCAGCATATATCATAATACTTTGAGGAGGTAACGAGCTAACCATTATCCCACCTAGAAAGTCTCTATAGTCTGTCCACTATAATTTGTCATTCTACTAAACAACAGTTAAGTATAAAATTGCGAATTTGACTTATACGACTTTCCAACATTCAACAACTAGGTTTTTTGGGTTAAGGAGGGGTTATGTGGGACTCAGACCGAAGTCTCCAACCCACTAAACTCCCACCTCCATTATTTTTCAGCATGCCCCATTACCTCTATTACATGCATTATTTTTTACTTCTTCGGTTTTTTTTCACAGTTTATGTAGTATTTCTCCCTACTTTAACAATATTTTTATTTTATGTATACTTATTCTATATTAAAATCTATTGAATGTATAAAGCGAGTGAAATATTTTTGGTATCTTGTCACAAGCCCATTAATCGTTATTGGCCATTTGCCTCCTGCTGTTTCTATTTTCTTAATTAGGAGACTTTTTTGTGGTTTACTGTTTGGTCCCCTTTCTTACCGCTGCATGTTGATTCTTTTATTATATTAAAACGGTGTAGATGCCTTAGTTTTGCCGTGTCCCATATCCTGAGTTCCTCAAGTCTCCTGCGACCTGACAGCCGCATGTGCCCTACGAGTCGAAGTAAAGAACATAAAATAGTTTCAGTTCGAAGGACACGGTGTGCTGTTGATGATGATTTTATTTGAAAAATCTCTAAGTATTTTACTACAACATTAACAGTAATTTAATATGTTCGTTATTTTTCAAAATTTATACATGTGAAATGGGATGATTTCTTAAACAACCCTATACATAGTGATTCTCACTTCTCGGTGAGAAATAATAGATTTATTGTTGTTTCCATTAGTCCTCGATTGAGGAAATAGGATACGTCATACATTAAAAATGAACAAAATTAGATACATAATTAAAGACAAATAATCTTAAAGTAAATAAATAAAAATGAGCTGACCTTGGAGGCGAACGTCAGTTTTCCAAGTATCGGCTGCCACATTATGAAATTTATATTCGTATCTTGTCTCAAAATACTAAAACTGAAGTGAATCGTTTTATAAGGCTAACCCGGCGTTTATTTTGAAACGTGTTAGATTTAGATTTATTGTTGTTTCCATTAATTCTCGATTGAGGAAATAGGATACGTCATCCATTAAAAATGAACAAAATAAAGTACATATTTAAAGACAAATAAACTTATAATAAATTAATAAAAGAAAATGCACCTTTGAGTTTTTATTTGAAAAATCTTTAAGTATTTTACTACAATATTAACAGTAATTTAATATGTTCGTTATTTTTCAAAATTTTACATGTGAAATAGGATGATTTCTTTAACAACCCTATACATAGTGATTCTCACTTCTCGGTGGGAAATAATAGATTTATTGTTGTTTCCATTAGTCATCGATTGAGGAAATAGAATACGTCATACATTAAAAATGAACAAAATTAGGTACATAATTAAAGACAAATAATCTTAAAATAAATTAATAAAAGAAAAAGTCAATATAAACACAACACGGACACACACTGGGAAACACAAACAAGCACACACTGAGGAACACGCAATGGAGTTTTAACTACTTGGAGCTCTGCGACCAGGAAACTATCCTTCCGTCGTAGCTCCAGGGAATACATGAAAAAAAAAGAGCAGAAAAAACTGAATAGAAATTTTAAAGATATGTGATGTGCTATTTTATAAGGCAGCTCATTCAACACTTTTTGAACACTTGTTACAGAGCAATGAGATCGATTGACGAAATCAAATCGTATATTAATCGCGGGGGCGACATTATGAGTCAGCTTTTTTTTTAAAGAGTCCGACAGGCGACCAAGGTCATTACCGATATCAATTGTGAAAATGCGTAAAGCTCGATTTGGGAACTCGGAACTGTGGGAGTTATCCTTCACTCGCATTACAATCCCATATTTGTCAAGTGGTAAATGTCAGCATTCGCCTAATTCCGTAGGGTAATGACTACTAAGTGGCTGTGTGATAAATCTGTTTACTTACAAGCTGAACCTAGTTGGAGGTGACATTAAACGAGAAGCGGAACGGACGGAATGTCTGTGTGAACGTCGAGGAGCTTGATTCGTCTTTGGGGACAGCGAGTTTGTCCGAAGTCTGACGAACGAATCCCAACGGTGCAAAAGTCCTCCATGTGAGTAATCGAATCTGGGTTCAGAAGATAGGAATTCTGCACCCCTCCCCCCCACCAAAATCCCCCCGTGCCCCAAACACAAATCCAATTACGGCGACCCGTGCTTCCAACAAATACTTTAATTTAATTCAACGTTACGATGGGGTCCTAATCAGAGTTGCAAGAGTTTAAAAAATATCGGCCAGGTTGGGGGTGGAGAGGATAATACTTGCTGTTCGTAATTAAGTGAAATGCTACGTTTATATGGAGGGAACTAGTATAATTGGCCGCAACGAGAAACAAGTCAAAATGAATTACCAGTCGTAAGAACGTGCCTTGCAGTGGAAACAATTCATTCAGTTTCTTTTAATTGTGTGTACAGGAAGAAATACCTGTATCAATCTGATCTACCTAGCCTTTAGTCAGTATTACGTTTAATGAATATATAACACGTTAAAACATAATTCGAAATGTTTTTTTAAAAAAATTATAATCTGAGAAGCAAAAAAGTTTTACGATTATTTTATGCAATTCGAATTGAACAGTGTATTGCTTAATGAAATTTGTATCATCCGTTTAGTGGGGCGAGAATTAATGGAGAGTTTGTGAGAAGAGGAATTAAAATTTACCATTTCAGTTTCTATTAATGGAGTCAATCAATGACTCTTGAGATATTTGTTGCTTGGTAACCTTCGAAATATTTTCCTTCGAGTTGATTATTTCTCTAACCTCGAGATTATTTCGGAACGTCAGGTTTAATATTAATTTTGATACTCTTGCACGATTGTGATCTATGAACCACAAATTCTGAAGCAGTGTTGGAGACGAATATTGTGCTGCATAACATTGTTCCGTAGTTTATTACAATTTATTCCTTTTTCTCACTTCTTTTAAGTATAGTTTCGTTTGGGTAACATACCTGCGCTTCACTCATTCCTATTTTTTGCTTGTTTGTGTTTCCCAGTGTGTGTGTGTGTCATCGTGTGTCCTTGTTGTGTTTATATTGACTTTTTCTTTTATTAATTTATTTTAAGATTATTTGTCTTTAATTATGTACCTAATTTTGTTCATTTTTAATGTATGACGTATCCTATTTCCTCAATCGAGGACTAATGGAAACAACAATAAATCTATTATTTCCCACCGAGAAGTGAGAATCACTATGTATAGGGTTGTTTAAGAAATCATCCCATTTCACATGTATAAATTTTGAAAAATAACGAATATATTAAATTACTGTTAATGTTGTAGTAAAATACTTAGAGATTTTTCAAATAAAAACTCAAAGGTGCACGGCAAAAGTCTATGTGGTATTCAAATACGTCCCACACTCTAGCGAACATGTCCACGGCTGATGTTATGCTGTTCCTATCCTCAGAGGCCAGTGATGTTGTTCAGAACGGCCGATCCATCGTCGAGGAAGCCGACGCCTATAATTAAAAGACTATGGCACTTACAGGCTCCAGTGAAACTCAGTAAATCCTTCAATTCTCTACAGCTATGATTGTTTAAAATCAGATGATTCTTTATGAAATACTCTGTACTTCGGGAATGAAACAATTTCTGTGACTCCAGCAAAGACCACGCTGTTTCTCGTGTAAGATTGATTTCTTTGAGAAATACGACACGCCATCAATTAAGTCCATAACGACTGAGAAAATGATGTCTTAGTAATCATCATTTTTATATTTGTTTTGTTTGATTCGATGCGTCACAACGGTGTAACGGATTCACCCGCTTGCATGCGTGAAGCCGGTTTACTATTCAACCCTCTCGACCTCTATATCATCGTGGAGAAAACGTAAATGCGGCTGATATATAAACCAAAAGGTAACAGGGGGAAAAATACTTGTGTAACTACGTGCAAATGTGTTAACACTTTATTGAAGTTTCGATCCTTCAGCACTGTTGCAGGAAATAGTCTTAATTCGCAAAACAGCTGTTTATAAATTCAGGAAAAAAGTAATTTCGGCCTTGTAAGAGAAGGTTTTTTATTGGTTAGATAAGTGTTCATACTTTCTGTATCCCCGAATAGGTTGTGCTTGAGTATTTTACTGCTAATGGTTTCAGTTACATTCCATAGTTCAAGTAAAAAATAATACATGCAATTCTTAAATGAGATGTAAATGTTAAACTGTCTGTATGATGTGCAGAAATGTAGCTACTCATTACTTAAACATCTCATTCGTCATTTAACTTTTTTTTTTTTGTTAATGGAAGGTTCTCCGTATTTATCAAAACTGTTCGTAATGAATCGTAACAGTGCCATTGGCCGTGACAAATGAAGTGTCTCGTTCCCTGCTTTTCAAATAACTCCGTTTATCGCAAGCACGTAATTTTTTCAGATACACGCTTAATTCGTTACAGTCCTTTGAACTTAAATGCACCGATTATCACTCATCACTCGTCCTTCTGAAACGCATTCCCTTTGGCAATCGTAAGTACACACTGGCCGTCCGTGGCGGTTGAAAGTGGTTCTGTTTCTGTCAGGCATAATGAGTTTGGGCAGATCGCTGGTCCCTGAGTTACGTGATATTGCCTGAACGTCACAGAAGCTGTCATTTTCGAGGGAAGGCAGAGATCTGGAGCTGGGGGTCGCAAACGGAAAGTACAAAAATAGAGGCCTTTCTCGGGAAGAAGCACGTTCACGGTGACCGAGTCCAGGGCCGTGGAGCCATCGCGGCTGGAAGTCTTTGTTCCCTTTACAAACAAAATAACCAAAAATCTGAACATTGAAAAAAAACTTCAGCGTTCAACCGGTTGAAAGTGATTCGTTAAACGACATAAACCATGCAAATATTTTTGATTGAGCCTAGAAAGCCTGTTAAGCTACACAAAAGCTGTTCTGGCCTAATTTCCTCAAGGAATTTATTTAAATTTTTTTAAAAGACTAATTTTTACTTACTATGATAATAATTTTCCCTAACCAAAACTATACTTCAATTTTGATTTCAAATTTATTCAGCATTATCTTTCGGCATTGCCATAGTATACTACAAAATTAAAATACAATTTTTTTAAAACGTCACAATTTTTTTTTATGGAATTTGTTTAAAATTGTATCAATATAAAAACTTTTTTCATGATTTAATGTTAAAACTATTGTACATATCCTCATGTAATTTACTATATATAATTTTTAAATTCCTTCATAGATTGCATATGATTCGAGAATTTTCTGGCCTACACAGAGCATATATCGAACTTCCGAGTTGCAGAAGTTCAATAATTATTTTGCTCATAAGCTAACCAAGCACAATCGGCAACATACAACCGCAAATTGTCGAAAATTTACATTGAAAATCTTTTTCCAATGAGTCCTGATCTTGTAAATTCAGCCACGTCGAAAATTGAAAACGTCAAAAGTGTCGATATTAATCGTAATAATCAAATCGACTTATCAGATCTTGTAGAATGAGATTTGATAAGTGAAAGTCCAAAATCAACAATTTTTTTTAAAAAAATTATAACTCTTAAGTTTTGATTTACTCTAAAACTTTGGCGTAGTGTTTGGATATATATTCTCTTTCCTTTCTGGAATTCATACCATTACCGTTTTTTGAAAATATAGATTCAAAAATCTTTTTGTAATATTTAAAAAAAATTGTATTTGAATTTTGTACGTGACTATGGCAATGCCGAAAGCTGCTGATTCAAATTTTAAATCAAAATTAAAGCTGTTCTGATCCATGTTCGCACAATTCTGAGATTTATGCACATTTTTCACATTAGTATGACGCGACTTCAGGGAAAAGAAACGAACCAGAATGGGAAGAATTACATATTGTTATGCGATTGTGGAAGATCATTTGACTGATTTTCGAATGCGATACTGCCTTGTCGGGATCAGTATCCGGTGAAGTATTACCTGGAAGGTAGCTGCGAAGTTTCTAAGCACTAATCCCAGGAGGAATATGCCAAAATAAGACTTCAAAGGATCGGACAGAAAAGCCGAACCCTAGCGTATGGGAAATAAATGACACTACTTAAAACGACTACGCGGGGACAAATGATAACGGCAGAAAACTTTCTTTCGTAAAAGCAGCTATCGAGAACTGGAACAGGTTATCTGTGTCCTAACAGTAAGGAAACGCTGACTTATAGTTTTTATCCCAATGGTAAGGCATTTTAATACAATCATTTCATTGCAAAATGCGCATTCCTCTGGAAAACATCACAATGACGTGAGAAACTTCAACGTTTTCTAACACCAATTAGAAGCCCTTTTTAATACTAAGATATTTTTACCGATCCATTAACACGCAAATTATTAATTATTATTAGCAAAAGGTTTCTGAACATATTTGTACACTTATCAGGCTATGGTTCACGTGAAACGTTTCCTCAGTCAGGCTATGAAGCTTACTTGTTACGTTATACTGATTAATTACGTACTTTTAGTTAGTGCACACGATACTATTTTATTTAGCTTAATAAATCAGATAGCTGTAAAATATAAAAATTCAAAATGGTGAAAGGAGCAATACATTCAAATTACAAATTGATATCAAAAAAATTAAAAAAGTTATTTTATTTCAAATGCCGTAAGGAACAAGTAATTAAATAATTGAAATCACAGTTTCATAAAAAATAATCTTTTAAAAAATTCTCGTAAACAGAAACCATATTTTTCTACCCTACGTGTTGTAAACAACAAGCACTTATTGACAGCACAATATTAAATTGCAAATTAATTATGAACGATTTAATGTTTTGAAATTAAAATTGCAAATTATGAATATTTGCGGAAAAATTTTCAGATTAATAAAAATTCGTAAATTTAGTTTCTTTCTGACGCACTTGGGACTCATGAGCAACAAATTCTACAAAAAAAACACGTTATAACTGAGAAATGATGCTCACTTTTTTTCAAACTTAATTAATAATTTTTAACTGGTTCATTTTTACATATAATTAGGTTAACATGGCAGCGAAATTTGTCAAACGATATCTCAGGTGGCGCAAGGAACATATGGTATAATATTTAAAATCACAAATGCATATAAAAAATTAAGGAAAAGGGAAAACCAACTGTATTATTCTGTCTTTAATTATTGTAAGGATTAAATAATGAATTATCAACATTACAACTTCATTATCAGCTCATAAATTCGTTTTGAACAATACAATTTTTCAAACCGAAATTACTAAAAAAAGTATGAAAAACAAAAGCAAATTATATAAATCTCATTAATATATGTTTTCATTTTCATTTTAGTTAGAGTAAATAAAACTACAAGGAATTTGCTTTAATACAAGCAGTTTCGAGAAGGATCATCCGATTTCAAAAATTCATAACTATTCATGTAATAAACCGATCTGATTGAAAAATGTACTGGCAAAAGGAGAAATCTCGATATTCACGTGGTGTAAATGACAGGTTTCCTTGACCGGCCTGTACTGAACAATATAATTCAGCCTGACATCACTACACGCGATTTTATTCTCGTGGGGGTTTGTAAGAGTCACTTAATATTCCTCAACTTCCAGCAACAATGGTCGAACTGCGGAACAGCATAACAACAATCGTGGGAGCAGTAACTCAAGACATGTGACCTAGTGAGGGGGCGAATTTGAATACCGTACATCTAAAAATACTTTATGTATTTAACATTAATTTTCTGTTTCATTATTTTTCGAAATATATTCATTTCAAATGGAATCGTTTTGAATCACCCTGGATATTTTATTTGGAGAGAACTAATTTCTGCAGTTGGACGTGAACCTGTAAAGATATTTCTGCCTTTCAACTGTCTTAAAAGAAAACAAGCTTATTACGCGATAAAAAAATACATTTATAAATCTATTATTGCGATTAGTGGAATTTAATTTGAATGGGGGCTACTTTGTCACAAGTCAGTACAACTTATTTTAAAAAAATACCTTGGCTTTCGCTTTCGTTTGGTCTTTGCCGCGTGAATTAAAAAAAAATCTGGAACCAGAAGAAAGCAGCCATAAATGTTGTGTGGTATCTACTTTAGTTGTTTATTTTGTCTGTTTTCGAATAACCGTTATAGAATTGTCTATACATTTTTTTCCGGTATGCTAACACTTGGTTGAAAAATAGCTTTTCCTTAAAATTTTTCCTACTGTATATCACAATGGCGTTGAAACAATTCCCTTATTTTTTTAAGTTTCCAGTGCCGATGAATTTAGTTGGATATCGTACAAGTACTGTATTGGGGTTGAAATCGACAACTTTTCTATCGTTTCTGTACTATTATAATTTGTTATTTTTGCCACAATAATCGCATTTTAGTTTTCACGAAAAATAAGGGTGAATGTTCGGTAATTAGTGAATTTAATGACCTCAGCGTCCAGAGAGGTTCTAATCTCTTACTCTCCCTCAAAAGTTGCAACCCGAGTCGTAAGGTACAATTTTTCGTAACAACTTTCTCGTTCGTTCTGAAACCAAGCGAATGAATTCCCAAAGGAATCGCAAGGTAACAATAACCGTGAAAGCTGTGTGGAAATATTCGCAATGTCTCGTGTCAAATTTACGCTAGACTTTTACGGCTGCTTTGACAAGCGTCGTAATTCAGCTGTAACAGACAGAATCATTCGTGAACGTCTCATCTCTCTGATTACTTGTTTAGAACTGTCACTGCGGTTCAAAGAAACTCATTTTAGTCTGTATATGTGTATACTTTTCCTCAACGTTAACAGTTTTTATAACGTAATCAGCGGTTTGACCTTTTATTTCCGTGTGCAGATATAAATAGGAACTGTGGAACGAGTTGAGAATGGCTACAGTTGCATGACGAAATATTGTCGGCGTTATTATCATTATAATTATATTAAAAAGCGTTGTCTTGAAAGCAAAGGTAAATTTAAAATCTCTGAATTTGTTAAACAGAATATTACTAAAAACAGAAGCAAGACAAAAACGTTCATGTATTGTATATTTCAGGTATATAGTAGATACAATATTTTTATAGAATTTAAATTCGGCTTAAAAGGAACGATTTTATACAGAAATGGATTTCGTAGACGTTTATGTCAGGGCGCGTAAGATAAGCTTAAATTCATAAGCTTGGATCGTGAAACCAAATTATTCGGAAGTATTCCCCAAATTTAAAAACTTACGAAATAATGCAACAGTAGTTAAGGGAATTTAAGTTACAAAAATCTAATTGCAGCTTACAGACGTGATTGAACTGTCAATTCCAACCAATAAGTATTTTTAGATTGTTGTATCGTTTTAATTTATTTTAAAAAAGGATATTTTTAACGTTTTTATATTTTGTTTACAATTCTGTGTAGTTACACCTGTGAATTTTTTCCTTTAATTGATACTAAATCATACTTTCCTTGTAGGTTTTTTAAATTCTCGTTTCATTTATTTATTTGTTAAAATTAATTCTTAACCCTTCCTTGATCTGGACGAGATATCTCGTCCCCTTTATAGAAGTTCGTCGTTCTGTCTCGAGAGTGCATACGTTATTTAAATGTCTACGTTTTTTCGATTTCTGAAAGCGGGTAAGTCACCAAATTTTCGTAATTTTTTATGCTGTTAAGCTATTTTCGAGATTTTGTTAACAATGAACAAAGAAATATATTTGAAGCATTTTAAAAATAACTACGACGATTTAGCACACTGTTTTTATCAGCCGAACGAAGCTGGAAGGCGAGTTACATGCCAAATTGCTATACCGAAGTTCGCGCGTTCGAATCTTGCTATCGGAAAGGATGTTGTAATGCCCGTAATCAGCGAAGAAATTGATTTAAACCATTTTGTAAATACTACCAAGCAAAATGTTTATTCTTTACTCTTCGGTGTAATAGACCTCAATGAATTACGCTCCAGCCGGCTATTCGGAAGGTCGCGTGTTTGAAACCCATTTCTCTAAACAATGTCACAGTAGTCAAGTAGTCGTGAACTCTCTGATAATGATCTTTTTCAGTAATAAGATGTCAACTTAACACCGAAAAACAACTACAACTTTTTATTGTGAACAATTTTTGTGACTATGTTTATGGTGAAATAACTTAATTTTTATGCAAAATTACGTGAAAATTTTGAGTATAGATATACTAAGAATAAATTTTAAAATAACTTTGTAAAATACTTAAAAGAATATATTTGATTTAAAATCTACCAATAAGGGTATTTAAAAAACGAAATAAAATACTATTACATTTTTTGACATATTTGTAGAAAAATATAGGTCAGTGAAGGGGTTAATGTTTCTAAAATTAAAACATTAGAGTAATTATATCTGTGAATTGTCAAATTTAACTGTTTTCGTTGCAGTTTTATTTTTAAATTCTAGTTTCATTATTCTGCAGTTGTTAATGATTACCAAAATAATTTTTCCCGATATTTCTAAATTTTATTTTACAAGTTTCTTAATTTATATCTTTTAGTTCCGAATTTTAGTTGTTACGAACCATACTTTCTATTTTTTCAAAAATTATTTTTAATGTCTACAAATTTAGCTTTATAAATTTGCGAAATGACATCTGAGAATTATGAATTTTAGTTGTTACTAAACCATACGGTATAGCTTTTTTTTTCCAAAAATTTCTCGTTTTAATTATATTTGTGCTTTTCATTTAATATCCAAGAATATTTTTTAATCTTTGTAAAATTTATTTAATAATTTTTTTATGATATCTGTGAATCGTTAATTTTAATTGTTCTTGTCTAGTAATTAATTTTCTTATGGTTGTTTTTTTTAAAAAAATCCCCCTTTTGCATGATAATTTCCAAATTAAAATTTTATTGCACAAATATATAGGCCTAACGAATAGCTTTGTGATACAATCGTACGAATGATATACTCTCAAATTGAAGATCCATGCGCACGTCCTACAAAATTTACAGATTTGACCCACACTAAGCTTGTAGATTTTTGTTCGCAAGGGGCGTTGTTTAGACTTTGCTGTCTAGCATGTGTGAGTCACTTTAGATGTACCAATTTCCCATCGTGGACTACAGAACCGGCCCATAACTTTATATCCCACTCATATTACTATTTCCTCAGCAAGACGGAGAAATTTTTGTTGTTATTCAAGGATTCTGCCAGATGATGAACAACCTGACTTCAACTATGGCTCAGATATTCAAGTTATGGAGATTTTTCTTGTCGATATCTTCGGGAATAGATTAGAGAATCATTTTCGAGATACAGAACGTCTGATCGTCTTCTAGAATAATGAAGGAATAAGACCGAAAAGACCTAATTAAAGCAATGTTTTTCCCCCCTTGTGACAACGGAAACCGGTATAGAGTCAGAACAATTAGCAGCAAAATTAAAATCTAGATTAAATAACGTGTTATCTTTAATAAGATTGCGAACTACAAGGAAAACTTGGTACTTAATGTTCGAAGGGAAACACGTACTTCAGACGATTGCACTTACAGGAAACTCTTTTTATTATTTCTGTAGAACGTGCGTTAGGCTTAAATATTTATGAGCCTGAAGTGAGAGCTGAAAGTTTTGACGTGTTTTACTTTATCTCTCTGAGAACGATATATCTCCGTAGCGAAATTGTTAGAATTGCGGTAACATTTTACGAGTGTGAGCGAGTCTCAAGGGGCGTGCCTATTATTCATCCGGGACAACTAACGCGAAAATTGCCTCTAATGCTGCTGTTTCATTGCATACGAGAAAGACAAGTAACCCCGCTGCTCGCGTTCAATAACTTGCTAATTGGTCCACTCTTTTCAGTTTAACATCCCGACTGAAAACGAATGCTCTTATACCCGGTACAAAGTTTTAATTGTAAACTCGTGTTGCCTTGCAAGCTTTGAGAAAAGCGGAACAACTTTAAGTAGTATTTATGCGAGCTTCTAACATTTTTATTCATCAATATACAATAAAACGTTTCTTCCAATCATATGTTACTTCTCGAAACGAGGCTTTATCTCCTCATAAATGTCGTATATAGGAAGGATAATTGTTCAGTGTTAATGCCTCGGCTATTCATATCTCTTTACCTCTGCCTACAAATCATAAATTTAACAGTAAGAAATTAAGGGATTACAGAACAAACCTTCGGTCATCTTCGCCAAACGTGTTATATCCTCCAGTAATATTCTTAAATGATTTATTTCATTTGAAAGCTTTCGGGCTACAGTTGGACATATTCAGCCATTTCATCCTCGGTTACGTATAATAGACTTTCAAAATTACTATTCACCAACACATTTACATGGATATTTGTGATTAGTTAATTTAATTATTTTATATGCATACATTTTTACCTAAATAATTCTCATAACTACTTAAACATTTTAGGAAAGTGATGTGCTGTTCCGTTTTATATATATTTTTATAAATCTTACCAATTAGTACTCTATAATTTAAAAGGTTTTCATATTGTGTGACTAAAGACTATTTTTAGTTTCGTTTTTGTATTTTGAATGTGAACACACATTTACAATGCTTATATTGTAGGCCATTTTCGTGCTAGGCATTAAAATAAATCTATACAAATAAATAAAATTGAAGTTTTGGTCTGTCTGACTCTCTGTCCGTATGTTTGTCTCGAATATGTTCCGTAACGGCTCAACGGATTTCAATGAAAATTTGAGGATTTAAAAATAGGAAATTTATTTTTAATATATTCTGCACACTTCATTTCGATAATGATATTAATATAATAAAACATACATATTAATTCTACTGGTAGGTTTCTTGGCATACGTCCGTTCGAATCTCCAAAAAGTGAATTCGAGTTGCCTATACTCATGACCTGTTTATGCTCCGAAACGGCTCAAAGGATTTCAAGAAAAATTTCAGGGATTGAAATAGAAATTTTAACTTAATTTTTGGCGTACGTTTCTTTTAGATATCTTGCAGAGTTCAGAAGATATTAATGTAAATATTTATAAATCCGCAAGGCGGCGTGAAAATCAACTGCGAGTTAAAAGTCCTATTAGGCGGTCCTGTACCATCCATCCCCATTACTCTGTTATTATTAGCGTAATTTTTGGCAGCATGAGAGAGGGCGGGATGTGTTCGAAACCAACTGCGAGTTATAAGGTTTGCCGTGAAGCGATCATAAATAAATGATACCGTACTTTCGTTTTCAGGGCAAAATAAAAAGATGTATTTCCGCGTGATCCAAGTCGCGAGCGTAGCCACTTTAAAATAATTACACTTCAGTTATATTTTTCTCCCTTTTTATGTAACTTACTTTTACTTTTAAATATCCATGGACTAATTCGTTACTTTATTGAATAATACACTTGCAAGAAGTTGCTGCAATTCAGTAAATAAAATCATACTTTGCCTTATGCGTGCATATTTTGTCCATGAACTATATCCGGTAATGACATTTAATAACTTATATTATTAACGAATAAAGCAGCTAAATTCGGCCATAATATATTTTAATCAAATATTACAACATATTATTCAAATAAAATGAAGCATGGTGCGACGTATAATTTATAATTCAAAGATGTCCCATAAATATGCCTATTAGCCTATCTTTTGATTTAGTGTTTAAACGTTTCTCTGAATATGTTTATTTAATTTGTCGATGGCTTAAGTTATTTACATTGGAGAAGATGGATGAATTATGAGTGAAACGTATCAGTAATAAGTAAACGTTATATTTTAATGAATGTCTGATCTATTGACAATTTCTTTAATTATAAAATAATGTTATGTTTCGCGTAATTTTAAAAGCTATAAAATATAGTGATGTATTATTTAACTGAGTAAAGTATCTTAAAATCACGGATGAACATTCGTTCATAGTTTTCCAAAGATTGTCGTTAAAAAACCTGCAGAGAAGGTAGAAATGGTTTCCCATCATGCAAGAACTTGCACTATTAGATGCAACTTCTTGGAAACGCTTGTTACGTCTTTTGCTTTGGACTTCTTGAATTGCAACAATTTCTTGCAGCTGTAAAGCCACTCTTAGAGACAATTATTAACTTATTGTAACGTCGTTATAAAATGTGTCTCCCTTTTGTATTCGGAAGCACCTTTGTATTTCCTTTATAGATACTAGGTAAGTTCTCTTCCAATTTATCACAGATGTTGTAATGCAGATTCCTTTGTTTAAACAGTGTTGTGGGAGGGTTAGAAGAAATGGCGTTGCCTTAATACAGTTATGGAAGTATGGCCGTGATGTAAGACAATTTAATAAGAATTCCTAGCCAATGTGTCGTACTTACAGATATTATTTTCAAGATCAGTGTAAAATTAAATTACGAAAAAGGCAATGGACTCACGGAATTTCTTTTCGAATAAACTGATGGGCCCTTTCATAAAGATGACTGGAATTTGCGAGTGTCACCTCTAATTCCACTCGTTCATCTCTAATTCCCGGAGTACGTTGCCGGTCCTTGCAGAAACTGAGGTGACTCTTGTCATATTGCCTTCTTCTGAAGCCAAAGTGCTGCGGAGTTGCGGCGTTGAATAATGCACATAATTTATCCCGCATCTGTTCCAAGGCACAGCACCTGACACCGCGCCCCTGCGTCTAATTGTTTTGCAATTTCCCCCCCGCTTACTTGGCCCGCTGTTCCTTCCTTACTCCAATAAAATTGATATTGTTTTCCTGTAATCTGTATTCCCTGAAGAATAATGTCTTGCAGGTAAGCTTGTTTCTCACTAATGGAAACTATTTTACATACAAGTAACACAATTTCACAGCAAACGTAACAATAAAAGTTATCCATAAAAATTATGTTAATTTATTATATTGAAAATAAAATAACACACAAAAAATGTTTATTAATTCAAAATTATTTTATTATTAACAAGATTGTATGGAAACACAATTCTAAGAAAATTAAAGAAATCATAACGTGAACTCATGTCTTAAGGTAGATCCTTTATTTTAATAATTACATTTTTTCTCGGTCGATGAAACGTCATAAATTAAATTAAAAATAATTAGTAGACCCCCCGTGTTGTATGTTATCCTAGAACACAATCCACAATATAATACAGTATAGTGATTAGAAAAATTAATTAATGGCCCTAAATAAAATTAAATAACAACGGAACACAGGAAGCGGACTTGACGTTACTAAGAGTATTATATTTTAATATTGGCATGATATAATCACAGCTCATGTTAACAAATAAGTTATAACACTGCGGCTCTTACGTCTTGTTACTTGTTTTAAGATTACATCCCCGACACTGCCGAAGAAATATTTTGTCCTTATCAGAAGTTTAGGAAACGTATAGAACACAGCACGTCTTTTGATGATACCACATCAAAATTTGATGCTTATTTTATGGGGTTCACTTGTGTTATTAAATAATCGAGAATTATTGAGTGGTTTTTTTTTGGAGTGAAGGATGGAGAACTGATTAAATAAAATTTGCAGCCTTAAATACGGTTTCGTGTTAGAGGATGAAGTGAGAGGTGGAATATTTCCGACGCCTGTTAATTTATTCATTTGTTTACAGTCCTTAGACGTTCACCCGGTATTTTCTTTTGAGAAATAATACAAATGAACAGCAGCTTAGTTCTAAATTCGACAAATTTATCAGTGAGTTCAACTTATTGTGAGTTCATGGAGTGAAGGGAAGATTGGGTGTACGTCGAAGCGAGGAAACGCAACGCCGCCCGCAAATTAGGTATTGCGTGAGGACGAAGTGACCAGAATGGCGGGGGCGTGACCCTTTCGTCCCCGAACGTCGCAAATAACGGAACCACATCCTAATTAACGGGATAATGGAGCCGGGGGCGGAGACTTCTTTGATCTTGGGCGCGGCGAAGAATTTGTGTAAACTCCGGATTAACATGAACAAACAGTCCCTTTGTGAGGCAAAGCGCTCGGTAACTTCGCCCCGCGTCGCATTTACTTTACGACAAATAAAATAAATTATTTTCTTTTATAATTTGTTTACGTCCGTCTCTGTCCCCGAGGGAAAGTGAAGCAGCTGCAATTCGATGGAGGGAAGGTAAATGGGTTATTCGTGTCTGGGTCAAAGCACACAAACTCGACTTCAAAGAGCCAACGGCTAACAGCCGCTATTCGATTCCAAGTAGGTGTGCAATTATTTTTCAGCTACTCGGAAATATGTGTGTAATAAAACCCGAAACCTGCCACTTTAAAGAGGTCTCGGAATTACTTTGTCGATTAAGACGCGTCGGCAGCTACATGGGCTATTATAAGACATTTTCTTTTTCACGTAACGAAGAATAAAAACCTCCATTATATCATTAACATTACTTCTTCAGTGGAATCCTTTATATATCTAACAAAACCTATACTCAAATCATGCATGTTTTAAGAAACGTACGAGTGTAAGAAAAAAAAATGAAATTTTGAGGTAACCAGACTTCCCGAGCAGACATTTTCAATTCTCTGGTGAACTCAATTAGCTTCAAAAAACTGAGAAAAATGAACCCAGACACAACAGTAAATATTTATCGTGTATTATTCTCAGGTGAGCACCATTTTCGCTTCCAGCGTGGGTGTTTGCTACATCGACTGGCAACCGAGAATACAGCATGACGTTCTACATGTTGTCAACAATCCTGTTATATCATTAAGTTAGGAAAGGATGTAACGTATATACTCATATGGTACTGAACAAAGACTTATTACAATGCAAATATAACTTTTTTTTGAGTAAACTGCAATTAATTGTAATTCTTACACTAGTGTTTCTTTTGATATTGAAGATTTAATTGATGAATAGGAGTGCGAAATTTGAGATAATATAGAAATATTAAATAATATGAACAAAGACTTATTATAATGTAAATATAACTTTTTTTAATTAAAGGGCAATTAATTGTAATTCTTACACTAGTGTTTTTTTTTAATATTGAAGATTTAATTGATGAATAGGAGTGCGAAAATTGAGATAGTATAGAAAAAAAATCTGATTCATGCAGCTTACAGTTCTATTAACTAACAACTGCAAAACTAAGAATTCTTCCAATCAAACTGTTATTATTAGTTTGTTTTAACGCCCCATTAACACTTACATTCATTAGGGACTACCATACGACCACCTTGCACTCAGAGGCATTTATGACGAGTAGCTAACAGGCTATAGTTGTAGCTCCAAGAGATTACGAACCGTTTGTATATTTTCTAATAGCTCGTTATGAGCCAGGAACGTGAACAGAGTGGGCGAGTTCCCCCTCTCTGATCTGGTGAGCATCTGGGGGTGCATTATCCGAGTCAGGGTGACAGTTATACACCCTTATCGTCAAACTGTTAGTCCGACAATGAAACGAAGATTAGATTTAAATATGTTTAGTTAAAGGGGAAAGATTTATACGATCTACAGGAAAAACAGAGAAAGCCATGAACAAACAGAGAAAGGTGTATAATTACTGTTGTATAGAACGTAATGGAAAATTTTGGCCAAATATTTAGATTAAATTCCGAAGTTTTTATGTTAATTTATCTTTTTTAAGGATCGAAGGTTTTCCTGGTGTATATTCTGAATAAACAATTCCTGGGTTTCCATCCGGGTGAGCAACCCATTAAACTCCATTTAACCCGGGTGGAAACCCAAGAATCGTTTTTTAAGTTCGTATTGAGAGCAACAAGCAGCGATTGAGCCTTGTGGCTGAACTCATGACCGTAAATTGTTGACTCTATTTTGTAAATTAAATTGTATTTTTAATGTTATGCTGTTGTCATATAATAACCAACCACAAGCAAAGACCCCTGGAAATTTCTGGGTGCAAATACTGTCGTGTCTCGGATCGCAGGTAGCGTAATCGAAATTTTCAAAGGCAATTGTCACAGATATTAATAACTAAATTGATTTTGCATAGGCAATGGCTCTGAGGCCGGCATCCGTCGAGAAATTGATCCGAATGTGAGGATAAGCGTTACAATACTAGAAATTTTTGCTTAATTAAACAGCATAACTCTTTATATTTCAGATTAATGTCTTTTCCTTTTTCCAGAAAATGTTCCCTGCAGGTTGCCTTTCTATCCAAATATATTCCCTAAAATCTTGCGGACTATTGAATGATATTATTTGGCACTGACTTTTCCAAATTCTCGTGGCGTACATTCAGGTGGTGATGGACTATTGCAGTATCAGACTGATCGTGAACTAGTTAGTATCACCGTGATGGACACAAAAAAAATGAAGTTCATAGACTTCTCTAATAATCATGACGAAATTATTATTACAGTTAATAACCACGAAGTTATCTGCTCCATTGAGACTTCTCATTATCATTAATTAGGTAAGGTTAACAAAGTATTCGTTTGAAGGAAGTGTTTAGAAAGAAGAACAGCATTTACATTTGCTCATTGAGTCATACTGACGAAGACAATGCTTTCTTTCAGAATAAGATTTTATTTGCATATACTTATATTAAATGTAATGGAAGCAGAGATGTCTCTAGTCGCGCAGTATTGGTGGTAAGTTGAGTGGTAAAGTTCTGTGGTATCGAAGTGAAAGACCCGAATGCAAACGCACATTTGCCACCCCTGTATGCAAACACAAAATTCGCTGACCACTCCAGTTTGTCAACGCCGCCATTAAAACGTTGACGTCATCGCCCTGTCATGTGTCTGTCCTCATCCACACTGGCGACATATTAATTTTTTCTCTCGCCATTCTAAAAAAAAAATTAAAAGGTTTCGACAACGTCCGTGTGGTTTTCTACGCACTAAACAATTTTATGCAAAACCTACCAGCGTAGGACACCGTTTTCTTCTGCTCTACTATTCGCCGAAAAGTAAAATTAAGAATCGGAGCCTTCAGAGTTTTTTTTACTAAATCTGGGGTAGTCACCGGTGAGTAATTAACATCATATGAGTGAAAATGATCTCTGATTTTGCCCTATACAATCCTAAAGTGGGACATTCGTACACTGGGACGATATTAGAAGTCGTCAGCCTTATCTACATACTCTCTCAACCTCGTTTTAACTAAACAAATTCCTCAAAAATTAAATATTTTCCCCACAGGAAAACATGTTTGAACCAGTCGAGATACCGATTTAATTTGTCGATTTATTTCAGTTGTCCTCTACTCAGGAAATTTGACAAGTCAAAATTACCCTTATATGTATAAATATAAAAAATGGGGAAAGACTTAATTTAAGCACATATACAACAATAGAATACAAAAGAGTTTTTTATACAGAAAAGTAAAGAAATTGAATTATTAATAGTCATAATAACATTTAATTTCACCTATATGCACGTTTCAATATCTATATGATATTAAATATTGTTTTGAATAATAATAATTTTAATTGACTTTATTCATGTTTATATATGTATAAATTATTGGTGTGACGCATTTTTTAAATCGTCAGCGATATAGTGGCTATTGTATTTCAGATGAATATTATCCAAAATTGGGTGAAAATCGGCTGTTTCTCAGAGTAACAAATTTGACTGTGATGCTTTAAAATGTAAAATACAGAGACTTTTCTTAGCATTCGATTGAATAAAGTAGTTGAATAACATTGTGCGGTAGTGTTTTTCTTTCACAAAATCGTAAATCACTTTGCCATCTTTTAGACAAGCCTGGAGGTATCGGGAAGATAATAAAATGAAGGCTAGAATACGCAATACTGATGTTAAAGTGGCAATTTAAATTAGAAGATTTTATTTTATAATTGAGAAGCCGATACCTAGAGAGGAGAACTTAGGCTCCATTGCAATCTCATACAAGCAGAATTTTTGCTATAAGAAATAGCGAGTAGTATGAGATACATAGTAAAAGAAGGGGTAGATGGAGGGCATTATTGCCATCAGAGAACTGTCGCTGTAGTCTTTTTATTATATTCTTCCAAACGGGAGTCTTCTTATCACATTCTTACATTTTACGGATGAGTTCTTTTTACGTAAACACATTCTGAACTAAACACAACATATTTCCTTGCATCAATGTTTTCAGAATACTTTTTACATTACCAAGTTTCCGTAACAAGGGTTCATGTTAAAATGAGCTCCTACCCTCAATGCCAACCCCTGGTCAGTGGACGAATGCGCGTCATATTTTGAGACGATTAGCCATTCATCTCCTGTTAAACAAGATAAAGGCCATGGACGAATGTTTTTTGAATAACGTTTGAGGTCGATGACAGTCCTGACATTCTAGTATACATCTTTATTGCTGTGAACTGCTGGTAAACTCACTTTACTAAAATAAAACAATTACAATTTATTTGTTAATTAGAATACAATAATTTTTAAAATAAATCAATTAATCATTTATTAAAAATTTGTGATAGTTATCACGGGAAGTACACTTTCCTTAAAGGGGATTAGAGCCCAGTTGCTGAGACACGCACTATATATTGAGTCAGACAGTACATCGGTTGATATATTTGGTGATTCACATTTGTGTTTAATGCCCAGGTGGTGGCCGTTTTCTTACTATCCAGTAAGTGTCCCAATTTTATTTGTTTAGAAAGTCCCCGGGTTTTAGTTTAAGAATTGTACTCGTAGACTCATCTAGGTCTTTAGAGAAATCTGCACAGGTAGGTCGGGATTTGGTAGTATTCCTACGCACATCCGTTAACCTAAGACCGAGTTTGTTGTGGGGACGCAACAAACACGACAGAGTGACGACTGGTCAAATGGGATCAGATAACAACTCTTACAGTATGCTAGACGTCTTAGACCCCGAAACCTGTACCCGTCAAAACTGGCTAAGTTCGTCTCAGCATGCGGGGGACTTCATTTAAAATCCCTGACTTGGGGTGGGGAAAACGAGTAGGAGGAGCCGGTCCTTACGGACTTCCTTGTCCTCCTCTGGGCTTCTGACTCTGATGGCCTCGTCCCAAAATCTCCACGTGTTCACTCATTTGTCTACTTTTCCAAGCTTTCCGGCTTCATGTATGTTTTCCCCTCTGTCTTCAAGGTAGCATCTATTTCCGTGTGACAGAGCTATGGTCCTCGCTTTCACTTTCTTCACATTTGGTATACAACCCTTTACTACGAACCTTGCCCATTGTCAGTTCTCAGCTTCGCGGTGTATTTAAATTTCACAATATTCTGCAGGGTGTAAAATACGCACTACAACATGATCTATGATTGAGCCTGGTGGAAATCCAAGAGGTAGAACTGATTTTGAGTATACTCATAGATTGCCAGGGCTGTCATCTGAAACACAAGCTGAAGACAGAAAAAGGGCTGACAGAGGAGAGAACGGAATGAAATATTTCTGGATAAATATCAAAGTCAGCAGTACACAGTCAAAATGGTGGGGCCGACACTGAATAATAAATGATTGGTCAACTAAACAACTATTGTCAAATCACATAAAAAATATAACTGTGAGATTTATCAAGCCTGACGTAATAAAATCCAGCCGAAACACAGTTCGACGTCTAACTCGGACAATTATGAGGATTGCGTAGTAGCAGAACACGGATATACAAACAGACGATCGGAAGCCGGGAAAATTGACTCATTTGTTAAAGGAGGGGTCTTGTCTACTTCACTTCGAAATAAAAAGTGAACCAGTGAAAGAACGGGAAATAATTAACAGCGTGACAATACGTTGTTGGCAATGAATGAGGAGTGTACGTTTGTGCAATACAGGCGCTTAACAGTCGAGCTTCAATTGGATGGAGGAGTCGAGTGGGCAAAAGGAAACGCGTCTCCGCACTCAATAGAAAAAACACCAAATCATACCATACATTCGATGCTATACAACTTTCTCTCCCATATGGAATGCCCCATTGACGGGGACATTGATCCTCAGAGATTTTATTCCGTTACCCATTCCCAATTATAAACGGGCAAGAGTGGAATAATTGCACCCAATTTTTAACGAAATAGGCTGCAGTCTTAGAAAATCATCAGTTTGTAGTAGCTCACGTTGTCAGCTTCTTTATTTGGACAGTTTAACAATGCATTAGTTTTACGAAGCAAAAAAATTATGGACGTTGCCAAATAAGCTTTTTCGATTGGTATTCGTAAAGAAAGACAATCCTTTACACTGAAAATCCAGCGAAACTGAAACAGTAACTCCAAATATTGTTTTCGTATTATACATTTCAGACGCATTGCGATTTGCAACAATTCATTTTTATTAAAAAAAACGTATTAATTTATTTTCCACGACTTCCGAAAAGTCGAAAACAGAGAATTAGTTCAAAATAGGGTTTTCAATCTTATATTACATAAGTTAGATTTTTTAAACAGATGGAAAATTAATAACACACACTGTATTTTTCAACAGTTATTCCTGGAGCTTTGCCGAACGTGGTACTTAATTTCCCGTCACTACTGTCAGTGACTTTGTTGAATGCGCAAAGCGACCGTGGTTACTTCAAGCAGTCAGAGATGTACTTGAAATTATTTACAACATTGAAACCAAAGCCTACTAGCGCTACGCACTGTATTTCAAATCTAGTAGTAGTTGATCAGCCCATGTTTCGTGTGCAATGTTCCGATTCTTGAATAGAGCTGGAGGCTGTGGCAATGGATTTGATACGTAAAGATTAACTGGGCAACATGTACAATTAAATTACATTATAGTGGGACCTTATATGCAGCAGTGGCCGTATTTTAAGTAAATTTTACTAATTCTATTCATTGTTCATCGTTCTTCTCTGAATAACATGTAATATATTAAATTTTGTGCCCTTCAGTGCTAAACCCTTCTTCGGACAAAATAGGCAGGAGACCTTTTACTGACAATGAGTATCAGCCTTTTAAATGAATAGCAGAACCGTTCCTAATTCAAGAAAATTTTGCTTTTGTCTAGTTGGAAGCTCCGCGTAGATAATTGGAAACAGCAACTGCGTAACTAACATGTGAAGAAACTTGTTCAGATCCGGCGGCAAAAATTTTCTTATTTGCTACAATTTTATAAAGCCAACTAATGGATAATATTTAAAATTGCAGCGGATTGGCAATTGGAAAAAGGGAGGAGGAGAAATGGGGGCCAGACGAGGCAAAATGGACAAAAATTTGGCGAAGAGAGATTCATTAAATTGCGGTCCAGTGGTGAGAGTGGAGTTGAGCTCTTTAGTCCAGAGGAGATTTTAAAATTTTGGTAGAAGTTTCAACTAAATTTCGGCCCAAAGCCTGTTCCGGACGCAGTCTAACAGAACTAGAACGTTTCAGCAGCGCCTCCAATGATAAGCAACCTGAAGCAGACAACCACAACAGAGACCAAAGGAAACAGCTGCAGACACTGTCGATATCGTTGATATAATTTTTTTAAAGTTGTCATTGCCAGTCATACTTACCAAATAAACTTTGCTTCATTTTATTTCATCCCACAGGTGAACAGTTATTAAAAGAATTGCAATGAAAATTATTAAAGCTCTGCCGTTTAATTGATTTTATATTCTTCTGGGTTTTACGAGTTTCACTGATTAAAATCTATTCTGGTTAAATAAACTGTCTACTTAAATTTTAAATTCGTTTTTGTCATTTTCCTTCAAATTATAATTTCCCCATTAATTAAAAATACTAAATTAACGTTTTTATTTATTACACAGGTAGCATTTAAAATCTCTGATTTCCGTCTTTCTTAATGTAAAATGTTTTCAACTGCTCCAGGTCATTTATTTGAATTAATCTTTTAATAGGTTTATTTCCAATCCGACGCGTCCCAAAATACCGTTGTACGGCGAGCACGGTCGTGCAGAAGTGAGGGGGCGATAAGCAACAGGTATCTGGAAACATTCTTAATTGAAACGAGCTTCAAGTTGCGTCGGAGTGAGAAGGCATCAAATCCGTAGTTTAGTACAGGTCCAAGGAAATCAGTAGCGGGACAGGTCAGCTCGTAAAAATATGTAATAAGAGTGGCTCTGCACACAATACTCGGCTGCGCTCCACGCCCAGGCAACCCACTTCTAATTACACGCCCTTTATTAATCTTATCACTTATTGGCCATAACTCCCTACGAGGTTTTCATATAATTATAATTTACGGGTTTTCCGTTTTTAGAAAAAGCCATACGACTGCTTACGTTATTTGAACATATCTTCTGGTAATAAAAGTCAGCTATTGATTTTAGAATCAGATTGGTTCTTCGGCCTCTCCACTTAATTTTATACGAGTGATCGCATTTAGAGATGCGCGTAGGAAGTTGTCTGTACAGGCCGGTTCGTCTACGTAAACCTTAGGGAATGCCCTGCTTCCTCCCACTTCATCCTTTTGGCACCCATTCCTCAATGGGTCATTCAGTTTTCATCGTATTTAAGGGACACAGGGACTCAAATTTCAAATTCCTGTAAATTTTAATTACGTGTTAACAACGCACGTGTGTAGCAATGTACAAAATTTTGTTTTTGTAAACTTTTTTATTTTAGATATTTTCAAAATTAAGCAGTTTTAAAATTGTTTTCTGCGTTACGTACTTGAATATATTTTAGCATTTTTGCATAGGACCGACAATTGTTATCAGTTGTCAGTATTATTTATGAAATTTAATATAACTGTAGCGAGAAAATAATTTTTTTCAGTCTTTCATTGGGTTACTTAAAAATTGGCACTTTTCACTCCTTTGAAATAATTTTTCACCCAAAGTTCGTAAACGATTTCAAATTCCTGTAAAGGAATTGCTATTGAGCTGAAATTTTAATTAGGTGTTAACAACGCACATGTGTATCAATGTACAAAATTTTGTTTTTGTAAACCAGTTTCTTTATAAATTTTCAAAATTTGGCAGTTTTGAAATTGTTTTCTGCGTTACGTACTTGAATATATTTTAGCATTTTTGCATTTATGTGTAGGACCGACAATTGTTATCAATTGTCAGTATTATTTATGAAATTTAATATAACTGTAGCGAGAAAATAATTTTTTTACTAAATCTTTCATTGGGTTACTTAAAAATTGAGACTTTTCACTCATTTTATAAAAATTTTCACCTTAAGTTCGTAAACGAATTCAAATTCCTGTAAAGGAATTGCTATTGAGTTGAAATTTTAATTAGGTGTTAACAATGCACATGTGTAGCAATGTACAAAATTTTGTTTTTGTAAACTTTTTTTTTCGATGTTTTCAAAATTTGGCAGTTTTGAAATTGTTTTCTGCGTTACGTACTTTAATATATTTTAGCTTTTTTGCATTTATGCAGGACCGTCAATTTTTATCAATTGGCAGTATTATTTATGAAATTTAATGAAACTGTAGGGAGAAAATAATTTTTTTACTAAGACTTTCATTGGGTTACTTAAAAATTAGCACTTTTCACTCATTTGAAAAAATTTTGCACCCAAACTTCGTAAACGATTTCAAATTCCTGTAAAGGAATTGCTATTGAGCTGAAATTTTAATTACGTGTTAACAACGCACATGTGTAGCAATGTACAAAATTTTATTTTTGTAAACTTGTTTTTTTAGATATTTTCAAAATTTGGCATTTTAAAATTGGCTTCTGCGTTACGTACTTGAATATATTTTTGCATTTATGTGTAGGACCGACAATTGTTATCAGTTGTCAGTATTATTTATAAAATTTAATATAACTGTAGCGAGAAAATGATTTTTTTACTCTTTCATTGCGTTACTTAAAAATTGGCACTTTTCACTCCTTTGAAAAAAATTTTCACCTAAAGTTCGTAAACGATTAAAAAACTACTACTTGCATTTGAAGGTATCAGTATGTGGATTATGTACAAAAAGAATGAAGACAATATTTTAATATCTGTGACGCATAGAACGTTTTAGCTACCAGAAATCATGAAGCTGAGCAAAACTGATTTTTCTTAAAAGCAGTGATAATTTATTAAATTAGAATCACACATATTAATGAAAATTATCCTGCAGCATATGCTACACCTTCCTTCTTTTATTTGGCAGCTTCTCTGTCCATTTTACTGAATTTATAGGCATAGTAATATAAAATAATTAGAAAATCTAATTATTTCTGATTTTGGCCGAAATTTCAGTCCCCGTGTCCCTTAACTCTGTTGCACATCCGACTCGGCTCATTAAATAATATTTTACTTTAACGTCAATTTTTTTTAATTAACAAACAATAACTGATATTAAAATTTAAAAAAATGGCCAAAAGTCAGAAATGGAATAATATAATTTGAATACGATACGTCTCCCAACTGTAGGAACTTGAGATTGGAATTTAATTACTTTATTTTTAATATCATATTTTTATGATTATTTACGTATTTAACAGAACAAAGTTTCTGCTCATATTCACAAAATGATACCTTAACGGACACGGGGACTGAATTTTGAAATTCCTGTAAATTAATTGCTACTGGGCTAAAATTTGGCAGTTTTGAAAATGTTCCTTGCGTTACGTACTTGAAATATATTTTCGTTTTTCTATGTAAACGCAGAACTAAACACTGTTATCTATTGACAGTATTATTTTTGAAATTGAATGAAACTGTGGGGAGAAAATAATTTTTTTACTAAAAAATTCATACGGTTACTTAAAATTGGCTCTTTTTAGAACTTAGAAAATTTTTTCACCTAAAATACTTGAACAGTTAAAAAACATACTTGTATTTGAAGGTATTAGCATGTAGATTATGTACAAAAGGGATGAAGACAATATCTTTACATTTATGACGCATAGAAGGTTTTTGGTATTAGAAATCATGAAGCTGAGAAACACATTTTTCTGAAAAACAGTAATAATTTATTAAATTAGAATCAAACATGTTAATTAAAATTGTCCTGCAGAATATGTTACACCTTCCTTCTTTTGCTTGGCAGCTTCTTTTTTCAGTTTACTGAATTTATAGGCATATTAATAGGAAAAAATCATAAAGTCAATTTTTTTCAAATTTTGGCCGAAATTTCAATCCCCCTGTTCCATAATTAAAGTAATGTTTATAATAATTCATTTTCTCTCTTTTGATATAATTATTTTGTAGAAATTTGTGATTTTTAATTGTGAATGAATACTGTTCATAATTAATTTATGATTTAATGTATTGGTGGCCATTCAGTTTCGTTACAAGATTTAGGACAGAAAAATTCTACTCCTATTCTTTAAAAAAATAATAATTTATCTATTATATGGGTTAAGGTGCTGTGGCTACTAGATGCACTAGATCAAAATTTAATAATGCGTTTCTTCATAGAACTTCTTAGCCTCTTTTTAATAAAAGTTAGTCAACATACAAACACTTTAAATACTAAACTTGTACTTTATATCGATGTAAGTAATAAATAACAGCGTTTGAATATACAGCAATTTTGTTGTAGAATTTATAATTACAAGCGATTGATTAAACCTCTACCAGTAATCTTCAATTCAAACAGCATCCAATTCCAATTTAATCTGCTCTGTTTTCCGTCGAATTAAATATAGCTTCGTAAATTAGGGATTATAATATTTTATTGATTATAGTTATTCGTTCGATTTGAAAGTAAACTGTTTCTATACATATATGCATGTAATGAGGCTCAAAGTATCATATAATGTTAATTTATTTTTATTTAATTATTTTAGGTAGCGTCAAGTATAAAGTCATTGGCGACCAACAGAAATTGCATTAGAATATAAGAACAGAATACTGTAATAAATATCTTACATAAGGTTAAGAATGTAGTTAAGTTAAATGTTTAAAAAATTCTGTAGTTCTGTTAATTGTTTCTTCCGAAGACGTGTGATTATCTTTAGGTCCAAACGATCTCTCGTCTGATTGTGATACTTGAGGGAGAGATTATCGGGTCGTATTGATATTAATTTTTTTGATCGCCTAAACCGTTCTACAGCCATGTTTTGCTTTTTTTGGAAGATATTTATTTAATACTAATATTTAATTTTATGTCTTTTTAGCTAATATAAATATACATCGGAATAATACCTTCCCACCTCCCTAATGGGAAACAGACGCTGACATCCCGCCGTAAGAGTGGAATGTATGCACGTGTCTTTATACGCACAAAGAATGATTTATTTTCTTCCTGGAAAGCCTTCTTTAAAGCGTAAAAGCCTATAATATTTTCTTTCTCGAGGCGCGTGTTCTTTGACAACACTTTAACCATTACTATAGTTTTAATTTCAAGATATCGTCAGAAGCTCATTAAAACTACGACGCAGATAAGCCACACTGCGGAGGTATTAAACGCCCCGGAAAGCCAAGCTCCTTAAAACACAAAAAGCCGGATCTCGTTTCAAACTTCGACCACTTCCCCCTGCGGCGATACTTTTTTTTTTATCTAAACTTTAAGGGAAAGTCCCGCAAAAAAATTCTTGAGCTCCGCGTGGCCGAGGAGGATTTAAATCGCCGTTTGATGTCACTCAGTCTCGAGGGAAGAGGGAAGATTAGTTACGTGAACAACGGCGTTCTACAATCAGAATTAATGAGAATGAAACACGATTAATTTTATTGATTACCTAAGACGTTCATGAAAATGAGGTACATTTTAAAGGAGAAAAGCAATTCCTGTGTAAGTCATCTTTTCAAACCAGGTTTTAATAATCTGATATATTTAACAACCATTAATAGCGTATAAACATTTTCTCTGTCTGATTATGAATATTACTTCTTAGCTATCAAACTCATTTATATACTTACCATACACAATACTAGTTCGTTTAGCTTGAAACCACTTGTTAAGTCCTCAAAAAATATTTAAACGTATTTCAGTCATTCGTCGCGTTACCGGAGCATTCCGCTTAAGTAGCCATATGCTTTTGTAAAACGATTACAAAAGTACAAACAATGCTATTTACATTTTCCATTCAGTACAATGTAATATTCACACGGGACACTGCGTAGTTCCCTGTTGTTTAAATTTTTGGCTAGAAAAATATGGCTATGTAAGCCGAAAGCTCCTGAGAAGTGACGAATTAATAAAAAATAATAATTAGCAGACTCGAAAAGTGGTTTCATTAAGAACAAGTTAACCTGCAAAAATACTGTAAATCATCTTAATAGCTAATAATTTGAAAAGTTACATAAAAAATTAAAACAAATATAACAAAAAAAGGACTTTTCGGTCGTTAGGAACAAGTAATAGTATATTTTACAATCACAACTATATAACAAGTGAAACAATATTAATCTGTCCTGTAATGTTATAAGGGAAAAACAGTAAATTACCAAATTAAATTATGAATAGTTAATCTTTCAAAGTTATAACTTTTAAATATTTTGAAAGATTGTTAATAAAAAAATTGGAAAAATATAGTTGCTTTGACGTAAATAGGGCTCGTGAATATCATTTTCTAAAAATAATAAAACAGTCAAGATATTTTTAACTGACGCTTTATTACATGAAAACGAAGCTAATGTAGAGGTGGGGTGTGTTGGAAATAAATTTACAGGGTAATTAATGAGAAATGGGTAATTTATTATAAGTTATCTGAGTAAATATTTACAAATTTAGAAGGTACTGCGAAGCAATCAGATCTATTAATAATCTCAGGACTTGTCCTGATCCTGTAGGACGCTCTCCACAGCGTCGCATGTTGACCTCCTTCAAACTTCCGGGACCAAACGTCGGCTCTCTTCCGTACCCTTCAAGTTCCGCCGTGTGCAGAAGCATCGAAATATTGACCTTTTAGATAGATTTTCTTCAGACGACGAAATCCTATTGGTAGTTTAATATTTCCATGTTTCCCTGCTTCTCGATTCCCACACCAGAGTATTTACGAAAATTCCACAGGTCATATCCCAACGTGCCGAAATGCTATCCCTTGGGATTAGTGGCGGCATAAGGTCTAGAAGTGCTGACGAAAATTGCAATTCCCATTTCTCGATACCTCTGTATTAAGAATTTTAGAAATATCAACTATCGCGCTGCAAAATATGAAGGCTGTATGGTTTCGAAAGTGTAAAATTAAACTGTTAATATTTTAATTTTATCTTCTTCTCAGATAAAAATTTTAATCGTCTATATCAACCCAACCATTAGCAATGATAGAAAATAATAAATATTATACATTGGGCCTAAGGGGAGGAACAGGGGAATGTTCTTCCCCTCCTATGAGAATAATTGTTATTTTTCAAAAATTAACGCATCTCGTGACATTTGATATTATAAAAGAAACTAATAATACTAAAAATTGAGGTATTAGTGTAGGAATTTCAACCAAATTATGTATAGCGTATAGATTCTTCGCTGTAAATACAAAACATTTACTTAAAAGTATCATAATTTATCGGTCGTTGGTTTATTGGTATAATCCTTATATCATAGCGAAATTGTGTTAATACATTACAATTATAAATCATGGTAGATAGGAAATCTCCAACGCAGCCAAGGGATTGCCCTTTACTGAACAATAGAAAGTTGTATTGTCGGTTAACAATTGTTATAATGTCTGGAATTGTTTACGTTGTTCATTCTGATTACGTAATACTAGTTATTGTTAAATATAGTTTTATTCAATAACCATTATTATCTACTGAACGCGTACTGCAAAGTAACAGGTATTTAAATGAAATAGCCCAAAACGATTTCGCGTCTGATTATTATACTAATGAATTTTACAAAACTGCCTCTCAAGATTACTGTACAGTGTAGGTATTTTGAGGCTATTGAGAAGAACTTGCTTGGATAATCGTCACATTTAACAGTTATATTCCCGATGTGTTATACACGGTTTTAGTCCTGTTCTTCTTTGTCCACTAAAAATGGACGAATTGGCGAAGGGGCTGTGTCCCTTATTTCCATCTTTCAATTTTGGTTGTTCCCCTCCACATGGTGAGATAAACTGTCTTATGGCGAAATGGACTAATACGCTCAGCCACATAAACAAGCTCATTTTCGTAGTGCAGATTTGGTTTCCCTGCTAGCTGCGTTGAATTGGAGTCCTCGAGCGAGTAAGTGCTCGCATGTAGGCTTTTAATGAGTCCCTCGCTAAATCTTTACGCTGCACTCCACTCCCCAATTTAGGGTAACTATTGTCATTAAAAAATCGATGCCTGTGCTTGCAACAACAACAGAAATATCGGCGAAGTACTTCCACGATTATCAACTGATCCCTTATTGGGTTCGATGCTCTACAGTTCTCGAAATTACCTTAGTTTCTCATCAAGTACCTGAACGAGTGCGGTCCAGTCAATTTACGTGTGTTACGTCCAATTCTTCAAGCGACAGCGTGAATGATTTCCTTACATATGATTCTGAATCTGAGTGTCCCCGATCTCCGATCTCTTTGCTGTCTGCGTTTCAACACCACTAATTACTTTTATGAAGTAGTCAGTTTTCTGACTTCAGCGAAATAAATTAACAACGCAGCCGATTTAGTCAGAATGAAATTTTAATTGAAAAAATTTAAAACATAAAATCATCAAAACGTCTAGTTATTTTTTTTTGGAATCCCTTTAGGTGCAATAAAACATTTTTATAAGTAAAAAAAATAAAAACTTTTATCCTATACACTATAATAATAACTATTAATTATTAATGACTAATAACAATAATTTATATTAATAAATTTTATTCAGCCGAAATATTGGACCTTATGTGCAACATTTCGGTCATGAATCTTGAATAATATTAACAGTCTTTATCTAAAACTTTTACATTTTTCTAACCAAAATTATGCTTGCTTAAAGAAACACGTTTTGAAACGACTGAATACTTTGCTACGTTGAATTTCAAATTGTTTTTTATATTCAAATTATTTTGGCCGATGTAAACTATCTAAAATGGTAGTTTTGTCTTTAATAATTTTAACTACGTTTAAATTATTGTAAAATTAAAAAATAATTCCATATATTTTCATACGTTTGTATTATTATCATCATCTTTGTAAAAAAACTATTTTATTTGGACTTTTTAGATATATAAAATTGTTTGTTTTTGGAACCTGAAGAGGTTCCAAATGAAAGGATTCTTAAAACGTTCCATTTAAATTAAAATGTATTTATGACTAAATTAGATGTGCCGATCAATTGTTTTTATAGTATTTGTATGGACAGTAAATTTCATTACTATACTGTATAAATATCATGTATGGTGTTTTTTGTGAACTTAAAACTCAGTTTTCATCATTATCATCCTAATTCCGTTTTCTAAATTTTAATAAAATTATAATCAAAATTAAAATAAAATTTTGGTTTCCATTAAATTTGTGACTGATTTAAAACCACGGAGGTTTTCATCATTATCATCCTAATTCCGTTTTCTAAATTTTAATAAAATTATAATCAAAATTAAAATAAAATTTTGGTTTCCATTAAATTTGTGACTGATTTAAAACCACGGAGGTTTTCATCATTATCATCCTAATTCCGTTTTGTTTTCTATTTTCAAATGTGATAGTTTTGACTGTATGTGTTTTATAGTCAGTAGAATTATAAAAATGTAATAAACACGATGATTGGTTACAATTATGATCGATTTGCTTGGAGCGTCTCTGGTCATAACGGCAAATGATGCATCAAGTATTTAGTTATTAATTCTAATGTTTGTATGAGATCTTGATTACATTGTTTTTTTTAAATGCAGCTGTTTTAGGTATGTAAAAAAATTACATCTTGATGAGGTTGACTTCAATTACGTAATTAGTTGGTTTTCGTGCCTTTTTCTGTTTTGTAATGTAGAATGAATATGACTTAAGCTCTTAAAGGATGAATATGTAATGAAAATAAAGTGTGTTTAGAGAGACTGACAGTAAGATTTCTTATAAAATGACCAAGAAAACCGTGACGGTAGTTGGGACAGTGGATACTGGTTTTCCTAAATCCATTGTTTTACAAATATGTAGACACTTCAGTTACTGATGGTTAATTGGCACTGATCTGGCCTGAACATTTCTCTGATCCCTTACCTGCATTTTCCGGTTTAAAATCTGATCTAAATCACTCATAAAGCTTGGGACTCGAACTTCGAAAACGCCGTGTGTTTGTACTGTAGCAATGTGGACGTTAATTTGAGCTATTATCAGGTATTATTAAGTTGAAGTATATTTAGTAGCCCGTATATGAAGGCACTTGTTAAAAGTCTCCCATTTCTTTGATATTCCTGTTGGTAGGTATCATTATGCGTGGGATAAAATGCCATAACTCGGGACCAGCTACGCCCGTCCAGGGGCCAGTGGGAGTCGTTTCGTTTCTTCCAGAACCAATACAAAGGGAAGCAGATCCTTAAGAACAGACCTACTTTCTCGACTTTGTTGTAATATCTTTCACTCCTTTGTATTAGTTTTCTCCAGTTGGTTGGTGTCTGTGTTGAAGGTCAGGCCACGAACTGAGCGCAACGGGGTTCATATTTCTCTGGCAGCAAAGTTCACCCTCATGCCTGACCTTGGAAGTGAAAGCTTCAAACAACCTCTTTAACACATCTATATTAACGCTGTGTCATGCTATTATGGGGATTTATTCGTGTGCAAAACGTTCGGTGTTTATATTTTCCAAATTTTCCTCCCGTACTCACACTTTTACGATTGATTGGGTACCAGTTACATTAGAAATAGGCGACTTACGAGTTTCATTATGATCCTGGTGTAAGGAACGCACGATAACTAAAAATCTGAAAACGTTGAGACAGTAAAAAAAATGGCTTAGTAAAATTTAACATTTAATTGTAACAGCTAGTTCCAATTTTTACATAAAATAAAATAACAGAATATTTATTTAAATTAGTCAACCAAAATACGATTAGGACCAGTGTGATACATACATAAACCAATGTGCAATGGATAAAATGCCCATGGTTCCGCAACCGTATATATTTCGTAACGTAAACTTTCTAATGTGATTGATTACGCGAGCGGCGTCTGCTTCAAATGTCGATTACATTCTATTACGTTTATCGTCCCGCGTCACTGGTGAATATTCAAAAATTCGGTTTTCTTTCTCTTGGCTGTTGATCCAGGAATCTGGCGTTTCTGCATCTCGGCTCGTGAGTTTTTGAAGTTATGTGGTACATCACGTCAAGCAACAATACCTATGTAAAGGTATTAATAATTTCACAACAGCGATAGTCTTACCAACACGGCAACAAATTACCTGACATGTAATATTCCGTCTACGTTACATTTAAAACCATGCTGGCACAAATTTCTAATACAAAAAGGTATTGTTTGCAGGTAATTTTTTCAGTGCGATGAAAGTCTTGGAAATGCCGCCCTATAAATGATTTTTCTTTCAAGTAACTGTCGATTCATTCAATTAAACCACAAAAAGCGCACAAAGAGTATTTTTTTAAATTAATTAATGAAAATAATTCATAACAGTATCCGCCTCTCTGTGTCATATCACGCACTGCCCGGTTTCTGCGTGCACGGGAAAGAGGGAAGTGTGGTGAGCTTTACGGTTGGTGCAGGGGAAGGGGGCGCATTTCTCATTCCAGTTACAACTCGTGTGATACATGTCAAGCTGGCTGGCTAGCCGGGCAAGTCTTCGAGATGGAAGCAGAAAATCACGTCGTTAAAACACAATTAATTTTTCCTCAATTAATTTGGGTGCTGTAGTATAAGATCACGTAAGCAGCAGGTGCCCCTGATCTCACCCGTCTCTCTCGATTATCTATATGCTGACTCGTCTTTATGTATGTGACCTCTCTCCACACGGTAACTAATTTGAATACTCTCGGGTTGTCTTTTCTATAACTTCTCAGCCTCACAATACAGACTTTTCCTCTTCGCTTCATAATGATGAAATTGCAAAATTTTTATATAATATATTAACCATTGTGAAATAATGATGGCCCGAATTTATAGATAACAAAATGAGTTACATTTTTCCCTTAGAAAATAATGCGTACACCATATTTGAATTGATGGATGGCTTGCTCCTTTTTCACTTTGGACAAACTAAATACTTAGCATAATTACTGTGATCAGTGTCGGCTCCTGCATAATAATAAATAAACGAAGACGAGGTATCGCTTCGTTGACACTATATTTAGGTCTAGTACTAGGTCTTGTAGAATTGCTGTACTATTTAGCTCAAGCACGAGACATTTCTGTGAGAGTGTTCGGCTGAAGTCGATTCTTTGGGGCAGAACTGTACAGTCGGTGCATCTCAGCACTGATGCGGTTCAGTATTTCTTAATATTGCCGTATTTAAGTCCGACGGCTCGGCGGCCCAAGGTGTTGGCTATAATTGATGTAGCCATTAACATCATCCGACACCTGCCTCGTTTGAGTATTGATCATCATAGCGCGCCACTTTCGAGGAATAATGAACGATTCAATCAAGATTTAACCCGAGATTACACTCCAGCTTCTTCCAACTAAATATTTATTTATTCTGCTAGTTCATTATGAACGAAATTTATGGACGAGGTCGCCTTACCGGGCCCCGCCCAGCCAAATGAATATTGTCTTGAGTCATCTTTAGCGCAGCCGGAAGATAAATTGTCCTGCAATTTACATATAACTGTAGGTGCAAGAACACGTGTAATTGCCACGTGCTGGCTTGTAGAGCCGAATTAAGAGATTGATTGCCTCGCGAGGTAATTGATCAAATTAGTCTGGGTATTAATAGTGTCTGATGGAACCGTAATGGGGGTAATAATCAGCCAAGCATTAGCAGTGAGTTGAAACCGAGACGTCGTTGGTCAGCAATAATCGCCATGTGCATACACGCCATTTTAAAACCGCACTCGCAACTCTTTAGGAAGGCTCGTATAGATAACATTAATTGCACGCCTGTTATTTTATACATCAACATAATATACGACGACACGTAATGACGTATTGTCTCATATCAACGAGGTGAATTAACTTTCAGAGACCCGTTTGCATGTAAAATCAACACTTGCTTAGAAACAGTTTTCTTCCATAAGGAGGAATCGGGAAAGTACGGCTATCTTTCCTTTCAATTTTCGGTGAAAATTATATATTACATACCACCAGTCAATTGAAATTAATTAGCGCCGGTACCATGTGATACTGAACCAAAGGAAAACCAATAATTCGCATTTATTTATATGTTTTAAACAATCGCATTATTAAATTTATTCGACAATTGAATTAATAAAAACAATTTGTGACCTTTTACAGACTTTATTTTTATTAATTTAATAAATAACAACGTATCAACGCATTTATTCAGGTTTTATTCCTATAGAGAAAATATTTACAACAAATTAAAAACCAAGAAAAGTAAAGTTAACCAAAAAAATGTTTTCCTCTATAGGAAGAAAACCTGTAGGAGGCATGAAAATATGCCGAAACGTTGTTATTTATTAAGTTTCATAAATAAAGCTTGTAAAAGGCCATAAATTGTTTAATTATATATAACAGCCGTTAAATTTAAAGTTAATTAACATCACCAACCTAGGATGGACTATTATCAATGTATATATAAAATTACAACTGTTATTAATCGTCCAAACAAGTTTTATTTTAAAAAAACAATGTGCAGTGTGTCAAATAAAAAATTAAACAAACGTTATTAATTTTATTTAATTATTTATAATTTGAATGTTAATTTAAACTGAATTAATAAAAATTTAGCTGGCAGTTCACATTTCGAAATTACAAAATGCTTCGGAACTTTCAGGTGCGCAAGAACACAATAGAAAACAAATTTCGAATTTATTAATAGGAAAAATATTAAAAAAATTAAATATAACAATTTTTATACGAACATGATGTCAAAACAAAATACACGAGGTGTAACAAAAATCGGCGCCAAAATTGAGGGTTAGAGGGCAAAAAAAAGTAAACTCAAAAAAGCGGCTTGTCAGATTGTGATTCATCCGATCTTAAAACTTTAGAACTGTGTGGCGAATCATAATTTCTTTACTTTTAACAAAAAAAAAAATAGATCCAGTTGAAGTTTATTACTAACTTTAAATCTGGGCCAAATTTGAGCCTTGTTTTAAGAATGTTGCTAACGCTGCTAATAACTGATGCTACTGTCGAAATAACATTTTCTAAATTAAAAAAATATTATTATTATTATTTCAGAACCATGTGTACGCAAATTTTTCCACTTGGGTTAGCCACTCAACATGAATTGAGTTATACACTATACCACTTTATATTTAAATTCAGAGTAACGTAAAGAAATGGTATCATTCTTGGCTCAAGTTTTGATCTTGAATGTTAATAAGACTAAATCTGCTCATGACGGAAACATTTTGAAATTGGAATCAATTGCAAACTTCTCCTAAACGCGCTCTCAGATTCTTGGTTTCAGAGTCTCCTAGAAATACAACACAAAGCCTTATCTGTGCAATAAACTACGAGGCCTAAACGTGTTTTTATACTCATCTCTTTACACGATAAAAAGTTCTTTATCTCCGTAAGGAACGTAATGAATAGGATGAAACGCACGTTTCACTGCATTTTAATAACCACGAGCTGTAAGATAAGAAACAACTTTTGCAATAATTAAAGTGTTGAACACGTTTGCAGCGCTTTATCTTCGCATTTCAAAACGTTTGGCGGGAATTCTTTTTATTGCCGTAATATTTTTTTTTGGGGGGGGGGGGGTAAAATATGTTCTGTGTGTTCTGGACTGTCATTATGTGCACCTATTTCAACACGCATAGAAAATTAATTAAGACCATCGAAGCCTTGAAATGAAGCCGCAATGGAAATAATACAAGACTGATTCCAATGAAAGTGACGGTCGGATATGTTAAAAGAACAATCGGTTACTGACAAGCCAAAGGTTAATTCAATCGGAAATGCATCTGTAGATTCAGCAAGAACATTTCCTCATAATGGTATTTTAAAGGGAGCGGATTTGGCTTTCAGCGAATGAGAGCAGAAAAATAGACAAAAGTTGCCACAAATGACAAGTCTAATGAGAAAATTAGTTCTCTTAAGGGAATAATTAAGTTATTGTTCGTCCACTGTAACGAACATTTCTTTGAAGTAGCTCAATTGAACTGATTATTTCATGTTTTTATGAGAATGTCACAAATTTCATTGATTGAAAAAATGCAGCAATCGTAACAATCTCAGACTCGTTACAAATCCCTGAAGTTCTACTTCTCTGTGAGATCAATGAAATATCATTTAACACTAGTACTCAGCAACATGCAGGTGAAGGGGCCAATGAAATATTTCAAATTACAAACTAACACAAAATTAAAAAATAAAATATATCAAAAAGAAAAAAACAAGAGCCGTAAATAACAAACCATATTATAGTTGAAGTCATAAATCTATACACAGTCCTAAATTTATTATTATTATTATTAATCATGAAGTAGTGATAATATATTTAATTCAAACCATGTTCGGAATGAGAAATGGCCACAACAGCCGTGCTGCTTAATGACTCGTCCGTTTGTTCCCTTTTAAATCTTAAGATAACACTTGACTGTAACGTGGAATATGCATAAATGCTAAAAAATACTTTTGAAATATTTATGTTTGTTTAATGGCATATCGCTGGCAATTAATGTCTGAATAAATTTGCTTATAAATAAGTGGCGATCAGGTTCAGCGTTTAATATTTTAGGCCGTTCTACTGCGTAATATTCAGGCCATGCGCGCTTCAGGTACCGCGATCCTCTTAACATCACGGATGCTAATCAATCATTAATCCATATAGACAAAGTCGTTAGGAAGGACGGGTCGCCCTGCCCAAACCCATTATTTTCTCTATCGGTGACTCACTGCTGTTTATGTGAAACACGTTTACTATATTACCCATAATGAGAAGGGCACAAACACACACATATATAAGCAAAAAAAAAAGATAGAACAATACTACTGAAATTGAACGTTTATTGCCTAATAAATCGAACCGGGTTTCATTCTTCTACGAGTCGATGTTTCTTTTGCATATGAAGTTCCTTATGGAGAGAATTTTTCACAGTTTTCGTTGTGGGACAGGGAAAGTAGAAAATTCGTTGAACAAAGACACGACATTAGAAGTCATTCAATTTTTTATAGATATACACTTCTTTAACTCACCTTAACCCAAGATAATCTGTTTTGAGTGTAGACGCATGTTACTTTGCCGAAGAACGTAAGTGAATGAACACTGATACCAGCAAAAATGCAATGTTTCTGCATAATCATTCATTTGACACATCACACGGTCTTCCGTGTGTTTAAAATTGGTCGTATATATGAAACTTTAGCAAAACTTGCCCTGTTGGTAAACACAACGGTAGATCAACAATTACGTTTCCTCGTATAAAGTTGGTAAAATTTTATTGTTTAAGTATGTATATTCTATATGAAAAGTGTTTTTGTTCTTGAGTGCCGGGAACTAATTAATTGGTTTGGGATTTAGCTGATTGCGTTCCGGCTGTTATCGACGAAAACCGAGGTTTCGCTGTACTAGTTTTAATGGAGGCCGCACGTTCCCCACCCGTGGGCTATGGCTATGGCTATGGTTGATAACCAACGGTAGACTTGACAATGGCTTCCTCAGGAATAGAAAAATCACAATGATAGGATGGCATCTCTTGATGTTCAAGGAACTATTTTAGCTCTCAAGGGATACCAAAATTGTTCCACTGTCCTTAGTACTCCAGTTTATACGAGCAATATTGATTCACAGGACAACTCACCCTAGTTCTTATTGTTGCTGGAGTGGAAAGTTCGTGGGGCAAAGGTTTTGTTACTCTAAAGTGGTTAATGCATTCGGTTATTCTGATCTTTCGTGGATAAATGTTCTATTAAAAAGTCTGGTATTCTTAAATAATTTAATTGACTTGTAAGCTTTCGGTCTACGGTTGTCTATATTCATCCATATCTTTTATTCTAATTATTATTAAAAGACTTACGTACGAATAGATTTTTTAAAAGTCATGTTGTGTTCCGTACTGTGTACCTCGTTCATATTATTAAATTCATGATTAGTTTGGGGGTAGCAGACTACACGAGGGCGATGAGTCCCCTTTAATAGCATTAGAAGGGAATTGAAAAAGGGGGGCGGGGAAGGTAGAGCAAGGTAGCCAAGGATTGACTAGAGCCCCCGGGGCTGTAGTTTAACGATCCTACCCGGTGTTTCACCTAAATGGAAAACCTGCATCAGGTAGGTCGAGCTATTGGGTACTATTCTCACGCCCTTCTGAATGACGGGAGACGAGTTTGTTGTAGGGTCGCAGCATTCCATTCTCCGTGTCTCCCAATTTTAGGAGGCAGTTGGCTGGGATCAGCGGACAACTCTTACCATATGCCCAAGGTCTTCGACCCCAGTAAATACACGTCCTAAAATGGATGTGAGACCCTCGAAAAAACCAGCGAGAGTACGAGACATCCGGAAAGGTGATCCCGCAATCAATCTGGGAACGAGAGAAAGCTACCGCAGGCATCACTTTATAATAACATCATGATGATGCCGTTCAGTTCACAACGAATTTATTTCGTTTCGGGTAACTGTGGAGTTCATAGCTCATAATTTGAATCGGTTTACTCGTGTATGTAAGGCAACTTTTGGTATTCTGGCTGGTTTCTCCGTTAAGAGTTCTTATTACGTCTTCATGATCCTAATTTGGATACGTTTCCCGCATTAAAAATTGAGCAAACTTCGCTGATCGTCCTGTGGTTATTTGTGTGTGATTCGGCGTTCTCAATTTTCTCCTCGGTCTTCGCGGCGAATGAGAACCCAGATAGGAAATGATTTCCAGACTGTTTTTAATGAAAGTCGCTGCTGTATTACCTGGGACTAGTTGAACTTCGTGCCCGATGACGATCCAGTGGGCGACACTTGCCCAAGGTCTACGAACCCTTAAACGTACATCTCAAAATGAAGACGAGGTGTCTCGGTTACCTAATGCAGTCTTTATTAGTATTTGCAAACGGGAAGCCAGTCACAAGTGCCCATATGAGGACAACTTTCTACATAAAGCATGACTCGCAAGAGATTTGCTATTTGCATAAGTATTCGACTGCCACTTTAGGCTCAAGTGTTTTCTCCTCGTACGCTGTTTGCAAGAGGTGTGAGTCGCTCCCTAATACGCACATTATGACCAAACATTTGCAGTCAATGTTATTAGAGGCCAAATCTGTCCAAAATGTGCATTTCGCCTAGTGTAAAGGTTTACCTACAAGCTCACAAAGCGCTCGTTTCATCAGTCGAAACTATCCACACTTTTGGAAGATTTAGATTACATTTACTTGTCCTCAAAAAATAGGCTATTAATGCAAACAACTAACACGGAACTTTTATCAGCAAATAAAAAAATAATATATGCTTACAGTTTATTTCCGACAGATCACACAAATAAAGAATGTAATGTTTCACTTGACTTTAAAAAATCATTGACCTCACGAACTTCTTGCAGAACTCTATCAAAAAGTTCACTTTGACGTGCCAATACATTTATTCATTGATGTTATTTGTGATCACAAATAGGCACTTATTTTTTTAATAATTCTGATATTCATCCCTTCAATACAAGGAACAAAAATAATCTGTACAAAAAATGTAAAACATTGTCAATTGCACAGAAAGGTGTGCATTATTCTGGGATATCCATCTTCAACAGACTGCCGCATAGAATTAAACAGTTGTCCGACAACCAAGGTAAATTTAAGTCTGAATTATCCTCATTTTTGCTTAGCCACTCCGTCTATTCAGTAAAGGAATTTATAGAAGAATCGTAGACGAGTAATTAGTTTATATTGTTGGAATCGCCTTTCTATTTGGTTACAAAAATTTGTTATAAGTATATTTATCTTTTATATAATAAAATAATGTAATAAATGTACACCCTGACTCATTCCACATCCTTGAAGCTTAGCTTCTTTACAGGATCTACGGAATACGATTATTATTATTTAGACTTACTAAATTTTATAATCGCCCTGATCCAGTGACGAAGAAACTAGTTGTGTTTAAATGTGATATTTTGCTGGTAATAGAAATATTAGTACTTCTCCTAATGACTTTAATTGGCAACGGAGCGTTTAACAAGTGCCGTAACAGAGTAGAAAATATTCACAGTTTTATTTCAGATCAAGTCGACCAGGGACACAGCAGCTGTTATGTTTGTCAGTGTATTTTCAAAGGGACCTCGGAATATGGAGGAACTTCTAGACTTTCTGCTTGTCAGTCAACTTCTAAGGAAATAAAAAGGGTGGTAAAATAACACTTATGAACGTAATAAGGTGATTTTTATCCGTGGTCTGATCAAACTGATCAAGTCTCGTGTTTCCCAATTGATACGTCTTCTCGGGTTTTATTAAATTTTTTAGGCAAATGACGTCAGATTTTATTAGCCAAGGGTACGTCTGTTTCCCTTTCTATTTCCCTGAAACCGGAAGGAAAATCAAGATTTAAAAGATTGTTGAGAAATCGGGTCATCGCTCATGTACCTCCATAAATGTGGAGTCAGTCGTCACGGATGATCATCCATGGACTGGACAAAGTAAATTTAATGGTTGTCCAATTTGTTCTCTGGTGACTCAGATACATCACAGTTTTCTGCTACAAAAAAACCTTCGGTTATTGCATATTATAATCTTTTTACACAATTTTTCATTCGAAAAACTAGCTGATACGTACAGTTTGTAATGTTTGAGATAGTTTAAGCTGGTATTATATTTGAGGAAAAATCGTATTGATCCATATTTTTAGTTACTTCCACGGTAACATTTGTTAGGCTAACAAATTCGAGGAAAACGAAGAACTTGCCTTTCAACAGTTTCATTTGGCTGCAGTCTGAACGTCTAAACAAGAGACTGGACGACTTTGATCTTTTGCACCACGATCTCTTCTCCTAATCTTGCGACACTCTTCGCCACATTAGCATCGCTTCTGACCATTTAACTTTTTCCTTTTTTACCTCGGTTGTTTACTATGTCCGTGTGGTGCTCTACCAGCAGATGCGTCGGGATTCCACCCCAGCTCCCCTCGTCGAGGAACGAATCTCCATTCGCCACGCACTCAGTTTATAATTTGTGTGCTGGCCATAGGGGCAGCTGCAGATGCTGGCTGGCTTTTACTCTGAGGTAGCTGCGTTATTTCAATGTGACATAGCCACTAACTCAACAATACTCATAAATAAATCGGTTTAAGCCGGAAATTTATATTCTATACATATATTATAATCGTGGAAGTGTTTACATTACAAGTAACCATCGCTGAAAACCAGAACTTCTTCCAGTTAGCTGTTTGAGAAATAAACTACCGGTCTACAATTTTTTAGCTGTACGTATTTAACTGGTGTACATTTTCACCATAGTAGGGTTAGAGAAACAATAGTAACAAAGGCATTTCGAAGGGCCGAATGCGTTTCGCAGAAAAGATAGACAAGAAACATTTCATGTGATCGGTGGATCTGGCCCTGAAGTTCTTTATGCGCTGTGGCTTACTCCGTCCTTGAGTAATTTAATTTATCATTGTGTTTTTTTACTTGAGACTGTTTAGACGTGTGCTGACGACCATTTGTTTGTGATCTGTGACAGGCAGCAAGGAGACCGCCTTCATCTACGCGGTGACGAGCGCCGGAGTGGTCCACGCGGTGACGCAGGCGTGCAGCTCCGGGAACCTCACAGAGTGCAGTTGTGACGCCAGTCGCCATGGGCAGACGCCCGAGGGCTGGAAGTGGGGTGGCTGCAGGTATTCTTTGCCACAATCATTTACATATATACAACAACAAAATTTGGCGATTGACGTTACTGTACGACCACAAAGCTAGTGATATTTGGGGCAGTTATGGTCACCCACCAAATGATATATTTATCACCCATATTAGCTTAATCTAATCATTCTTAAAAAGGTATTCATTCAATGAATTGTGAATGATCTTACAATATCACCATTATTTACTGAACTGCATTGAAAATGTTTGTTTCTATCCACAGAATTTCCTATGAAGTAATTTGTTCTCAACTCAATAAGTGATGTATATATGTCACAAGTTCAATTGAATTGGCTCGAGTATTGCATTATTTTTATCTACTGTAATGAGACGGTTAATTACAGGAATATTAGTTACTTGCAAAAAGCCTCTTTCTTGATGATACTTTCCTCGCAGGATCAAAATTGTCTGTGGAAATCGCAAGGAAAAGCAATCCTTGGACTCTTCTGAGAAAATCAGTTTTTTATTTGGCTGTTAATTTAAAATCTACTACATTTCTTTGTTATAAGTAAATTGTATACAATGTCTAGGCATGAGTTCAATATTCACTCATTGACCATTCTCTAATATACCATTGGTAGGCTCAGTTTAGTTTTAGTTAGGGTTTATAGCACACGTACTTCTCTTTACGTCTGGAGGGTTGCTACTAGTTTATTAATGTGATCTTCAAAGCAGAGTTTCTTCATTTCCTCTGTAATGAACGGCATGTTCAGATCATTGTATGGCTTAAGTCAATATTGGTTTAATGATACATTTGTATAAAAATACTTTATTTTCCAATGGTAGTTTTAATCTTCTTCCCATTAACCATGCCACATTTCAGAATTTTACATTGGTCTAGATGTAACCCTAAGTACTTTACTTTATTCTTTAATGTGACTTGAATGTTTTGTAGGAAGACTGGCGGAAATGACAGTCATTTTGTGGTGAATGTCACTTGTACTGTTTTCATCTCATTTACCTTAATTTTCTATGTATCAATCCAGTTAAGTATTAGGTTCAGGTGGTTTTGCAGATTTTGTGATGCAACTACTGTTTCCACATTTATTGGCATATGCTCATCCTCGAATGCTGCAATAGTTGTATTGCTTGTTGGAGATCTGAGCAGTCCCAAAATACTCCCTTGAGTCACCCCTGATTGTACTAGGTGATAATGGGAGAAACTAGAGTCATTTTAAATCAGCATGTAAGATAAAGTTATGTACTTAAAATTCTCAAATGCCATACAATACTAATAGGTAAAACATTGTCAATATGATAACCATATGCCTCACTGAAAATCAATGTAAAATGAACTGGAAACATCTTCATTGAGACTACCAATATGATTGTTAAAAACTTAATTACTTCTAACATATTTATGTACAGAGGAAGGAAGAAGAATGGTACAAAACTATTGCTTGGAATAATAGTATGAGGAAGGACAATCAGTCCACATATGAGTAAAAGTTTTTGTTCCATTAACTAGAACATCACATACCAACTATGGAAATATAAGACCATTTCCTCATTCATAATGCACGAAGGGCCATGAAATGTGATACAAAAGGAATCACTCATCAAACTAATTCTTCACTTTTAAGAGTTCCATGATTAAGCTTGTCATGAAAACATTAATGCCCTACAGACTAAAGACTACAGTCTTTGCAGAGTTTGTCTTAGAAGTATGACTGTTTTTTCTAGCAGTAAATTCTTGTTTAATAGTTATGAAAATATAGTGTGATAATTTTCTTAGTGAGTAACATTTTGTTTCAGTGATAACCTAAAGTTTGGGCTTGACTTTGCCAGAAAATTTGTAGATGCTCCAGAGAGAATAAAGCCTGGTCCTAATACAAAAAACAAAAAAGCTTGGGCTATTCGCACAGAAATGAATCTTCATAATAATGAAGCTGGCAGACAGGTAATGTATACTGTACAAATTTCATACTATTGCATAGGAAAAATGTTTTAGTTAAAAAAATCGTCCATATAAGCTCTCAAATTTTTTATTTGACATAAACAATAAAAAATTAGTATAATTTATTTTATTCAAATGAGGGGATTTAAAAGAACATGTAACATTACAGGTTAACTTTGACATCATGGTATATTATGTGACACCATGCAAGTTGAATTAGTATACACAGAAGTCAATAAGTTCATTCAACCTGGATTCCATGGATCTACCGCATTCTTATATATATAAACTATAACATACCAGTCTAAGCTAGCAACCTTCAATCTATCAAGAGGAGAAGAGAAATCCAAAGAATCAGTTGCTTGTTTTCTTTGCTAAGAAAGTGAATATTAAAGTGGTTATAAGCAAACTTACAGAGCACAAATGAATGCTGTGCTTCAGGAAGGCTCTTACAAAGTTGTATATAAAGATATGTTAAGAACTATGAAAGAGAGACAAAACTGGTCCTGGTTGTTAGTCTCCATTAAAATTTTTTCTTAATACCTAAGTGTGGCTCCACAATATCACCCAAGGAACACAAAGAAGGTAAACTAGTTCATTTGTGAAAGAGATGCATAAAGAAAACTGATGTGTTATTAAATTTGCACTATCATTATTCACTTATATTGTAGTACAGTTGGTCATGCAACTTCAGCAAAATGACAGAAATGTTCAAGCATCACCTCATAAGTCTCATACAAAAATACTGTGAGGAAAGTGAGTGTTGCTCTGGATTAGCCACTTATTCAAAACCTGAAAATGGAGACAGAAGCAATTGAGACCTATTCTTTTGCTGACAGATGTGGACTACACGAAAGAAACCTTTTAACATATTTTTAAAACTTATTAATAAAATAATTCCTGAATTGAAAATTATATAAAATTATTGAACAGTATAATACAAATGTTAATGATCAAATCATCAGAATAAAAAGTTAAATGTGCAAATTACAAATTCTTCATCCATACAAATTTCTATAAGTTTAATTAATTAGATACTCTTCAGATATTATTTCATTTGGATATCTATTAAGTATAAAATGAAAAACAATCAACACATTTTATTTCACTGTTAAATTCAATTTTGTAGCATATTCATTGGCTTTGAGCCCAGAGATGCAAGTAATTTAGATTTAAGTTTTGTTTATTGGTTTGTATTCATGAATGTGAAAGCAGTAATTGCATACAACTGAATATAAAATTTATATTTTTAAGATCTGCCAATTGATTAATAACTGAAGAGGTATACAATGAATGAACTAAACCTAACATATCTCTAACAAATTTGTAATAATGAAGAATTCACAATTTTTTCACAAAACTTTTTATTTTGAGTTGTTTGACCTTTAATAATTATATTTTAACATACTTTTTTTACCTAAAGAGCACAAGAAAGGAGAAAGAAAACAAGAAATTGGTATTCCTTGACTTATTGGTACTTTGAAAAGCTTTGGGATAGCCTGTTGTGTGTAAAATTCAATGTATATTTAAAAGTGTGATCCTTTCACCATTCAGCACAATAGGGAAGGACCATAAACATTATTTACATTACCAAGAAAGTTTAGTTGAGAAAATAAGACTAGTGATTATTCTGCAGCAGAATGGGTACAACGATGGTAGACATAAAGTATGCCAACATTTCCCAAGAATAACATATAAGAATAAAAGCATTTCTTTTGAATCTGGAGAATATGAGAAAAAAATTGAAGGGCAGCTTGTCTAATCATGAATGTTATTATTGATGCACACAAAATTGACATTCATGTTTATTTTATAAAAGCAGGCACAACAAGTTACCTATATAAAAAATTAAGAGACTGAAAAGATTTATGTAAGAAGAATCCATCTGCGCATGTGTAACTAAACATGACATGGAAATACCAATTCAGCTTCTCTGTCATCATGGAAAATTCCTTGATATCAAACAATATTGGCCAAAAGATAAACAATTGCCCCTTCTGAACCAGAATTTTATTATTGCATGCCAAAATATCTCTTGATATTCCAAAGAAGGTTTATTATTGTATTATGGTCAAAGTTTTATTAAACTGAAAATTTACAGGTAGTCTCTTCTCTCATGAGAATGCAGTGTCGATGCCATGGAGTGTCTGGTTCATGTGAGCTGAAAACTTGCTGGAAGAGCATGCCAACATTCAGTGAAATTGGGGATACTCTTAAAAGAAAATATCAGCAAGCAATACAGGTAAAGCAGTCTTGTTGACTTACTAAATATCTTTTAATTAAATTTATAATAGGACATACAAATAAATATTTATGAGCTACAGAAACTATTATACAGAACTGCAATGATAAAATTGGTTCACTCTTTTTGTACATAACTAATGTTTTTTCTTCAAGAAAAGCTTAGAATGTGACTGAAAACTTATTACTGATTCAGTCTTTTAATACCTTATTGGTATAAAAAACAATCAATTGGTTTCATATTACAATTTAATACTCAATACTTGTCAGAACTAAAATTAAATGTCAATTTTATCCAAAGTGAATTATCATTCAATTAGTATGAATTATTAATCTTTGCACACAAGAGACCAACATAACATAAAGCCCAGTCTTTGAAAGGTTGTCATTTCCAGATATTACAAAATTGCTCAATATACTAGATAATACAATATATTATGGCAATTTCAATTTTAAATAAAACTAACAATATTTTGAACCATATCAGTGACCCAAACTCAAGAGTGCAGGAAATCATCTCCTTCAATTCTGATTGGAGTTTGGAAATTTATTTAACTTCTAAATAAAATATTTTCATAATAAAATAACCAATTGTCTGCTTTGCTTGTATAATATTTATTATACTGTGTCAATAATTAAAGAAGCTTTTGGCCACTAGAACCATTGTCAATATAAAGCACATTTTAATTTATCATCATGAAACTAAACTCCAATTTAACCTTGATGTCATTGCTTACCTGCTCAAAACTGTCATTCATATATTACTATTCTTAAAATATTTTCTTCGATATTATTTATATCAAAATTGAGCTAGTTTTTGTATATTTGTTTTACAAAATATTCACTGTTGGACAACTAAACTATGTTCTGTTTCCATTTATATATTAAGCAGGTGGCAACAAAAACCAGAAAGCGCTTACGCCGCAAGAGCAAGGCCAAGTTACGGCTAAAAGCTGGCAAAGGGGATTTGGTGCATATTCACAAATCTCCAAATTACTGTGTACAGAATCCTGCAGAGGATATTCCTGGCACCTCAGGCAGAGTGTGCAACAAAACATCACATGGTCCAGATAGTTGTGACCTGTTATGTTGTGGTCGTGGCTACAATACTCAGGTAAATTTTTGGTTGTTTGATGAAAACAGTAAAGATAGAGAAGTGAAACAGATATTTTATATGAACTTATCAATTATTCACAAGAGTTTAAAATGTATTTAAGAATGTATTAATTTAGTTGTCTTTCATCACATTTCAAACAACAAACGAAGTTCACATTTGAGTTTGTATCATTAACTAGTAAACATTCCATGATATTTGTTTCAAGTTTTTATAGGGGAATAAAAACTATGATCTTTCCAACAAAGAAACAATTTTAAATTTGCTATTAGTGTTCTTAGTTACGTATAGCCCATCCTTGAAAATGTTTTCAGTCTTAATCACAATATGTCACAATATGAAGTAATGTGAATGTAGTTGATGCATATTAACAACTGCTTTTCATTTTTATCTACTTATTTGCAGAACAAAATTTACTGGTATACAACAAAATAAATTTAAAATTGGGATCATAAATTGACAATGTATGATATTTTGTTATATGTTATATGAACCTTTGGTAATTTTAAAATGTTTTGGAATAATAGCACAATGACTTTCCTTAAGTAAGTTGAAGATTAGGGATACTTAGTATGCATTTAGTAGTATGAATTGCTTTCAAAAATCTTACAGAAAAAATCATGCCTTAATTATGAATATTAATGACCAAATAAAATGTATTGTTGACATAAATACCATCAACAGATTATCAAATTGATTATATAAGTTAAAGAATAACTATTATAATATAATTAACATTTTCAATAATTTATTCCTAATTTGAACTATTTATCATATTTACAGGTCATAAAACATGCTGAGAGATGCCATTGTAAATTTGTGTGGTGCTGCTACGTCAAGTGCAAAACTTGTGAAACACAAGTTGACCACCATACTTGCAAATAATAGATCAGTATTTTGTTTGCCCTTCTGCCAATAAACTGTGCCAACTTGATGGATAATTAGTATTTATTCATTGTTTCATTTCTTCTTAGTGTAAATACTGCATTATGATTTTAATCATATTGTCCATTAAGAGTTGTGAATAATGTTATGAACATGGAATCCTTATGGATATGATTAGACTTCCCTCTATGTGCTGTGTATGTATTCCCCTAAAGTGCCACTGAAGTGATCATGCTCAGCTCTATTGTACATCTCATTAAGCACCAGTAATTGACTAATTACTTAAATAGGTTATTACTGCTCACTGTTTACAGATGTAAAAATTCTAACAAAATTTATTTAAAAAATAACATATCATAAATAAAATGCCTTATATCTTCGAAAGGAAATAATGTGATTTGTTATATGAATACTTAAAATTCGTTAACAACAAAAATGTTTTTAATATTCCCTAACACTGGTTTTACTTCAAAATTATTTATCTGTTTGTTGCACCATACTTAAATCATTGAAATTAAATACTCTTTTCACAGTTACTTATGTTTTATTATGTAGAGGTAATAATGTTGGACTATATAATTTCTGAACTACTCAATTTGTCACCATAACATAATGTGTATGGATTCATGTAATATCTGAAGATGGGAAAACGAAACTGTCATTACACTAAATAATTTAATCTTTAAATATTTGTAAAATCATTAGTAGCATGGAAGGAAAATTTGTTGGTATGTTTCTTGTTTCCAACAAATATACTAACTTTATAATATTCAGAATCATATGATATACGGAAATCTTGAAAAAATACTCTTTTACCATATGAAAACTTATTTAGGAAGTCAGTTCAAATAGGTTAAAATTTAAATAATTGTTCAATAATTTTGCTCCTCTCTTTTTTTTACATTTGTAGAATTTCTGATGTAGAAATGAGATCGGTTAGATTATTTAATATTTTAAGGCTATATGCTAGCAAAAAATTGCTGAAATTCACTACTACACATGGCTAGGTTGTGCATGAATATGCTTCAATTATGTATGAAAAATCATACTTCATTTTAAGTGTTCATATTTTGTGCATGGACTGTAGTTTATACATAGCTGAAGTATTTTCAAGTGTGACCACTCTGTGTGTAGAAGCGAATTGTGGCAATTTCTTGCAAGTGTATAGCCAGCCAAAGTTTGGAATGGAATGAATATTGCTTCAGTTAATGAAAGTCCATTCATACTAAAATTAGTTGTTTTTTTAAGAATATGTGAGTTATTTATTTCATTTTTTAAAGCGTTCTTCATTTACAACAAATAACCTTCCAGTTTTAATACCTAAATTTTCCCTGTTAATATATAAAATTATCGGCTTAACATAATTATCATCATGCTGAAGTGAGTGAAGAGCATGTAGAAATTATCCTTCAGGTATGGCAAGTATTCAGTAATGTAGATTATATATCTGGATTAAATGGTGGTACAGTATAGATTTCAGGAAATTGTTCAGAACTGGTTTTGTTTCATACACAAAATGCAAAGGAAAAAAATGAAAAATTATTTGAAATATAGAAAGTGCATATTTACCTGTTTAATACTATTATATCAAAGTATTAATTTATTCTGTTCCATAGCTTCAGCAAACAGGAAATTTCAAAGCACATTACATACCCTTCCTTTCTACACTTTGTTATTGAGCAGTCTGTTTAAGAATGGTTTATTAATGTTTAATGTATTGTGAATGTCAAGTATATTTCATTGTGTTTAATAATATATCTGTAATCTTTCATGTCACATTTACTTTTTTTAATAAATTGATATACAAACATAGCATTACAGCCATTCACTTGGTCAAGATTGTTATTTTCCTTTAAAATACTTCCAATGTGAAACAGGGGTTATACAGTGAAGTTCCTGTGCAAGTTGGGCAATCAAGACTGTTGTATGTTAAATGCTTCATTTAATACAAATAAACAATGTCTTCCTCAAACTTTCAGATACATGCTGAGAATTTGACTGAATGTATCACTTCATAGTAAAAAAGTATTATAAGATGCCATTCATACTGAGTCTAATGTATTATACCTCATTCTTTCTAAATTGACAAATTTCTAATAGATTTAAGTATTTATTTATCTTGTGACTTAAATTTTTGTACAGATTCTAGTGTGATAAATACAGTGGATTAATTTCTTTGCTTACCTATGCTTTCATTAAATGATAATGTTTCATATTTATTTGTTGGCAAAATTTAAATACTGAAAGTGTAAATTTATATCTGTATATATTTTAAAAATAGCTGCTTTTATATTTATTAACCTACATAAATGATTTAATTATTATATATTTAAACCAATACCTACTAGTGTACATACTTCCATGACTGAAATTAATTGTAAGGTATTTCGGATATAAAAATAATTTTTTTTAAATTATTACATTGACATATATTTCATTGTCAGTCTGGTAATTTATATGTCATGTCTCATTTTTCTACTGGTTAAAATTTATAATTTATAAACATTGTAGAATAGATGTTAGAATAACATTACTGAGAATCAAACACACGTAACAAATTTATACATTGATTATTAGTAATGCAAGAGTTTGCTTTGGAAAAGTTCCATTATTAATTGTGAAGTGTCATGTTTAGTTTTTCAGTAATTGTGTAGTGTAAATATAAGTAGCTGAACTTATTACATACCAAAAACATGAATATTCTGTGTTACCTGCTAAAACAAATTCTCTCTAAAATTTCTTTCAAGAGAATATGTTTGAATTTATTCATCAGTTATTGTAATTAAGTGAAAAATAAACTTTGTAAAATCAGTTTATTAGTATTACTTTTAACATTTTCCCTGTGACATAATAGGACAAATCAGTGTAACGCAGTGAATCCTGAAAGATGATTTTGTCAGTATTAAAAATTAAAATGAAGGTTTTCAGAAGATGAAAACCTCTTTAAGAAAATATTTAAGTTCATTATATTCCTTAGATTGCAAAATAATTACTTCATATCTATACGCTTAAATGCTTACAAATGAGCTTGAATATAGAATTTTAAAAAAATAATCTAGGTAATGATGAAAAACATTTTCAATCTGAGTGAAAAATTTTAATCACTATTCAATATCTTGTTGATATTAGACATAACATGAAATTTACAGAAAAAGAAAATATGATGCATTTCTCATGAGACAACAGAAATGACGATAATCAGGACACATTGTGTGTAGAGGTTTCAGAATTGAAATAAATTAATAATTAATATCCCTGTTTCACATTTCAATTGACAATCCTTACTAAATAATTATCAGTTTACATCACAAACTGGTTAATTAAAATACAAAATATGGAGAAGAGTTAGCAGAAAGTAAAGGCTTAAATGTTTTTACAGCTGACATTAATGCAGCACTACAATTTTTTATGTTAAATCAAATGAATATTCAGCGAAACAAACTTATTAATTCATCCTAATATTTTCTAGTATTGTAAGTTCGAATAATGTTTTTTGAGAAGAATATATGATAGGGTAATTAAATATCAAATTATTCATGATATTCATAATGATATTTTATAAATTACTGTATATTAAATACTCTAATTGAGATGTTAATTATTTCTCATTCATAAACACTATACGTAATTATTTAACAACAAAGATGTTTTACAAAAAAACAGAACTATTGTTTCTAGCATTTTTATAAGTTGAAACTTTGTTGTAAATTGTTTAATATATGTTCATTTGCACACAATTCTTTCTTTACGGAATGAAACAACATCATTATCTTTAGGATGGCAAGTGCTAGTCTCAACCATATTCAAATTAACCTTAAACGGAACTATTTTAGGGGATAGTACAAACAAGTATTTTCCACATAATTAGTTTCTGTGTTACAAATTAACACTACTTTACAGATTGGTATATCTCTCAAAACTATTTACTTTTAACAAGGCAAACTGAATGGGTAAAATGTGCAGTTATGGAATCCATTAAGGAACCTTTATTATTATGTTTATTGTTTATGACAACTCTGCAGAGTTTTAAATTTACACCTAATGCAGATTTTTTAGAAAGTTCACATACATAATAAAAGTTAGCTTATAATTGAGAAACGGTAGTAATGAAAATTTTCCATACCTATCACGTTACTCATTATTTGCTACCAACCCATGAACATTGGTAATAAAATGAATTCAATAAAACTATGGAAGTGAAATAAATGCAAGAATCTTGTTGAAGTCTGTGATGAAATGTCATTGTACTTAACAGTGTTTTCTGTCATGTGCACGTGCACAATTACAAGGTAGGGGAAACTATAGAAATTGTAGAGAAGTTACATCTTATAGTTTCCTCAATAGAATAAATGTAATTAACCTGTAATGGTTTACAAAATATACATTTGAAAACGATGAGACCTTCCTAATATTAACGGATAATATGACATGGTCAATTAATTGATACGGACCTGGAAGAGAGGTTTTGAGGGGATTTGCATGGCTTACATAAGAATGAATATACCACCACAGTTCAAATTATGAGACATGTCATCCTCCTTCAATAGATCTTCTTAGTAGGAGTACCTGAAATAGTATTTGAGAATCCATTCAATAGAGTAATGGCAATTAATGTTCAAATCCCAATGGGTTAGAGAGCAATACTGAGGGACTTTTAAATGCTGCAAGAGCAGTGGTAAAATTACAGAATCAGAGTCAAGAGTTCACAATAAGTAGAAGTGGTTGACAAGGTAGTTTGATTTAAGTCAAAATTGCAGCAGTACACCCAAGGAAGACAAGCTAGGAGAAAGAAGAATATTACTAAATAATGACAATACTTACAGCAGCAATAATTCACAGTTTACATTGTGCCCTACCTCTGTTGTCACTTATTAGTACTTATGATAATGTTAAGTATATAAGATGATAAACAAAATGTCCACTTTAAGGAATGTAATAATAGTTTTGAACTAATTCTTTACATAATCAACAAAATGCCATAACAAGCTGCTATTTCCAAGCAATTGATAATCTCACTTATTGTATTAAACAAAAAGGTAGTAGGCCTATGATAACGATTGGAAAATTCATTGCAAAAATAAAAGAAGGAAAAATCATATGCTGCTATGAAACAGGAAGAGTAAGCACACAGATGAATGACATTGTTTGATCTCATTTCAGCCCTGGAAGATGTTGCATGAGCTAAATTTTTTGTCAAATGGTTTATTTAAGACATTTTTATTATGTAAGTTATCATGTTAAACCTTATTTATTTGTTTGAAATTCAACTATTGCGATTATCAATTTATTTGTTCACAGCTGAACATAGGGAAGAAATGTTTTGTAGTTAATGTAAATTTTAATTTGAATAAATTCTGACTTTTGACCATTATACATTTGTTTTATTTATTAATATTAGTAAATTTCCAATTTAAATTAAAATTTAATTTATACTAACATATACTTGGCACATCGAGCCCAGATTTATCAGATTTTATTCCATAATTTTAATAAAGTTGATATACCAATTTTTCTATGAGTAGAAAAAGATATTAACAAAATAAAATTTGTTTTGTTTATATTTTTCTGTTTTAGACTTTGGTTTGCAATTCAGATTTAATGGTACAGTTTGATCCCATAAAACATATTCATATTGTTCTATCATAAATAACTTTTTGGTCTATGGGTTTATTGCTCAATTTTTTTTCTCTTAATTGCTGTGTACCTCAGTCTTCATATTGATTTTTTAATTTTGAAAAGAAATAGTGTAAAATGTTGCCCAGAAATAAGGTTAATTCAAATATTTCTTTTTGTGGCTGAGTTTTTAATTTATCCATAGGAATTGATGTAGGCTCTAATCATGCTATACATCAATCATACACTTTTTTCTTGTTTTTATGAGATGAACTTGTCACCAAACTTTGTAAAAGTATTATTGAAAAACTCTATGCATTATTGACACAGAGTTGTCCATATATAAAGGAAGCAATATTTTTGGGGTCTGAAATGAAGTAAAGATGATCAACTTCTCACACTATTGATGTGACATTTAAATGGTCGAGCATATTTTGAAAAAGTTGGACCCATCACATAATATCTTTTATCTGTCAATGGGAAGTATATTTCATCAGAACAGTTTTAGGTATTTGCCTTAACAATTTGAATGAATCATAGGTATGTGATAAGTATCGCACACATTAATTTTACTTTCACTCTACTGCAAAAAAAAAAGCTGAAATCTGTTTCTAGTCAAAATATCACAGAAACTTTAATAGAATTTTGTACTGTACTCTTGGAGAGACGGCAAGGAGAAATATTTTGGAATGTGGCGTTGTAGGGGAATGATGGTCATAATAATAGACTTGTTTTTGGTATATATCGACGATGAAATAAGTCTATTTAGATTTGCTAGTGGGGCATGTAAGACTAATGAACATCGTAATAAACGCTACATTCGAAAGAAGATATTTATAATAGAACATAAATCAGTCTGGCTTTTGCCCAAGCTTGTCAATGATCAGTCATGATTATAGATATGGCTATGAAAAGGCGACTTCTCTAAGTTATGGAAATTAAGTACTTGACGAATGAATGGTTTGTACATCAGTAGTATTTATTTTAACTCTATACAGCTATTTTGAGGCAGACTCTGTTTAATTTTCTGGTCGAGTCCCGCTTGAATGCAGGGAAGGATGGATAAATCAGACATCTAAAACCTTCGCTATAATATTGCGAGAACTGTAAGTGATTTGGGAGGAAAATATTCGGGAAATGGTCACGTACACGCACATGTAGGCGTGTTCTTGTGTGTTCTGTATTGCACGGCACACATCGATCGCATGTGTATGAGCGCTGTGACATTTACCACGCGCGAGCCTCAGAAACGGAATTCTCCACAAGCGACGACTTACCCAAATACCACGTTCCGATTGCACCTATTTAATGACACGTGTTTTACAAAAGAAAGCTACATGTTTATTTAGTCAAACGAAATACAGATTTAAAACGGGACTGGCCAAATCCATTTATCCAAGCATGTGGGACGTGGTTCGGACGTGCTACAGCGATCAATTCTCGCCGACAAGTCATCCTCTGTGTAAATAGTCCTTCCTCTCTGCTGGATGCCTGCACACATACAATTCCACTTGTGCGATGATGACAAGGCTTTTAAAATTCAAAAAAATATTTTCTTTAATACCATGATCACAGAAGGAAACAACCGACTTGTGGTAACTAACATAGGATGTAAAACACTTTCGATCCAAAACTATTTTAATATGAAATAAACCCTTCGATAATTTCTATTACATTATTAGTAGTACTCTCATTTCAATCATTGACTTATTTAAATTTAAAATCGTTTTGAAAACAAGTTAAAAACTTCGAATTGCCAGTTTAATACAAGTTTTGAAATCTGGAACTGATTCCATCGTCAGTTTTTTTTGAAGCTCAAGAGAAATTAAATTTGCTGAGTATTATTCTGAGTAATCTTTTCCCTTTCTTCTGCAACGTTTCCCAATAATAATTCTTATTATGGCTACCTTATTGCCCCTTGGACTTTAATGACATTCTGCTTAAAGCCAAGAAGTTTCTATATATGTTTTTTAGTTTTAAATTATAATTATATATATTATTTTCGTATTGCAGGTCTTTATCTATGACACACAACATTCATTCCGCAAGCAGAGCAATTGATTTCAAGTTTTATTCCTTCCATGATTCATAAAGCTTTCAGTCTTGCCACAGTACGCGATTGAATTTCATATCAATTCCGATCTCAGTTTACTAAGTAATTAAGTGGAGCCGTATTGTAACATCCATTTTATGATCGATACTTAATGGTAGCGGCGTATTAATTCAAATTCACGTTGTGTTTGTTTCGCAGAGACCTGCTTAACCAGCTTAATTAACAGAAGCAAGATTAATTGCTTTGAAAGGGAACAATATTTGCAAACGCGTTCTTCGTGATTAAATTACGGTATTTTTTTAAAATGGTGGTTTGCCTGAGTGATAATTGTTGCGACAAATTGTCGCCTTCTACAAGCAAATTTAAATTATTTTGTGTCGGTTCTCCGTCAACAAATATTAAATTTTCCAAAATCATGAATCAACAAGTCTCTTATCCAGAATAATGCTTTCCTGCATTTCGCTGTCTCATATTTAAAACCATCCCAGGTAAGTTAACGCACTGACTACCATAGTAACACGTTTCGATCCTATTGATCCAAATTTAATATATATTTGAGCAACAAAGAATGTAAATTATAAATAAAATGTAACGAGCTATCATTGAGTGATTACGTGGCGATCGTCGGTCTGATCCAGACTACGGTTACTTATTCAGTTTAAGGTTCTATTCCAGGACTTAATTATAAGTGTAATGTGGAATTAGGAAACGAACTAATCCCATGTTAATTTGGCGTGCAAAAGCGGTACTTGATCTGTTTTACTTTCTTCTGTGGCTTCTCCCATGACGTGGTCTTGACTGTCAGGTACCGCAGTCTTCATCACTTCACAAACGAATGCTTTGTGTTGACTTGTAAAAAAAATTGCATCAGGCCCATGGCCTTAAGACACACGCCTAAGATCAATTTCACAAAATATTTGCACAAAACATGTTGGGCAACGATAAAGTGCGTTATGGATTGTTTGATGATATTTTTCTCATTAATGTGTGTATAATTTGTATTGTTAAAAATTGTAAAATAAAATGTCAAATAGAATCAGTTGCAAGTCGTCTAGGAAAGTAATGAGGCCTGAAAAGGGTCTTTCCTAATCTTCTGGGCTATGTCGAGTCTGCAAATCAAATATCCCAGCCGCAATCGATAATTGACAACAATGTAAAAGACACCTTCCTTATCTTCACTTATTTTGTACAATCTAGTGGCAGTCACTAAGCCTCCGCATTGTTGCTGATACTTCCCACATCATGAAATGGATATAATAAAATCATACGAGAAATCAGTGAATGATAAAAGTTAATAAAGTAAGAAAACTAATATTAGGATATTGATTTGTTTTCAGACAAGTAGTTTCCGAAGTGAACCTTAAGCTGAAACAGTTTTTTGTATTATTTGATCTAAACTACTTTAACAGACGCAAAATAGTTTTTGTCTTGATTGTTTAATGTCATGTCGTAAAATATTTTATTTATAAATATAAAGACATTATATTGCTCAAGAATTGTAAACTAAATGTGGCTGATGTATTTCGTCACCGGAGGTTTTCTGTCAGAATCTTTCGGGACTAATTACAAAGGGCGTTAAATTTTAAAAATATAATTAGTTTGTCACACTTGAAACGTTCGTAGCCTTATTAATAATGTAATGGAGACAGATCTGAAAAAAGTGAATTAAATTATTTATGCTTTCCTGCAAAAAATAACTTTTGTTACTTACATGGTAACTATGGAACGATAAAATTAGATATATTATTTAAAATCGCAATAGATATAATTCATTTAACTTTAAAAACTCTTATAGTTTTATACGTAACCAAATTCATATTCCAATTATTAACGAAATATAGGTAGAACCTAAAATTAAATACACTACAATGAAAATACTCTTCTAATTTTGAACACTTTATTAACAGTTACATGTTCAGATTAATGTTTTTATTTATTCTCATGGGCATATGCAATTTTATGTATTTTTTTACAGCATTGTGCTGGAGGTTATTAAGTAATGGTGGAGCATTGTGACTGGTCAAGGAAGAATCCTTGTAGCAGACTTGACTAAGTTCTAAGATCTTGAGTTGGCGTCTTAAATCTGTGAATTTATAATTTTTGCAGCATTGCGACAGAAGGTAAATTACAAAACTGTTCGATTCTGACTCTTTAATGGTATCCATTGTCTAAGTTGCATATAAGGTTAGAATCTCCTTGTATGAAGTCTCGGTGAAAAACTTTAAACTGAAACTTGCGTGCGGCGCGGAACGGTATATTACTGTATTATATTAGGCGAAATTTTATGTTTCCTCATTAAAAAAAGGAAAAACTGGCGGACTCTCCTTGTGAGAAAGAGTTACAATGTGAGGTACCAAAAAGAATAGATTTAGAAAGAAAAGGAACGACATAAAGGGGAAAATGCTAGCAAAGACTGTGCAGTTGCAAAGAAGAAAATCTCTTTGCGAAAGGAAAAACTGATAAAGCGATCAACCATAAGCAAATTAATGTAAGAAAGAAAACACAAAAGGTGTTAATATTTTTCTGTAATTAAAGTTAAATTTATTGTATTAATTGTAATTACAAATATCCTGTCCCGTTCTGCCCCGGGGATTAGGCAGAAGGGAAAATTTGTAAGTTTCCTTTTAACAATTCATCAAAAATCTAAATTCGTTGTTTTAAGTTATATTGATATTAGATTAAGTAAGTAATAGAATAAACTAATGTTTTATACCTTTATGAAGTGATATTTTTGCCATAATTTTACAAAAAAAAATTGTTAAACATTGTGTCACGTTCCGCCCCGGCTATATACCTTATTATTAACATTCAAAAAATTATTTAACTGATCCGTCACGTAAGGAAAATTCCTGGTAATGAACAGAATTAAAATCATTCGGAATTTCTGAATGATCGGCCCAGTTAATTAGATATTAAGGACTATTTTGTTGTTTGTATTCTACTATTAATTCAGACAATAAATGTTATTTAAGAATGAAATTGATGCAGAATATTAACAATGTGAATGTTAAAGATGGTTTTTATGTAAACCCATAAACGAAATTCTTTAATTTAGACTTGAAGAATGGTTTGGCATTTATGACTCACGCCTCTTTAGACTCGGAAGGCTTCACTCGTGTAAGGCGAACTCTTTCCAGCGAAACGCATTTGCCGTCTTCTCACAGCACATTCCCGCTCCTGAAGAATTGTAAGCCATGACGTGGAAAGCGTTAAAACACTCTGCCACAAAAGCGGCAGGGAAAGACAATTGATACCCGTCGACCTCGTGGCTGCGAAAGCCAAGATACGTTCCCGGCCTTATGACGTTCAATCTACGTCGATGAAGCTTTGCAGAGAAACACACACTTATTTTTCTACGAAATATCGTAATTAATTTATCCTTACGCACAAAACATACGTACTCACGACAATCAATGCTGTCTTCAATTATAAAATATATTTAGCCAATTTGTCAGCAAAAAATAATAATATATATTAATACAATAATTATAAACGTCTGTAACTTCAAATTTTTGTTTAATTGAGGCCAAATAAGTAAAAAATAAATAAAACAACCAAAAAGAACTAATGCAACTGCATGTTTCCGTACTTACAAATGCATACTGATTGTCTTTTTTTATTTAAATTTCAATATTCTTTTGTTCTTTAATTATTGTATTCTTTGACTGTACTTTTATATCTTTATAATGTAATAAATTTGATTCTTGTTAACAGTAGTTCAACAAGAAGAGGGTCCAGATCATGACCGAAACATGTAGTTTTATTAAATTCTTTTTAATTGTGTTATTAATTTTTGCCTCAATTAAACATTAATCTTTAAGACATCTTCAACGTTTCGTCCCTATTTGTGGACTTCCTCGGGTAACTAGACCAAACTTTATATAACTATTATGATTTTCAGTTCAAAATATTTCGTTAAAGTATAAAAAGTGTAGATTTACATTATATTATAAATTTATATATATAATATTTTATAATTTTTCAATTAAATCATAAAATTTTTATAACATATGTATAATTTTTATAGCTTTAAAGTTATATATTTTTAAATATTTGATTGAAAGCTGTACATTTTATACTTAAACGAAAAATTTGCTTTTTAATATCCGTTAAAATACAAAAAAAAAATAATTATTTTTGTTTCAATATTCTTAGGTTGCATTCTTATGTTGTTTAATTTTTTTACTATTACTTTGTTTTAAGTTATATTGATATTAGATTAAGTAACATATGTACGTATAATTTTTATAGCTTTAAAGTTATATATTTTTAAATATTTGATTGAAAGCTGTACATTTTATACTTAAACGAAAAATTTGCTTTTTAATATCCGTTAAAATACAAAAAAATTATTATTTTTGTTTCAATATTCCTAGGTTGCATTCTTATGTTGTTTAATTTTTTTTACTATTACTTTGTTTTAAGTTATAATGATATTATATTAAATAACATATGTACGTATAATTTTTATAGCTTTAAAGTTATATATTTTTAAATATTTGATTGAAAGCTGTACATTTTATACTTAAACGAAAAATTTGCTTTTTAATATCCGTTAAAATACAAAAATAAATTATTATTTTTGTTTCAATATTCCTAGGTTGCATTCTTATGTTGTTTAATTTTTTTACTATTACTTTGTTTTAAGTTATATTGATATTAGATTAAGTAGCTAATAGAAGAAACTAATGTTCTATACCTTTATGTAGCGATTTTTCTTTTTCCATAATTTTACAGAAATTGTTAAACAATAAGTGTCCCGCACCGACTTACCCTATAAATATACTAATTTCTCTTCATGGATATTTGATTTTCACTAGGACGAACGTTTTATAACTTAAAAACCAAATATTATATTTTTTGTCATAATTATTTCATAATGGCGCCATAAAAAATGAAACTGTATTTTTTTATACTGACTTTGTGATGTCCCAAAAATATTCAATGAAATGTTGTAAAGTATTACTTAACTTAGAAATTATTGTACTGCCTAAATTGACTATTAATTAAAATCTGATTGCCACATTATACTTTTAAAATGTTTAAGCTTCTTTTTACCATTATATTTCTTTTGCTGCTGTAAAGAACAGCGAAATTAATGATATCGTGCTTGAAAGCAATACTGATTTATAATATGTAGTCTACCTCGCTTAAGGAAGAAAATATTGGCGGAAAATATATTAAAACTCTCAAGTTCGACAAAGAGTAACATGAAACGTCCTCCATGTATTAGATTACAAACGTTATGCGACGTAAAGCAAACCACATGTAAGAAACTGTTCGTGACAAACCGACAACCGAATCTCCTCATGAAATATTCACGTTTACGAATTGGGAACACATTTTCCACGTTTACTTTGCTGGAAGTTGGAGACATGCGTGCGATTCGAGTTCCCTAAGCTGTCGTCGACTTTCGCGCATAACTAAGAGAATTTTAATGCTCCATTTTTCGAAGATTCCTCACACATTCCCAACAGAACTTATCATCTCCACATTAGATCATCGCAAGCAGATGGGGTTCTACGATTGAAAATGCATCGATATATATAAATTAATCGCCGAAATGTATGTATGCGCATAACTTCCGAACTACTGCACCAATTTGGATAATTCTTTTCTTTTCTTGCGTTGTCAGAACAAGGTTTGCATAAAAGAAAATTTTTAAAAAAATTGTACGGAAAAGTTTTTAAAATGTCATAATATGAAAAGTGAGTGAGACAGAAGGCAGTGGGGGGAGATCTTCAATATATTAACAAAACATATATATTTGAGGTTTCATATTGTGATTTTTCGATGCCAGTTTAGTCATGTGTTGACCAAGAATTAAATAATGTACCGGGATAATATAAATAAATACCCGGGCAACGCCGGGTCCCCAGCTTGTAGTAGATAATATTTAGTTGAAAAGACTAATACATAGCCAAAATAATAATAAAAATTACTTTGTGCCTTTTGAATTAAACGAATAAGCAGGAATTATAATACTTTTAAATAATAAATATTATATATATGTATATACATTACACATATATAGATGAATTGAATTACATTTATCAATTGATATTATGCAATTTATTAATCAAATTATTTTTATGAAGCCGGCCTTTTTTAAGATTAACAAAAATTAAATTACTTACAAACTAACATTTAGAAACATGTGATCTATTCTCGGGTCTTATTTAAGGGCCTTCTCAAAGAAGCAGATTTAAAAACATAAACCCTACTCGGAATTGGCAGTATGAGGAAATCGGAAGAAAGGTTACAAACAGAGTAATTACAGTTTTCTGCTTTGCCTGGAACTCGCCGCTCGTCCTCAGATCTCGCACCGGTCCCAACCGACTTTGTTAAACTTCCTTGTTGGAAAATGAAGACCTTGCTCATTAAATCTTCTTATATGCCCCCACGTTCAAGATCTGTTAATTCAAGACCACTCCACAGATTGAAATAGTCTCTGATTGCTGCCCCTAGTATCAGTCACATTAAAAGTCTCTCTCATCCATAATCATACAGTCCATTACCAATTGAAAATATTCAACTGTCAAATTCTTGATGCCCGAAATTAAATAATGGCGTGGGGAAACATTATTAAAAACGGACTCAAATTTAATTTCTTTCAGTGGCGGGGGAGAACATCCTCTCCACTCCGAAATATATATGGGAGGAGCCATTCACCTCACTTACTGATGTTTAGGAAAAATATCAGGCCCCGTCAGAGCCTGGAGTCCCAACGATTCAGAAATCCCAGACCGGCGCCAAACTGCCTAGGTTTTGTATCCTGTTTGCAGTCAACTGTCTTTAAATTTTATGCCGCCATATTTCGTATTTAGTTGCGTTTTTCTACTACATTGAATATTAAAAAATAAATAATATACATTAGGTAAAAGTGAGCTGTTAATGGTCTTAAGTGAAGATAAAAAAAACATTTCAAACAGTCACTCTTTTCTTTACGTGTGAAAAATAGGATTAGAGTCTTGATAAAATAATATCAATTTTAATTTTTAAGTCCATAATAGTTAAAAATTAACGCTTATTTTTTTGACGATTTAGTACATAAGAAAATATTAGTAAACACAAATTCGTTAAAACGGACGTTACATGGAAGTGTACGAGATCTCTGATATGGTGATTCTAAAGTGAATGTTGATTTTAAATGAATAATTCTTTTCTTTTCTATATATGTGCACATTAACGAGGTTTCATTTATAACTTACTTTTGAAGAATTGTCTGTTGTGTAATAATCCTACAACGAGTTAGCTTTGTTCAGTGAAAAATGATACATCTGTTGATCTTTTAACAGCTCTAAAAAGCTGAAAATTGATTTAATGATAATTACCAAATTTGTAGACGTATTTTCTTTTCTGAATGTAGAGCTACCGCATCCATGCAAATGTATTATTTTCTTAGCAAGATGGCAGGGAAACGGTGATATTTGTAGCCAGCTGAACCACAAGGGTCATCGCTATTTCGAGAGCAGCAGAGGAGCGGAGGAGCGGAGAACACGTCGCTTAAATATTCGATACCCGTCCAGCTTTCCCGGATCTGCTAGCAGCGGTACAGAAACTTTTCAGCTTTTCAATTCCGTGGTTTAACCTCAGGGGCTGACAAATGTAGCGAGTGTTCACAACCGTTTTAATTACAGCGCGGCAAATTTGCAGTTCCCATTATTTGTACCGTGTCAACATTAAAAGTTTGTCACCGTTTCCCGGGTGACGAACTGTCTCAAGAATTTATTTTGCATCTTTGATAGCTTGAATGTGTGGTACGGATTTCTGATCTTAAACCTTATCTGAGACTGCAAAAAAATCATGACGTTTCGAGTAAATTTTTCATTTCCCTTCAGAGACCTCCTCTTGCGACACGAATGCAATCTTCCTATTTGTTTATGCTTACGTTGCGGTAGAAACTTTGCAGTATAATAATCAATCTTCCCAATGTGATCTAACTCGTAAACAATGCACTGGACGAATTGCAGCCCAGTTTGTATGAGAGATATGGCTTCTGCTCCAAAAGTTTCATCTTATGCTACCGAGGTGAACTTTCTTCAAGTTCTCGACGACCTTTCCAACTCCTCTCGACATCCGCAACATTGGTAGATGCATGCTGCTTCCTCTGCACTATTTCCTCAACTTTACACTATGTATTTCTCGAATCACGACAACTGCTTAAACCCTCTTCATCCCAGTGCTGTGCCTCACTAACTCATTCAAATATCTAAATTATAAAATATATTGATCAAAAACCTAAACCCACTAAATTTGTTATTTTACGGCATTGCATACTCTTCAAAATATTTGGAACTGTAAGTATAAAACCGTTTTGGTATATTTCAAAGTTTTATTTTCACTGGCCAATAAAATGACATTTCCAGAGTTATTGTGATTTTAAAGTAATTCTAAACGATTTGGGGTAATATTATTTAATTAAGAAACTTTAAGGGTATGAAATGATAATTTTATTTATAAATAAAAACAATCAATTTAAAAGGGGTCCTGCGTGCTATTACAAATAAATAAATTCAATGGGACGATTTTTAAATCTCAGAGTTAATTATTCATTGGGTGGCCGCGTGCAGCAGAGATTTCGTTCACTTGACGAACCTGTTTTGTTTTCATTCGCGTCTTCATACTGGTTGAATTTTAGACCTTTCCTCCGCCAACGGAAAGTGGGATGAACTCGTACTGACAGTGATTGAGGAAAACTTGGTTTTTCCTCCCTTTTCCCTCTAGCCTTCATTGTTCTTAACACCTTCTCACTTTCAACTCTTGTTGCACACTCCAACGTATTTCTCCCTTTCAAAATTCGTTCGACTCCCTTCCACGTCCTGATCAACTCTCCATATATACCTCCTCACCCTTTCAACGTCTTGCACCACACTCACTCTACCTCAACGTCTTACACCTTACTCAATATTTTTCGACTCTTCACCTCGCACCTCAACTCCGTATATCCATACTCCGAGGGACAACGCTATCCCACGTGACGATTGTTCCGCCAATTCTCGTGAGTCCTCCGTCCGGCGCGAGAAATTTTCCATGACACAGGGAATCGTATCCTTCGGCCAAAAACAAGTTTAACGTTATAAATACGCAAACAGGCATGTCTCCCGACCGCCACCCTGGCGCCGGGAAAACCCCTTCTTATCTGGCTGTCGCCAGTTAGCATGTTATTGCATGTTGTTTTATATAATTCAAATTTCCATACATTCAGAGGAAATTGGGGAAGGTCCTACTGCGCTACATGATGTAAAATGAAATACGGAATTTGGTGGTACAAAAATAAAGGCAGTCGGCTTGAGAGAAGGAGGTTACAGACAGGGTAATAAAACCTAGACAGTTTGGCGCCGGCTGCGTTTTCTAAAATCGTTGAGACTCGGGATACCTGGCTGTGACGAGATCCGGTGTTTTCCCCCAAACATCGGTGCAGTGGGATGAATAGCTCAACCCATATATCCATTTCAGTGAATCAGATAAATTATGTAATATTTATCTATTGTACTTAGGAAAGTTGGGCCTTCGTGATGTACCACGTACGTACAGAAAATTATATGTTTACTATGTTTTTCCACAATACGTTAAATACACGGCAGTTATAATATTCGTTCGAGATGGTAGTTTTCAGTGCGTGTATGTATACATATACGTTAAATTATTATTAACAATTATATTTCAGAACGAAAAATAACTTAACAATTTATACTTATGATTTTTAGTGTTTATTCATTCTTCTATTATTCTACCAATGAAGACCACTAAAGACACATCATTTCAATTGAATAATATTGTGATTACATTTTTGTGTATTTTTTCATGGTAATTCATAATTTTTTTAGTTTCTGATTTGTTCAATGTGGTTCATTCCTTGTACTACAATAAACACACCTTCGCATTAGCATATACATTGCTTGTAATAACCCTTGTTTTTAGGTGGAACAATACCTTTCAAATCTCCATCCTCGAATTACAGTTTGGAAACCTCCGACCAGTTCCTGCAATAACTGAGGAAAATAATTTTTTAAAAAATTTAATCGTGCTCCGCTTCTATTAGAAATTAAATTAAATGAAAAGATTTCACTATGGTCACTTTAGAAATCTGCCAATTTCTTTCTGACTAACTTCGTGTATTGTTGGTCGGCTTTATCGCAATATCGCATATTGAAATCAATGATCATTTCCGGATTAACAACTTCCTCTCGAACACCCAGTTTTTATTAAACTGATTATGGAAATTAAATAAGAATAATTTTCGAGAAATAGCTTGGAAAAAATAAGAAACACTATGAAACCACTTGGGGTTCCAGTGTTTTTAAAATTATTGATTTATAAAACTATGATGTATTATACATAAAAATATTTAAGAAAAAGATTTTAAAAAAACTGAGGGTGTAAATTGGGAACGTTAGTTGTTATAAACAAAGCTTAGACGACTACTAACAAGGTTCTTGCCTTTTATAAATAACAATGGGTCTAGTTTGACAGCTCCAAATGAAAAGAAGAAGAAAAATTCCGCTTTCCTTCGAATTACTGAATGTTATAATTGTGTGGTTCTGATAATGAATCACGAAACTAGAGAAAGGAAAAGAAAAAGGAATGAAACCATTATAAAATAAATGGTTAAAAAATATATTTCGTATTTTTTAAAGGATTGGAATGGATACGATGCCCACTTATCACTCCAGATTCTGAATGTGGCATTTGAGATGACAATCCGCAGTCGACCCGGTAGGCCAAGGTGCTCAATGGGCTGTAGAGCCAAGGAAGAAGAAGAATGTTTTCAAATGAGTGAATTTTTTGGGTTATTGAGTTTACGTATTTTGTAAAGTTATGTCTAAAATTTATTACAAATACTATAAATATTTTCTTCTGTGGGAGTAAATTAGGGAAGTAGTGGAATAAGACGTCTGTTTTTTCGTCCATAGTATAATCTGGAAAACGGCTCCATTAAATTTCTTCGGAATCTACCCCGCGACATAATAAGTCGGTCAATATTATAATATACGTATATTCTAGAAATTTTAAAATTTGTATGGCGCAACATCAATCTATATGATCTAAACGGTTCATGCCATTCGTACAACACTCAGCTCCGTGTTGAAAAGCATCGTCTAAGTCTTTTTGAAACCAGCATTCACTATTCCGTTATAAATCTATACAATACTCTCCCGGAAGAAATAAAAGCTTTAAAGGTTCAAAAATTATTTATAAAGAGTTGTAAATCTCTGTTAATGAATGGAGCGTATTATTCACTCAAAGAGTTCGTAGATAGGAAGGACTAAAACAGTTTGCTGGTGTCCTATCAAATTCTCCTATTATTTTAGAACTATACTCTACTAGAATTTAACTGCTGACTTATTTTCTTTTTCATGTTCGACGGGAACCTACGCACGATCTTCTGCTGCCTTCTCCGTCGACTGAAAATTGAAGATTGAATTTTATCTTTCCTTTCTTGTCAATTCTTAGTTGTAAAATTTTGTATATTTCTTGTAATATTATATTTGACGTATCCTATTTCCTCAACCGAGGACTAATGGATTGAATAATAATAATAATCATCCAGGTGCTCTTTATAATGCAAAATGCTGTCAGGTTACGTAGCTATAGCATTACATTGTAATTATATTAGACAATAAAGCTGTGGGAATTTCTGCCAAGTATCCTGAATTTGATTGTAGCTTTCTTGTTCGCTGCTTACTTTTACGTTGCCTGGAGGAGTGCTTGGGGAAGAAAGTGCAGATTTTCCATATGAGGCGGCGCAGAGGGCAGCTGTAGCCTCGGGCCCGTGTACTCTGAGAGATTATCTCGCTCCGAGATCAAAGCTACCTTCGCGCAATTAAGTGCACACACACACACAGACACGCACACTTTACATGCACCTGACACTACTGCTGCTACACTTGTAATACACCGATAATTAGACATTTATTCTACGCTAATTGCAGTTCTGTTACGGAGCTTAAGCTGGTTTGCAAAGCATATTGGTAGAGCGATGAGCTGCGCAAGCAAATGTCCTCTGCTGGAGGCAGAATAATAGAGAAACGTGTATTTCAGAGCGAGCACTTTAGAAGATCGTTCTTCCACGAATCATTGAAAATAGAGTACGGAAAGGATTTCAGAACCGCAATTGCAAAAGTGTTGCCGCTTGACGTTAAAATTAAATACAGAAATTTATAACAGGAACTTCATTTTCTTGGTTTAATTCATACTTACAAAATAGAATGCAAAGAGTAGTATTAAAAGACTCGTGCACAGGTGAAATACATAAATCAGATTGGGGAATTATTAAAACTGGGGTCCCACAGGGATCAGTATTAGGGCCATTATTATTCCTTATATATATAAATGATCTTCCTAATACCATAGATTCAACTTCTAAAGCTATCCTCTTTGCAGATGATACTAGTGTAATAGTAAAAAGTAACAAAGACACACTAGAAGAGGCAAGCAACAATAATTTAACTAACCTGCTAACATGGTTTAATGCGAACGGACTAACAAATAACTGTGACAAAACACATTTCATGCAATTTCACACACTCAACACAACTTTACAATCTATAACACTTAAATACGACAGCAAAAATGTAAATGAAACTTCCTCTGTTAAATTCTTAGGTCTCTTAGTAAATAATAAATTAAATTGGACTGATCAGATTAATCAATTACTTAAGAAACTCAGCTCAGCTACATATGCTGTCAGAGCAATGTCCACCTTCAGTGATTTAAAAACAAGAAAATTAGTATACTTTGCATATTTTCATTCTATTTTATCATATGGTATTATATTTTGGGGCAACTCAGTAGGCGTAGATAAGATTTTTATTAGTCAAAAACGTGTTATTAGAGCAATATGTCAGGTTTCCTCACGAACTTCTTGCAGAACTCTGTTCAAAAAGTTAGGTATTTTCACTTTGACGTGCCAATACATTTATTCATTGATGTTATTTTTAATTACAAATAGGCACTTATTTTTGAATAATTCTGATATTCATCCCTTCAATACAAGGAACAAAAATAATCTGTATAAAAAATGTAAAACATTGTCAATTGCACAGAAAGGTGTGCATTATTCAGGGATATCCATCTTCAACAGACTGCCGCACAGAATTAAACAGTTGTCCGATAATCAAGGTAAATTTAAGACTGAATTATGCTCATTTTTGCTTAGCCACTCCTTCTATTCAATAAAGGAATTTATAGAAGAATCGGAGAAGAGTAATTTATAATAGTTTATAATACAAAAATTTGTTATAAGTATATTTTTCTTTTATACAATAAAATAATGTAATAAATGTACACCCTGACCCATTCCACATCCTTGAAGCTTAGCTTCTTTACAGGATCTACGGAATATGATTATTATTATTATTATATATTATTGACACAAGTGGAATGAACGCACCATTGAAAACAGTTCTACATTAATTGGGCTCTGTTTTTGAAAAAATAAAAATTTAATATGACTGATTTTTAAATGTAATATTTTTTGATTATATCCCCATGGGATTTGAATCAATACCAATAATAATCAAAATTCGTTTATTAATTTTGTTAAACATTTCAAAAAAGGAGTTTCCGACCCATATTTTTTCCATAATTATCTGTACAAAAAAATAAGACGTTTTTATTAAACTTTTCAATTATACAATCCTAAATACAGACTATAATTTACCAGTATTAAAATTTTTGATAAATTAAATTAAAATATAAACAAAATTACCTCAGTAGAAACGGTAACATCCTGTGCCGTTTCCTGTTCGCCATATACCTCTTTGTCCTGGTGGAAGCTAAAAACAGCGATTTTTAAAACAAGACTCTGCTAGGACAATTAAAGCAGTGAAGAACATGATTCTGTATCAGATGAATTATTTCCCAGATTTATCTGAGCTGCGCTATGATATTTCACACGTCTTTCTTACTATCTTAATTTTCACTATTACACGTAACAAAAAAAAACATATGTTGTTGATGGAATATCTCGGGTATCCACCCGAGTTGTAGAGGTGTCAACAATATTCTGTCAGGTTGAAGACTGCTCCAATAATTATTTAAACGCGCCGTTAAGCACAATTTAGGTGGGTTGAACAGAACAGGAGAAAAATACTAATGTTTTTTTATTACGGTCCGTGAAGTATACATTTATTTATCTGTATTTCAAACAACGAATAACCTGGATAAATTTTATTTAAATTCCTGTGGTGTAGTGGCTAGCGTCGCTGACTCACGACACAGAGGTCACGGAAAGGCCACGGATGTTTGTGTGTGTCTAACAGAGATGGGCGATCTGATTCTTGCGCAGTTATTGATAATTGATTCGGAAGGAAAGAGCGGTAACTGTTTTGATACACTCCGCCCACTGCTCTTTGAATCACTCGCTCATGAATCAGATCGCGCGGTCCGAGATCTCAGAGCTACCTGATCTTTTAATCACTCACGAGTTATTGCTGGGGGCGATTGTTTTTGTAAAATTAAATTAAGTGGTATATGCACAAAAAATTATTGTAACCGAACGTTAATATGCTTTTCTCTTATCTGACAGTCCAGAATATAATCGTATAAATCTCTTGTGTACTATATTGGTCCACGTATTCGCGTTGAATGTTATCCTTTACTCTCAGGATCGCTTCCTTCTATACTATAATTTTATTAATATTAGGCCTAGTTATTCACTTCAATTTTTTTTACATCAGAGTAGAGTTTGGATCATATCCTTAATTACCAGCATTCATCATAATATTAATACAAAGGACGAATTTACAAGATCGGTACAAAACATTATTGATAAAAAAAAGAAAGAATGTTTAGTATAACCAAACGAAACATTTTAAATTGTGAAGCTTTATGACTGATGACGCAGTCCGCATTTCTATGTATTTTAAAACGGTTCTACATTACACTAATTTTTATTGTGTGACAAGATACACGAGTGTAATCCCCTTTAATAACGTAGGAAGCGATTTGAAAGGGCGGATGTGGAGGGAGTGTAATTAACAATTACAATATACGCGTATTTATGAATATTTCCAGTCATTTTGTTCGTATAAAAAAATCCGATTCCATTTTAAACCACCCAATACCTCAATTATAAAAATAAAGTGCCAAGATTCATTCATTTTCTTTTATAATTATTGCTTTATTTATTAATGAATAAGAAAAAATATATAATTGTTAATAAATTAAACATATGTATGTACAAAATGAGAGGTGAATCGTCACTGAGAGAGTTGTTCTGATCCGATCACGAGAGTCACAATCACCAAGAACATTGCAGAGCTCCAGGTGCCACGTTCACACGGAGTCCATCATCAACCGGCGGAAAGGCAACGGGAAAGAGGAAAAGTTTCACCGCAGATAAATTTCCTCAAACAGGCAGAATACTAATTAAGTAATATATCAACTGGGCTACAAAAGACTCAATGATACTCCAGGCACTGGAAGCATCCATTATAAAAAAAATATTATGAATATTTTCTTTTTTGGGAGTCACGTGACGAAAATGTGTAGACGGCACATCTTTCACTCCAGGATTAGTTTGGTAGCAAAATGTTAGTATTTGTGATATAGTTTCTGACTTACGTGTGTATATTTCCAGGGGATTAAAAAGAATTATCTATACATTCTGAAGAAGACTCTGTTAGACGTCGAAGCGGCCTTAAAATACAGACGGAAAATACAGTACGTCTAATATCCAACTCCACCCCTATTCAACACCGAAATAAATAAGATACAAATGATATATAAAAAAATTAGAAACTGTGTATAAGAGTAATGCGACTTAAATTCGGAATTCGAAGGTGTATGAGCAAGACAAAGATTTTTGGGTAAAATATAATTTCGAAGGCACCACAGAAATTGAATTTCTTTTTTGGGAAGGTTATATTCCCGTAACATTACGTATGGGCGTTTAAATGATATTAAGAAAATGCCACACCTTCCGTGGGTGTTAATGGCTCGAGAAAGTGGGCGCTGGAAAAGAAACGCTTGATTTAATGAATTAATGAATATTCATAACATGCAATTAGGCAGGATCCGGTGGCATCCTATCCCATTACTATGCAAAACCAACAAGAATTACAACAAAAATTAATAACTACTAGTTGATATACTATTTAGTATAATGTGATGGAAACGTAAAGGAGAATAGGCGCTTTTATGAAATTATACACGGCAATTAAAGCATTACGCTTAGAGCAAAGGCAAATGCAAAATAAAATTCAATTTTTTTGCAGAATACAAGAAATTTAACTATTAACTTACTTCTAAGTGTAAAAGTTGAGATTTTTAAATGTTTTGACGGATGAATTTGCTCCTACAATGCTCTGCTGTCCGAATAATATTATTTGAAGACGACGAGGGTAACATGTAAAATGCATTAGTTTAAAAAGAGGTCCCTCGTCGGCTTCTCAGATTTCACTCATTATTCGGATGAAAATCAGTGAAAAAATAAAAATATTTTCTACCAGTGAACGACCGTTCAACAAAATACGGGAAGTATAAAAGTTTATCGTCTCGGTTGGAGCTAGAAAATGTAATTCTATTACAGGGTGAACCATAACACTCATCTACAATGTTCATACTCTTTGCTTCGTTTACATTTATTAATTCCTGGGGTAGAATTACGTATTGCCTGTGTTGGAATAAATCGGTCTTCTCATGTCAGAGTTTATCCCCGAGAGAAAGGAAATTTACATTTATAACGATGATAATGAGTTAGCTTTACACTCCTGGAAACTACCCTGAAATGTGTATAATATTATTTTACATGTATTTATTTAATCCACAAATGGGAAGTTTTCATGGTGGCAGGTGAATGAAATTACAATGAATAAATACAATTATTTTAAATAAGGTAATTAAATTATCTGACTTAATATAGTAAATAAAACAAAAGAATGGCTTAAAGTCAGAAATAAAATAATTAAATTAGAATGCGTTTCATTGCCCAACTTTAGAGACCTCATCAGTTCTTATATTAAATTTTTACACATGCTTAGAAAATATATAAAAATGTTATCTCTCGAGTGCGGCGAATGGGAAGAAACCAGGCGGAGTTCTGGAAAGTCCGTCGGGGCTGAATTCCACCTTCCTGGGTTTACCCGTTCCCTCCCCCTTGGCCCAAGATCAAGGTATTTAATTCAAGTCTCCTGCAAGCTGAGGCGACCTTTAGAAGTTTCAGGGGTGTATGCATGGGGGTCAAAGACCATCGGCATACGGCAAGAGTTGTTCTTTGATCCCATTGGATCAGTGGGCCAACTGCCCCTCAAATTTGGTCAAGGCATGGGTTTCGGTTTGTAGCGTCCCCACTGCAATTTACCGTCATCAGAAGGGCGTAGGAGTAGTAGCCAATAGTCCGTCCTACCTGATACAGGTTTTCTAGGGTTTTCCCTGCATCACTTTTAGGTGAAACACCGGGTACGTTCCTTACACTACAGCTCGGGGGTCCTAGTCAACCCTAGGCTACCATGCTTTACCTTCCGTATCCCCCTTTTCAATTCCCTTACCTATTTCATGTAGCCTGTTACCCGAAAAATCCGCCCCTTCTTCCTATGCCACGAAAGGAGAGTTGCCTGTTTCAGGATCAGCCTCATGTAGCCTGTTAACCAAAAAAATTGTTTAAGATAATTTTAAATAAATAAACTGCGCGTGTTGACAGTATTTCAACTATAAAAAACATATCAAAAATAATATTAATACAGGGTTAAAAAATATATATATTATAATTATATATATGATATTTTGTGTAAAATATAAATGTGTACTAGGTAAGTATGTCAAAGGTCTTTCTCGGGAAATCGTTGAAAAACATATATTTTCGTCAGTTATGTGAGAACAAGATATTAAAAAATTTAAATTGGTCGTTAATTAACTGATCTGTTAATATTGTTAAAAAGATAAGTGTGATATGGTTATTTCTTGCACTTGACGGTCGCAACTCGCCTGTACTCCCCATGCCGCTTCCTTTGTCGTCGCAACAATATTTCGTAGTAGTTAATTTTCTGTCCTAGTTAGCTTTCCATTTCCTTGGACCACGGAAAATAACGACCTCAGTTCTCGGCCTCCCTCACAGTTTTAATTCCTTTCTAGACAGTTATATTTTTAATTTAAACGTTATTTACCGAGTTGCGTGAAGTAAATTTAATCAAGATTATTTTAAATATTCAGTCGATAACTTCGTTAGCATAAAACATTTGTTCAAACAATAATTAAAATAATTAATTAAACAACACGTCCAGGAAGCAGAGAATTTCTTTCTAAGACCAGAAGCCATTGTAATATTAGACATGTTTATTTACGCAATTGTGTGGGAGAGTCCTCAAAGATGCACAGAAATATTTGCGATTAAAAAATAAAATATAGAAGACAGAGGAAGAAAGTATCAGACGGCGATAAACAGCAACCAGTACGGAATAAAAATAAGTGAACCAATGCTACGAATTCTGTGGAATTTATTTCAATTATCGAAATTATAAACACCCATATAAGTCATAACTATAAAGTTTAATGTTACATTCAAATTTCGTCATATAAAATTTATATCAACCATGTTTAAACCTTGGAAATTTTCAGGTAATGACAATAAGTAATTAGAAAAACGTTTAAACGAACTGTAAATCTACATTTTGATGTTATTGAGTGGAACATCCAGTTGAATATTCAATAGTAACTTGTAGCGCGAAAATTGATATTTCTTAAATTATTAATTTAAAGTTAGCGAGTATTGGGAACTGGAATTGCCGTCAGCATGTCGAGACCTTACGCCACCACTAATCCCCAGAGATGTGGAATACCCTAGCCACGATAGCGTGGAAGAAGCACAGAAGTATTTAAATACCATGAAGTTTCCTCAATCAATGGGATTTCGTGGTCTAAAGAAAATAGAGCTGAAGGGCAACTTTTGATTCTTCTGCACACGGCGGTCTAGGAACTTGAAGGAGACGGAAGGGAGCCGACGTTTGGTCCCGGACATCTGAAGGAGGTCAACTTGCGACGCTGTGGAGACCGTCCTACGGAGAAACTGGCAACCAGGTACGCTGTCAGGTTTCCCAATCCTTGTGGTCTCCATACCTCCGAAATTTTGTAAATATTTTCTTAGAAAAATTTTTAAAATAAACTCTTCATTTATCATTTAATTACCCTTTTAATTTTATTTCCATAAACGCAGCCCTACACACTGTACGTGATTGAAATATAATTCATGAATCATCAAAACGTAGAATTTAAATTTTATATGCATTTTTAGGACTGTGTGCAACTAAAGCTACAGAAAATAAAAATTTACAAACTTACATAAACTACATTTTTCTGACTTATATGACCATTAACAATTATATTCAAAGAATGTTAGATAATTTTTAATTTCCTTCAATTAACTTCAACGGCCATTTTAACGATTTACTGTTTGATATGACTATACCGTATACTTTAAATATGCCGTTGAACACAAAGCTGGGTACCTCTCAGTAAACTAATCAAATCACAACTTTACCGTCTAGATAACGTGGGTTAAGGGAATACCTCTGAAGCTTCTTTTTCTTTGACATGTTGGCAAGTCGTACAGCAGTGATTGAAGCGGGGACTAAATTTTATGTCCCATCGCTCTTTCGGAGGAAGCGTGGCAGTAAAAAGGAAAATTGAGTAAGGGACCGGAAATAATAGAAGCAGCGGACGAGGCTTTCAAAATTCCTGAAGACCTCAGATAACATTCCATAGGAAAGCTGAGGTTATTTTAGTAAATTGCATTTTGGAAATTGCATTTTTTATAAACCGGAATTTATGTAATATATTTTATGTTGTCCTAAAGCGACAGTTTTTAATGCCGTGATACACGATATATTGTGTTTTAAAACGCTGTCACACACTTCATAAATGATAAATAAAATGGGATAATAAAATGAGTTGTTAATAATACTGCAATTTTAAATTGTAATTTGAAATGATTTGTAAATAACGAATTTTTAGTGTAATTAACAGCCATTTATCTAATTCCAGCACAGTACTAATTTCGATTTTGAGTACCGACGTGTAAAGGAATGTATGTGTGTTTTATAAAAAAAACATATTAAATTGAGGATAAACAAGCAGTGAACATATAGCATTTCAACATTATTTGTCCGCCTGTTATAATTGGAATAATTTAGGTAGGCAATTAGCGCTTTTTTATTAATCAAGTCCTCATGTTCCACGTTCACCAGATTATCCTGGCAGTCTGCTCTAAACACCACAAATTCCAACCGGATGCCTACGATTCGTAATCAACATTGATCGCGCAAGTTTCTCCACAGTTTACTATTAACAGTACGAATTACTTTAATATCGACCAGAAGAAGAAAGGGATTCATTATTACTCTTGTCAGCGTTAAATAAATTTAAAAGGTCTTCTAGCCGCGTAAAATCCGCGGGGCGGCGAGTAAAAGATATATTTAATTATCATTAACAGAAAATTGACATTTATTGTAAATATTTAAATAAATTATTAAATCTTTTCTTAACAGCACAGCAACGATGATTTGTGCCCTCTTCAAGATGTTTGACTCATACGTTTCCTCAGACTTTCTACTGTATACTGATATGTGTGCTTTTACTTATTATACAAAATACGATTTTAAGCATAATAAATGAGGTAAACACAAATTTAAATATTCCAAGTGGTGAAGAGGACAATACATTATTTTAAATTAAAAATTAATTTAATTTTTATAAAAATACATAAAAAAGAACAATAATTTTATTTGAAATAGTGTAAGGACCAAATAATATATTATTTCAAATCAAAAATTTATGTATGGTTTTTCAGTGAGGGTGGGTCGATGTTGAAATATAATATATATATTTTCTGTCTGCTTATAATTAATAAAGAAAAATAATTTTCTTAATTTTGACATCTTGCGTCAATTAGCTTATAGGACAAAGGAGAAAAGTCGGGGTTCAAGAGATTTTATAGCCACGCAAATTGTTGTAAGATAAAATACGTTCCCGCATGATCGGGAAATTTAAAAGAAATCTGGGCTTCGAAGTTAGACGGAATGCCACCGTATGAAAATCTGTATAAATCGTAATTCAAACAATGCACCTTTCAAATTTGCACAATCTATTATTTCAAATACACTTCGTTTATTTATTGTCGAATTAATAGATAACTAATTCACTCAATACATGAAATATATCAGAACACAGTAATGCGGATCCAAAATGTCAGAACAATGCCAAGCTACGACGCAATGAACTTGCGCATGTTATGATGCCTAAGTAAAATTCCATGGATTATTCAAACTGTCAGGCTGAAAATATGGGATTCAAAGCTTCATTTTCTGAGAAATCCAAAAGGAAAATATAGGGTTTCAATAAGAGCGGGTCGATGTTGAAATGGAATAAAACAAGCTGTTTGTGAAGTATTAACGAAATTCGTTTTTTATGTGACAGGGTATACAGGGGGCTTTGAAATAAAGAAAGAATTTCGTTAATACATCACACTCAGCGAGTTTTATTTCATTTCAACATCGACCCGCAATTATTGCAAAATCCTATAGTAAAAAGATTTGATTGGAAAATTAAAAAAAATGTGGGTCTTGACAACAGCGCCCGTCTACCGGGTCAATTATAGATAAGAATCATCCAGGTGACCCCATAAAAACAAAACTCATAAAAATCACTTAAGGCGTTCAGGAGAAGAATAATTACGAATACGAATTTTATATGTTAAGATTAAATGTATGGAAAAGAAAAACAGCTGTATTTTTTCTCAGGTGGCGTATGGAAAAAAGTCTGTATAATATTTCAGATCAAAATATGTATAAATTTGTCGTTTTAAAAAAAATTTTAACAGATGAAAAGTAGTATTTTTCTAAGAAACGAAAACTGAATTACAACAAACAAATTATGACCGATATAATTTTTGCATTCAAAATTCATAATCACAAATTTATGCAAAATAATTAAATCATCAGATAAAAATAAATTATTATAAATATTTCTTATATTAAGGTATCATTATGTGTATATGAGCAAAAACGTTTTTCTGTTAAATACATAAATAATCATAATAATATATACTTATACAAATAAAGTATTTAAGTTCCAATCTAAAGTCCCTACAGTTGGGGGACGAAACGTAGTCAAATTAAATTATACCATTTCTAACTTTTGGTCATTATTTGTGTTTTATTTATACTATCTGTTTATTGTTCGTTAATTACATGTTATTTAAAAAAGTTGAAGGTGAGTCGGATGTACAATAGATTTAAATACGACGACGGAACGGAGTAGAGAACTGGATGACCCATCGACCCACCCTTAGCGAAAAATCCTGTATAAAAATTTTCTTCTAAAAATAAATGTTGTAAAAACAGGAATTAATAACGAAAAAAGTGAAATTTATCTGTGAATCAAGAATCAAAAATATATAGCTGAAATACGAACGATCTGAAGTACCGAAATGTTAACGTAATTAGGTCGGGACACGGTTGTGTAGTACTTTCCATTCTGTATTAAAACGGAATAGTTTAATAAAGCACCCTTCAGATTTTACAAGAAATTTAATGTAGCCGCAGACACATTAGCGTCGTTCATTTGCTTTGTTTACTGGAAACACAAAATTTAGCCACGGGAAGTGATTAATTGCGCACAGTTCATCACAATGGCTTTTCAAATTGTGAGGGTATTTTTATTCGTAGCCTGAGGAACGAGGAAGCGTTTCTGTCTATAGACAGGGTGGTCACAGACCCGTGATAAATGCGGTGTCTTTGTCAGTTCCTGTTCGTTAGGAATTTTTATGTATACAGCTCCGCCATTGTGAGGAGCGGCCCTTTATGCAAAAAAAAGAAGATCTCTCTTACAACAGACTCCAGGTTCAGTCATTCAGCCGCAACAATGAGAGGAGTCTTTCACTTCATATCAATCAGAGTCGTAACCCTATAATTATAGTTCCTCACGAAGAACCGGACGTTACTGCTTGGACACTGAAATCTAGCACAGGAATGGTTTCTAATACGAAAACGATGTGTCCAGTTACTTCAAGAACATCATACAGCGGGCCTTTTCATAAACTGGGGCATACATCCTTTTAAAACGAGAACATGAAACATAAACAACATTTGACGTTGAAACATTTTTCACTTGGTCTCATGAAGCTTCTTAAGACACTTGAAAGAACTTGCACTTCCTCTGGTGGCGAGCTCCGACACTACTGAAGCAAATTCTTTCGTATTTACATGCAAGCTCTTGCCCGGCGACTTGATGGCATTTTACACTTGCAATATGGAAAAGACAGCAATTTTTTTGCATCGTCAGGATGTTTTGGCTTCTGAGATTTATAGCAGCAATGGTCGGATACGCTGAGAAACGTGCAAGTCGGTTCCTTGTTTAAGTACACAATTTCTTAGGAACCTCCTGCGCCTTTACCTTCCAGACGCAAGCGAGAAACCGAAACCAACGACGTGAGCGCTCTGTGTATCAGAGCGTCTAACTGCTGCACTGCTTAGCTCAAAGCACATCATTCAACTGAGCTAATGCAAATAACGCACTGAAGCGATGTGAACAAGTCCAACAACGTCTACTGAACCATGGAGGAAACGGAATACTGAATACAGCTGAACTGAACACGGTTCAACTTGCTGCAGCGTTCAGCCAACTACGGCAGCTCGCAATTTGAGTCAGATCACGAGTGTGCGTGCCATACTAAACATATGACACATTAATAATTTATATATACAGGGTGAGGTCGGTAACTGTTTAAAACTGTACGTAGTGACGTGGGGAACACTGAGTCAAGTAATTATGTACATGACAGTTAGGGTCCGAACGGACAGGAAATATCCTAGAACTGAACCACAAATTTCCATGAGGTGACTCCCGCTCCGCACCACTTGTCCCTATGGTGGGTCCATATTCTGAATTTCTTGTGTTTCCATTACTTTAAAGCTTCTTTGTTTTTCTTAAAGAAAGAGTAGCTAACAAAGACGCGCGTTGGTTTAAATTGCACTTTTATCGACACGTATTTATTCTTTGTTCTTCATCATGAAGTTCTCAGGGATACTAAAAAGATTTTTAAAGAAGGGATTACAGTGCCGGTAACAATTGCCTCGTTTACTTCTGAAATTAATTAATGGCCGAATTGTACAATTTACTTTACATGCGCAATAAGAAATGAAAATAACCGAAGCCTTATTGTAATGTAAACAAAATAAGTACAAATGTAAAAAATATGACGAAACCATCGAACACTCACACTAAAAGTTCAGTCACAGGCACAGAGCCATACAGTATGATGAATACGTTAACCCTTGATCATTCGTACACATGCGACTGATTTGGGCATACAAAGAAAATATTTTATTGCAAGTGTAAAACGCCATAAAGTCGTTGTGCAAGAGCTTGCATGTAAAGACGCAAGAATTTGCATAAGTAATGTTGGAGCTCTGTCATATTTTCTTTCTAGAAACTTGCACTGCGTCTAGTTCAATTTGTGACAAAATTTGATGCCACTCATTTTATAATACGTCGCTTATTCTAAAATACTGACTTTCTTTTGAACCTTCAACTGTAATATTTTTAAACTTCACATTGACAGTAATGTGTTTATACTCGGGAAGAATCACTTCACTGCTCCTATAATGACAGACAAGTTTTCCCATTAAGTATTGCAAATGAGCGTTTGTCCCCATATGTTTCTGTTTGAGACTACGAATGTAGTCTTATATGTTAAATGTTTTTCCTACAGGTCCCATCAGACGAGTCTCCGATTTCGGATGTTTAGTTATGTCCTAAATATTCGTGGTAGCGCTTTGCAGCAACGAGACTTGATAAAGGACTGCCCGCCTCATTTAGGCAACTCTGAGTGTTTATTGCTCTTTAAACCGGACTTTCGCACTCGGCGCCCACGTAGGGATATCGATTTTTGGTGACTCAGCTGAGAGTGTACCTGAAATCTGGAAGCCCAGCATGCTGGACTGCTTCGCTCCTCACTTCTGCTCCAGGCAGACCTGCAGTTAAAATAAATTGCGGCTAAATATTTTATCTAAACACAATGATAAAGCTCACAACAGTAACGTCGGCGTCATTCCTTGGAATTATATTACTTGAATGTTATTTCCTAACGCAAATACACAAAATTTTAACATTTATTTATAATATTAACGAAGAAATTGGTTATAACGAGCCGTTTTAAATTTAAATATTGACACCCGTATACATTTTGTATTGCAATAAATGTGTATTTATGAAAAATCCGGGTCACCGAATGCTCGAATAATATTAACTTCCGTAGTTTCATCTATGTGTTATATGCTCCATAACCGTGTTTTGTATTTTATGTTATCCACATTTAATTTGTTGTATATATTAAAATTTCTATACTAGTTTCCAGTCTAAGCCATGCAATAGGAGCGACGTACTTATAAGACATGGGGAGAGTTCGTTTTCAGTTTGTTCCAAGGTCTGAAGTCTCTGAGACCAACGGGAAAACCGCGGTAAACTTAAAATGGTTAATGGAAAAGCCTGATTAGCAGGACGTAAAGAAGTCGAAACCTCCATTTTCCAGGCTATACGATTCAAAAATATGTCGAGAGAGACGAAGTTAGCTGTGGGGAATTCTGGCTGTTTGATACACAAGCGACAATTCGTATAAAGACTTACACATGTATATTGGGATGATTTTTATCAGGGTGTTGGAACTATTACTGTTTTTTCGGCACACCGTGTCCAACCTTGATTAAATTATATGCATTATATTCTTCTTGTTTTTTCTTAAACAGTGGATTTTCTGCCAAATTAAGAGATGATTATTGAACTATTTAGGAGTAACATTCTTCCTGAGTTGGAAGGTCCATAAGATGCGATGAATCTTACAATGCCTAAACTGGTCTGCCAAAACAAAGGCTTTTAAGTTGAAGATGAGTGAAAGATTTTTTTCAATTCTACTGTAACATTAAAAAATTCCTTCGTTTCAGGAACATCGTGGATAGGTCTATTTGAAAATTACACGAGGGTTATTCGATAAGCCTGTTAGGAAAACATACTGTACAAATGTCTCAGTAAATAATACACCATTACCCATCACCAATGAAGTCAAATACCTTGGTTTACTATTGGACTCTAAATTAACGTGGAAACCGCATTTAACATCCAAAAGGGATCACATCAAGAGCAAGCTTCGACAAATGCATTGGCTACTATGCAGAAACTCCAAATTAAAAACAGTAAATAAAATACTCATATATAAATGTATTCTTAAACCCATGTGGACATATGGTATCCAACTATGGTGGTGCACCAAGACTTAAAATTCAAAAATTATTCAACGTCTTCAGTCAAAAATCCTTCGGACCATCTTAAACGCACCTTGGTTCCTCGGCAACAAAACAATACATGAAGACCTAGCCATACCTACTATAGAAGATTAAATACACAGAATCAGCACTAACTATCGTCAAAATCTCCCAGGACACCATAACGAAGAGGTCATCCATCTAGCAAATGAACTAACCTCTCGTCGCAGATTGAAGAGGAAGCGGCCAACAGATCTGTGAAGATTAATTTTATTGTATTCATGTATCATGGAGCGTGATCACTGGACCACTTCTCCCCTCATGTGTCATTCATTTGCTAAATGTTCTTTTGAATAGATTGTAAATATCTTCATAATTTTTTTAAAAAAATTATGAAACAGCGGAAAATGTTTCACTTTTGCGCCATTGTTGGTAAAAATGATCCAACAAAGATATTTCTAAAAGTTTTGAACATATGCCAGTTGTAGTTTGCTGATTGCAACCAGACGGAGACAATAAAGAAAAACGAAATTAGCAATGTCATTAAACACTTATTTGAAGGGTTAGACAGCTGCACGGATGAAAACCGAACTGGATGGAGTTCATGTTGGACTCTACACCACCATTGAAGACTATTTACTTCTTAGTTTAAACCAGGTTTAAGAAACACTGAAGATAAAGCTCACTCCGGACGTGCAATGAAGGTCACCACTCAGGAAAACAACGAAATAGTTCACAATATCGTAATGGAAGATGGCATACTAAAAGTGCGAGAGGTAGCTGATGCCGTAGGCTTATCACCTGAACGTGTGCGTTTCATCTTCCATGAAAAACCGCCGATGGAAAAGCTTGAGAGTCACGACTCTTGGCATTGGACAAAAAACGGTCTGGGATAAATATTTCACCGCAGAATCTACCCATTCTTTGGCGTAAGACTTTGTGCACAGATTCGTAACCACCGATGAAACTTGGAGACACTCCAGAGACAAAAAATCAATAAAAACAATGGACACAAGCTGGCGAAAGTACAGCGAAAACGGCAAAGACCGTTTTGTCAGCTGGAAAGGTGATGGTTTCTGTCTTTTGGGATTCTCAGGGTACAATATTCATAGATTTATTGGAGAAGGGCACAGCAATAACTGGGCTCTATTATCCTGCTCTGTTGGATCGTTGAATTGAGAAACGATCAAGTGCTGTTTCACCCGGACAATGCTCCAGCGCCCACCATGTTCACCGTCACCAAGTGACTTCTCACGAACTTCGAAATTTGTCTTGATGGGAAGAAATTTTCAGCAAATGAGGAAGTTATCGAGGCAGTGAAGGAGTATTTTGTAGAGTTTGACAAAACCTATTTTTGTGATGGGTTGTAAACATGGGAAACTCGCTGGACCAAGTGTACAGAAAAGAAAGGAGACTATGTTGAGAAATAATGATTTAAAAAAATTCTTTTTGTTACATTTTCACCAGACTTACAACTCTCGTATGTCAGATTGAATGATGAAATTTCTCGTTTCGTCGCTCCATCGTAGTCAACTGGGAAGCCTTCAAACCCTAAAAGATTAAATTGACTATATTCATTACAACTTGGAATTCGAATTTGTTTCCCATCCACCATATTCAACAAACTTCTCCCGAACTTAAAAATTTGGCTTACAGCGATATAATGTTTCCTAAAAAGAATACGAAGAAGAAGACAAGAGATGAAGTAAAGAATAGTCAGAAACGTTAAATAATGAACGAGACCAAAATATTTGTCAAATCACTACGTCTTTTGAGTCACAAGCAACATAATATCTACTTTGATGGTTGCTTCCTTTTAGAGAATAGGAAGGGATTCGTCTACGACTTCATGCCTCGGTCTGATTTGGGGAGCAGTTGGTTGACTGTTATAATGTGAACAGTGGACAACTCTTACCGCATGCTCAAAGTCTGCAACCCACTCAAAACCTAGTCAGGTAGCACAGGAAATACGTTCCTTGATTTAGATGCCTTTGCTTAGAACCAAGGAACCTTATTAACTGTACATTTAAACTAGGAGGTCTTCTGTTTCAGTTTCAAAAAAACGTAGAAATATGTTTGATGTTGTATGTCTGTATACTTAAATATGAGATAAAGTGAATACTTTATATACCCAATTTATCCAATTACTTGTCACATACTTTTATTTTAAAATTATTTCGCGCTGAACTGAACTCCTAAAACAATCAAATTTATTTAGATTTGTCAACTAAAAATGCGATGCGGCTATTCAAGCAACCCTACAAATGAAACCATTTCTCGACAAACATTACAGTCAGAACGAAATCCAAACAGATCAAAATGTGAATACGAATGTTGAGGTTTAAAAATGAGTTGTTATATTTAAATATAAAAAGAAGATTAGTCAAGTAAAAATTCACAAAGGCAGTTAAGTTCGAAACATATCGGAACTTAACATTATTTCTGTGGTCCCTGGCGAAATTAGAAATGCTGGCAATCGTTATATTAAAATTCCGCCCGACGCGGTGGTTAATGAAAGGCTTTTATCTATTTACGTTGCAATATTACAAAGGATTGAAATTCTATCGGGACTACGGAAAATGTTTCTAAATTTGCATCTATTGTGTTGCGAGTTGTATGGAAACACGAGCGCTTGAGTAAGAAAGGATTCTGAATTGTGATAACTGTAGTGTATATTCTAGCTCCCTTTGTATTCCACTAGCCTTTGTTTTTACTGTAGCCTTAACATTAGTCTGACCAGTATTATTAAAATCACTGGATAATTAAGGTATAGTAAAAATTGATGAGAATCTAAAATTTGCTCAAACGGCTACTGATCAATGGAAGTGAGTCTAGAGAACATTTCAGACGTATTTGTAACGTATGCAATCTAGTTGGGTGCTAAGACAAGTCGCTTTATTATTAATTCAAAATTTATAAAAAGAGAATCAAAGTGTATCACTAATTCTTTGACCGCTTTTCACCACCTGCTTACAGAAGAATTTCGGTCTCTTAGCTTTTAGAAGCAAATATAAAATTTAGAAGGAAGCGTTTGCTGTGAATGAATCGAGACAGCGAAAACCACTTCTGTCGTGGTTCTTAATGCTCACGCGGATACGTGGCACATAAATCTTTGCGAGATATTAAATTCCGGTAGGAAGAACCGATGTACCTCGCTACAAAAGTTGACGGCTATAAAACAACCGACTACAAAGGGCCGACACAGGAAATATTCGCACATCAATCGACTTCAGACACTGGCCAAATTTACCGCAATTTCCTGCACGAGAAATTTGTAAATAAAACTTTCAAAAGTTTCTATACAATAAATCACCCTAGAATTGGTGTGATTATTATTTTATGAAGAAACATTTGAGTTGTAATTTCACTTATATCCTAAATTTTGGTATCGTCTCCAGTGGTATTGAGTAAGAAAGTACTCGCTTTAATTTGGTTTCTTGAAACTCGCACTTTGGTTGGTTCGTTTTTTATTAAATCAACTAAATTAGTTTCTCAACCCAGTGCTCATATTGCCGAAATTGAGTGTGTTTCACTTTTCAAAACTGCAGGAAATTTCAACCATAGTTTCGCAGATCCGAATAACACACTTCCGCATCCCGAATGTGATTTTTCTCTTGACCATTCACCTTAAATGTCTCCGGGAATGGATTATTAACCATTTGTCCCCATACTTTCTCCTAGCACATAAAATCGTTCATAAAATCTTTTTTATATTTAATGTCGCATCAACAGCGAGGTCATTAGGACCCGAACCGTTAAGGGGTTACATAGGTAACAATTGAATAATGGAGAGATTACAAGAATTGATAGTACTGTTCAAGAGATTTAGCTTGTCGTGTGTCATCACGTTGCGGAGTGGAACTCCGCCCATATTGTTGTGGGGGTTGCCAGGAGCTCATTATTACTCCGATCTCTGTTCAGACAAGCTGGTAGTGTAAAAGCGGTTATGAAAAAAATTGGTGCCAGGAATTATATCGCTGTCAGTCCAGGATAAGGGCTGCTAATTTTGTGCGATTAGGACCGGGTCATAGGAATTAAAAAGTAGAACAACTAGGTTGGGTTTTATTGTCACAAAGGAAGTAGAAAGCAAGGCTGCATTTGTTATTCTAAACTTATACGGGGAAAAAAAACATGGATTGGAATTAACTCCAAAATGCAAAAGCTCAGTTATATAGGTAGATGGGATCATCAATTCAACGTGAAATGTAGAAAGCAAAAAAGCAGATGTTGCCAAATTCTCATTCCTAAATAGGACCATCAACGACTGGAATAATTTACCTGTGGGAGTGTTTGGAGGAAATCCTCTTCAGGAAAATAAATTCAGGAGAAATCTCAAAAAACGTGTGAAGTGAAGTGGGTATTTTGAATAATATAAATGCATATTCGAAATTAAATGTTAAGTCATAGTGAAGTGTTAAGTGAATATAATTCTTGTAGTGTTTCTCTTTTTTCTTTCAGTCTATAGAAATTTTAAAGGACTATGATTATTTTTTAGATTAACAGTAATTATGTTTAAGAAATTTCATTTTGTATCTGCCACCGGGCTTGCGCCCAATTGTAGAATAACAATAAATACAATATGTTGTACATCAAGATACGCATTCGTAAAATGTTATAGATAACAAGTATAGGGTATGTTAAAAACACGTCGTCGCAGTATCCATATCCCGTTCGTATGAATATAATTAATGTTTATAACAATGATAGTACCGTTTCGTCAGGCCGCTTGGAGGGGTAGTTCCTCCTCAAAAGACAATACTCCCCTTCTCCTTTCCCTGCTGCGCACGTAAATATGCCACGTAGAATCTCACGTACAGTAACAATCGATTGGTTGCTGGAAGTTGATTGTTTTTCCTTGACAGTCCGGTGAGCAATCGATCAGGCTTGGGCTGTCTTCGAGGGTTCGCTGTCTCTCTTGATCAAATTTACAGCAGGAGGTTACTTTTAACTATGAAAAGGTCAAGGATCCGTGACTAAGCCGGAATTTCAACCTGGAACCGTTACACTACAGTTTGTCAGGAGTAAAATTTTTATCAACATTAACTATGCATAAACCTGCGACAGGTCTCCAACATCAAAACAATCCAGGCAATTAAAAGCTCGACAATAATGTTTACTAATGTGTCCCGTGATTCCCTTTGATATTAGTGATCTTAGAAAGACATCGTTCAAATTACACATCCATTTTCATTGCTATTATAGATGAAATCCCTCCTTCAATTATGAGTTTGATTTTAAGTTTCAATTGGACACGGACCGTTTTCATAAAATGTTCAAGATAATAACTGCAGACTGACGATGGGAAAACAGTAATTAAATGCAAAAAATACTACCGCATTTCAAAGTAAAATGCCTGGCAGTGTCAACAGGTTTATAGAATCTATAAAGTCCGAGTTAATGGGACTATTACTTCAGACACGACGTACTGACGAAACTGTCATCTTTAAGCTAGGGAATGCTGGTACCAGCGCATGGAGCAAGGGTGGCACTACTTTTTAAATTTAACTCATCCAGAGATATTATATTAAATTGGAACACGTATGAAACCTATCAGCTTCCGTGCTGCCAATAAATGCATCTTTCTTCAATAATAAAGTCTGTCATGATTTCTCTTGCCACGGCGATCGCACATGAAACGATCCTTTCATTTTTATCGATTACGTCGAGCATAGTAATAATTTATTTTAACATCACGTATCACCAGATCAACGGTTCATCCACTGGTAGTCCTCTCTATCGTAATATGAGATTTAGAAAATACTTGCCTGTCTCGATTTTAACAACAGTAATTATCACCAAATCAATGGTTCACTTATAGTCCTTTATATCCACTTTTTGCTTAAATCTTAATCTGTCTCTGCTTGATTCCAATCCTGTGTGTTTTTAAAGATATTTTTCTAATGTTCATAAAACTTGCGTCAATCGACTGATAAACGTGTTCAAAAATTGTAAGCCTACGAAATTGAAAATAAACGTTCCCTTTATCTTCTAGAAGTCTCCGTTAAAGTGGAAGGCAATAGTTTACTGATTAATTCCTTTCTCAAACTGATGTTTTCTGGAATGACCACAGATATAATTCGCTGGGATTCGGATGATATAACAAGGTTTATATAAATCATGGGTTTAATTTTCTTCCTACTTTTACATATCATTATCTCCGTATGTTAATGGACGAAGCTGCGGTTATTATTATATTCTTTACGTTATGGAGAGCAGGAACATAAATTGAACAAATAAAACTCTCCTGTAACACGACAGAAAATAAAATAAGTTGGAAGTCTTGGAACGGAAAATTTTACCGAAAATGTCGAACGGTCATCCGTAATCCTATGAAGTCTGACAGTTTTTGGAATTCAGGACTAACATCTAATTAAGTTTCGACATCCAGCAACTGTATATCAATTTTACGATCTGCATTACATATCTGCCAATGAACAATACTTACTCAAATAAAATACCTAAACCTCAATCTACTGCAGACAAAATTATTACCTAAACTATCTTTTTCATATTTATATTGGTCTGACTTTTTTGAAAATAAATGTAGAATGGACATAGCGTAAATTGATCAAAGGTGCATGGAATTCAAGTCAGAGGGAGAAGAAATGCTTCAATTGAATTCCTAGAAATTAGATTGTGTAAAATGTGATTATTAAATTTTATGTGGAACTAGGTTAGGTTTATGAGAAAGGAAGGATGTTGAATCGGTCCTCAGGACGTCGACGCCGATTAGCTCAGTGGTAGAATACCCACACAAAAAAGGGAGGTCCTGGGTTCGAGTCCTGGGTCTGTTCGGCATTATTTCATCTAAATTTAATAATATAATAATTAACCAAACATTCAAATTTGAATTAGAAATTTAAACCCTTTACTGACAGAGTGCAGAACCCTACCAAAAAGTAATGTTATAATTTAATTTTTGAGGGTATACTGAAGGTGTTTTTTAGTTTATATTTTAATATTTAATTGTATTTTATTTAATTCATGGAAACAACGTCCAAAATAGTATTTATAGTGTACACAGAACATTAATACTAACTGGGAACTCTGTTATTGTGATATTTCTCGGCTTCTTCCTTACATCAGCCTGAAATATGACGTACCTAGGATTTCCGCAATCAAGGGAGAAAGAATATTTCCTCGGTGAAAGGGAAACATTTATCCTCATCGTGATGCGGTCTCTGTCAGCGTTTAGGTGTGCGGTGAATAGAAACCGCTGTGGCGGAAAGAGCGGAGTGATAGGGAATTACAAAGAAAGATGTCCGGAACACAAAGAATCGACAGCAGCGCTGGTCGCTATCAGCAAATCCTTACAAACGTCTCCGAGGAAACCGTGTCGATACAAGGCGCTCCCCGACTGGGAAACGACGCGACGGGACGCGACGCGACGCACAAGGACACGCACTGAGAGCCAATTACGCGCCCTTCCCGCTTCTATCGCTCTTCTCGACGTACATTCAATAATTTGCCCTTAGACTCTCCAAACTAGATAGTTAGCTCTGACAACATTTCTCCAAAGTTCACGATCTATTTTTATATTATTATCAATGTAACGGTGTGAACAGGCAGGTATAATATTCAATTCTCAAACCTTAAACTCATTCTCTATTTACGCCGTACGTTTTTACGATTACCCAAAATACGTCTCTATGACAAGTTTCTCTAAATTATTTCAATATGACTTTGGAACAACGCTAGTTTCCCTAAAATTTAAACAGAATTGTTCCACATAATTAATGACCGTCTCAACTGAAACCGTTCATAATATAATATATATTCTAAACTTCATTAATAATAACAATTGTCCACCCCGTCTGTCTTATTCAGAATGAAACTTTGAATCAAAGCCTCCACATTAATTACGTTTCAGGGAAAGAAACGTGTATTTCCTCAAATATTATTACAATTTATTCTTCCCGTTTTGGAGAAATAATTAACGAATGAACTAGTAAACATCCTCTTTTGCCAGAAATAATATAAAATTTTTTAGGACTTAGGTCACTGCATCACGACGTTGCGTTCCTTTCATTGCACCTCTTCAGGGAGAATAACATTAGTATAATTATAAATATTAAAAGAAAAAACATTACTTACATATTCAAGAGATATAATATACCTTCTTCAGGGAGAATAACATTAGTATAATTATAAATATTAAAAGAAAAAACATTACTTACATATTCAAGAGATATAATATACCTTCTTCAGTGAAAATACTATGGTTTATAATTGGATAAGACTGTCACGTTAACCGTGACAAAATTGTTAATATTCTTCTATTAAATTATTATTATTTTCATTTTACTTACAAATATATCAAAATGGAATTGATTAAAATTAAACCCGAAATTAAAAGTTTACCTGTTAAATCCTAGTAATAAATTGATGTTTATAGTTCTACCTTTCTTTAAATATATACAGTATAAACTTATTGACTTAATTGATAATTATGTTATTCGTGGTATTTTGAAATATTCTTATAATTAAATTTTGTCAAAATTTTACAAAATTAACATTTCGAAAAACGAACATAAAAATAATTTGTAATCCAGCGCTCGTGTTCAAACGTATTTAAGTAAATAACCAGAAATTTTAGATGAAAAATGTAATTATTCTTCTAGGTTGATGACTTAATTTTTACAAATCGGATCAAATAATTACTCCATTAATGTAAAAAAATTATACCAATAATTTAAACAAAATTTATGAAAAATTATTGTTATTAACTTTATTATCCTTCAAAAGGTTTTCCATTTTTGAACGTCAAAAATAACAGCTGTATGTTTATAAGAGTCATTTAGGCCGCAGTGTTAGTGCGTTGAGCACATTGAAAATGTAGTCAAATTTGTAAATAATATTCCGTAAAATTTTATAGTATTGTATTTTATAAGTAATTTTTGTATATTCTGGTTTTCTTTGTAGTTTCCGATTTATAATAATTTATTACTGCTCCTGAAGAGGTTTCTATGAAAGGAAATACACGTCGGGTGTACTACATTTTTCTATTTTAATAATTTTTTTCCTGACTATTCAGGCTGTGTACTCATTTATTTTCTAAGAAATCAGATCAATATAACCATGAAAATAATATATATCAGCTTAGGTAATATTTTTGCAAGCAGCAGTTTGAGAGAATAAAGCTTTATTTAGGTGTTTTATTGCAGTTGGTATTGATCAATGAATATAATGCAGAGTGTAAAATTGATATAGAGATGCTGGATGTCGGAAATCCTGAATTACGAAAACTGTTTATTCCATAATTGATGACTGTCAGAATGCACAGGATTACTGATCAGCTTTAGACATTTTGGATCAAGTTTTCCGTTCCCCCGACTTATAATTTACATTCAAGAAATGCTATAGATCGTGTTACAGGAGAGTTTCATTTGTTCAATTTATGTTTCTGGTCTCCATAACAGATTTGCGAATACGAGTTTACGCCTCTATTAAATTATTCGCAGACTGCAGCAGAGTTTCCAGAGAAGTCGAGTGTATCGAGAATGTAAATTTCCTCAAAATGTATGCACGTTGGGGTTGAGTTAAGGTGGAAATAATCTTAAATATGGAAATAAATGGAGAGCCGGCTGCAGGAAGCTGTTGTGGCCGAACTTAAAGTTGCATTTCCGTCCGTTCGCCCTTCAGCGGTCAACCTTCCATACACGTGCAACTTAAATAAAAGAAGGGACACGCCTATTAAATATGGCTTACAAGTTTGTTGGCTGCTTCTGTTGTTTCCACATGTTCCACTCGTTTTCCCAGCAACTAACCTGGATCCGGATGTTGTACGAATAATGTAATGTCTTGTTAATTAACTTTCTTCAGAGAGAGTAGAAATTTATTTTAGGAATACTTTATGAAGATGTAAGCCGATGATTATATTTTCATACAGCGGAAAAATTCATCTCATTATATTAACGTACTGATTCTTTTTATCACAACTTATTTTTCACTTTCAAAGCCAATTATAATTAAATTTAAATTACATTGTCCCTAAATAAATCCAGACATAAATTGCTGCATGCTTACCACGTAATTGGGCACAATTAAAATTTGAACATGAAAATAAAGAAATTTAATTGGATTGTGATAACATGGCAGTTATTTATAAAAGGACGGAATTTTTTCGACTCAATTATTTTCTTAAAAAAAGAAACACAGCATAATGGAGCTAATTAAAAAAAATTTAATGCATCACTCAACGCCTGTTTCTGAAAAGAATAATATAAAATTAAACTAATGATCAAATTCACATAAAAACAAATATTTCGTCCTCACACTTGGGAATTTATCAGGTAAACTTATTCAGGATTTAAAATTTTGAAGACAAAAAATAAAGGTCGAAATATATTAAATTTTTTATCCTGTGCTGGTTCTAAAATTTCGGTTGTAACTGTCCTAGGATGCAGTCCAGGACAAAAATTTTAATATAATTCATACTCTTTTTTTATCTGAAATAATGTTTAACTATACACTTAAAAATTTAATATCCTGAAGAAATTTACCTCATGAGGTCCCAAATGTGGAGAATAAACGTTGTAGAGATTCAAGAAAACTTCGTTTTCCTGTAAATTGGTCGTTAATTTAATTTTATGTAAAAATATTTAGCTGAGTTAAAGACAATACATAAGGATATAACACATCTAATTCATCGATAAAATAATTTATTTCGGAATAATAAACCAATTTAGACACTGAGGAACACGCAATGGAGTTTTAACTACTTGGAGCTCTGCGACCAGGAAACTGTCCTTCCGTCGTAGCTCCAGGCAATACATGAAACAAATAAACAAAAGAGCAGAAAAAACTGAATAGAAATTTTAAAGATATGTGATGTGCTATTTTAAACACTTTGTGCAGGAACCTTGATTTAAATACTAGAAGGACGATTTAGAAAATCCTGTAACGAGCAAAACGCGCCATTTAAAAGAATAGTTTTACTCTGCTTCACGAAGCTTTTGTAGGTACTATTTTTAACCTCTGGTGGAAGGCTGTTGTATAAAATTATTCCGTTATTGTGAATACTTTTCTGGTGTAGAGCAAGGCGATGCTTGTCCGACCTTAGAGCTGAACGATTTCTAGTCGCGTATTCATGAAACTCACCATTTGTTTGAAACAAATTAGTGTTCCGCTTTACAAACTTTAATATTTCATAAATATATACGCTTGGTAAAGTAAGTATTTGAAAACTTTTGAAGAAAGGTTTGCAACTCGATCTATAATTCGTGCTAGAAAGTATTCTAATTGCACGCTTTTGCAACTTAAATATTTCATTACTCCTGGAGCAGTTTCCCCAATTAGAGATGCCATAGCTTATAATTGAATGAAAATACGCGAAATAAACCATTTTGACGTACTTTTTGTCAACGTGTTGCATTAGTGTTATCAGAGAATAACAAGCTGACGTTAGTTTTCCGGCAAGCAGTTCTATATGGTCATTCCACTTTAATTTATCGTCAATCCGAAGGCCGAGGAAAGGTGCATTAGCTGAGAAGTTGTCTACGGGTCTATTACTAGCATCAGCACTAAACTGAACTAAATTAGTCTTATCTAGGTTGAGGGATAATCTATTCACGTTAAACCAAATATTTAGACCATTCAGAGCGTTGTCTACTTTCTTAATCAGATTATCGAAGTTTTTTATCTGCAATAATTATATTTGTATCATCCGCGTAGAGAATCGATTTTAGAGGATTTACGTATCCTGGAAGATCGTTTATGTACAAGGGCTTATGCCTGTTAAATCGCGCATGTGCTAAGAGATTAATTTATTTTCAAGGCTAATATAAATACGAACCCAGGTAAATCCAGTTTGTAAATCACATGTATATGGTACGATGATGCGTGTAAATTTGTGTAGGGGATGAAAAGGTTTGACTGTCTCAAAGGAAGGCTTTGTAAAAATGAAGCTTCACCTTGGTAATTCCACGTATGATTTAATAATAGCTTTTTTATGTGATTGCGAGGTTTATAAAAGGTTAACGTATAAAGGCCAAACGTGTATCCTACCACAATATATGTAATTGAGTGGTAATGCTGTAGCCGAGGAAGACGTCCAGGTGACTGATACACAAGAAAGCCGAGGAAATGTGAAGTTGAAGAGCAACAGCGGGGCCTGTCTTCGCCTGTCTGTTGTAACAATGGGATCGTGATAAAGCATTGTACAACTCGACTATCAACCTTGCGATGAATAATGTTAGCTACGCCGAGTTCCCACGCACAGCTGCGAGGCCCACGTCATTGCCATGTCACGAAGAAACGCTGCTAGCTTCCAAATTTACAGCTTTTGTAGCGCACGTCGATCACGTACGTACTAAGCAAGCTGATGTTACCAGACAGAGATTGCAGCGAAACATGTTGAGCGCTGGCTTTTATGGATTGTGTTCCCCACAAAAGATCCGGGAGATTTGATTTCGCGTGTATTTTATCGAAACTGCCGGCATCGTTCGCTTTAAATAGAATGAAGCGACATTGTCCACAATTTTTGTTTAGCGCCGACATTCATGAAAATGTCAGGGACTACATTTATACCGAACTGTCGGAATAATAAGATACGATTAAACTAGGGACTGGAAAGCGAGTTTAATTTTCTAAAATCAGGCTGTGAAAAAGTTACGAGGCTACAATGATTGCCGGGCAAGTACTTGTTCGTCTCTGAGCCATCAGAACAATTGTGCCACTGATTAAAGCTTTACAAATCACATCGCTCGTCAAGCCACAGTTAAATGAAATCGTTGAAATCTTATGAACGCATTATCACAAGCTCTGAACTTGGAGGTGACATACAATTCATCAATAATTATTTTATCAAAATTGTACGAATAATTATTTGAAAATATGTCGCCCTTCTTAAACAAAATTTCAACTATTTTAATCTTCTTGATTATTTTTAGCCTACTGACCTCAAAATACACTTGTATTATTTTCTATAAAATATACATTCCTTTCCAACGTCTAATCATAAACTTAATCAAAATTTTACAGTTATAATTTAAAAATTTGTTGATTTGGACTCACACTTATCAAATCTACAAGATCTAAAAGTCGATTTGAATATTAGGATTAATATCGACACTTTTGACGCTTCAGATTTTCAACGTGGCTAAATTCACAAGATCAGGACTCATTGGTAAAAGATTTTCAATGTAAATCTTCGACAGTTCGTGGTTGCTATGTTGTCGATTGTGCTTGGTTAGCACATGAACAAAGTAAGTATTGAACTTCTGGAACTCCGAAGTTCGATAAATGCTCTGTGTACGTCAGCACAGTCTCGAATCACGTACAATCCGTGAAGAAATTTAGAAATGATACATACTGTAACATGAAAAGTTACACACAACAATGCAGGCCAGCTTGCGAGTTGCAATTGTTGACGAACTGACGCAACTTGGGCCAACAATGTAGTCTGGCGAGACTTTGAGAGTCGTCATGGGGTAGTGGAAGGAGAATGTCGTGTCGGCGGGACGACGAGGAATGACCACGCCCTGCAGATATAATTATTTCTCGTGCTCTGATTGGAAATTAAAAACTATTAAAATCAATTTTGGTGTTTTTTATGAAAAATACCTGGCGCCCTAAAGGAATTGAGAAATCCTCGAATACGGAGGAACGCGGAATCCGCTACAATACATATGCTAAATGTACAGTATTAACATTAAATCATTTAAAAACCCAACTTTGGTTTTTAATTGATATTATTTTAAACAAATTCCATCAAAACATTTTTGTTATGTTCTAAAAAAAATGTATTTGAATTTTGTAGATGACTATGGGAATTCCTAAAGCTCCTGCTGAATAAATTTGAAATTAATATTAAGTTATGGTTTTGGTTATTAATGTGACTGATTAACATAGGGCAAAATTATTATCTTACCGAAAGTTTGTAACGCCTTTGTAGCATCATCATTCTAGACGAGTTAAATGCCTGATAAGTCTTTTGAATTATAATTATTTCAGGTTTCCGAAATCACAAAGGCGCACGACGTACCAGGGCTATCGCCAAATATTTCACTACTGAAGCGCAGAAGAACCCTCCCCAATTTAATTCGTATTTTAGGACGAATTAAATTCAGAAAAATTTAACGAGAGTATTTGGTGACAGACGGGTGCGGAAATTCCGGGATTAAATAGGCGCCAGCCAGTCGCCAAAATCCATGCCTGCCCGATAGGTCAGGGTGTTAATCATATTTGGCCACAAGGGGACGATGGCCCATAAAAGTTTTCCAAAGCCAGCCATTTCCTCCGAAAGTGCTGATCCTGCGGTCATCGAAAACTTATTACTATTGGTGAAGACACGTCACGTGGGATGTCATTTTTCCATAGAGAAGGGGAAATGAGAGATTGTCTGGGAAGTAACAAGGCGGTGAAATAGGCAGTTTGCATTAAAACTTGGAAGGAAATTGAAGTCGGGAGAGGAGATAAGTAGCAGTATTGGTCAAAAGTTGGAAGAAAGAAGTATTTAAGAAGAGTGCCAAAGTGCCTCCGCATGTCCGACAGCTTCGAGTTATGCGCCCTGTTAATCATATAAATCCCAGGACTATTTGGCTGGAAATAAAAAGTTCAAGCAAAAATTTCTGCACATCTGATGTAATTTTTCCACCACATGCTATGATTTTCCGAGAAAGGAATCTGCTGTTGTTTTAAAATATGAGTTGCATCTCCTAAGGTCCTTTGCGAAACATGAAACGCTGTTTCATAGGATAGCACTGGGACGTACACAGGTGGTAATAACTCATTTTAGGATTGGATATGATCCACGTGTTTTTGTAGCTTCTAGGCATAATTTTTTAAAAGGCGAGGACTTTCCATACCCAACCTGGAAAACCGTCTTCAAACATAATTTCCAGTTTTAAAATATTTTCAACCTTTTCTTGAATTAAAAACAAACAATAGTAACATTTTTTTAATAAGTCGGGTTTCAGTTTTACAATATAATGTATATATATATATATATATATATTAATTATAATAGTTGTCACGGGGCAGCAATGTTTACAATTACGCCTATATTTAATACATGGCTGTGTTTTAATATTCAGTTTATATTAGGCATTATTTGATGAAATAATAATTCCAATTTGTAATCGGCCCCACGTTCCGGTCCATAACTACATGTGATTTTGTCAGCCAATATGAGCTAAATAGCGCATTAAATGCAGAACTGGTTTGTATTTTATACCTACGGGAATGTTTGTTGAGGTTATAAACACGTAATAATATAATTATGCTAAATTAATATTGATCTCTAGAACGATAAGTAACGTTACGCTCCAAAATATATCTGATTTAAGTAATTTTAAATCCGCCTCATTATTTAATTAAAAACGTATCAAGACCTAATACTTTTACTGGCGCTCAAAATTAAATATATCACATTATTTAGTTTAATTATATGGAAATTATTAAAGCAAATTTACAATAATTAATTATGTGTAATATTTCAGTTGTCTGTTTTCTAAAAATGATACATAAGTATGCATTGAAACGACAAATTTTCCGACAAAGTAGAAGATTTACTTAATTATTACTACGTTCCTTCCTCGCATTTGGATCGGGTTTAAGACTTAAAAAAATTATTCAAATTTCCAGGTTCTTAATTTATTGCGTTAAAATAAACATATAATATTGCTTTCAATTTTGAAGTATTTAATTAAAAAATAATATTGACACAAGGTTAAAATATAAAATTTTTCGTCATGGACTGTATGAATGGACAATTACAACCTAAAGAATGATTTCAAGAATACAAAGAATAATTAATTCGTAGATTGTCTTATATGAAAATATAAAATTTTGGAAATAAAACAAAATAAAAATGCTTTAAATTAAATAAGTTACATATTTTATTTTCACTAAATACATTAAATATTTTAATATTTTTTAAAATGACTCTTCGATATTAATTTAAGAATACATATTGTGTTTTATGATTGGTAACATTTTTTTGAAAAATTATATTGGTTTCTTTAAACACTTCTTGTAATGATTTAATTTTATTTATTTAACTGGTATTTGAGATCCTTGATTTCCTATATTTGGTTTAATTATAACTGCAGTTTGCCGCTCGTCTGGAATGGTTTTGCTATTAGTACTTATGAAGGATAACTAATAGGTTGAAAAAACGTACAAGAGTTCATCTTCTTGAGCATTGTCTTATTTAGGCATTTTTACTTATAATAATTAATGAAACAGTCTAGTTAGTTGACATTTAATCCTAATATTACTGAAAATTCTAATTTGTTGAAGAACTAAGTGCTAAGTTGTTTATTCTTCAGGTGTGTTGTAATAGACAATGCTAATTTTTTTCTACACGTCAACATAATTCAACGTCGCGGTGGTTTATCGTAAGGTTTCAACACTTACACAGATCGAAAGGCACTTGTTCTGCCTAGACTCCATATCCATAGAACATTTATGCATTCTCAGTCTTATAAAGAGCAGGGCGTAGTGTGACTCGGCCCAAATCCAGGATTTAAAATATTTTTCCCGGTGTACAGAGTATTTTAAATTTTCATAGCTTTTAGTTTCCGGTCCTTTTTCGCATCAAAAGTAAAATGCGCTCAATAAATCAGGTACAGTTGTCAGGTAGTGGCAGGGCTGATGTATTATTTGCCCTTCTTTCTGGCCGCAGCCACCCGTAAGACGTTTCTGCAGCTCGAGGGCTTTGCTCTTTATATCCGGGTGTATTTATACACAAAAACGATTATTTCAAATGAAAAAGTAAAATTTGTTCGTTTTTATTTAGGATTATCAAGTTTCCTGTCCCAAAATTCGCGAATTAGAATATTAGGTCGAAGCAGCCATAAGATTATAGTATTTTATGGCTGATGCATTATATATATATATATATATAAGTGACAATGAACTGCAGTATTTCTTGTATTTAAACCACTTCGTTTAAAAAATATTTTTTTTTGTATTGAGTCAACGAGGTCAGTTATCAAGACGATAACTCTCATTTTTTAAAAGTTTTAATTTGTAATGAGTTACCAATTGAAAATGAGAGAAGGAGGAATTAGTAGTAGTAAAGTAATGAGTTGTCTGTGAGCTTGCCGAGCTGCGGAGTATGCAAGGTGACGGCTAACTACGTGGCTGGCAAGCAAATGAATTCATTAGGTTTGTTATGAAGATTTTAAACTGAGAAGCAACAAATCACGAGAACCGCCTTACAAGTCACTAATTCATGCCCCTCTTTCCCCATTTCCGAGCTGAATAAAGCAGACTCAATCCCCGACGTGAGAAACTTAGTGAATCTGGGGCTTTGGAGTTCAGAAGAGGGCTTCAAATATGAAGACTCATTACGGGTAGCGACAGAAAATGTTTGACGACGAAAATGTACTTACTCGGCCAAAAGTTTCTTTTGTCGACGTTATCTTGTTGTGAAAAGTGAAGTATTTATGAAGTAGCTGTAAAAAGTTTACGAATCGTTGGAGAGGCTTCGAGGCTTGAAGACCAATTTCAACTGCAATAATTCTCAAGCTAGTAATTACCGGAAAAAGAAAAATATTGTTACAGAAAAATTATGAATTTTATACATAGGTATTTAATATGTAATTAAATTATTAATTTTTTGTCCTTGTATTTCTTACTTACTAATACCGGGAATTTGTCCCAAAATATCCAAACTGTTTTAATTTTTGCAAGCAGCAGATTTAAATAGGATTAATTGTCACATTTTTTTCCAATTTTTATAACCCGTGCGAATTCTCATATAACATGTACAATACAGTCGTTGATGCAGTTGTAATACTGAACAAATTCTGTAAACAAATTAGAATAATTGAATGAAGATAAGGCTGAGTAACTAATAATATCTAAACAATTTTGAATTTTTTTGCAACCGATAGAATTTCCTATTTATTTCCTTTTTCATTTTATGTTTGATTGATGGAAGAAAATTCGTAAATGAAGAAACGTTCTCCCCTCGGTTTTTAACGAAAGAAAACCAAGTTCGTTTAGGACTATTAACTGAAAATGGTCCCCAGCCTTACTCGGGTACTTGTTTGTATGAGTCCGTTTCTAAAAACTTGGAATTCAGGATCGCGTCAATTGATTTAAAACGTGTTAAGCAACGCAAACTGTAAAATCCTGCCCAAGTAGAAGATTTGAAGATTAAAGGATTAATTATGGTTCACTGTATAAAACAAATAACGATATATTTCCTGGTATCAATTTAATTTTAAAGGATTAATTATGGTTAATTGTAAAACAAAAGTGAAGTAATGAATTAAGGTGGCGATTGTCATTTTATTCAATCAGTAGGGATATTCAGGTCACACTCTGGTTGAGAAACTCCCTATTGGCGCCAATCAGAATTCAATAACAAGCAAGCCAGATGCCGATCAGGTGGGGAGGAGCGACATAAAACGTGAGAAATCCAGTGCCCCGGGGATTACTAGAAATTATCTACCCAGGACATTAACCTTTTGGAAATGTTGGAGGTTGTTTCTCCCTCTACGAAATCTGAAGAACACCGGTGTCCAGCTGGATATTTGATTGGGTCATCCACCCCCATGGTGGGGGCATGAGTAGAATTGACCAGGGAGGAGATGAGAGAGAGAATCAGTCAGTTGGAATAAAAAAATTAAAATAATACGCGAGTTATAAATTTAATTATTATTGTTTTGTAGCTCTATGAATCTCGGAAAAATGAATTTATCAGTTTATTGTTATGAATCTGTGAAAAGTTTGTACTTGAAGCTTGAACAGACAGCCCAGAAACTGTATTTTTAATTTTTTGGTTGAAAAGATGATTATTGGAGAAAGAGAACATTTTTAATTATCAATTGCTAAAATTTCATGAAATATCTAATTTAGTTCCTCCAACTAATACAATATAACTAAAATGACCCTGCCTCTGTGGTCTATTGGCTAGCACCACAGAGGCCCTGGGTTCGATTCCTGGCAAGGATCTGGGAACTTGTCTGTGTATTCAAGTTCCCTGACTCAGTATACCCAATAAAGAAAAGGAAATAAGTTACCTAATTAACAAGTCGCTAATGACCACGATGTTGGTCCATCTATAAAAACTGAAAAAGAAGTGTCAGTGGAATACTTTACTGCCAACAGCTGCTTTTGACAGGTTTCGGTCATATTCATTTGTAATTTTATTTATATTGTCTTATTTGGAGAATCTGAACTGGGTAATTCACGAACTATAAAAATGTTTAAAGAATTTTGTCAAGGAATATAATATATATGATTTTTAACAATAATACTTTTGTATTGGCTCTCCGTGATTTTTTATTAGTCTGAATAATAGTATTCATAACTGCATTAACAAATATTTATTTAATGATTTCGTTAAAATATTGCAAAAGTACTTTCCGTCAGATTCTTTGTTTTAATAATCTGCACAAAAATGGCTTACAGTATTGTGTCAATATTAAAACTTTCTCTTAAATAAATTTAAAATTTTGAAATGAAACTCCTAATAACCTCTGTTTTAATTTAGAAAAGAAATTCTTGGTAGATGATTATGACCAAATCATTTGCCCAAAAGCTTCTTTGTAAAATTTGAACAGCGTAAATAAATATTACAGTTTTGAATGTTAAATTGCGGGGATCCAATTCATAAGTACTTTTTGAGAAATTAAAATGATAATCGCGTTATGAAATTCATTACTATTTTGTTGTAGCCTTGTGTATACACAAGCTAAAGCTTTCGAGATTATATTTATAAACGTATTGTGAACAACGTAGCTTTTATAAAGTCATAGAAAAACAGTTTAATGAAAATAAATTAACTGTATGTAAATGTAATCTTAGTAAGGTTAATATAAGGTTCCAGTCTTCGTAAAAATTTAATATTTATTTTTCAATTAATTTAATACATCTATTTCAGATTTTCTGTTAGATAGAATTCAATTATTAGCAGTTATAAGGACGAGTCTATTGTACTGAAAGAGTTTTTGATATGAATACTTTGTAATTATATTTGTCATGCTGCGTGCTTATCCTGAAAGTAGTGAAATGCTTTTTAGTTTTATTTTGATGTAATAAATATAAGTTACGCCTCCTTTTGTTCAGTGGTGACACGGTGTTTGTATGGAAGGAAGGGGTTAGATGCGTTGCGAGTTGCATACACAATAAGCCGCGTCGAGGCAAACGATATAAAAGGGAACGTAACGCTTGGACTACTTGACGGGTATTTAAAATACGTGTGAGACATACTTATGTTTTCAAGTCAAACAGAGAAGATGTTTTCTGATCCTGTAATTAAATTTTTCATGTGGGAAAATCGGTTCACGTCAAAAGCCTCTTAATTTATGCGTCGGCTTCTAAAATCGAAAGGGTTGATTCTTACCTAATATTTTTACGGTCTGGAAAAAGATTAATTTACCGTCTATTGATACAAGAGTATGGACTTGGCGTAAAAGACAATTTTTTTCTAATACGATTTCTATGAAACTAATTCACTAACCAAAGAAAAGTTCTCCAGAAATTTATTAAAAACTCAATTAGGAAGCTTTGACATGACATACACAAAATTATATCTGATTTTCATTCAGAAACGTTATAAAAATATGTACACCGGAAGAAAAAATATTTACTCAATAAGTCAAATAATATAAAATTTATTTATTTAGGACATTAAACTTCATCTCACTAATAATTTCCTAGAAATTACGAAGTCAAAATATTCTGTAAGGGTTCTTAATTATGTCTCCAAAATAAGGCCATGGTTTACAATCTGTTACATAAAGTTATCAAGTTTTCACATCACAAATAACACATTGAAAATCTAAATAAACTTTTACTAAGTTCTTACCCCAAACGTTTTACTGATGAGCATGTAAAAATTAGATTAAATGGAATTAAGTGCTCATACAGAAATTTACCAGTTAAAAAGATTAATAACAAAAAAATAAGTGTCATAGTTTTACCTTGCATCACAATCATTCAATATGAATTATTTATTTCATTTTTGATAATGTTGTGTTTGAATCGATAAATAATTTCAACCTTGCAAAAAGAATATCACAGACAAATTTAAAATCATGGACAATGTGATTTATAAAATAACTTATTTAGACTGCAATGCTCTTTACATTGGTCAACCCAAGCGAGTCTTAAACGCGGATTAAAGACCATAGAAACGACACCAAATGTGATGTCCAGACGTATACTATTGTATCCAAGGGCATTCTAAAAATATAAATTAGATTGACAAATTTCTTGGATGAAGGAAATAATTATTTCTCAAGACTGACGAGGGAAATGCTATATATCAGTAGTAATCCTAACTCCTGCATTAAATGTCAAAATAATATGAATAATTTGAACAAAATTTACGATTTACCGTTATTAAAATAATTAAATTTTATGTACCTTATTATTTCATTTACATTGAAATTTTTAACGCATTCCTAATAACATTTCGACCGCAATCGTCACTGGCCGCATTCCGAGTAGCAAAATTTTCTCATTTTTGAACTGTGATGTTCAATCAAAAAGTATTTTTATCTATCATTTACATTTTACTAATTTAGTTAATATTTGAACGAAATTTGTGAATTTAAATTTATAATACCATGTATTTTTTTGGATGTACTTAACGTCAGATGGAATGAAATTACGTTTTTCTGTACGTGTGGAAGGCAAAGAAACGGGGCGAAATACCGAAAAGGAACTTTGTAATGTGTTAAAAATATAGTGTTATTTTTTTACATATTGACTGTATGTTGTTTATTCGTTAAAAAAATATTCACGTACCGCCTGTTTGTAAAAGAACACTTTCAGGCGTGGTTTTACGCTATGATGCATGAGATTCTTCTCTCCGCTTGATCGGGATTTCCTCACGTGTAACCGAATGTTATACAGGTATCGGTAAATTTTTTAAAGCTATTAGGTATCATTCCGTTGCTATAATTTAGGAAACTACCAGAGAAAAAAAATGACAGATCAGAAGCAAAAACACTGGATGAACACAGCTTTTACTACAAGAATGGTTAGCCTTTTTATTCAGCCCGGTAGTGGATTTTCGATGAACACTCAGGTGAATAAACACTGTGCATTACGGTTCATAGATTTTACAGAATTGTTTTCTTCGACCACAGTATCGGTATTTTTCTAAATATTTTTGTATCTGTAAATCATAAAATTTTTAAATCATTTGTATGATTGGGTACATAAAAATTTATTAAAAACATTTAACGTTAAGATATAAAAATATTCTGCGGTTGATTAAATACCTACGAATGAATAGAAGACCACCAGTATCATAATTATCACTTTAAAACACGAAATATATAAAAATTGTACAATAAAGTTACTAAAATTTCTCTCAGATTCTGATCAAAGGTGCAATGAAATAACTATGGCTGACAATCAATTGTTGATTTAACAACGGCTTCCTCAGGAAAGGGTGAGCCAGAAAAGGGAAACCCAATTATTGGATTAGGGGAACTATTTAACCTCTCAAGGAACAAAGAAATTAGTTCATATATTTAATATTTCAGTTTATATGAAGAATGTTGCTTTACGGGATAGTTCACACCTTCTCATTGTTTCAACAAATTAAATATACAGAAATTCCTAAACATAACATTCAACCATCTCAAATGAATGAAAATTATATTTTTAGAATGAATGATTAACTATTTTAATGGCTCAAATACAATTCTCGGGTTTCAACCCTGGTCAAAGTTGGTTAACACAACGTTTCGACAGCAAGCTCCGCCATCGTCGTCAGTTAGACTGTCTACGTGACGACGATGGCGGTGCTTGGTGTAGAAACGCTGTGTAAACAAACTTTGACCCGGGTTGAAACCAGAGAATTGTATTCGAATCAAATTCACCGGGAAAGCCTTCGCTCTTTAATATTTAAATGTCGTTCTGTAGAACATCCCCAAACATAAATTGAATGCTGACTTTAAAATACGCTTTCGCGAAAAAAAATTTACATGATGTATAGCAACGACTTATTAACATATGTGATCGATTCATAAACAATAACGTAACGGAAACCAGGTTTTTGTGCAAAATAATACGTCGGGGATACATTTTTGATGACATTTCGATTCCAAATCAATATCAGAAGATACGCAATGAACGGTCAGTTTCGGCAGCCCCGTTGCCCGCAGGGATCAAACGAATTAAAGAGTCAATTACAAGCGGAGCGAATTTAAATTAGACCCACAATCGGCACCGTTTTAGGTGTGAATAGATTTGGCGTCGTCCGTACTTGATTCGAGCGCCGCGGTTGATGAAATTAGTTGTGAACACGGCACATTTGAGATCAAATATTAACCATTTCACGTTGAATGCTCTTCCAACAGTCCTTTGTTACAACGCTTTAACAATGTTGGAGACGGAGACAATCTGCAAAAGTTTATTAAAGCCCTGCGGCATATCGCGGACAGAATTCAGCCGGGGACAAAAGTATGAATTAAGAGACAGTCCTCTGGAAAGGGAGACGTCTGGTATCTTTAATCTGGCAGAAATGTACCAAAGATCTCATTTCCAGAAAAATAGCAGAGGACAACCAAAGGACTCTAATGTATCAATTACACAAACCAAGCATTCGCATAATCAGCATTATAATTATTACCGTCTATAATGATATATTAATTGATTATTTTATTGTTACCTCTGAATGTAGTTTATCTCTGTAAGTTAATAAGGTCCTGTTGGGATATTATTCAAGCGGTAATGAAATAGGCGAAGAAAGTAACTGTAAGTAGCGTTGGAAAAAATACCAAAACGGGCTGAAAAGATGTTTGGGGGTCGATTCGCGAACAATCATCACGAGAATTTAGAAGGTGTCAGTAATAGAAGGAAACATGTGAGGTTGTGCGCAATATATAAAGCTTATAAGGGTTAACCGGCCTGGAAAGAAATAACAAACCATCTTACGGCGCCGAATTATATTTCTAAAAATAACCGATCGTTCAAAATTAAAGAAAAAGGGCGACGCACAGACGTAGAAAAATTTTCATCTGTAAATAGGCGATTGGAATTCCTTGTCTGCAGAAATACTGACGACTTTTCCGGGTAGCGTAAATCAGTTTAGGAATAGGCTAAGAAAACTTGAGCAGTATTTTTTAGAATCAGTGAAGTGATAATAGTGAAGTTCAGTGAAGTGATTTCTGTGTGACTCCTTTCTTTTAGATAGATTTATTACGTTACAATGGGCTGAGCCCTGGTGGTGCAACATACATTTAATTTTCCAATAAAGGAATATAAGTTAAAGAAATAAAAAAATTATACTAATATACAAGTACTTTAACACTAATTCTAAGCCTGAATAAATTAAGTTAAACCATGTACAAATTCCTCTCGGGTTTCCAACCGGGTCAAAGACATTATCAGTGACGTTTCAATGGCTTGCTCTGCCATCATCTTCAGTCTGAAACGCCATTGAAACGTCACTGATAATCTCTTTGACCCGGTTGGAAACCCGAGAGGAATTTATACATGCCATTCTCCTGGAAAGACCTCGTATTTTAATAAGTTAAACCATTTCCCTAATTCTGTCCCTAAATAATTTTACACTATTCGGAAAAGTCGCTAGTAGACTTGCAGGAAAATCATTCCAGTCTTTTACGGTCCTATATTCAGATCAAAATCTACACTTCAAAGTTCTTCCTTAGTGTGAATTGTGTTTTCTTTTTGTAATTGTATTTGTGTTTTCATTGTATATAGCTGCCACCGGGAAAATGCCCAATAGCAGCTAAGTAATAATAATAAATAAGTAATATACTTGAGCAGTAATACGGGTTGGGAATATGAAATAGAACACGTGACTAGGAAAGCATGGAAGGTGCTACATTCCGTTCTGCGTATTTTAAAAAAAGGAAACTGTGAGACACGGGAACTTGCGTATAAATATCTCGTGCGTCCAGTACTTAGAATACGCCTGTAATAAGTTGGGAACAGTTCCGAAAATATCAGGTCGAGGCACTGGGAAGGGTAAAGAGGCAAAGTCCTGGTCAAGGATATGAGAAGGTTCATCAATTAGGTTGGGATATGTTAGAAAAACGACGACAAAATTTACGTCTCGGGGCTCTTTTTAAAGCATACGCTGAAGGTCAACAATCCTGGGAGGATATTGCGTCAAAGTTTTTAGAAGTAAATTATTACAGTAGAGGGGATCATAATTGTAAAATTGGGTAGCTTTAAAACTGACGTTGGGAAATATTCATTTTTAAATCGGTCTATAAGAAATTGGATTGGAACAATTTACCTGCAGAAGTTTTTGAAACATTTCCTCCCAATAGAAACGTTTTTCAGGAAGTGTAAGTGATCGTGAATTGCAAGTGTTGAGCGACAAAAAGAAACATCTGAACAATGGGAAGTTTTTGTCTTTTTTCTTGAAGATGTAATTTATATAGATTTTTCCTGATCAATTAATAAAATTATTAAAATTGATGTGTATTTTGTAAAGCATAAATATTAATGGTAAAATTCATTGTTATGTAGAGCAGAGATTTCTCCTAATGTACGGACGAAATGTCGTGTAGTCAATGAAAAATTTGGAATGTATTACTTAATTTTTTTTTTGGGGGGGGAGGGTTAACAGGCTACATGAGGGTGAACCTGAAATAGGCAACTCCCCTTTAATAGCATAGGAAGGGAATTGAAAAGGGGGGATGTGGAAGGTAGAGAAAGGTAGCCGAGGGTTGACTTGGTTTAAGGATCCTACCCAATGTTTCACCTAAAGAGATGCAGGAAAAATCCTAGAAAACCTGCATCAGGTAGGTCGGGCATTGGGTACTATACTCACGCCCTTCCGAATGACGGGAGACGAGTTTGCTGTGGGGTCGCAGCGTTCCCATCTCCATGTCTCCACCAGTTTCATGAGGCAGTTGTCTGACTGATCCAATGGGATCAGCGGACAACTCTTGCCATATGCCCAAGGTCTTCGACCCCAGTACACATACCTCCTAAAATAGGTGAAGGTGACTCGGCATGTGTGAACTTCGACAAAAGCCCAGAGAGAGAGTGCGAGGCATTCCAGACATAATCAGGTGAGCCCCAATTTTTTTTTGGGTAACAGGCTACATGAGGGTGATCCTGAAACAGGCAACTCCCCTTTAATAGCATAGGAAGGGAATTGAAGATTTTATTCTGATTTATTTAGCCAATAATATATTTCAACAGTAACGGAGAATTGTAGTGCGACGAAAAAACATCTGAACAATGGGTACTATTTGTCTTTTTTCTTTAAGATGTAATTTGTATTATTTGTAACTATTCACATTACTTATTTTAAGCTTATTTTTTGTAACTGCCACCGAGTGTAAATCAATAGATTAATTCATTAATAATTTTTAATTTAGATGCGTATTAGTATAGATTAGTGCAGTCGGACGTAATTATATTAAAATGAATGGTTCAACATAGTTCCATAGTAATTTAATTATTCTGATGCTTCTAATTTAATTAATTGTCCACTGAAAACAATTTTTTTACGATAAATTTAATTTTATAAATATGTTTTTAGGATTTGAACTGCACAGTTTACGCAAAATTCCCTATAATTAACTTCCCGTGTTGAAATGTCTGTAATCTGTATTTTTGTTGCTTGATGGTTAGAGCACGTTCTCTCGTCAGGAGTCCACTAGACTTAATTTCACGTCTAAAGCTTTCCTGATCTTCTGATGTGAGTGCATAACCTTGGATTAGAGCTTTTGTTTCGCGGGCTTGATGAAGCGCTCTGTTTCCGCCACCGGCCACAGTTTCATTGTGTTAAGGACATTTTTCAGCTGGATTCGCCTGCATCGCAGATATTGCCACGTTCATCGCTTAAGCCATTACCATTGTTATCGCTTTCATAACGGCGGCAATTAGAGCTGTAGTTACCGTATATTTGCGACGGAACGGGGAGTCGGGAGTTCAACGCCCACTTCCGCTTCTACGGAGACCCGTGTCCTTCCCAATTATTTACGGTTTTTACTCGATATTTATGACGAATATGTATTCCTGGAAGCAAGGAGAACACGAGACATGTAAATTTGATTTGTTTGCAAATCGTATCAAGTCGGCGTATAACGGGTGACGGATGGTTTTAAGGACCGTTACAGAGGTTGCTAGGCAATATCATGCGTTAATTGTTTGTCAGCCTTACAGCAAAAAAAATGTTCAGTAAGAATATATGAAGAGGTGTTTACTTCAGCTGGAGCTCGCTCAACTGTGCATATGTCGCGAGTGTTATTATTAGAGAAACTCGTATTACGGAATCACCTCCGCCCCTACCTACAGAAAAGGAGGTGAATCTCGAGGATAGGAAAATATAATTTTTTAATTACAACATAGTTTTCTGACTTTAAAATTTACAAGTAATAAAAGAACGGCCAATAAGTCAGCATATAAATTTATCACTATTTATTCAAAAATGACGTTTCGTCTCCTTTTTGATACTTCCTCAGGCGTACTACAAACATAATATTACAACCCATATTTAATTTCTTGTAAAAGTTCGTTTTTAGTACGCCTAAGGAAGTCTAAACAAGTAGATGAAACGTCGTTTTTGAATAAATAGTGATAAATTTATATGATGACTTATTGGTTGTCTTTTTATTTATTAGAAATTTTTTAAGTCATTACGCTGGAAAGTTTGGAAGCCGTGCCAGAACAGCGGAAAAGAGAAGGAGAGATAATTTTCAGGGGCAGGAGAGAGAGAGAGAGAAGAATGGTCTGTATCTCAGTTTCACACCCAGAATCCCTTCGAGAAAAATATCGCGGTCAGTGCGATAAAAACACATTTCCAGAGGTGGGTAATTAGGGGCCTTTCGCCAATGATTAAATCAGGCATCATTTACGTCGTAGCACTTTAGTAACGAACACCCACGGGCACCTGCGAACCGAAGTCCCCAGATGTTTCTTGCTCCTAGCAACCTAAATAACACAGGTTAATTAATTATAAATTTTGCCGTACTGTTCAGTGATTCTGATAAATTCTTCACGGTTGACAAACAGGGTCAGACTTGTAAATAAATTCAACGTTTCCGCGTACAACGGCGGCAAAGAATGTCCGCGGAAACGTTGAATTTTATTTACAAGTCTGGCCCAGTTGTTCAACACTGAGAAATTGATGACAATTCTACTCCGGGAAACTCTACTTTCATTGACAAAAACATGATCTTTTCTAAAACAACAAAGAAAGAAAAAAATAGTAATGAATAGAGTAATTTTGGGAAGCAATGCTTGATTTGACGCCTCGAATGTAGGCCTCACCGGGTGACATTTTCGCATGGTATGATAAATAACCCAAAAAACGCTTTTGTCATTCATGCCTATAATTATATAACAATGTTTGAGTTATCCTTCAATTGAAATATGCAACTAAGCATAGAAATAAAAAGATTTTCGGTAAAACTAATTTAAATGCACATATTGCATAAAACTTTATTTTATTTACTTCAAATTTTGTAAACATTATTAAAGGCAAAGTAATACTGAAACTCAAGATTAATTAAAATTGCCTGATAAATGTAAAACCTATAATAGAAAATATTTCCAAAGATTTTAATAGTTTTTAAAAGTTTATATCCTCATAATCACTGCCTGAAATCTAGAACTATTGAAAGCAAAGCTATATCCTTCAGTAATTTTCTCTGATCTCTCTAAATATTTTGTTCGTGTAGACTATGATATTATACAAAGAGAAAATTAACAGCTAATTACTGGTATCAGGAAACGGAGAATTGTATTGAAATATCCGTTAACAGATGAAAAGCTTCATTGTGAACGGGAAGAAATAAGGGTAAGAATTCCACAGAGTTCAGTGTTGGATCCTCTATTATTCGTAATCTACATAAATAATCTACCCAAAACGTTAGATAAATTTTCAAAAGCTGTGCTTATGAAAGAAGTAACAAGACTACGAAAATTAAATCAGCTAGTAATGTATTGAATGAAGTGCTTAGATGGTTTTGTGTCAACTGTCGATCACTTAATATTAGTAAAAACAATTTTATAAATTCCAAATGACCAACGCTTATTTACAAACAGTTAACCTAGTAAATAATAAAAAGGAAAAAAACATAGTTTTCGGACTTAAAAATTTACAATAAATAAAAAGACGGCCAAAAAGTCAGCATTAAATATATCACTATTTATTTACAAAAGCGACGTTTCATCTCGATTTTGAGACTTCTTCAGGCTTAAAATTTAACAATTCATCATATTTACTCCTTGACTCTCTCAGCCGAAAAGATTATTGAATTTACATGTGAAGAATTTGGAGTCGCACACGGACCATCTCCAGCGACGGTTACGGTCGAAAATTTATTTATTGAAAAAGAGAATACATGAAACTAAGTATACTAAATTTTTAGATCGTTGTGGAGAAAATAAGCTGAATTAGAAAGAGAATATTAAACAACAATCAAAAAACCTTTCCACAGCTTCATATGCTGTAAGAATTATATCTAATTCTATGCACATGCAAACACTAAGCTTAGTATATAATGCGTATTTTCATTCTGTACTGCCTTGTGACGTTACATTTTGGGGCGGTTCGTCAGCAAAAGAAAAGGTATTTATAATCCTAAAAAGTGTCATTAGAATAATGTCGTCAATTCAAGAACGTCTTGTCGAGGACTTAGCAAAAATTAGGATACTCACTCTCCCAAGTCTCTCATTTATGCAAATACGTTAATTTTAAAATGTTATTTAAAATTTTATGGTAGTTATTTTGTCTGTTGATTTTTAAAGATTTGTTTGCCATTATAGAGAGTCTCATAACTGTGTTTTAAGCAGGATGCGAAATAAAGGATAGTAAAAATGGGTCAATTTTGACTATATCAAAGCAAGTCTCCCCTCGAAATAAAGGATAGTAAAAATGGGTTAATTTTGACTATATCAAAGCGTCTCCCCTCGAAATAAAGGATAGTAAAATGGGTCAATTTTGACTATATCAAAGCAAGTCTCCCCTCGAAATAAAGGATAGTAAAATGGGTCAGTTTTGACTATATCAAAGCAAGTCTCCCTTCGAAATAAAGGATAGTAAAATGGGTCAATTTTGACTATATCAAAGCAAGTCTTCCCTTGAAATAAAGGATAGTAAAAATGGGTCAATTTTGACTATATCAAAGCAAGTCTCCCCTCGAAATAAAGGATAGTAAAATGGGTCAATTTTGACTATATCAAAGCAAGTCTCCCCTCGAAATAAAGGATAGTAAAATGGGTCAATTTTGACTATATCAAAGCAAGTCTCCCCTCGAAATAAAGGATAGTAAAATGGGTCAATTTTGACTATATCAAAGCGTCTCCCCTCGAAATAAAGGATAGTATAATGGGTCAGTTTTGACTATATCAAAGCAAGTCTCCCCTCGAAATAAAGGATAGTAAAATGGGTCAATTTTGACTATATGAAAGCAAGTCTCCCCTCGAAATAAAGGATAGTAAAATGGGTCAATTTTGTCTATATGAAAGCAAGTGTCCTCTTAATCCTGACGCTTTTACTACTGTTACTAGTGTTGAGAAAGGCGTCGGGCGGCTCCGCCGTGGCTCGGGCGGGCTCGTGGCGGCTGCCCGGGCAGTGGGAGGCAGGTCCCTCAGTCGGATGCGGCGCGGCGTGCAGAGGCGCTCAGGCGGCGTGCGGAGCCAGCCTGCCGAGGGAAATCCGCCGTCATGGTCATGGTGAGTCTGCACCCGCAACCCGCGACCCGCACTCGCCGGCGCAGGCGGATTCAAGTTTTCACCCGTGCCCTGCCTGCCGCTCGCTAGCACGTTTGGAAATGTACGCTGTACTGAATGTGCTTAGAAATTATCGAAACGCATGCGTTAATTATTATGTGATGCGGCGGCCGACTTGGTGTGCGTCGACCCGCGCCGGTCCACCCGGAGATTGGGAGACCGAGGGCGAATCTCGGGTTCCCGCACCCGGGCGGCGAACCGGCATACTTTGATCGATATGGATTAGAACGCCGGCCCTTGGCTTTCGCCCTTCTAAATCAACAGGTGCAATTAAAGCGGTCTATATCGGCCGCGATTATTTTTCGCGACGCTTCGGGAAAGTTATTCGCTGCGGTACGGCGGGTTGCGTCCTTCGCGACGGAGGAAAGCAATCGCCGTCGGTCACGAATGGCTATTTCTTAACCATTCCTGGGGAAGCGTAGCTTGCCCACACGTTCCGGGCCTTATCTCCGTCGTCACGAGTCGAGAGTGACAGGGAATCGAAACCGAACTTCCGATCGGCAAACGAAATGGTCCAAAACCACTAAAACTGAATCGAGGGTCCAAACATAATTTTTCTCACCTTAATTAAATTAATAAATAAAAACACTGCCAAATACGTCAGCAACCGTAGCAGTACCCGACACCAAATTACTCACCATATAATTAGTTTAACCATATAAAAATTTACCTGAAAAAGTCCCCAAAGTTGGATGAAACGTATTTATATAATTAAATACTAATTAAATTTGCTTTCTGACTTATTTTGCCGTATTTGTTTTTATGAATCGAGGGCCCTGAATTCTATTGAAATCTTGGATAAAATAATCTACGCTTATTTTACATTTGCTGGAGTTATGAATGCCCTGATGGTGAACAGTTTTATTTTCTGTTTGAAACTTTCGCTCCCTTCACTTTACCGTTGTTCTGATCTACACAGGGCCACCGAAAAGGAATGCCGGAATTCAAAATTTGAATTACGCAAACAGAAATTTAGTACTAAAATTTATATTTTTTTAATTATTCATAAACTTGCAATTGGGCGTAAGCCCGCTGGCTGATACATAATTAAATTTACCTATATACATATTGCAACTAATCTAAATAAACCATTGTCCTTTCAGATCTTTATACCCCTGAAAGGAAGAAAAAACAGTACAAGAAATATGAAGTTAACACTTCACTTTGGATTAAACATTTAAATTGGGCTATGTATTAATATTAATTTATATTCTACACTCGTTTTCTGAAATTTAGCTTTAATTTATTTTCCTGAAGAGGATTTCCCGCAAACACTCTCACAATTAAATTATTCCAGTCATTGACGGTACTATTTAGGAATGAGAATTTTCTAACATCTGATATTCGTTTTCTATATTTTACCTTGTACCATCTGCCGATATAACTTAGCTTTTTCATTTTGGAGCTAATTACAATACATCGTTTTGGCATCGTATAAGCTTTGAATAGGACATACGGACATGTTTTCTCCATGGTTTGTGCCAATAACTTCCAACCTAATTGTTCTACCTTTTTTGTTCATATGGCCTGGCCCTACTCAAAAAACTATATCCAATAATTCTATTTATTTTACAAAGTTTTATACGTATTTCTAAACGTTTCGATATGAGCAGCACTGGATGCTTGAGAGACATCCAGACGATAGTCAATTTCACTCCCTGTCCCGTGAAGCATCTCTGGAGTGACTATGATTTGACGGTCTGGGTGGCTGATATCATTGAAAACACAATGTTCTCAAGGTATCACCAGAAGGAAAGCTCCAGAGGGGGAAGTTGGGCCAATCCATGAGTTGGAAAACCTTCTCGTCCAAGGCTAGGAAGAAATGATAAGGAGCTCCGTCCTTATTCACAGTTACAGCTTCCAAATTATTAATTTGTAGAAAGACTTCCTGTGGTGTAGTGGTCAGCGTCGCAGAGGTACCGGATTCGAATCCAGGAAAGGGCACGGATTCTGTGAGTGTGTGAGAGTTTCCACACTGTGAAACCAGATAAACAACAAAACGAGTTCCCTTTTCCTAGTTGATACGACGCTAAATAAAGATAAAAGATTCCAGCCAATCGTGATAAATGTTTCCGGTTATTCTGCTCTCCGTGAGGAAGAAGGAACAAACAATGAGATCAGACCACAGCAAACATTCACTTTTGGAGACCCACGGACGTACTGGTAGATTTCTATCGATTGGTGTGAAAATTCTTTCACTACATTTTAATTATTTAGTTCGTTTAACGATTAATTTTTGTACGATTGTATAATCACGGCATTCTCTTTCCATAACCCTGTATAGTTTCCTTAAATTTTAAACATTATTTCAATCTCATCTTCCATCAAAATCGTTGGAGAATATCTTTCATAAATATCTTCTTTCTCTTATATTGATATACTTATTTAATCTTCAATTGAACAGATTGCCTGGTAGCAGATACATCAAGTTAAAATGAATTGGAAATAATTGAAATTACAGTAAATAAATATAATTTTTTCGACAAAACAACTGGGATTTTGCACAGTTTTCTGTTATAAAAGCTAGGAAGAAAATATTAATTGCGACATTATATTGTAATGAATTTAAATTTAAATCAAGGTTGTACTGAATATCTATATTTTTTATAAATTAACCAATAACATAATTCAAGTTATAAATAAGATAATTGTATTAAAATTTACCAAATCAAAATTAATAGGACCTCCGGTAAAAGCAAAACTTTCTCTGCCGAATGAAATTCTGAAAGAAATTTATTTGCCGTCATACATGAATTATCCAAAGTCAACTATGAAACAGTGCTTCCAGCCATGAAGGGCGCAGCGTAAAAAGCAGTGTAATAATCAACCTCTGGTGGAAATAATTAAAATATAATTACTCTACGCCGTCAGCCAATAAAATTTTCAAGCATCCATACTCAGAGACGACTGCTTTAATTCTATTGCCCTGCTGATCGCGTTATCTCCGCAGCGACAATGCCTCGCCACCAAACACCATCTCTTACAAATTCACCTCAATATATAAATAAAAGAATAATATATTCTCGGCCTGAAATAAAAACAGGGAAGGTATACCTAAAAATTGAGATTAGTTACTATAGAAACACTGCACTATATTCACTAGAGGGAGTCTAAATTTCCTTTCTGCTACAGGACTTGCTTCAAATCCTCTTGCAACCAATTTGTTCCAGTCATTTATTTTCCTATTTAGGAATGAGTATTTGTCAACATCCGTTTTATTATTTCGAAAAAATGATCCGTCCTTTCGTACCGACTCGACTCTTCTATTCCTTCCCGAATTTCCTGCCAAGCAATCTGCAAAAGCTTTAAAGAAAATGTGTAACCTAGTTCTTTCCCTTTCTGTTTGTAGAGTATTCCACCGTAGGAGCTTTACTTTATCGTCCTCATGCCCAGGTCTTATCTGTACGACTTTTTTGCGGCCTACTGTCAAAATAAATCCGTATGTATTTGCGGTTTGTCTCCTGGAGCACTGATTCCCCATCAATTTTATATTACAATGTATATTAAAGGCGCATTTTAGTAAAACTGATCGTTTTGCTCGCATTCAAATTAATTCAGAAAAGATAGCGAAGCAATCTCTCTTTATCAAACAAATTTTACAGCTGTCCCCGTGTATTTCAATTAGCATTCGTTTACGTTGTAACTGTTCCACTGACAGTCAAAATGTACTGTCGAACCCAAAATTACATACAACTCGACAGCGTTTCTGTTTCTCCCGGTTACACAGTACCTTGTTATGAACATGGATTTTTTTAATTGCCACACCTATATCGTGACATTCTCCAAAAATGTTGATGCATTTGCCGCAGACAAATCTCCAAATAACTCGTACTCATGCGAATTTTTAATGAGTATGAATAATTCGTGTTCTGTCAATTTTCATGGAATAGATAAGTCTATATTTATAAAAGAGATACGATATTTTAATTACATCAGTTAGTGAATGAGAAATTAGAGTCGATACACGGAATGCTTTGATGAAAGAAATACTCATTTTATTACTGAGAAGAAAAGAACAAGCGTTATATTTGATCTTGAATTCTAAGATGCCCCGTAGGTAAACTGTGATTAATATAGGATGAGATCTTGGGCATGCCTTTATCCCTCACTATCTTGCTGCGCTGCAAAAATCTAAATTATCTCGCTTTATTCTCTCAAATACATGAAATATTATACTTCAATTTTTTTCCATGTCTTAAAAAGGGATCGGTAATTCCAAGCGTCTTTTTAACAGCGAATAGAGGTTTTATTTTTCATCTTAATACGTATTATCATAATATGTCACTTTTTTTGTTAGTACGTAGTTATTAGTACTACGTCAAAGTCTCAAAAAGTGAAACAGTTGGTCAAAAAAGCTGTGAAGAAATCTCATTGAATTATATCAGCAAAGTCTTTGGTCTAGAAGAAAATCAACAACTTTAATATGGATTAATAATTCCATTCACTTAATCCTCAGTTGAAACAGGAAATTTATAATCATTTCATGTACTGCGCCTTCCTTCAGCTTATCTATTGAAATTTACAAACAATTCTCAATTTAAAATACCCTCAGGTAAACATTTCCAGGTTAGCTCAGCTTCAGAAAAAGAGAGATGGGAGAAAGTTATTGAATATTCACCATATTTGCGCTTTGAATTTCTCTGGCCAACTTCAAATCAGTCAATTTTGTTTGCCTTATTTACCGATTTGATCCATAAAAACTAATTTAATTTCGAAAGTAATTGATAACGTAAATCATAACATCTGCAAATTCGTCGTTCTAGGAAAGAATGCACTAGAGGAAAAGAGACTCGTATTAAGCACGACGAGTTTACCGTAATTAAGCAGCAATCCGCTGACCATGGAGCCATCTCTTCAAATATGCTCCAACTTTTTTTTTTAAGCTTTTGGCTACTCAGACAACTTTGATGCGTGCTTTCATTCCCTGCGGGAATGGATTTGGCGTTTGAAGTATCCTCGTTGACATCTGCCGAGTGGAGATTTACATATCAAATTCTCTTGGAAGCCTTTTCAGGCCTGGCGCCTTGGGAATGATGAAAGTTTAGTTAGAAGCTTGAGCGCATCAGGGTGCACGCGTTTCCCCAAGAAAAAAAGAGCTCAGACGTACATTCAAAGTCGAAAAATCTAAATCGCTAATTTTGCCCCGAAAAGGCATTTTATTTAGGGATTAATATAATTAAGATACGTTACAAGTGCAGTTCAGAAAGTTTCGTTTGGGGGATATGCTTCCCGCGCTTCAGGTGTCCTTTTAGCATATTTCGAGGAATGGGATGTGCGTTTCTTATAACGGGGCTTCGGGAATGAGGCTCCGCTTCGCAAGTACTATTCAATTTTTAAGGAAAAGCAGAGGTAAATTTAAAACCGTATGACATGATCCAAGATCGTGTGCACTCTGTAACTTTCCATAGCGAAACTTCTCTTGGTCCATGCTCCATTCGTCGATGTTTTAAGAATAATAGAATGTGGCAGCTGTGAATGGTTTTGTAAATACAATATAAAGATAGAAAAAGTAACTTTTTCCGCAGAAGGTTCAAATCATAATTGTCCGTACATGACTTTAGGTACTTGCCTACACAAAGGTAGGTTTACAGGTTGCCAATTGACAGGAACAACAGTGGACAGGATAGTCGATTCACATGCAAGTTAATTTTGAAGAAAGTCTACTATTTTTAAATAAAAAATTTGACATCTCACTGTCCACTTCTGTGGACACATTACAGGAAGGAATAAATATTTAGCTGATAAGTTATTTACCGAATTGAAGATAAACATGATAAAACATTGGTAAAGGATTCGATATCCATTGAAATATTTTCCAGCGACGTCTTTAAATAAAGTGGTACATAAACACGTTATTGACAGTATAAAACAGGTGGCACTTGTTGAGACAAACATTAACCTCAAAGATGAAGTTTCGAATATGATATTATATTTTTATTTTACTTTTAATATCACATTGAGTCTCTCTAGGTTGATCTAATAAAGCGAAATTCGTTTAATTTGCTTCTTCTCTGAAATACTTATCATGTAAAGTTAAAATTAGACAATTCTTTAGCTATCATACAGTTCTGAAAATTTTGAAATCTCAAGGCCACTTCCCTTTTTAGTTTCTGCCATCTTGTTTTTCTACTAGCACGACGAAAAGGAGGTTGGCGACAGAGTTGCTGACAGTCTTGAAGGTGCTTACACTATATATAGTGACACTCAACTGGCATCGTGGAAACCCACATTAGCCTTTTATCCTACGTTTTTCCTCAACCCAACATGTCAACGACTAAATTTATTATTTCGTGAATACAATGACGTAATACATTTTGGTTAATTTTTTAAGTGAAAGTATGGTTAAGCTTAACTACCTAAAACCATGTAATACGTCAAAACATCATATAGGAGAGAACTACATCCGATCCAAATTATGTGAAGAAATTTGCCAATTTTTGGTCAATATGAAATTTGGTTGTCTCCATTTATATGAATCGAAACTAGATAATTACGGACAGTCCAAAATTTTGCAGAGGACTGACCACAGCTTAAAACCTTAAATTAAGCACCCTGCTCTCTTTGCTACAGCGTAAGCTGAATTTAACAGGGCCACAACTGGATGTGGGAGATTGGATCTACTTGCACAGCTATCTTGTTCCGATTTTTGACAGGAGGCGGCACATTTTTTCGTCTCCCCTCACTTTGGCACGTGACTCGAGTGTCGAGCTGCCAGAGCTCGCCACATGGCTCAGACTATCCCCAGTCGCTTCAGGTAGCGATCGGGCCAACAACCCGTTTGTCAAATATATTTATTTCCTTTGCCTAAATTGGTGTCCGTTGTCAAGTTTTTTTCAAGATAAACTAGACGGATATCCTGTAATCATACCATGGCAGAGCTGCTTCACTTGGGCGTCCTACTTGAAATATCCGCACTATTTCCTACAATCCTACGCCGATAACATAAGGCGAAGGCAAACGAAAACAGTCGTTTCTTTTGCTGACCTACACACTAGGAGAGAACGTATGCGTTTCTTTACTGTGTACGTCCAAACGCAAACGAACAAACACTTCCGAAAGAAATTATTGCCTTCACTCGGAAGAGAAATCGGTCCGCAAGTACTCGACTTTTGTTGTTTTGTAGTCAAGATAGATTATATAGAATCGTTCGTGGAACCCGACTCATAATATAAAAATTAAATAAAGAAATAAAATCATGCCTGGAATGGAATAAGTGATTTTGTTGTAGTGTTTCCCTAGTAGCATAATATCCGTGAATATAAAGAACTATAATAGTTAGTATCGATGGTTGACCTCCTGCGTCTCCACGCAGTATTACTGGTAGAACTTATGCAGGGAGATTGTTCTGCATAATACACAGTCTTCTGTACAGACAAGTGCTTCCAAATTTGATGATAAAAATAAATAAATAAAAATAGCTGAACAATTTTTTTTAAAATGGTAATATCTTAGTCTGTAAATCCCATTTAATGTAAAAAAGGATGTAAGCAGCTACTACTTATCATGGTTTTCCTCTCCCTTCATATTAGAATTCCTGCTCTTTCTTCCCTTCCATATTCATCCAGCTGTGACCTTACAGCATTTTCCTTCATCCTCCTACCCCCCTTACCCCCTTTATCTAGGTTTTAGTTAGTATTATTGTAAAAAAAATAATAGAAGAATTTTCTGTAACACAATTTTTGTAAGTTTGTGAAGATAAAGGCCTACCATAGATGTACCAGAAAACAGGCTAATTATGTTCTAAATAGCTAATAAAAAATAAAACAGTTAGTTGTAATGTGGACAAATGGCAATTTTTTAAACGAATACTACACAGATTCTGCCGCATACGTTCGTGTGCGTTTGCCCAGTCTGGACATACGAGGGTGGTTCAATAAGTAATGCTTCCTTTTTTTTCCTCCTTAAATAAGTTTTGAATTTGTGGCAATTTTACAAACATTCTTTTCCAATACACTTCAGTAAAAGTTTTCTAAGTCAATAGGTGGCAGCATGCACCCTGTTTCAAAATGGCTGACATTGACGTACGTATTAGACAGCGTTCTGTGATTGAGTTCTTAAATGAGGAAGGTGAAACACCCATTCGCATTGATGAAAGGCTGAAAAATGCGAGTGATGGTGCAACAGTGGATGCCAGAACTGCTCGGCGACGGATTCGTCGCTGAAGGGCAAACACCGTTGGTTGATGAAAAGCAAAGCGGCAGGACTGTTACTGCAGTGATTTCACGCAACGTTCAGCGAGTCGATGAGCTCATTTGAGGGGACCGCCGGGTAACAAATAATGAATTGTGTCTCGCTCTACCCACCAGTAAAGTCAGTGTGATGACCATTATTCAACAACTGGGATGCTCCGAAGTTGGTGCACGCCAGTCGTCACAAATCCACCATACAGTCCTGACCCAGCATCCATCTGATCGGGCCACTAATGGGAGCTCATCGTGGGATTCACTTTGAAGATGAAGGCCACGCTCTTTACCGTAGTAAAATACATGCCATCGTTAAAATGTGGTCAGAAACCGTGGAAAAGAACGGAGACTATAGTGACATGTCAAAATTTAATCATTAATGTCGTGTCGGTTTCATGTAATTGTCTTGACATATAAAAAATAGGAAACATTTATTATTGAACCACCCTCTTACATTAATGGGGGGACTTGAGAACCAAACTGGGCATCACATAGACTATACCAGTGCTCAGGAGGCTACGGAACTCAATCTCAAAATAGGCGCTCCGAGTTGCAGCCTCCGGATGACCCAGGAGCACCATCAGAATCAAATCGTGAGATACCAAATGGAAATTATCACAGAAAGAGAAGGATGATCGAGATCGACGATCCTCAGGAATGGTTCAGTGTTAACAAAGTTCATGTAATTCATCACTTAAAAAAACCCAGAGCATTTGATCATTTAGGGTTGAATAAACCAGATATCAGTATGCTGATGAAACGAACAAACTTTTGCACATAGACCGTGGTTATTCCAGGCAATATGTTGGAATGTATCGCGGTATAATTGACAGGCTCCTGTCTCCGGCGCTGACATTGTAATATGAAGAGGCTGTATTACGCTTGGAGGTTAATTGCGCTTCGCGAACATTGGGAACGAGTCACAGATATTCCCTCTTTTTTTTTCTCCAAAAAAAAGTAATAGCGTGATTTTGGAATTGATACATGTAAACGTATATCATTATTTACACGCCGGTCGGGCATTCAATATTCCAGTATTTACACGAATATTACAGAGGGCTTCAATTCACGGGTAATAGACATTCATTCATCACAAATAGAACTTGCTTCTTAAAGAACAGGAAAAAAAGTAACTTTAAAATTTACTTTTACCTAAAAAATACTAAAAGCTTTAAAATTATTCATTAATATTACAGCATGGCCCACATATGAAAATAATCAGTTACACGTGAAGTAATAATACATATTCAAAACTATTAAATATTTGACGTAAATCAAGTTTTATGAAAACTCAATAATAACATACTTATAAAATCAAAGATTTATAAATTGATTTTAGAAACGTATCAAACAATTAAAAAAATGACAGTAAAAAAATATTGGCTGCATTTTAATAATTCTATATTAGAGGAGAAAAGAGGGTATCACAAAAACTTGGATAAGTATAAAAACAATATTTAATACTCAGAAAAGCGAGAATTTATTGCGAAAAAACTGGACAATTTTATTTTTATTAATTAAATTAGAAAAAGGAAATGATTAACAAATTGTCACATAAAGACGTAATCTAACTAAACTTCTTTACTTACTTACGTATTTCACTGGTAATATTCAGTCATTTTTAAATTACGGATTATTTTTGAATGGCGACTGCTAGGAATTAAGTAAGTCTCAACTACTCTCTACTAATGTAACGTAAACTTACTTTTAAAATAGAGCCTTGTTTTAAAAGTATAAGGGCCAGAAATTGCACACCCATCAACTTCTTTGGAGGTAAAAATTCGGACCGTTAATTTTCTTGGGTTGTTTAATTTTTGTTTCTGATTTTATTGAACATTTATCGTGATTTTTAGACACTGAATTATTTTTTTATAAATTTGATTGAATAAAAATATGTAACTACAGTATAATTCAGATGTTTTTATAAATATTTCGAAATATTTTACTGATTTATAATTTTTAATTATAAACAATTATTTTTGTTTATATTCATCAGTTTAATTGTTTCATTCATTTTTTGTATTCTATATATTTTATATGTACATATTTTTATGTTTTTCTATGTTTTAGATTTAAGTATATCTTCAGTGTTGTGGTAGAATGTTTTTTTAAGATTCTAATATTAACATCATTTATTGTCTCTGCTTATGGCCTTGAATTACTAGGAGAATTTTCTTAGTCTCATTTATTAATATTTATTAACGGGATTTTTGGAGTGAATCGCTGCATCGACACTCGTAAATCTGGTACTTATTTCTTTTTGACAGTTTTTAGAATAATTTCAATAAACGGTTATTTTCTAAATTACGGGGGTTTAAAATCAGTGTTGTTTATTATTTCATACAACTTAAATTAATGAGAATATTTTCTTAGTTGGTATTTTAATAGGTGCGGAAACAATCGAGATGCATGAAAACCTTTTCTCCGTGTTTGAAAATCGTCTGTAGGCTTCGCATTTGGCGTCGTCTCTTTTGTCGTTTGAGTAAATTCTGATTTGAGGCGCTGTGATGGATACTCCGCTTTTATTGGTGCTTATTCGCGCGGATAAATTACCTCGCAATGGCGCACTGTTAAGAAATGATAAACTGTGCCTCCGACTTTCGCAGAGCAGAACAAGCAATGAAGAATGTCTTAACATCGGAGTGATTTCTCGGGGGACAAATGGCCGACTGTCACACACCACGGTTCATCGCAATCCGCGTCTCGGCCTCACTTCTACGGATTTTTAAAGTTCAGTGAGCGACCCCGTAATTCTGTCAGCTCAAGTTGCTTGATGATGGAGTCCTTATCTATTATATTTTATTATTAGATTTTCTTTATCCATTATCACTATTTTTTCTCGTTCATTTAAACAGCCACGCTTATATAATGACATTTTCTTTTCAAAAATATTTTATTTCAAATTAATTTAACATTATTAATATTATCCGTAAAAATTACCAAAAATTAAGCACATTTCGATTACGTTGCGTGTAAAAAGGTTTTAGAATAGTATGAATAATTTTTGCACGTTAATATTATTACAGGAAATATATTTCAGTTAATTTCTGTTTTAAAAAAATTATTTTCACATAAATGCATAACAATATTTTTAATATGTTCATGTAAAAATTGTTTTCTTTAAATTTTTCGTTTTTCATCCATACCAAATTTGTTATCTTACATTTGCACACCATAATAATTTGCAAAGGAGGAACGAAACAATGTATTATTCAGTATTAAAACATCGCCTACGTTGTTGCTTTACTTATTATCTCTTCAACCTAATGTCATACCAATATTACTATTAAGATAACGTTCTGCATTCTCAAAGTGCAGCGCCGATTTTTGGAAGACAAGAAACGTTATTTCCTAGTCATGATATACTTCCTGAAACGTCGAAGTCTCTAAGGATGTTCCAGGTCTTCCCCCAATATAAACACACAGGATTCAGTTTTTCGATGATCGATAAAAATGATAAAATTGAGAAGGAGTAAGATAATGACGTACAGATCTACGACGGCAATAGTACACAGTGAAGAATATTTCGAAAAAAAAAAGTTTAGATAATGTAGGAAATAGTTAACAAAGCAAAAGTGTGGCCAGAAATCATTGTCGCTCGAATAGGAAGTAAAAGAAGAATTTGAGGTTATTTAGACAGACCTCACACTAATTTTTTTAAATATTCGTCGGTCCAACAATTGCATCAATCTATTACGGAGATGAAATATTCTATTACAATGATTTCCCGTGATGTACGGTTTCATATAAAAATAGTAGATAAGATTGTTAAGGTGGAGGGGTTAATTATTTTGGGTATAAAAAAATTTAATTAATTTTTTATAAATAGTATATATAATTCAAATTCCTACTGGGGTTGTGTACTATATAATAACAACAGTATGAAATTAAGGGAAATTAAATGCTTAGCTCGTTCAATTTTCTGATTCTAATCTTTCCTAAGACTTACAAGATGTTAATTATACTAATAATAATATCGTTTGTTCAAGCAATATGTATTACATAATAATGGCCTTATCTAATCAGACAAATTAACTGTTTTAATATTTGATAAATACAAAATAAAGACCGTCCCGTAATATAATTTATTTGGATATTTTATTATTTTAGTCTGTTAATCATAGGTCGTTTATGTGTTATACATACCATTTAATAAAATATTTATAAGTAGTTATTAAAGATTCAGAATATATTTTGTAAAAAAACGTGATGTTGGAATATTAAGTCATCACAAAAAAATTTATGTACATAATCTTGAGGTGATAGGACTGACATGAAAATATGTATAACACCTTTAGAAAAAATTGTAGTTGTAGCACTATTAAAACAAGGCCTTCATCTTCCAAGTTACTTTATTGCCCTAATATTATTCGTATAGTTTCCTATCTTACTTGTGGTTCATCAGCGGCAATTTCAAAATCTATTTGAGTCTGAAGATGCAATATCGTAAGTTGAAGTATCCACCACATGTTCTATAAAAACAATCAGAATCCCCGTTTGAGTAACTGGATCTTATCGTATTCATTTCGTTACACGAAGTGTTGAGTTCTAATTGTATCCCGATGCTGTCTTGGTTCAATGATCCAATTCGCTGCAAGCTTGCGAAGTGTGATGTGGGCATTTAGCAGGAATCGATTGTCCTAATTAGAAACTATCGACAGGCTTTAGAAGCGATACTACAGCCATTGGGGTAATGAATTTAATTAACACCCCTTATCCACTATCAGTGGAGCGTCTTTTGATGTGGCACTGATATTCTGGCCACCATTAGAAATTAACTTTGCTTCAACATTTCCTTCAGCACTCTGTCGGCAATTATGAGGACAAAACGATATTACGCGTGGAAAATTTTCCCCAACTTCATTGTTCGTCTTAGGAACATCGTAAATTGCGATCAATGTCCTAAATAACCACTCTAATGTTTTATAAAAATACATCATGAATTTCTTTTGGATAATAAACAAAAGAAAAATTATTTTAAATATTAAAAAATATAATTGAATTTTGTTTACGATTCTAATATATGTGATATTCATCCTTTTCTATATTAAAGCATATATATATGATTCATCAACAATGTATACCTTCAGAGAAGCTTCAATATGAAGCAATTATTTTGTCTTTGAATTATAATATTTTAATGTTTGAAAAAGCGCATAAGATTTTATTGTAATTTCTAAATACTATTATTATACAACATGTTAGCCAGTCGGTCATTTCAACGAATACTGCGTCTGTTTGAAGACAGGTTCGGGATAAGCAACGCTATTCTTGTGTCGTTTCGGCAAGTCCTTACCAGGTCATGACTTTGTCCTGAGCCGGTCAGGGGTAATGGAAACGGTACTAAGGAACAATAATGGCCGGAGGGACGCCCGACAGCCACGGCTGTAATGGACCTATAACTCCTATAAACAAGCGATTGCGGGAGGGATGTTCGAGTCGCAGTTAGTGGAGCCTCTGTCAGGCCGAGGAGATTAAGAAAGGCCTTATTCACACTTCATTTCACAACTAATGCACTTCTGTAGATGAAGTTCAATATTTATTATTTTACATTTTATTTTAAAATGCATGATATTTATCAATTCTATAAATAATACAAGAAAATAGATACCAAACAATTTATAATTGTTTCCCATCTATAAATAAATTTACATTCAATTTGTACTATATATAACCACAATTTTCGATTCCAAATCAGTAAATTATAGATTTTTTCTTAAAATTTTCTTGTAATATTGATTACAATTTATGTATATCAAAGATTTAGAAATAAAATGTGAAAAAATGAGAGTTAATTTTACGTCTATTTGTAAGCAACGAGGCATGAATACGGTCATCGCTAATCCCCTGGAGCAGACAACTTCACCGCAATCTGCGACTGCGACAGCCCAGCCGCAATTGCTTGTTGATTGTACTACATATTTACATATGGTTACAAAAAGTAGGCCTCATTCTTGCAAATCGTTTTTCACTTGCCTGTTCTGATCGCGTGAATTGTGTGATTTGAATTGTTTAGAAGACGATTGTTGTATTTATCGGTAGCTAAATTAATTCTGCATAAGCATTCATAATTATATTAAATATCTTTTTACTTTTTTCTATATTAGTTATATATTTATAAATAAAATTGTTGTAAATGTTTGCCATAATCTCTCATTAATGTACTAAAGAAACCAAGAAAATAAACCTATCATTGGAGTGCATTCCATGTCGTAGCTTTCAGAGGCAAGATCAGTAAATTCTGGTAGGTTTATAACAGCTAAAATACCGTAAAATTGCAGAGAAATGAAGAATAAAAAAATTTCTTCGTTAATAAATGGGGAATTGTTACTCATATTCGTAGTTGGATTTTAGCAGCATGCGTTAAATGTCACAACAAAGATTGAAAATTGTAGTTATTATGTGTCTGCTTCCGAAATAAATAAAATGAATTAGAAATTTTCTTAAACATTTTCAACGTGAGTACGGCTTTAATACTCTGCGTTAGATATTTTTTTCATATTTATCATCGTTCCTCACTTTATTCGGATTAGATTCTAATTCACCTGTGCAATTCAGATTATATTCGCCAATGTCGTTAAATATTTATTCAAGGGACCCGAATTAAGTTAAAAACATGCATTATATGAAACAAATGAGTGGAAAAGAAACGTCTTTCAATTTTTTAAAAAAGAAGAAGAGTAGAACGTAAGTTATTGGAAATGACTGTTTCCGTGAGAATCGGAAGGAAGAAAAACATTTCTTGTCACATTTCTTTCTAGCAAATACTGTCTCTAGGGGCGCAAAGGGATTCCTGAAGACTAAGTAAGGGCCCATATGTTCCTCCACGAAATATATATATATATATATAGTCTTGTAACATAAAACGAAGGAGAATATAACACACCGTTGAGGTGTCCAAAAATTATGATATAAAAGAATTAAACTACTTTCCAGGCAGCTATTTCACACTCGTATCGATAACGTCCAGTCGTGAACAATTTTTTTAAAATTTAAAGTTTAATGTCGCTCCGACATCTAGGTCATTAACGACAAGCACAAATATTTAACATAATTTTAGCTAATAACATTTACAAATTACAAAAGTTTTTAACAAGTTTGTTTCCTCGATGAATTCCTAACCTCCGGGTTAGTGTAGAACTCCTCCGCGGTTAAATTTTGTGCTACTCGTTCAGAATTACTTTCTTGTACTGCTATTAATTCAGGAAGGATAATCATGCTATGATGGGTGTTATGAGGACTATTCATAACCTGATAAATATTTAGTTTTTAATACTTTTTTAACTCTAGTCATTTTTGCTCTGGTTACTTTGTCGGTGATTATTGGTTACAGTTCTTCCAAAATTCTATCAGTGCTGAGATGTTGTAGTATTGGATGATACGAGGGTTTTTGTTGCAAAGATGTTGAGAAGATCCTTGGTTTGCTAGAAATTTAGGGAGGATTAGAGTTCACTTGCTTGAAAGTTGTCCTTTATTGATTCTATTACTTCTTCATTGAATATTTGAGTATTATCCTACAAGGATTGTTTGGTCTCTTTTGGACTGTTGCCGATTGCTGAAACTTGAATATTTTGAGTAATAACTTTATTAGAAGAATCGTCAAGGACGTGTCATTCCTCCCTTCATCCCACAACATCCCACCACTGGCACATTTTGTTTCGCAGATGAAATAGTCATCTTCTATTAAACCTCCTCTCTCATCTCCAATTTCCAACCATTCCAATTAGCTCTCAACAACCTAGGGCAACGGTCCAAACAATGGCAAATCATCATCAACCCCACCAAATCAATAGCCGTCCCATTCACACTAACCAAAAACCGCCTTCCCCAAATCCACCTCTATCTAAATAATTCATTAATCCCTACAAAAACAGAAACTACCTATCTAGGAATCATGTTCGATTCAAAACTCTTGTGGAAATGTCAATTAATCGTCTCTTCTCCAAACTCAACCATAAATTCAGAACCCTATATCCCCTCCTAAACAGGGAAGCCTCTCTTACCATCAGCACAAAACCTCTCCATAATACAACCCAGCTGGTCCAATGCCTCGTCTATATGGGGAACAACAGCCAAAACCCATTCAGTCAAAAATTCAAACAAAACAATCCTACGCACCATTACAGACTCTTCCTGGTCATCCACCATAATATCAAACAAAGTTAACTCCGTAATCACCTTCCTAATTGAAAGCGCCCTCAACCACACAAACTCCACAATCCATCATTTCCATGACAATACTCCCTCATTTCTGCCTTAATGATATTTAATACTAAATTAATTACTTGAACGATGTAAATATGCCAATTTATTACAATTTTAATAATCCAATGCACATATTTTGTGCGATATATATTGGCGATACAACAAATAATTTTATAATTTACATAGAAATGTTTATAGAATGGAAAAATTTAATTTTGGAAATGTGAAACAAGTATTATGAACATATTTCATCTATGAAATAGTACACGTTATATATCATGACTTTATTCGTGTATATCAAACGGAAGATAGTTTGATTCAAATTAGATGATTGAAAGGACAGTTTCTTTAAACTTAAGAATGTAAGAAAAATTTGTGCTTAGAATATAATTTTAACTTATTGCTCTTCTTTATATTCTCCACTTGAGTTTATTCTTATTACCGTAGAGAATTGTTTTGGATCGACATCCTTGACATAGCATTGAATCGTTCGTACAGTCTCCATCAGGAATATGTAATACCAAACACTGTGTTCGATACCAGATAAGCGCGGCGACTATGCGTTAACGGGTAGTGAGGGTGAGGGATTGCTAAATCTGGTAACACTGCTAGACGAGGGGTGAGAAGCGCGGCGCGGTTGCCTACTTCTCCTGCAATTTATATTTTTATGGCGCCGACTATAGCATCTCATCATTTTTTAAAAAGTAAATACAATCACTATTTGATTAGTTTTTGATACTTGAAGCATTTTTAGAAGATCTCAATTTGAAATGGTGTATAGAATTTTGATAGTTGTGATTGAAACGAGCATGGATCCTTACTTGACAGAATATAATTTCGGGAATCTTTTAGTATTTTAAACAATTGAATATTCCTCTATAGGATTGCCAGTTTCTTGTATTTTTTTTGTATTTGACACGTTTTAATTGACAGATTTCAGCATTCTTTGAAATTACTTACAATTAATTTTAAAAATATATATATTGTAATGAAAAAAACAGGGATTTTGGTGATATTGTGGAGTTATGAGGCGCAGTTCGGCCAACAACAATGTCAAGTCGGCTGAAGGCGGGTGAACCCCACGGGAAACTCCCACCGAGCGTGTGTAAAAAAATTATGGCGGGGAACCCCGAAATTTTATGAAATAAACTGGCGGGGGACCCCGGGTTTTGTAAAAGACCTATGGCGGGGAATCCCTAAATTGTGTAAGAAAACTGATGGCGGGGAATTCCCGTGTTAGAATTTAAAAGGGGAGCCGATGGGTGGCTCGGGATCAGATGGAATGAGAGTTGAGACGTGGTCAGACGACAGATGCTGTCAGACAAGTTGGGGAGAAGACGTCGTTAGATGCTGTCAGAGGTTTGCAGAGGTCAGATGTTTCGAGGAAGCAGATGAGTTGCGGATCTGGTTCAAACTACCTTCATCGATAAAAATCCTGCAAGACGCCAGAGAGACGCGGAAACAATCGTGAAGTTGGATGTTTGTAGGCCCAGTAATTGTGGTAACTGCATACTCCATCTCTCGAGAGACCCAAAATCCCCTGAGATTAAGCCCATGTAATCACTTTAAATTAATAAATGTAAAATTTTCAAATTGATTATAATTAGTTCAATTGATTAATTAATGTTTTATACCCTGAAAAACATATTACAATATATATCTATTAAACTCTTCAGTTACTTATAGAACTATACCATTACAAATTTTGAGAATATTTCATTACGTTACCTATAAAATAACTTTAAACACTGCCCTTCAAATTTATATATTTGCATTGCTAAATTTGAAGTTAACGTCTGCGAATACGACACGTGGATTTGAGTCCATTACTATGTGCATCTGTATTTGCTTTTTAATTGGAATGCAGATAGTGGATTTAAAATAAATAAATATTTCAATGTTATAGTTCCAGATATAAGGAATGTGACGAGGGAAATCAGAGGTCTAAATTAAACCGCTGACTCAGGGTACGTTTTCCCACTGTTACCGGATTTGTGTAGAGGATTATTGTACAAGTTACCGATTTAAAATGGCATCCGTCTCTTCGCAGTGGAGTAATAACGTCAACTCTTGCGTCCAACTTGGGCAAACGTTTAAAGAGACTTATGAAACAAGTTTATAGTCATCACCGCAAAGGACGTACGCGGAGTTTTCCGAGGTTTAATTCGAAAGTTTTGCTATGCGTGTGCTAGTTCTCAAGTCAGAAGTATTAAAACCGTAAACTTGAAAATGAAATTATGAGGAAACTTGTGGCTAAAATTCCAAAACACGTATTATATTCGGCAAACAGAAGCTGTTTGAAAGGTAACATAAAAATAGAGTAAATATTTTCTTGCTGAATTTTTAGATCCTTTAAAATTCTGAAAGTTTGAACAAATCAGGTAGAGGTCCTACTTCGCTACACAGTTGTGTTCCAAACGCGATAATGTGTTCCGCAGTATTAGGGAAAGAAAAAGTATAAAATTTGATAATAAACCACACTACTTTTAATACAGGAAGGAGACAGAGAAGATAGCAGTGGAAATGTTGTTGGCATTGCTTTATAAACTGTTGGATTGTACTCAATACATGAGAAACAAATTTTAAGCATACCCAAAATTTTATCTTCGTCTAATCCATTCATTCAATTTAAAGTTACCGAGTATTTATAATGCTTCGTTCGATTATGTAAAATTTCAAATTCGGCACTTGTGAAGCCTGATTTCTCCATGGGATGAAAGGTAAATTATTGAGCAGCAATGAAAAATGTTAAAAGTGTTTCTTTGCTAATTTATTCAAAAAATTTCTACGACCGTGTGACTCGAACTGATCCTACGGGAACATGTGAAACGTGTTTCAGGAATTCACAATGATCTCTATAGACTTTGACGGAAACTATTTTGAATATCACTCCCCGTAATAAACGCCATATTCATTTATCATGGCAGCACAAAGCAATTGCCGTAAATGTGGCAACGTCAGAACACTGAAACCTCAAATTTATTTCCCAATTCAATTATGAGAGACGAAGCTCATTTTGACCCGAGTGGATCTGTTGACAAAACAGTCGCTGTCGAGGAGAGGAAATCCAATATCAATTCATGAACCACGAAGGCGACTCTTTGGAGAGCGTTTTGGGAAAGTGACATTGTTAGATTCTCTTTCTCCTCCAAGTCCTTTCTGTGGGAGCTTTGTGTGACGGGAAGTTATGAGCAAGTACTGTAAAATGCTTGATATCGACTGTTTCTGATAACTGCGTACGGAAATTTATGTACAGAGTACATAATTACTTTCGCGTCAGTGACGAGCTGGTGTAGAATATATATATATATATATATATATATTATTGTCTCAAAATATTACTAACAATGAATTGCATGTTCATGTAAAATATGTAACACTTAAGTTGGCAATATATAGTTGTACGTCACTCTAACTGATTAATTTTTCTCCGGTGTTCTTTCACGTAGTGCTTGAAGAGGAAGAACATAAAAAGACAATGCGCAATTAACGCTTGAAGACGTAAAGTAATTATTAGGAAAGAGGACCTTGTGTTATCTTAGGACGCCATCCAAACACAACTCTATCGGCTTAGGAAGCCCCAATGCCTCAGTGGGCTACTGATCCCTACTTGGCTCTAGGAGAAAACAATCATGAATCCTCACACGTTAAGCAGTGAAATCATTAAACACAATATGGAGATTTGCGCCCTCAAGTAGAAAGCCAATTTTCAGAAATAATATAAGATACACGTAATGAGATTTCAGTCATTTTAAGTTTCTCACTATAATGGACTTCAATACTGGAAATATTTGTAAAAACAATTAACATAATGAAGGGCCTTGTAGGAAAAATATTTTATGTCCAGATTTTAGAACCAGGTTAATTAAACCGTGGTTGCTGCAAATATGAAATATGTTGTTCATATTTTAATATTAACGCAGTAAATGAACGTTCCTCTTATTTTTCAGTACATAAGAACGTCTAACTATATATGGAGAGAGAAGTATTTTAGTTGTCTTAATTATAAGGTCACGCCCCTTTCCTCGGTATGATAATAATCGAGTTTTTTCACATTGTACAGCCCATTTATCGTCTTCCCAACCTAAATTCGATGACTTTAATTTCTACTTTCTTTAATATTTCTCCTTTTTTACTTGTTCAACTGACCTAATACATAAATATATATATGTTTTTAAAGTTTAATGTCGCTTCGACATCTAATTCGTTAGTGACAAACACATAAATTACATAAACTCAGTTTTTTAATAGTCATTTTGGCTGTGGTTACTTTGCCTTTTATTACTGGGTAAAGATCTTCTCAAATATTTGCATTTTCGTATGTAACAACAAAAATATATTAGAACTGACAAATAAGTATGAGTATACAGTTACTAATTCATAATTTCAGCTAATAACATTTACAAAAGGACACATATTTGATACTATTATTCTTATCTATATCAATAGCAGCCTAATATTTACTCAAATCCTTCCTAAATTTCCAGAAAAGCGGAGATCTTTGATTGTCCTCGTTCCTCTGGAATTCCGCAAGGAAAAAATTGTTTAACCTTTTGAAATTTGTAAATGTTATTAGTTAAAACTGTAGCAAAAACCTTCAAAAATCATCCAAGACTACAACACCTCAGCAGATAAACTGATACAAATTTTGAAGTTATAGAATCAATAAAGGATAACTTTGAAGCAAGTGAACCTCTCTCTCTCTCACTTGTTTTTGAATATTATGATAAAAGTTTTTATATGAAAAAAAACTTGTTTCTGTATCTTTTATGTCTGCAGCATTTGTGTTCTTTTGGGGTTTTGATTCCTTTGCTGTTGTCAGGGGTTGGGTAGAGTTTGACTCATTTTCCTGCAGGGGGCAAAGTCACCTTCCAGTATGCATACAAAACAGTTTTCAGTTTATAAAGTTGGTGTCTTCATAGTAAATTATTAACGATTCTGGAAGTTTATGCAGAAGCTCTGGATCTAAGTAAAATGCTCGGCGAATTTCTTGTCAGTAGTGTTCGCCTTTAATTTACCATTTAATGTTATTGTGTATTTACCCAGTTCATTTATAATCAATTGGTTTGGAATGATAGGACACACATTTGATAGTATTAATCTTATCACCTTCGTCAATAGTGGCCTAATATTTTCATTTTGGTTATTGATAACTACATATGCTTATTTGTCATTTCTAATACATATTTGTTGTTACTTAAGAAAATGCATACTCTATTAGTTTATATTTTTAAGGAGTATTTAATCTTTGTAGACATATAATATTTGATACTCATCTATTTGTGTCCCTGGGATGTAGTCCATGACCTGTGTGGGCGTTGCTCTACTGTAGATATTTCTTAGAAACTTTTACACTGATTCACAATGTGTCACTAATTATATGGTTCTCCAATCACTCGAGTGTACGTCGTAGGCAGGTCGCTGGGGCAGGCACTCACGCTTGTCTAGGTAAACTATCGGACTTCTACGGACCTCTCAAAACAACTTGCTCGTTCCAGTACTTTAAGTCGAATGAATGAATAGATTTTAACTCAATAGATGAATGAAACGGGTTGTGTGGATAATTTATAGTTGTAAAAGTCATGTAACGAATAATATTAGTCAAAGATCAACTTTGAGAAACTGCGTTACATATAAATATAAGAATAATTATTGTTATGCTCTGAAAAAATAAAACTGTGGAACTGTATCCGAAAATACTGTAGTGTGATTGCACATGGATATGTTAAATTTTGTATACATTTCCATTTATTAACAAAATATAAAATTTGTAATTCAAATCAATTATTTACTTTTTTATATGCAAAATGTTACTCTGTATTTTTTTAAGGAAATCGTGGCTTCGGAACGACTAACAAAATACTGGTTCAATTGCATATTAAAAGAACCGTGGTAATGGAATAATTGCAGGGTTCTCTTACGCAACTCTTCGGAGTACGTTGACGAAAATAGGATGTGGCTTCTTCTGCTCTGGCGGTCGTTCACACTAGTAGTCCGTTTTTTTGGGGGTAACAGGCTACATGCGGGTAATCCTGAAGCAGGCAACTCCCCTTTAATAGCATAGGAAGGGACTTGAAAAGGGGGATGTGGAAGGTAGAGCAACGTAGCCCAGGGTTGACTATGGCCCGCAGGCTATAGTGTAAGGATCCTACCCGGTGTTTCACCTAAAGGTGATGGAGGGAAAAACCCTAGAAAAAATGCATCACGTAGGTCGGGCTAGTGGGCCCTTCTTATGACGGGAGACTGGATTGCTGTGGGAACGCAACAAACCCGCCTCCATGCCTAGATCAGTATTGAGAGGCAGTTGGCCGACTGGTCCAATGGGATCAGAGGACAATTCTTACCGTATATCGAAGGTCTTCGACCCCCGTACATATACACCTCTCAAACTGCTCAAGGTCGTCTCAGCCTGCAGGAGTCTTAAATTAATTACCATGGCCATGGACCAAGGGGGGATTGTTGTGGCTACATGTTATGTAGATGGGCCAAAGAAGTTATGAGTCATAAAGTTCCTTAACATATTAGTCGTTTATATGCTCTTTGAATAGCTCTTTCCGTGATGCTGTCGGCAGAAGGGAATTTTAATCAGTGGAAAGATTGTTACACGAGGTCTAAAAACATTCAAAGTCACAAATCGCTTATGATATGACGGGTTTTTTAAAATAACCACATTTATCCCTAAGATGTTTGGCAAATTTATGTTAATAAAATTCGGAAAAAATAAAAACAAAAAGTTTAAAATTTACGCTGTGATAGTCAACGTGAAAAGTAAAACTGGTTCTGTTTCTATGGGGTTAAGCAGATTGTAAGGAACGAAAACTTCTGTATAATTTATTATTGGCTCGTGCAATGCTTTTCAAATAATAAAGAATGACGTGTATTTTAAATATTATTAGGCTTAAATATTATTAGGCTTCTTTCGAGAGTTGCTTCTTAAACGTCTCTGGTACCTTTAACGATATTTAATTCTCGCTTTAAGATACATTGCAGCATTATTTCACTCTTTCAGGTGGCCTTGCAATTCAAACTACGTGCGTTCCGTTAAATTCATACTGTTGTTTCGGAAAAGCGTTAGTAAATATGCATTAAATAAAAAATATTTCGCTTAATATATACAGATTGTATTTCATGCGGTAACAGTTTCCGAGTATCTTAAGTGTGAATTTGATTATTTCTGTATTATACAGAATTAAAATTTTATAAACATTTATCTCTAAATATTTTAATTATATTATCGGTTATGAATCCATTCATCCACCTTTCTCATGGGCAATGATGAAGTATTTATGTTAAATTTCTGGGCATATTAAGGTTTCTGTCGTTTATTCCTCAGCTTCCTTTTCAACCCTTCATCACTTCGGTACCACTTCTCCTTACACAGTTATTTAAGTTGTATATTAAACTTTCTCATTTACGTGTTTATTATTTTCATTTTTGCACTAATAGTTATATATTTGTACTATAATGACAGTTTTAGATAATATTTATTATTCTTAAATTTTCAAAATTACCTTTTCACAAGCTTTTTCTGTGATAGGTTTATTTATTTTTCTCATTTATACGCTACATAGAGACTTCCGTGTATTATATATAATACTACTTCAGGTAGTTTTATTTTACATAAGAGATATTTAAAATATTTTATTTAACTCAATAAAATTTCAATACAGTTTACTAATTTTATTTTTTTCTATTACAAAAATTTCTTTCATAAAAATCATTCACATGAATTTTCTTACGTGTTATACTATTTAATTTAAACATTAACTGTTTTAAGTGGTGTAAAGAACAAATATTATAGCATACTATTTCAAAAAAAATTATATAGCGTATTTTTTTTTCAAATATTCAAATAGGAGAAACAATATCCTTCTACCTTAAATGTTTTAAGGAACAATGAAGTGAAAGTGAATATAAAATCATAATTAACGTCTTTAAATTAAATAAAACATTTTGAAGTGTCTGTTAAATGGTTATTAAATCATTACTTGTTTATGTTTTTAAGAATGATTATAATTCTTAGCCAAAGTTCTTGCATAGTTACTGAATTTGAAATATGCGACTTCCGGCAAGTCATAAATATGTACAATATTATTTCCCTGTTGCCAACACTCGAAATTGATATTATTCTGTCACCTGTACTCAACAACTTTTGTTCCCATAAATTTTCTGACACACACTGTAATAGATGTTCGTATAAGCTGTTCAGGTGGAGTTTGAGAAACGCAGTTGAACTTATTAAATTTGCATTGAACATGTCTGTCGTATGGCTTTGAGCGTGACGGCGGCAGCGATATTATTTACCAGTTTCCGCTGCGCAAAATGATATACGTGTATTTGAGAGTCGGCCAAAAAGTTTCAAACTGCTGGCGATGCAGTTTGTTTTCTCGAACCCTTCACGATTTATCCGCACACCTGCAAAGATGTCAGAAACTCGGTTTTCAGTAAGAAGCTCGTTCCAATAAAGGGAACGTAACTAATATTTATGTCCAATTGGATATACATTTTTATCAACAAGCGGATACAAAGTGGGAACGTTCTATCATACGCGCTGCATATATACGCTGAGCTGAATGTGATCTAAGTCATCTACTGGGTAATACATTCAAATATTGATTTCTAGTAAAGATAAAAATATCAGGAAGATAGGGCGACTGAAATCAAAGTTACAATATCTTTCACACTATTACCCGCCGTTCCTCGTCTTCAGTTTCATATTTTATATAACTACCTCATGCTCCCTAATCTGGTTAGCGTATTCCATCCTTTCCCTCCCTCTAATGCTAATTTTACAATCACCTCGTGTCTTAATCTATCCCATCTCTTGGTCAACGTCCTCCATATTGTTCTCTCTTCCCGTATTCTGCTTAGTACTTCCTCGTTAGTGATTCTATCAGCATTCTCCTACAGCACCACATTTCGAAGGCTTCTATTCTTTTCCTTTCTGCAACTCCTACCGTCCACGTTTCGAACCCATATAACGCTCACACTCCATTCGAACATTTTTAGCAATGATTTCCTAATTTTCATACTTATATTACCCGTAAGTAAATTCGTCTTTTTTTTCGAAAGCCTTCCTTGCTGTGCTATCCTACTCTTTGTGTCTACTAAACTTCTACCATCCCTATGTATTATGCTGTTGAAGTAGCAGGATTCCTTAACTTCCTTCAAAATATCGCTTCCCAATCTAAAACCCTTTGTTATTCCGCTGTTTCACATACTACCTTGGTTTCCCCTGTATTTATTATCATTTTTTACTCTTCGTTCAGAACCACGTTCATGCCATTTATTATAGTTTCCAAGTCTTCTTCTACCGTAAGGTTTTTATTTCTTCTCCTTGAAGTTTGAGTCCTTTTCAATATTCAGTTTTAACTCTCTTCATCGCCTGTTTTATTATATAAGTTCAAGAGCATGGACGTCAGACTACATCCTTGTCTTACTCCTTTCTTTTCTTGATCTCGATTCTAGTCACTACTGTTTACCTTCTGCAGAGGTTATGGATAAGACTTCTTTCTCGATATTTTATTCCTGCCCCTTCAAAATCCTTAATAGTGAGTTCCAGTTCACATTATCAGAGGCTTTTTTTCTAAATCTACAAATGCCATAAACGTAGACCTGATTTTTCTTATTCTGTCTTCTATAATTAGACGCAAAGTCAATATTTTTTCGTTCATTATCCAGATAAAATTACTTGTATTGTATTTATTATTAGTACAGGTGAGCGTTTGCGCTGTGGCAGTATTGATAAAATTAAAGTACAAAGATAAATTGTTGATAAATTACAGAAATAAATTTTAAATACAATATAAATATTTCACGTTCCTTTTTTATTTACAAAATAAGCACATACCTTTTCAGTGTTTCTAACTTTTTTTGTTTCTTATTGCTTCTCTTGTCCCTATATTCTTCCAAAAACCAAACTGATCTTCTCTTAATTCTAATTCTATTTGTCATTACATCGTCCTATATATGCTATTTTTGTTAATATTTTGCACGTATGAGATACTAATCAGGGAGATGGTGCGATTGAAATCAAAGTTACAATACGTTTCCCACTATTACTCGCCGTTCGTCATCTTCATTTTCATATTTACTGGCAATTTACTGGTAAGAAGTATAATTTTGTATTAGTTTCAAATTAGCGCAGTTTTATTCAAGATGGGGCCTCCAACTCTCATTATGAATATATTTTTAATCTAAAAATGATACAGGTTCCGCAGGAAATAATTCAGTTTTATTTTACTTTCACATAATTCCATCTCTTATCTTGAAATCCAGCAAACGGCGGAACCTCTGTAGTACGTTGAGAAAATAAAAACTGTTTTGTTAGCATTCTACTAATATAGACTGAAATTCGACTGCATATTTTATAGCACCAGTGTATAGTGGAACTTCACGCTTGTACACGAAATGCTGCAGATCAAACACGGAGTAGTTTCGCAAAGGGCAGCCGATGAGGTTATTCGCAAGGTAATGCGTTCCCCCTTTTCCCCAGAGAGCTCTTAGCGAAGCACATTAGAGCCGAAGCCTGCTAATGTCCGATGCCCGATGTTTAAGACAAAGCCTCGTCGCAGTCGTGAACAATAGAAGCGGACGAGGCACATCTAAATCAGTTACATACTACAGCAGATCAATACACAGTCTGAAGCTGTGCTACTTCAATCTCAGCCTGTGCCTCGGAACAAGCAACAATATAGCTGGCAACTGAACATCCGGCCCAATTACGCCTCCGGGTTAACCAATTACAATAACGAACCCAATCCGCTAGCCCGAACACCAAGATAAGCTCCTAATTATCTTGTACGTAGTTGAGACCAATTCTTGCAGTCCGCATCTCCTCCAACATCCGCACAATACATTCCTTGCAGAAGCTCCTCAGACGCGTGCGTCAACTACGCAAATGGGCCAAGGTAAAAGAAGTAAGAATTCATATTAATATTGACGCATTATTATACACGAATAAAAATTTCAAAACACTCAAAATTTAAATTTATTATCTCAGAAAAAAGAATATATATTGAAACGCAAACAATATTTTAAAATTAAAATAATAATCAAACAGAGAAAATGGTCTTGCATTTCGGCAAGACCAAAAAATAAACATTTAATAAATCTAGATATGAAACTCTAAAAAATAATTAATAATAAAAAAAGGTAAGAAGGAAAAGAAATACATTTAGTTGCTCACTGTCAGATATTTATTATTAACTATCTGAAGTACCCAACGTTACTCGGGTTCACGTAAATAATAAAGCAGGAATGTAATTAATTACAGTAATTACTACAGTACTTGAGGATACATTCATACTTCTACCATTTTTTGCATGACCAAAAATTTTTCACTTTTTTCATACATATGCAGTATTGTTGTTATTAAAGTTTATTTGGTTTCATACTTTCACTTGTGATGAATGTCACTATCAAATGCATAATATTTTATTTCGATTTTACAAATGAGCAATTACTAAGTATTAAAAATTCCCTGACGTGAAAAATAAAACTATTTTGCATATACATCGTATCGACGAAACAAATAAGTTTATTATCCCTCAGGTAGAAGCGGACGAAAATTTTATCGCAACTCGAAATACTCATAATATAAAAATATACAGTATTACAGATCAAGAATATAGGCAACCCGCATTTACTTAAAAGATCTCGATGCACCTATGGGACAAGAAACCGTTTAAAAATATACTTTCTCTTTTTTAAAATATATAACTTCAATATATTTAAAAATTTAAGACCAAGGTCAGCTTCGGGCCCTAAGGAACGCGTGTGCCGAATTTGGTCAATTTCGGACCAGTAGTTAGGACGCCTACAGCTGTGACTTACATACCGACAAACTGACAAAGGTTTTTGGAAATATACACGCTAGTATTTGACTCATCATTATTATTGAAGTTGGATGAAGATGAATATGAACGAAAGCAAACCGAATGCTACTCATGTTTTTATAAAATGACATTTATATTTCTCATGCAATTATTTATTTTGGAGGAATAGTAATTTGGATTTTTCTTGTGAATGTGAAATAAATCACGTTCCAGTTTCTGAGTGTAAAATTTCAACAAAAAAAATTACTTGACATGTAATATATAAACACATTTATTATTTTAAAAAAATTGTATTTCTAAATACATTTTTGTGTAGTATGATTCTAATAACAAAGCTACAGTAATATTAATAAACGATAAAAAGATTATCTACATAAATACAATGGGCAATCAGTACATATTTAATATCATTAATAAAATTTAAAGGGCAATTTTATTCAATTCCATTTTAATTAGTTTCTATAATATTTTAATACTTTTTGCTGCTGAAGATTGTGGCACTTAATACAATGAAATTAACACATAAATTCAGCATAGTGGTATATCTTTTTTGTGTCAACTCTTGCGTTCACCTGATTAAGTCCCTAATTAGGGACGAAACTTAATGTTGCCTTTTTGTGTTTGTATTCGTTTCAATGTCAATACAGTGATTTAAGTGGATATTTGATATTAAACATTATTACGTGTAAAATAGAATATAATAACTATACACATCAGATCATTATGGAACAATAATCGTAACGGAAAACAATAATATAATAAACCGTGAAATCCAGACTCACTATCGAGTAAATCACTTGACACAAAAGTGAAAATTGACAAATTATATCTATCAATCTGTATTTAGGAATATTTAAAGAGAGACTTTAAAAAATATCACACTACATCAAGCATCACTTTCTAATAGAAATTTTCTAAGCATCAATTAAGCCAATACAAATTTCTGCACATATATGTCAATTAAAACTGTTTAATTAATTGGATATAAATTGGCTAAGTTAATGATTAAAAATAATAACGAAGTCGTATTAAATTAAAAATACGTTTTGGGGTAACCTTCAACTAAGTTCGTTATATGAAACTATCTATAATTTCCCATTCTGGCCATCGCTTGTGAGCCTAACCATTCGTAGAGAATGATGATTGAGTGAACTTTTTGTTTCCTTAAATAATATCAGGAAAATACCATTTTGCTTAATATTATATTAGATTTATGAGTTAATATCAAATTTCTTACTATTTATTGGACACCAGAAGCGCTTTGAAGCTCCTTCTTTAATCCAAATTAATCTTATGTGGTGCTTATTTGGTTTGAAGCTGAAAAAAGTCTAGATAAGTAGAATTGAAACGTTTTCATTTTGAGCTTGATTTATTTTATGCCACGACGGCATGCCAGGAAATAAATTAATTACTGTATAGTAGGCCTACAATTTACTTCGGTTACACTTGAAACGTTGAGGATCTCATAATTGTGAAAATGGGAACAACGAAACACACTCAGTTATCGCGGATGATTAAAGTAAATAAAGTTTCATTTCGTCTTGAGGACCATTAAAACTACTAATCCATCAGCATTTATTGCACAGTCCTGGCCAAAGTCCAAAAGACTAATGTGAATCGGCAAACTCTCATTCCTCTGAGGCGATCACTACACACTTTCTCCTGTTCCCCGGAGAAATAGGCAAAGGGCGTTAACTCCGGCAGTACTGTGTTCCAAGGAACAAGAACCACGAAGTGCAAAACCATTAGTCAAAGAGGAATGGAGCCCGAGGTACTGTAAAAAAAACCAGAAAGTGCACTGTAGTACTCGTCGCTGTACAATTCGAGTCATAAAATAGAAATCCTTTCTTTATGCAATGCTCTATATTTGGTTCAGAGTGATTATTCTGAAAATGATATGTTGAGCAGTATTATATTGTTTACAATATACATATATACAGAAGTAATATTTTTTTGCACTCCAGTAACAGTATAAATGTACCAAACCATCTATTTATCATACTGTTCAATTAATGTTTCTATATAATAATTCATATTCGTAAAATGATTATGGTAATGTCAAAAGCTTTATAGTTAAATAAATAAATATTAGGGAGACGGTCCAATAGTATTTATTTCTAATAAATTTTCCAGTTCGAATATTCACTTGCCTCCCTTATTCATATTTTAAAATAACTACTGGGAACATACTAAATATAACTTTGAAGATTATTTAGCCTTTGACCCTGCGATTAGCGGGTCTCTAATTTACTAATTCACCCAATTTGGCACACGTATTTCTCAAGGCTCAAAGATTCCCATATACTGAGGGCTTGTGTGAAAATTTTGAGGAAATATTTACGTAAAAGGTTTTGTGTCCCATGCTCGCATCGAGATCTAAAGTGACTCTGGGTTATCTACATTCTTGATCTACAATACTATATATATTTTTTCAATTATAAACATTTCGCGTTATAATTAAAGTATGAACTGCAAACTGACGGACTACATAATTTAAAGCAGCTAAGAGGCAGGCACTCTGTGGTCTAGTGGCTAGAGTCGCTGTCTCACAACACAGAGGCCCCGGATTTGAATCCGAAGAAATATTTTTCTCATACGATATATACTGAGGCAAAATTATTGGTGTTTTTTAGAAGCGCTAGAATGTAGTAGAAAATATAAATATTAATGATGCAAGCTGATCTCCACCGTCTCTGCGGTCAAGTGGCTAGCGTCACAGACTCTCTTTACAAAGTTCCAGGGTTCTATTCCTGGCAAGGACCTGGGTGTTTGTGAGTGTTTTCAAGTACCCCGACAGAGGAATGGAATGAAGATCAAGTCGCTAATGACCTCGATGATGGTGCGGCTGTAAACAGAAAGTAAAAAATAAAAGTTGATCACATTATATTAAACATTTTAATTAATGTCTCATATTTATATTGACAATATTCATGAACCTTGAGAATAAATTTTAAAAAAAAGTGTGGTACATGAATGGGCCTTTGTTACACCTTTCCTTAACATTGATAGTTTCAATTGAAATGTATTTCGTAAAAAATTTACGGTCTTAAAAGTTTTTTTTATGGGATATTTTTGTGTTAAACGATGTCATTTTTTAAAAAAATTATCACATAAAAAGCATATTATTTTTCTAATAGATGTCGGAGATATTGTCCCTTTCTGTTACATGTAAAGTTAACATCCAGATTGCAAAGAATTCAATCAATAAAAATTTTCCGTGCCGAGTGTGAACTTGGCAGGTAACGGAATTACCGTGGAAATTGAGAAAACTTTGCAGATGGAACTTTTACCGGGAAGTTTTTTTAAATCGCCCAAAACAATTAATTGTCTTCTTTTTTTCACTCTAACTTATAATTTGCTCTAGAAGACAGGGGGGTAAAAGTTCACAATAACTTTCTGGTTGCCTATAAAAGGCAGAAAATGATTAAATTTGTGTCGGATTGATCCGTGATGAAATTCGCGGCGCTGCGTTTTTCTTGTCCATCAGGAGCACGATACAGATTCTCTACGAGCAATTCAACCGAATCACTCAGCTTACTTTGAGTTAGGTTTCAGTCAGCAAAATATTTTCCCTGTCGCAATAAAGATGTGAAAACTTATTACGTGAGAGATTGCCCTCACTCTTAAAAATACAATTTAGAGGAGTAAAAGGCTGGGAAACCTAACGTTAGCAAACCTTACTGGGTTCCTTGTTGTGCTGCACTGCGGCAAGTTCGCGAACTTAATTGTTAGACCCCGTACGTGCACAAGGAGTAGCAGGGCCGACCTGGAAATACAAAATATCTCTTATAACAATATTACAATCACAACGATTTCATGTTTTGAACACGAACATGGACGCAATAAAATATTGATTAAGATGTCACACTAATTATACATACAAGGTGTTTTTGTGTAAGACAGTTTATGTAACTTTTATTTTTTATATCTCCCTGGTAGAGAAAATTTAATTACTCATGCATTAGAATTCAGTACTCGGTTTGTAATATAATAATTTCCCCGTTTTAAATTTTACGAGCTCGGTATAAACTAGTTAATATAAAAAAGTTTTCTCTCGAACAGAAAACTGTGGCTTAAGGCCATATTTTAAGAGTTATAATTAGCCATTCTCTGCAATATTATCCATACATAAATCCTTGTAAAGATTAAACGGAAGAGCTCGTGTTACCTGAGGATACAGAAACATCGTTTCCGATGAGCTCGTATAGCAGAAACTTTTGTCGACATTCACACGATCAGAGAAGTAAAACTGACACAGCATTCATAAATCGAGAGAATAAACAATCTTTTAGAAATGGAGCACAATTATATTTTTCCGAAGGAACTTATTCCAATGTTTGTAATTAAAGACCGTTGTAAGTTTCAAGCACCAAAGGAATAGAATGGAGAAAACCTCCAAGCAGCTGACGGTTAAAAATCTTAACTGGCACCTGTATTTTTGAATAATCTACTTTCAACTTTCTTTAAAATGTTGGGGCTATATTTTGAACTAAATTCATTTGAAACCTTGATAGGAAATCGTTGTGCACGCGAAAGTGTACTTTCCCCATTCATTGACCTCCTCCATACATTTAGGATGATTTTTGTAATGAATAATGCGCAAAGTCTGCCCCGCTTTCATCCTTCCTCGGAGCGGTTCTGGTTTTACGTGTTCCACAGTTCTGTAACATATTTTCTCTGAGTGTTACCGTATCCAACACCACAAGAGTGCGTCTCACAAAATGATTTACATCACATTAGTTCCTTTTTTTAGTTTATTTTAACGTCCCATTAACAACTATAGTCATTACCGCGTACCATACGATCACCTTACACTCGGCGACATTTATGACAAGATGCTAACATCTATAGTTGTAGAACCCTTTATATCTTTTCTAATAGCTTGTTATGAGCCAGGAACGTAAACATTAATTTATGGCACTTTCCTGGTGGGCGAGTTCCCCCTCTCTGATCTGGTGAACAACAAGTGGTGCATTAATTGAGTCAGGCTGTCAGGTATACAGTATATTATTTATCGTTAGTATGTCCCTACATCTACAACAAATACGTCGAGCTTCTCTCTTAAATAAGTATGCATGATTAAGTATAGAATTACCTGAATGGATTCTGGATCAAATGACCTGCTACATTCTAGTTAGGCCAGCAGGGAAAATAATTAGCCGGCATTACTCGGATACAGGAAGCCTTTTCTGTCTCTCAAACCATCATCCTTAACAATAGCCCCACTCCCGAGTTTTGTAATCGATTTTATTTCCATCCAGATATGTATGGGATGACTCACTTTCCCTTTACTCGTTTAAATTATTTCTCTTAGGAACGGCTTATTATTTATACGCCACGAGATATAGCGAGTCGAATAAGTGCGTAGGAGAAGAGAGATGTTTCGCAAAGCATATGTTTTCCTACGGGAAAACGTACAACTGTTAAATTAATTGGAGAAGCTGCTCTGAAGCTACATACAGTAACTTCTGCTTTTATTACTTCCAGGAAGCCTGAACTAAGTCAATGAATGTCATAAAATGTACAGTAATGAAATGTTATGACCAGAATTTTAGTATTTCATTGTGTACGAATAAACCTAGAAGGGAATATCTTACGTGATGTTTTCCAAATTAAAAGAAAAATAACCATATTACAGTTCATATTCATTGATTCTTTTTGCTTGTATTTAGAATAGCAGTATATTAACAACATGGTGGACTAGAAATAAGGTAATAACTTCGTAGTTGACAGGGGTAGATTTATTTTTAAATAATATTTTATTTAAACTCTACTATGACAGGTAATGCTCCAAAGCGTAGTAATTACACGGGAAGAATGAAAAGACATAGTGTAGCAATGAAGTATAAGTCGTGAGATGTAGCAAGTCGTGTAAGATGCCCAGCAGGAGAAGGTAGAACGGGAGGAAGCCTTGTCAGGGGAATTTTCCCTGAGAGACAAGCTGGCTCTTGAGAACGTTCATCGCTTTCTTACGTATGGAATATACAGAGTGCTAAGGTGATTTTGCTACACCCTGTACTTCTCATCTCCTATCCCCAAGGAACACAATATGAATAGGTAAGTTTATCTGACTTCATGTCGGCAGAAACCTTCTTGGAAATTTATGCTTGCTTCTCTTATAAATTTATGAGATAAATTATTTATGGAAACGTTTATATGCATTTGAAGAGGTTCTCAAGTTGGGAAGATACTTCGTTCTATTTTAAATGTGTTCTAAAATTTATTTCAAACTATAAGCCTGTTATTAATTTATTTGAACACAATATGTATTCTTGCGACAATTTTCTCAGAATAGGATTTATCTTACCAAGTTTACGTATAGAAGGTTCGTTTTACAGGGAGCTCTGGTCTACCCCAACAACACAAAGGCAGTGAACCACTTCATATGATACTTTGAGTCGACAAACTATCTCTTTCCTGTTATATCTCATTCGAAACTCCACCAGAGAGTACATTTCTAGCTTCTTGTAGAAGCAACCGTCTTTCTTTCCCAGAATTTTATTCCGCTCGCCCCTGTTTTCCTTTCAGTTTTTGCACTTTCCCTGACAATGGTTTTGAACGGTAAGGAGGAAAGTCTCCAGGTGATATGTGAGCCGATAGTATACATTTGAGGTATTTGTAATTAAAATTCCCAGCCGCAAAGTTTGATAAACGTCTACGGTAATACCGGTAATTGCCAAGTTCCGACACGTTAAAGAAATTGGCTATGGTATTTATTACCGTTCAATGAACGATATCACGGCAAGTGCAAAAAATTGTCGCTACGATTACATTCACTTCAGAATGAGAGACTTGAATAAAATTATGGTAAATTTTAGGAAATCATATCATTTTATCTAACCTATTTCGGTTATTGACTGTGTACTGCTTTATTTGCGATTGAATTTGGTGACAGAGATAAAGAATCAGACCGCAGAAACAAAGCCGTGTAAAGAAACACTTGACTTTCCACAAAATTAATTATAAATGGTGTTGGGTACCGATGTGTACAAAAAAGTATGTTTCCGTTACAAAAAAAATATCAAAATGCGAAATAAGTAGAAACGCGAGAGATATAAAGGCACATTCCAATGCATTTTTCTGTCAACGTCACTTCAATGTAAGTAAACAATTGATGTTATATTTTACTTTGAAATAATACATTGTTGCGTTTTTTAAAAAAATATTATTTTAGTGTGATGTATTATTGTGATCTGCTGCTCTTATTGTAATATCAGAATGCTAAAATGTTATATTTATTACATTCTCTTCAATCTTAAAAAGGACTTTACAAACTGCACGTAACTCAAGGAGGAATTCCTCATCATAAGCTCCAATTATGTATAATTTCGTTAAATAAATACATTCACGACAGGATTATATCTCAGAAATCCATTGAAGAAAAACGTGTTTTATATTTGAAAATTGTCTTTAAAAATTGTATAAATTATTTTTTAAAAATCTCTTGAACAGTAATTTTTTTTATGAAATTTATTTCATTAAAATTTCTTAAGTCATGCCACTGTTACCGAAAGGTGGGAAAAGGCCTATTTATCTACGTCACGGCTTTTTTCAAGTTATTCGAAAAATTGTCACATAAAGCACATCGGCGTTACTGTCACGGTGAGAACGTAGGAAAGTACCGTGCAAGATGTTAAGAGCGAGGAGGAGAGAGTGACTGCCGCGAGCGTTCGCCCCGGGATCCTAACAGGATGTCATTAACATTGCATGGCGCGATTACTGTGTGTCTTTCGTTAAAATGTCGCCGTTGTCATCTCTTCGCTTCTTGAAGCGCGCCCTGCGACAGACGTTTACGCACTGAAAAATCACACTCAAAGGAGATTTCCGTTGCAGAAATTTTTTTACGGCTATTTTAAGGAACAGCACGAAAACGGTAACAATAGGTATCGTCAATACCGTTCAAAATGTAATCTGGAACAGCAATAGAGAGTGTAAAATAAAAATTTTTAAGCGAATCATCGTAGCTTGAATATGCTACTTGGAATGATTAGAGTTTTCAACAATCTGATGCACAGCTTCCTTGAGCACTGCACTCAATAGAGAAATATTTTAGCAACACTTAATTGGTACTTCATAATTCTTGCTCGTGCCGCTTGCTTATCGCCCGGTTTGGAGCTCATTACAAGGCTGTTTTATGGGCAATGATAGTGAAGGGAAGCGAGCAATTCGGAAAGTTCCAGTGCGTCTCTCGTCAGGGAAGCCTCTGTCATTAATTGATTGCCGTGACTTGGTGTCGCTATGAATAGCGATAAGGGTTCCCTCAGTGTAATGGGAAATTTCAAAGCTCCTGCTTAGAGGGCCTCTTTACTGCATAATACATCTCCATTCCCGGATAAAAATGGATTATTCGCTAGAATAGCTAGGACAATTATTTTTAAATTAAATTTACATTACGGTGAAAGTTTCTCTTACCTCACTGTTACGCGTCCTTCGAGGGCTTAGACTGTCAAATTTCGTGTAACATTCCGGATGTACGAAGGGTTCTGATATTTTGCATTCCTCACTTGTTAACATGATATCTCCTAGAATTCTACTCGTCACTTATTTGAACAGAACACAGTGAGAGAGATTCTCCAAAAGGTGTCATTAACTTCCAGCCTAGTAGGCCGCTACTTAGAAAATTTAATCAGGTAATGATATAGAGAAAAAAGAGAGGGGGATTTAATTATTTAAATATTAAGAAAATTCAATTGGTTTTTAAAATTATTTATTAAAAAATATACGTAACAAATATAATATATATACACCAAATATATAAATACCAAGTTGGGTCCCTATATTGCCAACTAATGTAGGAATTAAGGGAAATTAAATATTTAATTAACAACGTTTTAGCTCCGGGTATTCTAATATATGAGATTTATCAGAGTTAATTACTGTGGGGCAACAACGGGTAGCAGAGATCTCGTTTCTTATGACGAACCTGTTTGTACTCTTCTTTTGGCTGCTTGGACTCTCGTGCAGGTACAAAACGAATTGATCCTTCCAGAAATTCCTCGTGGATGGAGGTAGGCAACAATCTGTAGCGACCCTTCCTCCCACGGGGTGTTATTCGACAGCAGTCGGAAAACAGAAGATGTTGCATTGTCGGGCGACAAGGAAAAGTTATTCGTCTGTCTCGGCGAGGTCGTTCACGTCTCAGTAGAGCTTTGGCTGGGTTATCACAATTGTGCTATACAGATTTTGTGTTTGCTTTCTACTAATTTTTGAAATCGTCTTCTTAAATAATACTTCCTTCCAACACTGCTCCTTCTCTCCTCTCCTGACCTCCAGTTCCCTCTAACTTCCAAACCACACGCGGGATTTCACCTCTCTCTAAGTCCTCTTCTTAGCAATTTTTGAGCAACACTACTCCTTCTCTCCTCTCCTGCAGGTCGCCTCCCAAGAAAGGAAAATAAACATTATAAATTTTTATTAACTGAGACAAGAAATTCCCACATTTTCTGTGACTCCAATAATTGAATTATTGTTGTGTTTTTTAGGATGATACAGTAATGGTCTATCCAGCGTTACATTTACAGTTGCCTTTCTTTTCATTCAGCCTAAATCTGGTTAAGTACTCTTCTTTTTTCCGCATTCTTTGAAATATGTGCTATTTTAATTAGCGTGTTTCTGTAATTGTAGTAAAGCGAGTTTGCGCTTCGATCAAAGTGAGTCGTTAATCGCTTTGAGTCAAGTGACTGTAACAGATTTAGAGGAATTATGAAGCTATATTTAAAAAATCTGAAGAATCGTTGTACCACAAACAGATGAAAGGTAACCGCGCTTTCATTCGGTCGTTTTCAAAGGAAAAAAAATTTCGTGCAAAAGAATTAAATGTATAATCTGAAAACTTAGCTCAAGGGCCTTACTCGTAAGCGTCATTGTCAACAGATTTCGGCGCTGCAGAACACTAACGCCGAACTTGCAATTACAATCATATCTTAAATTAGTTCAAGACAAGCGTAAAAATACGCAGAATTTTAGAACGAAAGAAATTTGTTTACAAATATTTAGGTTCTCATATGCTGGAACTAAGACTAAAAAAACGAAAACTCATCTTTTGGTAGCTGCTATAAAATATTTAGTAGAAAATTCAAAATATAAAAAACTAACGTCTCAACCTCTTGTAATATAATAATAACTTTATATCTATCCTTAGAAAGTCTTTATATTAGTTTTAGTTTGAAAAGAAAGTTTTCTTACTGACTTACATTGCTTCGTTATTTGAACGGACTTTTTTAGATTTGGTGATAATTAGGTCCTTGCATCACCTTCCCTTCTTACAGAAAATTAAATTAAACGACCAATTCACAGACAAACTGACTTTTAAATCAATTCCTACAAGATTCCGTGCTCACATTTGACACGTCTTCCGGATTTTACAGCAAAAAATAAATTAGAAATTAAAATGTAACATTATTTTATGAAAAATATTCAAAATTTCAATTTCTTAATTAATTTAGATAAAAAAATAAATATTATTACGCACAGTTTTTCAATTAGTAGTTAAATTTTAATTTGAAAAAAATTAGAGGTCCAAATGTATGCTGTCTAGGATGAAAAATTTATGATTAATATGAATAGATTTTTTTGTATATTTCAACACATTATAAATGTAACAATGTCTCTTAAGAAACTGTAAATTTGAATAATGATTTTTTTCACGAAACATTGTTTTTTATATCTTGTAAGTTTTATACGTTTTCTAGTAAATTCCTTATGAAATTTTCGTGATGAAGTCCCAAATGTGAGCACGAAACGTTGTAGGAATTGAATAAAAAAATTATATTCTCTGTTAATTCGCCGTTTAATTTAATTTTTTATCATTATTTTGAAAGAAACAGACTGTAGGTGATATATTATTTCTGATGAAAGTTTGTAAAAAAATTTGAAGCGAATTAATTATTAAATCATACAAATCTATTACCCATGGTGATGATAAATAAGTCAAATAGTTTATAAACGGGATTGTTCGTCTTGGTTTCAATGTTCAGCTTGATTTTTTCATTTCTCTGAGTACTTAATGCCAACAAGTGTGTAGTTTTGTAGATTGCAGTTTTAAATTCCTGTTCTGAATTTTCCTCAATTCAACCAGCTGTGTAGTGAGTGGACTAGTCTAGCGTTTACATAAGTGTAACTTAATTACTTACCGCAACAAATTTGTTGGCCAGTTTGAAATCTCGCAGAGGAATATTAACATTAAAACAGTTTCGTTGTGTTCATTATTTAACGTCCGTGCGTATCAATGACGAATTGCCTTTAATTTAGATACAAGCGTTTTGATACATTCGATAAATGAACAAATAAATCCGTTAAAAGCAGTTGATCCGTATAATTCATACGGTCGGGTTTCTAGTTACCTAATAACGTTAAAATTGATGTCAAAGAGACGAGCTGTAAACTGAAAAGTGTTTGAAAACAAAATGTTTTAATGAAGTTACTTTGCGTAGTGGTATAATTATTATAATAATCATTAAAAAGGTCTCTTTTGTTTCAGATTTTCTAAGATCTCTGTATTACTATTATTATAATACAACCCGTGTCTTGTTCTACTCAAGAGCAGTATGACGCGCGTGGTAATTGAACTCGCAGATCTCCGCCCCGCTGAGCGCCCATCACTTTGAGTAGGAGCGTGGGGTTGTGTTAAGCTGCTTTCCTCAAAGCGATAGATTTACATGCGTTGAATGCCTCCAGTATAGACAGAAAAGCCTAATTTGTCACATACTAGTACTCAAATCCCATTGACCACACAATATATAGAAACAAAAGATTTAGCAAGTTCAATTAGATGGTCTCGGGAATTAATGATGTTTAGACCAAATATCATGAAATGACACATTTTGCACTGTGATATTAGATACATTGTAATAAAATCACTGGTTTAATTTATTAAAACAGAAAAGGTTTTTATTTAAAATATATTTTAATTTATTAACAAGTTAAATTACATCAATTAGGGTCCTTTACTTTACTCTTAAATAGCAATTACTACTACAACTATTTAATTTTTTTCGTGGTAATTTATGTAACATGAGACTCTAAATTAATTAAAAAAATTATATAGGTTAGCAGGATTTTGGTTACCGACGTCATTGTGAAAAATATTCACACACCTGATTATTCGGCTTCATCTGCTGCTGAGTCGCGGCTAGGCGTTCCCTTTGCTTCTAGGAATCAACAGTTTTTTTCTCCGTAATTTTCCTATGTCAAATTTTCGAAAAGGGTTCTCTGGCTGGCTGTGGGACTTGTCCTCGTTATTCGCAGTTAATTTGTGGATCTTGCCTGAATGGTTTGACTTTGGCAAAATATTGCAGGCGGAACATCAGTCTTGGAGATTAATTTCTCCAATACGTCTCCACAATGGATGGGTCGGAATCTACTGCTTCTAAATCTCAATTGCCGCTTATCTCAGTACATCTCTTCAACACCTCTCCGAATACTTACTCATTCAGCGTCTACTTGCAAACTGACTAATTATGCATATCTCCCTCCTTCAAAGTCTACTTGATAACTCCTCAATTTATTCCTGATACCATCTCCGATCTAGACAAAACTTCATCCTTCCACTGACGTAGAATTTCAATCATGTGATCGGTCCCCGTCAATCTCTGTGAATTTTTTATTGCTCAATATTCCTGGAGTGTAGGTATGTGGCTTTGCGGCGTTGCAACTTTTCCAAGACCTGGCGTTAATCCGCCACACTTAGTGTAATATTACGTCCTCGATCCTTCGTCGCGTCAGACCGTCACCAGACGGAAAATGTGTTTTTCCGTCAGCATCGAAAATTTTTCGATCTGCCGCATACCGGGATATTAATTTTAATTTTTAAAAACAGCTTTACAACATGTTTAAACAAATAATTTTATTATGCATTAATATTATAGCACCACAGTAATAGCGCTTAATTATGTAATGTAATTTTTTTCAATATAAAAGTCTTAATTTCATATCGGCATAACTCCACTTCTTTAAGAAACGGCAAAGAAGTTATCCATATTTCCGTGACAATACATGTCAGTAAACTTCCAGATTTTGTAAATCAATAGTTCTTGTACCCGAAACACAGAATTTAAATCACTCATTTAAATTTAAGGTTATGCATCTCAGAATGATGGTAAGTGAAGTTACAACTCTGTTAAAAATGCCTTACTGTAATGTCGATGTTGACGTTAGCTGACGTTTATCTGGATGCATAACTTCTATAGCATATGTTTACAGGAAACAGCTGATTTATTTTAAAATTTGGCACTTTCTCGCACAAAATTAATTTATTCTTAATAAATCAATAAGCGAAGTGAGACTTACTCAGACGTCAACACGTTGAAAAGTAGGCTTCCTGATCCTAAGCAGGTAACTGCGGTTTAGTGACTTTTTAAAATATTTAAAGAGTCCAGTTTTTCAAATGGGAGCCGATCTGGTTTCAGTGAATGAGAGACAAACGTCACCACAAGTGACAAATCAATAACGAATGACAACGACCTCTTACTGCAGGGCAGCTGCGTGAAGGAAAAGTTTCGAGGGCAAATCGGCTCCCATTTGAAAATAACTATAATTCACTCTTTCTACATTCCAGCTTAATTTTATTATTTTCCAATATATATTTTCGTTGTCCTGAAATGTGCATGGTATATCTGCACCTGAATCCTCTTTTAATCGTAGTTTTAAGCAGACGTCAAATACAGACTTACAAATCAGACAAGGGTGGTTCCATCCTTCTGACTTAAGAGTTACTATTGAAAAAGCATAGTAATATAGTGTTGTATGTGTGTTGTTTGTGTTGAAGGTAGGTGTGAAATGAGCGTGTGCCGGGGCTGGATCCTGGGATGCCTCGTAGTCGCTTGTCTGCAGCAGCGGGCGACCGCCTCGGCTCAGCACCAGCTGACCACGGACCACCCTCCACGTAAGTCAGGACCACACCTTCCCCATCAACACTTTTCCTAATACTAACCAATGTGCAGGCCTAAAACTTTGAGTACATTATTCATCTATAATACCTTACAAGTGCAAGGTCTTCTCACTTAACTTCCACCAACAATATGATCATTATTACCACAAGTGTCGTATGAAATACATTTTTAACAGATTTTACTTTTAAATTCAATTTTCTGGTGTATGCCGCGGAATATTGACGGCGGGTCCGTGAAATCACAATCACAACTTCGATATCGTTGACGTGGTGTACGAAGAAGGAAGAAATTAGGAAAGGAGCGTAGGCTAGTAGATTTGGGTTCGTAAATTGCATAGACAATCAGACTCAGAGTCGTATGAAATACATTTTTAACAGATTTTACTTTTAAATTCAATTTTCTGGTGTCGCGGAATATTGACGGCGGGTCCGTGAAATGACGATAACAACTTCGATATCGTTGACGTGGTGAACGAAGAAGGAAGAAATTAGGAAAGGTGCGTAGGCTAGTAGATTTGGGTTCGTAAATTGCGCAGACGATCAGACTCAGAGTCTTTATGAACGCAACTCTAGAAGTAACAGTAAGATTAAGAGTAGAATGAACCAAGAGTCTCCAATCATGATGAATATCTAAGAACCATCCTCTGCCTCGCACCACAGAGGTCCCAGGTTCGAATCCTGGCATGGGCTTGGATGTTTGTGTTGTAAGAGAAACCAAAATTTGAGACCCTTAATCGCGCACAGTCGCTATGACCTTGCATTTGATGCGACTATAAAAAAAATCCAGTTTCGAAGTGGGGATCCAATTATAATTCAAAATTTTGCTCCAAAAAGTTGTCAGATTCTCTTCAAGCCTTTATTGCAACACCAGAGGCAAAATTCTCTAACAGGCTTTCATCCTGTCTAGTCTTACATCGTTTCCGAATAAGTAAGTTACAATGGATGCACCAAAAATATCCTTGCAGTCGTAATATCGTTCTATAAGAAATATTCTGTTATTGTTTCTTTCTTATTAAACCAAAAGATTTACGACAGAGAAGCATGGGAAAGTGAAATATATCTGAAATTACTTAATAAACTTGGATATACTACATTTTAACACTACTGGATTCGGATTATAAAAAGGCGTTTTTTTTTCAACTCGACGCTTCACTTGGTATATTTTATCCCATTTCTCTTGCGGGATCTGTAAGAATTTGGAACACAGCTTTTGGTGAAATAAACCATGCAGTTCCTGGGGCATCACCGGCAAATTTGAATTCCTATTTCGTCGGACAAATAAAATTAATTTCCAAATGCTTTTCACGTGACATTCACGAATAAATATTATCCCTGTTACACATAAGAAATTATGCTAATTACGTCACCTGAGCCACAAAAGCCCGTTCTCCCTTACACTCGTAACACAGATTCCGTCTGTGAAGCGGCGATGAGGCAGGTGGGACTTGCGTATCCATTGTTTCACAGATCCTTTCAGCTGCCACTCCACTCCTTGCGGCTATGAGAGCTGAGAATATTGCCAATTAATTCACCACGCCAGGCGCAATGAAATTTCCCCTACAGATTCTCAGCTGATTAAGGAAAGGGAAAAAGAAAAGCGCAAAGACAAAGCAATCATCGCAAAGCTCCAGCTGCAACGGCTTCCGACTTCGTTGAGTCAAGAGATACCTCGAGGCGCATCCAGTTAATTAAAATATCCAGTCGTCATATAAGAGCGTTAAAGTCGGATATTTATCACTTTTATTAAAATTTAAATAACCCTGGGCCCTTTTCGTTTAACGTTGTGATTTCAGTGATCTATGGTAGGATCAAATAAAGAACGAACACCGGCGTTGAGGAAAGCCAGGTGAGATCTACGAACATTCGACTGCAAAAAAGTGGCTCATTCGTTAAGTATTTTTCGGTTTGGTGCCTTAATTATATCATTATTATTGGTTTTCAATTAGTTTTAATCTTGGCCTGTTTATTGACGAGCGAAAATAACGAATACATTTTCATTAAATTGAGGTACGCACGACATGTAATGATTTAATTAAAAATTCTTAAATTTCCTAACAATTGTATGTCTGCAGGTCAGGGACTTACATCTGCAGTAAATTCAAGCTATCATCTCCAACGCCTTGGGCGCGAGTGTCGCACTTCAACTCTCTCTCTCTTCCCTTCCTCTGGATAGACATTACTAATTTAACTTCCGCTACAAGACTGAAATTCATGGAGGAAAAAAAAGTTTTTACCAATGGAGTAGAGGCGAACTCAGAGAGAAGAAAGTTGTGTGTTCCCAACAGCTTCGCTCTTCCAAACTCTTGCTCTACCAGCGCCACCGTCGTATCATATGCGCCGCAACAACTCCCACAGGAATATTCTGCTTCAGAATAATTTTTCTGTGTGGATACCGTGCAACAGGGAAATAGTCGTCTGTTATCCAAGAGTTATGGTATAGGAGTAATTGTTTGCCGGATACTTTCATCGTCTGTTTAAAGGTAGAAATTCTAAGACAAAGCAGAAGAGGATAGAGGAAGTCAAAAGTAGGAGAACTGGAAAGAGGCATTATAATACGTGATAGGTATGAATGAAGAGGGAACACAAAACCGACGTTACCAACCCTAGAGGAAGAGTCATTTATCATTTAAGAACATAGAAGCAATGCGTTAATAATATAATAGAGTATAAGATAAATATTATTATATGCGGTTTGAGCACATAAATATCGGCGGAGATAATCTTCGTAAACTTTTAATTTTTTCATAGCCGTCGGAGCAATACGATGCGCGAAAATCACGTATACCGATTGTCTGAGACTTCAGAGTAAAACGTGGGATCACAAACCAAATGTTGGTATTTGAGATTACATAATAATTATATTTAATAACCGTCGGATTATAGAATATTAATGACACTATAATACTCAAAAGTCACAAATATCTCTTAAGATTTAGAGTATTATTGCGTTTTTATTATTTTATTTTAAATCGTTCTTGTCAAATAACTTGTTTTTGGTTTATTTATGAAAAGGCTATTGGGATGTCGGATCGTGTATAAGGACGACATCGCATGCTGATTCCTTTTACATAGCGATCACGTAGTGACGTCATATTTAACATCACAACCCACCCTGCTGAGACCAGAGCGGGGTTTACAATTCACCAGAACAAGATTCCGCTGACAATTAACTGTCAAAGTTGGTATTTGGCCATTTTGTGTGTCTTCTTCGAGAAGAGGCAAATCAAGTACATCACACGGACGTGAAAGCGCACATAATTATCTTAGACTTAGTGGAGTATTATTGAAAAGGGGGTGTAAAAATATAGGTTACCAATATTCAATACCAATAACATAAAATTGTTGAATCATATAATATTTGTTCATTAGCGAGTGAATAATTAAACAACTCGGTTGAAGATACCATCAGACTTTTTACGTACCAGAGGCTCCTGATGAATTGAACTTCATTGAGAATTGATAGATAAATTTGGTTCTTAACATATACAGTGAGATAAGAATGATTGTGGGACGGGGTTTCACTGTATTCAGTTAGCTGGGCAAATTGAAGTGAAAACACCGTCGGAGGTCCAAAATAATTCCCTTCAGCCCAGCCTCACGGAAAAAAAACTCGCTTTTCTGCCTTCTTTCCTTAAGTTCCAACTTTTTCATCTATGCAATTCGGAATGGAAAACCCCATAGATATGCAATGAATTAAGTAAAATCACATTTTAGGTATCCCCAATAGTAGAACAACCTTGTTAGATGAAACCGACTATCTTTTTCTTACCTTGTAACATATCAAAGCAAAGTGGGAGGGATTTTATGTATGTGTTCGGTTCCCACCTGGGGGCGCCTATAAACAAAATCACCTGCGGAAAGAGTACCTTGGAAAACACTAGAAGGAAATTTTTCCCGCGAAACCATGCCCCCTCGAGTCCAACTCCAATGTGCTTTGGCCTGGGACGTGGACATTCCACCACCAGGTGGGCTTTCTGGGCCTCCGAAGGATAGATCGCGCACCCTGAGGTACCAACATTCCCGAAGGATGGCCGCGCGCATAGCTCCTTTCGGTTCAGGGTCGCCCCGCAGGGAGAAGTAGTGGAAAGGAATAGTTAAAAGGTTCCATCCTTTATTTTACAGTCTTACCTGTGAACTTATTAGGCCTACTTGTACTGCCTAATTTATTTGCGGAACTGGATATACAGAATGCAAAGGAGGACTAATGTTAATACGGTTGGACATCAAATGAAGAGAAGAACAAGGCTGGTAGCCATTCTTAAACTAATTAAAAACAGGCAATTAGAAAATTAGAATATCCAAAAGTTGTACTTACATGGACGTTCAGTCAATTTCTGGAATATAGCCATAGTACGTGAAGATACGACTCAGTGGAATCAACCCACCTCCTCAATAAACCCTATGGCCGAATTGTATTCAATGAAATGACGAAAAAACAGGAGAAATGACACAGAGTTTTATTGTAATATTTTGTGTTTTAGAAAGTCAAATAATTCAATTACAGTCATCTAGAAAGGAAAATGCTGGAGGGAAGAGCGCCCAGGTTTAAAAGCTGTTTCCGGTCCATGAAAGTAATAAAAAGACAGATCAAAGCCCACCACAAAATGAGGCTCTACTCCTCTGCACGAAACGATGAAAATATAAAATTTTGCAAAGCGCAATTATACGTATAAATTAAAGCTCCCGCAATTGGCGGAAATGACTTTAAGTTTCAATAAAATTCGTCTCGATAGTCTACGTGTAACGGGAATTCTTTAGTGGACATGATGTAGTTTACGATTTGTCTTTTCTCATCCGTCGAGTTATTCCTTGCCCGAATGCAGCGTTAAGGTACCAATTTTAGCTATAGTCTGATCACCTTGTACCAATTTATAGTTATTGATTCATCACCTTGTCACCCATATCAATCTTGACGGTTGAAAAATGATTTTCTTATAGTCAACTCATTTATTTGAGGTGAATTACATTTCTAAAGCGCTAATGAAGAGTTTTGAAATTTTGAGTAGTTTTACACAGTACAAGTTCCAAAAGTTTTATTCGTGAATTGGTAATTGCTGAGGCTCCTTCCGCTTTGGAAGATTCGAGCTTGTGTCAATACCGACGAGGCTAGCAAACTTTCTCGCCGGGACGCGCCGTCAGGAATACCAATCGCTCCTTTGGGATTTGTAATTATCTGAAACAAACGTCCGCGTGCAGTTTGGGACGGGATCCACAAACGCAATATTCCAGTATCAGTCGCTTGTATGAAAATTGTCCATTTAACAGATTTGATGAATTGCTTTCGGTCTTCTACAAATGGAATAAATTCCGTCACATATAATACCCTAACCAAAAATAATAATATATTATTGAACACGCCCAACCACAGGTGTCTAAATATTTTACATTATACTTAGCAAATTGATATAATTATATTATCAATGAAATCGTAAATATCCCCCGACGTATATAGGCAAATATTAGAAAGAGACCACAAGTACGAGCCCTACTTGTGAAATAATTATGTGCGGTGTGCCACGGACTCTATTCTACTACCATCACTTTACATATGTGGCCATATCCATCCCCTTTAATGAATTCTCTATGATGACGATATAATCATGACTATGACACAAGTCAGCTATCGTAAAATGCACCCAGAAGTAAAAAGTTACGTTAAGAAACATTTAAATACTTAAATAATATTTTATTACAACGCTATTTTTTCAATTACAAGACATAATTCCCCATTAACAGACTTAAAAAAAATCAAAAATACATTTTTTTAATCAAATAAAAATTATTATTCGACAGCAGAACGATCTATTTAGATGAAGAAAAGCTTCTCGGGTTTCCACCCCGGTAATATCGTAGAACAGTGATGTTCCGACAGCTTTCACTGCATCGTCTTCAAGGCATCAATTCACCGGGAAAGACTTCTATTTATTTATTTTTATGTACTTATATATACTACAGTATTTTAAAAATTTCAAACAGACTGAACAAGTGTTTAGTTTAACACTGCGAGACAACCCTTTTAATTCGGCTCTCTAATAAGTCCCGAAACGTTGTACTGAAAAAGAGATTAATAAATTTTACTTTACGTATTTAACCAAATACTATTCAGTCATGAATTATCATTTATATTTAATCAGTAATATTTACTACAGAATCTTTCAACATCCAGGCTCTTTTTCTCGGTAAAATATTTTAACGAACAAAAAAATATATATCAACATGTTATTTACATAAAAAAATATTACAAGCCTGAGTATATACCTGTAATTAAAGCTATAAAACAATGAAATCCTCTCTATTTAAAAATTCTTCTACAGAGGTAGTACATCGAATGAGTTAACGAAAACATGGCCTCCATAAGCACCCGACTATTCTAGTCGTTTTGCTACTATTTTTTTCTGTTATTTATATAATTTATTTTTCTTTCTACTCCAAGTACCCGTTAAAATATTTTTTTGAAGATCATCTTTGAAATATTATGCCCTTTAAATTTAAACAAATATAAAGTTATGAATACGCTCTTATAGACTTATTATGTGTTTATCACCTCCACTTATATTTATAATAAAATTTTTACATATCCATTGTATCATTGACTATTTTACTTTTACAAAATAATGTAACGAGAAATACTAAATTCCATATTAAAAAATAAATTTACTCATTTAACTCAAGACAGTAAGCATAAAAATTTCATATTTCTTGTTTAGGGCATTATTATTATAAATCCTTCCAAAACACTCATTTTATATAATGATTTCCTAATATGTAGAACGAAAGTTGTCCCAATCCCCGTTGTATGTTAAAATTAAAGAGGAAAATTATTAGAAAATGATTGTTAAAATAATATTTTATGGGATATTTGGAGTAAAAGAAAAAATGTAGATGAATAATATAAATAGTAACGAAATGACTACAGTAGTAGGCTGCGTCATTAAGAGGGTGGGGGTTGTTCGTTGGCTCATTCCACACACAGCAATCGCTGTAGAAGAATTTTTGAAATAGAAATATTTTCAGTGTTTTATAGTTTTAGATAGCACAGGAATGTATTTTTTTGGATTTAACAAATATTTTACCGATGATTGTAACCTGCAAGCCAAAAGTTCCTGTAGTGAACTCAACGAGGCTAAATTGACTGATAGCATTTTTAATAATAATAGTCAAATTGAATTCTTCAAATAAATATTTTTTCTTTTATGAAAAATATGTTAATGGGTCGTTAAATATGTTTTATTTATATACTTGATTTGCACCGATTACATTGTTGCATAAAATGAATTTGTAAATTGATTAAATTTGCACCCCCCTCTCCTCCCTCTCTTCTGATGTGTTATTAACGAAAATATGAAGTGAAGCAGCTATATACGACTACTCAAATGTATACAAATAATTTACTTTCCAGGATATATGTCCTTTTTTGATGCTTTCTTTCCCCACAGCATGTTTTATATTTTTTGCAGACCGAAGCGTCATTTACCTCTCACATTTATCTCGCTTCTACCGCTTCTTTCCTTTCTTCACTGGCGCGAATTCCTTCTACTACAATTCACTTCCCTTTCCGTTCCTCACATTTCGCTGTATACAAACCCCATAACTGAGTGTTCCGATTGAAATGACTAGGAACTTCTCTCCCGCTTCGATGATTTTCGATTTTTCCCGCCATTTCATAGCTATGGACGGTAACCGACGCTAAAGTTATGTCAACGGAAGCCTGGAAGAGCAGACTTTCCTGAATAACAAGAAGCCGGCGCCACCGTCAGTCATTACGCCGTGATCGATTTCTCGTCAGGACTCCCGGAACCCTAGTTTACTGGAGCTAATGAAACGAATTATAGTAAAAGGTCACGCTCGCTCCCTATAATTATCCACAAAATCTCCCTTACCAGGATCTTTTTCCAGTTCTACGGACCGCGGATGATTATTCGAATAAATAACAAATTCAGAAGCTGAGTATTACCATTCCTGAGTTCAGAAGAAAAAGTATCTTTAGTGACGGGACAGTACACACTTTTATTAGGCTTCTCGGTAGGTTCTATATTTTCATCGAGAAGCAAGTGCCTTCTGTCGCCCCCAGATGTGGATAGAGTTCCTTCTCCTCCATCACAGACTCCCTTGATCTGTGGCTGCTTCTTGCTAACTTGTTGACTCAGCGCTCCCAGAATTTATTCTCCCCTCCTCGCATTTAGCCGCTTCTTGGTCACTTGTCTCATCCTTTAAACTGTCTACTAGGCACTGAACTCATATGAATATATCTGAAGACAAGGCGGAGCTTAAAATTATAAATCCTACTACCGAGAGAAAATTCAGACTGAATTGTCAGTGGGTCGGCTTCCTTTTCAAAAAAAAAATCTCACGAAGAAAAGCTTTGCCTCCCACTTTCTGAAGAAATTACGAGGAAAGTTGCGAAACTTCGTGGAAGGAGAAGACTAAGATTGATTACGTAGTTAAATTAAAATTAAAACCGAACTAAAGCTAAAGAAAATAATTGTTGAGACTTCTACCATCATAGAATCTCAAAAGACGTCCCATGAGGATAATACAAAAAAAATTCACGTAATTTATATATAAATTCAGATAATTAAGGTAAATGCTTGAAGTAACCAGTTATTTGACGAGTTTACAGAAGCAACAAACATGGGCGATGAACGATTGCGAATATAAAAACTGATCTTTCAGAACCGTCATATAAATTATAATTCCCTGGATTTTTTTAAATAAAATATTACATTTGGAGGAAGATAACTGAATCCAGTTTTATTAACTCAACACCTCAGTACGTTGTCTAGTTCCGTAGGCTTTGCCATGTCTATTCAAGCAGGGTTTAATTGAATTATTCTGTAGATATTCCATTGATAAGGATAAAAATTGGAAACATGAATCGTAATTTTTGGCTCGAATTTTCAAATAAATTTTTCACGCCATCCAGTGAGCCGTTTTTCCTGAAATTTTTCTCATTTTAAAATAAATAAATACGGCCAATATTTCCATCATATAAATACATTTCTGGTTCAATTAATTTTATAGTGTGCCCTCCGATACCGTTAGCGTATAATCTCAATCCCATAAATCGAAGGGGAGTATTCGTACGGGTGGGGGTGGAGAGTCATTTCATAAAGATAACCAGAAAACAATCAAGATTGGGCTCTAAACCTAAATAACCTAAGTAATTCTGACATTGAATATGCAATGAAAGATATAGTTCAACCCCTAAGAAGGGATGAAAGGAGGTAAATCAAATTTCCGCTTACTATATTTAACGGATAAAACAATTTCGATCAAAATTTGAGCACGAGTGCCGAAAATCAACACTTTTGGGGTAAAACACGGCATCATTAAATATCCATAAATAGCACTTATTTCCTTCTAATATATATTTTACTAGGTTAATTAATTTTTCGTTGAATTTGTCAAAGGGGTGGGGGTAGAGGAGGGCGACACATGAAAATAAAAAGGAAACAGCCAAGTTTGGTATCGAAATCGGTGTTATGTGAGTCTTTGAGTTTGATTCTGACCTTTGACATGCGGTTTAAATTGCATTTAATCCCTTAACAGGGGAGATGAGACGAGGTAAAACAAACTTCCCCATCATATACTTAAAAAATATAAAAAGTTAATAAAATTTTGTTTGAATGTTCTTCGCGACAGAAAAACAAACACATCGGTGATAACATTCAACTGCTGAATGTAGATTGGAAGGGGCTGGAAATTTTTTTCTGTGCTATAAAGACTGATAGTTGAGTCCAATAAATAATTATTGGGGTCAATTACTTGGATAGTGTTACCCAATACACTACTCATAGGGGTGGGGGTGGAAATGACTCAAATGAAAATAACAGGGAAACAATCGAGATTGGCGTCAAAACAGGGTTTTGAGAGTCGCTGAGTTTAATTATGGTTTTCAACATGCAACACAGGTTGTATTTCGGCGCCTAAGGGGAAGGGGAAAAACGAAGTTCCGCGTACGAAATAATACTGTGATTATCAGGCTATCACCTGAAACCCATAGGATAGGGGAGAAGGAGGTTGCATGAAGGAGGTAAATTTTGAAATATTCAGAAACGGACGAAATTTGAGTCGAATGAATATTTTTCTTGGTTAAAGGTTAATATAAATGAATTCCCGGGCATCGTTGGACACCCAGCTAGTCTTTAAATAAAAACAAATCCTCTCGAAACAGGCGGATTTTCATTATGAATATTGATATTAATTATATTTAACTGATATGAGAGGATCACGGAGTGCACGGAATGCGTCTCTATCAATTAATCAGGCCGAAACCCAACCTGTGGGTTAATAATTTATGAGGTAAAGACATAAACGAGGACATGGCCATTAGCCATTGCAGTCTAATTGAAAATATATATGTCCAGCGTCCTGATATCCAGTGTTCCAATCGGGGAACTTTTGCCGTAAGTGATCAGGTTCGCCTGAGGCCAAAGCTGCTTTGATAAACTTTCTACATTCTCTAGCCTGTAGAGGTTTAGAGCCTTGAGGATTAGTTTCCCAATACCCTTGTGGAAACAGGGAGGTTCTCGGTGACTTTCTGTGCTGTCTCCGATAATTGGTATTCCAGTAATTGCATCCACACTTTGTGATCTACGAAATACAGTAGTTACGAAAGTATGTCATTAAATACTGTACACGTCGCGCCAAAGAGTTGTTAATTGATAATCTTCATTCATTTTGTCGCTCTATGTTCAATGAAAGTTGTAATCTTCGACTTAAAATTAATCATTTTCATTACTACTTTTCTTTTATTTCATCAGCCTTAAAACTCATAAATAAAAACAAAAACGAGAATTTTTTAATATATTACTTCAGAGCTTCTACACAATACCCTTGATTGATGGAAAATTGAGACGTCTTATAAAGACGCAGTAATTAAAATTCAAGTTTTAATGAAAATCATAAGTTAAGACCAATAACATACCATTGACATATTTATAATCTCTTCAGACTGTGTCTATCTGAAGGAGTTTTCATGATTTTAGAAATAAATTATACATTTAGGATTTAAAATATTTATTGTTTGTTTCTTACGTCACTTATGATATATTCTACTTTAAAAATTTTATATATAAATTTGTAATTTGAAATATTATATTGTAATTTATAAATTTTCAGTTATCTGATTTATTCAGCTAAATTAACACGTATATAAATAAAAATGATTTTTCTTTGCGTTTCTACAAATTTTGGTGAGTTGTAGTTTCACTTCTGTGGATCTTTCGAATAATAAGGCCCCTTACTTCCCCGTAAGAAGGCAAAAAAGGCGACCCCTCCCCTTTAAACACAGTTACAAAAACATTGTAACAGATGGTGCTCGAGTCGACACAAAGATTTACGAATTACTTCAAGCACTTTAAGATACTGGCTACCAAGTCCTTTAAATAAATCTTTTAATGAAGGAGAAGAGTACACTTTATATATCCATAATTTAACGTAGGCAATCGGACATATTATTCATCCCCTTAAGGTGCCAGGAATATCTATGATCCCTTATTGGCATCCAGTGGATTATAATAATTAAAGGCACAGATATAAATAAACCTAATAAGTAATATTTACAGGTAGACGGAGGAACTGATTAGTGTATGTCAGTCAGATAGGCGTGAAGAGGGCACAAAAAGGTGCAGAAACGTTTTTGTGCTGTTAAATAAACGTTTCTTATTTATAAAAGAGGTTATGACCGTTAAATTATTAAGAAACATTAGTAAAAGTCTTCTTGTTTAAACAGCATTAAAATCAAATAGCAGCTTTAGTGGCATATTAAACTAAAACAAAATAAATTTACTCTATATGGGCAATAATTTAATTATTATAATACTCGTTTATGCTTTTCTGAATATTATTCTAGTTATAGCCAGTAGAACAAAATTTTACGAAGCGATGTGTAAACTACTTCTCTTCATTATCTCCACGTATTTGGATGTCTATTTTTCTTCCAGAGATAATTCCAGAACATCCCTCTTCACCAGCTGGACAGTTAATTTAAATTTTGTGATGCAAATTGTATGTTTTATTTTTTGCTGATATCGGTTCGCTTCAAATTCAAACACGTTAAGCTCGTGTAGCAGTAAAAAATGCAACGTGAGGCACAAAGTGGCCTTGCGCGGAATTAAAATCCTTCCGGCGCGTCCGCGATCAGGCTAGAGGTGTAACGTGAAGCCGTCTCTCAAAACTGCCATAAAAACTACTGACTCTACGGCTTATCAGAAATTTTGAAACTCGTCAACGTCGACACAGTCGAAAGTGACTTGGATGTAACAGACTATGAATTAAATTTTCATGATTACGAGTATTTTTCGCGATCGGTTGCGAGCTTAAGCTAAACCTAAATTTCTGACTTCTGTAGATACTTTGGTGAAATCTGATATTTATAGCGCCACGGTTAGCTTTTATAGTAACTTAATAAGTGCCTATAACAAATATGAAACTTCGATAATTGTTCTGTATGAGTATTAATTTATTTAAACAGTAATAAAATTACAACTAACAATTTCTGACACACATTTTTTTAAATTCAAAATGTGATAGTTCATCTCATGGTTTCTTCTTTTAAAGAAAATCGTGGTTCTTCTAGGACACTAGGACAATTACGCATTGCAACGAGTGTTGCGGGTTTGCTTACTTTGGTCAGCGCCTTGGGGTCTCTTCTTCTCCTCGTCCTCGATGTCTGAAGCTCGCTGAAGTTCGGGCACGTTTTCATGTCTCCTAATGCACTCTTAACGAACCTAAATATAAACGAACAGTCTCCTCATTTCGCAGTGTCACTACTTCATTCTGTGTCGCCCGCTAGTCGAGTGGCAAGAGTCTGTCCAGGTCTTCTCGCCTGGAGTGCGGGTACCATTTTGTTTAGACTGCTAACCCGGGGGTCTAGCTGGTCGTACTAAAATAGCTTATGATTACATTCTTATCTTTAGCAACTATATGTTCAGTATTTTTCTTATATAATTAGTTTACATATCAGAAAAACATTTTATGGAAACATTGCAGTACTTCTCAATTTTTCCTCCTTCTGTTTCTTAATAATATACAGAGAGGGTCGGTGTTAAAATGTTGAAATGGAATAAAAAAAGCTGTGTTTTAAGTATTAATGAAATTCTTTTTTATTTGAAAGGCCCATGTATGTCCTTTTAAATAAAATAAAGAATTTTACGTCACACTGAGCCTGTTTTATACCATTTCAACATCGACCCGCCCTTATTAAAAAACACTAACTGCAAATTTCAGTTCAGTAACTTGACGCAGCAAGAAATATTTATAGATGTTTTACGTCTCTTTATTATTATTATTAGCATCATTATTATGTAACAACTGAAGTGTGACTAAGAATGCAAATATAAATGCTTATAATTTTTTCATTTGTTAAATTTGGTTTCATTAACTTCCTCTTGGCATAACTAATATATTTTAAAGTATATTATTACTCTTTTTCTCGATTCTTATCAGTTTGTTAATCATAGGTGACAGTAAAGTGCCCACATTGTTATTTACTAGGGAACGTTTCATAAATACTCGGAGAGGGGAGACGACAATAGGAAGGTTTCGGAGATTACCTGATATTATAATAGTTACTAAATATCTATCTGCCTCGGAAGAAATAGTGTGTCTGTGAACTACTTGTTAACCCCTGTATTTCATTGGTTAATCTACTTTTTCTATTTGAAAATAGGTGAGTGTCTAACTGCCTTTTATTTTGTTTTTTCAAAGAATAATTTTTTGGCTTCTATCGTCTCATGTAGATTATTTTATTTCGCAGAATTGTTAACCTTGAAAAGGGTACCTAAATGTCTGTTTATGTAACAAAAACTTGTCGATTAAATGTCGTTTCATTAATACCTTTAAGAAATATTTATGATTATAGAAATCTGTTCTTGAACTCACCAATGTTTTTAGAACTTAATTGACGTACAATAACGTAAAAAATCAATTATATAATAAGTTTTATAGCCCAAGAATATTTATAAATAATATTTTATGTTTTATTGAGTTTTCGATTAATAATTTTAAATATGTATTTTAAACAAAGTAGGTTTAATAATTATGACCAGTTTGAGGTAGAAACTCCAGAAAATTGTGATTAGTATTTTTAGTGAATGATACAGGTTTTAAATTATATCAAATGACATTGGATTCATTCTTTCATTTTTTTAAAAAATATTTTGGTTCTAATTCTTTTGTATGTTAAAATATGCAAACACGATTCTCACACAATCCACGAACCATAAGTTTCTGTCACTCTTGTATTCATAGTTTTATCAAAGTTCTTGATTTAATTATATACACTCCCGCCGGACGTGATTCTAAGCTCGCCGTTTCTCTAAATAATTTAAAGTTTGACCTATTTTAAATAATTTTACTTTTTCCTCAAGACATTTAAATTAAGACTGATTTATGTGTTTATTGTGTTTACACATTTTCAGTATATCCTAATATCAAAATTTTTTATAATATTCAATATTACTGCATTCAACACCTCGCACATTTCTTTAAGTGAGCAAAAAATATTTATTTAACGACACAAAAATTATGATTATAATAATGACAAACGTTTTAATAAGACGCAGCCTGAAGACGGTAAAATATGTACAGAAACGTTGTTGTGGTGAACTTATTGCTCAAAGATTAAGGAAAAGCCCACATTTAAACATTGTGAAAATGATTAACTATTTTAATTTTCAAAATAATAATAAAACAATTCGGGATTAGTTTAAATACAATAGTACTATTTTTGTAATATTTTATTTAGAAAAAAAATCATAGTTTGTGTTTAAATGCTCCTTTTTCTCCCCTTCAATTTATTTTCAGTGGCCAATGAAGGATGGATAAATTGGCTCATTGAAACGTATTATTGGCAACAAAGAACTGAAGCGCCACTGACACTACTGAGAATAATTACAGAACTTAAAAATAAATTTGTAATATCCGAATGAAAACACTGACCTTTGTGTGCTGATGGTCTAATTTACTATCAATTCAGGTCATCGGAACTTTATATATTTTACGACTAAAATTTAGCCTGTGTTGTACTTTTTGTCTGTTGTTCTTAATTATATGAATACAAATTAAATTACCTTTTCACAGACATTTCAAAATATTTTATCGTACTGAACAACATAAAAAACCTGTTAAAAGTACGAAAATGTACTGAATTGTCATTCAGTTGAATAAAATATATATAAATTCTATTAAATTTTTTAATTTAATTTATTTTTGTTTAAAATTTAATTACAGTCCATTTTCGTTTCTAATTTCTTGTTTGACTCAAATGCATGGAGAATTTTTTTTACGATCAGGTAAACTTAGCAGATAAAATCCTACAATAGTGTTTGAAATAAAAGATAACTTACCACAGCTTCTTATATTTGGGGGAAAATTCATAATATACATATATATACAGGGGCGAATGATTTTAATGGTGTTGATTAACATTTAACATAATGATTTCAACACAATTTGGGGTTTCTGTGATATGAGTGATGTAATGTGTCATGCAAGATGACAGTCCGCGGTCGGCTCGTTAGGCCCAGGCCCTGAATGGACTGTGCAGACAAATAAGAATGTAAAATTATTTTATTTCAAGCAAGAAACAAGGACACAATAATTGCAGAAAAGGTCGGGAAAGGATTGATAGAAGAGCAGAAAAATTCGGAACAACGCAGGCTCACATAATTCATTTTCTCTTCCCGCATATTTTCCTCACTCCATCTCCCATAAACCTTATTAGTAACCTCTCTTAGTTATCCTATATCGTATTACTTCCCCGTCTTGTCATCTCCCCAGTTCCCAAGTTTCTGCTCCTTGCATCAACCTCATCCCTTCGTCTTACGTATCCAATTTCCGAGTTCATGTTCTCAGTTCTCCATCTTTCACAAAACATTTCACTATTAATTTTTTATCTTTTCAAATTCCATGTAACATCAATTAATTAGTGCATAAAATTATCTGACGTCAAGGCAAGCATTACGGAATAATATATTTCCCTCTATCGACCATGCGTGTTTTTTTGGGGAGCTGCATACCACACAGCAAAACTTTTAGCGGGACAGATAGGCGCTGTCGGGAAATAATAACGCAACAGCGTCATTGAGAGAGCGGAAAATACAAGCTGTGTCTGGAGTGCGGAACACAATGCACAACAGGACGACGCGTGGAAGAATGGAATACAGGATCGATGCGACTGGCGAAGGCAAACGCTGAAACGTCTGGGGATTATCAAATCGCCTATTACCAAATAAAATATTTTCATGTTTTTGGCGTGCGTATTTGCTATCTCCCCTTTTACCTCGAACGAACTGAATGTATTTGGAGCATATATCTAACATTTTTATGTTAATGAGGAGTGAAGGGTTCCTATATGCAACGATGGACTGTTATGGTTAGTAAATTTGTATGTTGACGGTCTCCCCTCTGGGGAACATGTGACCCCGCCACTCCACTGAAATACAGCTGATAAACTTGCTGAGGTTGCCTAATAACCACATATAATTTGTTAAAACATACTATTCCAGCAATCAATCATGGGTGGAACCTTTCCTAGGTCGACCAAGGACATGATAAATACAAAAAACCGGGATAACTGGACGAAAGCAAATAGAATTAATGGAATAAGCCTCACTCTTTCTCACGTTCAATCGTAAATATTATTCTCATTTTCCCTTTTAAGAATCTAATATTCAACACACGATTATTGAAAGACTGGAGGTGTTTGGGCCGAAGTCTAGTGACACAGTGGCTAGCGTCGCTGCCTCACAACACAGTGGTCCCGAGTTCGAATCCTGGAATGCTATTGGATGTTTGTGCCATAATGGACACAGAGACAGGGATTAAGACTGCCGGAGAATCGATACGCTGACCAAATTCGGAATGAGTCAAGGAAGATGAAATCCTCAGGCGACACGGTAGGCTAAGGCCCTGAATGAGCTGTAGAGCCGAATAAGTAGAAAATATATGCCAAAGTTCAACTGGACAACGAAAAATAAGAACAACCTTTCGTGGTTAAAGGGGTGAAGGGTTCAATTTGCACACGCTGTACAACGACGCCAATTTTATATGCTCACAGTCGCCCCTCTGGGGAAAAAATGTAAAATATTTGCATAATACGGAATAAAATGTAAAAAATACTTTTTAATTTTAGTAATACGGGGTTATAATTTTCACATCGAGACAGCCACGGAATACAAACATTTACAAACGATTTTAGCTGACGCTTTCTCGGAGAATCAAAGTTTCAAAGTTCCAATCACTGCGTAGAAATTTTTCCTACACCATTATTTCTGGAATGAATTTTGAATTTTAATGGAGAAGTCAGCCCGAGTCGAGACTGCTTGATGACATCTCTAATCTATGACTATATCGAAAAATGACTCTCTTCATCTGTTAATGTGTCGGCAAAGAGTGGAGTGTTACAAGTCAAAAGGGCGAAGATTAGAAATTATTATCAAATACAATGAGTATTAAAGATTAGTATTCAATTTAAGATTTGCAGAATTCTGATATTTAGGATTTATGTTACAATCACCGTGCATGTTTTACACGATAGGTAGATTCCCATAAATGAGGAATAAATATAATTCAGGGAAAAGGAATAAGGTTTTAAGCAAAATATAGGATAGAAAACTTAATGCGGTGTATACTTCACGTACTAAGTGCACTATGTGTTACTGTCTCTGCCAGAGTAATGTCTCAAAAAACAAATGTTCTCAACCGCATTGGGTTTATGGTGAACCCTATTCTAGCGCATCATAATTAATATTTGAATTATTTCTGAAAGCTTAAAAGGATCAATAAAAATGATTCTTCTTATCCCGAAAAAGATTCCCGCCAGTTGAACACAACTTTACAAAAACGTCTTAGCTGTTCTCGATTAACAAAACAACTAAACTGTTTTATGCGAGTGTAATACTGATATAGAAGCAACTTAACGACGGAGTCTATTATGCAAACGGGTGCATTTCTGGAATTCAGCGGAATGAACTGCAGACGGAATTTCAGCATTTTCTGACAGCATAATTACGTAATTGCATGTTTACAGCCTCAATAAACATTCCAGAAGGTACAGATTAATCCATACACACCTCAGAACGTCTAAATCGCCCTTTAATTCGCAAATGCTTGCAACACGTATGTACTTACGAGCCGCAAGAATTCAAATCATATTTATTGTTCCATAAAATAATATGTGATAAAAAAACGATTTTTATATATTTAATTATTAAACATTAGATCTTTAGTAGAATTATTTAAATTTTATTGTTTAAAAATTACCAGCCCATATACACTTTTATAGAATAGTTTTCTTTATGAGCATTCAGCTGTTTCCATTTTTTACGTTACCTACATAGAATGTATTTGTACGTAGATTTTCAGTTGAAAGTGGTATACTATATATATGTTACAACAAATTGGGCTCCCATGAATATCTAAAAGACATTATTAACTTTTGTAAGGACAGTAAGATTTTTAAATTTAAAAATCAAATATAATGAAGACAAATAATTAATTAGTGGTTAAGGAACATAAAAATGCTCATTACTAATATCTTACTTTGGATATTCATAATTGTAAATAATATGTAAATAATTGTCACTGTAGTCGCTAATGACCAGGCTGTCGATGCGACTTTTATAAATAAAAACAAAAAATTTGAAATCTACAAAACTATTTGTCTATGTACTTTTATTAAAGATTTTTATACTGCTCAATTTTAAGTCTTTGGGTAGTTTCCTTGCAACTTAACTGCCTTAAAGAAACATGCTCTGACTCTTTCTGTACTTTAAATTTGGTTAAAAAAATATCATTATTACAGGTGCTGTAATTGTGGTTTCTTTAAAAGTTTTGAGAAAATTTGAAAAATATTGTGGCGTCGGACCTAACTTTATTTTGCGAATAAATACAATACTTTTTATTTCACACGGTTTATCAACTCGGAGCCATTGCAGTGCCTTTAGCTAACATTTATTCTTATATAATAACTTAAACTCATTCATTCTCTTTCCTCTATTAAGTAGTAATTTTGGTATTGCTTTGTCGACTATATTAGTCATATAAATATTGAATTATAATATTTTTTCTTTCCCAAAACACTTAAATGTTGACTCACCCTAAAGAATACACCTTATTATTTAGTTTCATTTACATTTGTAATCAATATGATGCTGAAAATTGAACTTATCACGGCCAAGTATCATATATATAATTTAAACTCTGACGCTGTCAATTAGAAATGTAAAATTTCTATCTAACAAATTTTATATCATTGGTTTTCATAATATTTAATTATGTTTATTTTCATTTTTTAGGTCATCATTTATTGTTTGTACAATATTCAGAATTCCAGTATAGTGATACACAATTGTATCATAAGCAAACACGTGACATTTGCAGTTTGTGCTTATGTTCTCCAGGTCATAATATAGAGAACAAATATCATAGGTGCCAGAATACTGCCCTGGGGCACTCCATGTTCAACTGTTATTCCAACTGGAAATGCATTGTTGTATTGGACCCATTGCCAGATATTATGTAAACTAGTTATATGTGTGCAACACAGTCCATACTTTTCTTGTATATATATATATATATATATTATATATAATGTATTTACTTACTTATGTTTCTAATGCTACTTTCGACTTGTTCTGTTTCTGTAAAGGACAAATATAATCACTTGATACTAATCCAAATAAAAAACTACTGTCGAATACCTTAATGAGTAAACAAGTAATAATGCACATGTAAAGAAATATTACAACTCTTTATTCCGTGTCGGGTTCACCAGACCTGTGTCAGTGAGAGGATTTGCTTTAAATTACCTGCGTCAGTCATTTGACCATGAATATTGCAGCCACGCCGAGGTTTGTTATTTAATTTTTTTCTTCCTTTATTTAACTGTTTCTACGGCTCTCTAGAGGCAAGGTGCAGTATCTCAAACGTACGCTTGCATCGGAAAATACATACGCTGGGTCGATGCGTAACGTTGGGACGTAGCTTCATGTTTCTGCCTGCGTAACAGGATTTAGTGTTGTTGCACGTTGGCAGGTGATAATATTTTATAATTGCTTCATGGAATAACAAATTTCTATACTTACTGGTATTAATTATTTCCCATTTTTGGTATGGATTGAAATGATCTACCTTACTAAACTTAGAAAAATCATAGAACAAGGTTGTTAATAACTTTGAAGTTTCGGCTAAGATTGGCTCAGATTGGGTCGGCATCTTCAGTGATCTAAATGAGGACAATTTAGGACGTGTAAAAGTGAGATTCTAAATAAGTTAATACCATCCAGGGAATGGCCTACAGAAGTTTAAAGATAGTTTCATAGAAAAAAGGCGTATTTGACGGAATGACCCAGGAGCCAATGAAACAAGTCCGCTAGGGAAGTCAAGTCAAGAGTGAAGTTAGTCACCCAGCAGACACTTCAGAATAACCCCTTCTACAACTTCGTCTCTCTCCTTCACGAGAGGATGTATGAGATTTGGTCACTTGGTACCGAAAAGGGGCCAAAAAATGTAACTCAATATGGTTTAAAAATTGTTAACCTTCCCTATAAACTGAAGCGTCTGTAGCTTCGTCTGAATGCCTTTTCTCACAATTCCACAAACTGTCACAACTGCACTACATTTCAACAACTAAAATTTAACAAAGATATTTACCGGAAAATAACGAAGAACTCGTAAAATATAGGGCAGAATCTTCATAATACATTGTAATGTTAAAACACAACTTAATACGGAATTTGGCGATACAAAGTCAAAGGCAGTTGCCTTCAGAGAAATTGAACAAGGCTGCAAACAGGGTAATAAATCCTAGACAGTTTTCTAAACCGTTGAAACTTTTTGACACCTGGCAGTGTCGAGACCTGTTATTTTCCCCAAACATCGGTGGTAGATAGGGTGAATGGCTCCTCTCAAATTCTAATGGTAAATACTTTTGGTTGGAGATGATTTTGTACACGCCTTCGAAGGAAAATAAATAATGGAGTGGGGTAAAGTTATTAAAAACATTCACAAATTGGCTTTAGGGCATTAATAATAGGAGATTGGCAATTGGAGAGTAGCAATTATGAACGGACTTTATGATATTTTATATAACTTATAGTTAGCCTACAACCTGTAGAGGGCACATATAAGTACCGAAATATAGCGCTATTAACTAAAAACTATGAATACTAAAATTTCTGTTAATTAGTAATGAAGTGTATCTTCCTATTATTAGTTTCTTATTTTAAATATATATTTCACGTTTTAATATCCTTAGAGGAAACTACTTCTACTTCAATATTTCAAACATGTAGATTATTTAATACCCAAGGGGTTTCTATCCGTCTCAAGAATATAAACTACATGTTCGAACGCGAGATAAGATAGAATTGAAGTGTGTCAGGATCATAGGTAGTTGTTTATTCCTATAGGATTTCCGTAAGGAAGACATTATAACCGATGTACTGAGGTGAAATCCAGGTTCCACGTGAGAACTATTATTGGAAAAAAAATAGTAGCTAGTTAAAGGTATGTAAGATATATAGATGTCATTTTGGTTTTTAATTAAATAAATTATTTAATTTGAAAAACGAAAGTTTGAATGTTAATAGTTTAATATAGAATTTTGTATAGTTTGAACAAAATTAATTAATAAATAAATATTTATTAATACAATTTGGAATATTATTGAGACCGTAAAGAATCCCATGAGGATCCAACACATTAATATCAAAATTTTTAAATCAGACATTAAATTATAATACTTTAATAATTTATATATTTTTAAAACTATTTCACGGTTGTGCCAATGTTTTGCAGGTCTTTTCAGTTCTTCCATACAAAACCTCACGCAATTTTTGTACGCATGCGAGTTCTCGATCTATACTAATTTTCCCAACGCGACGATCAGATATTAGTCTACCGCGGTGTTGTAGCAGTTTATGACGTCACACGACCACTACAAATATTCCACTGGAATTTTCCATATTTTACATACATTAACGAAATAAATTATTTGGGTATGGGTTACGTTGCAAATACTTTACAGTTTGTTTAGTAGGCTCACACATAGTCGTAACATAAATGTTCGCTTATGTTGACCTCGTAAGGACCACGAAACAGCACAGGATATTTTGAATATAAATGACACGTTTAAGGGAGAAAGGAAGAAAATTAAACCAAGTTTATTATTAAGATGAACTCACTGTGACTTTACTCTTAAAATCGATGGTGCCTGAGCTTAGTTTCTTAGAAAGGATATTAATATGATTCTAAAATTTACTTTATTGCCCAGAAATAAAATCTATGTATTTTTTTCACCTTCAGCTACTCGTATTTTAAAATGTATGGAACTTTTTAATTAGTTTCGACCGACACGAATTTTTCCTCAATGTTGAGTGCTACACTATTAACTGTAAAGCGACGATCGCTGTCATTAACGAAGGAAATTAAGTACAATAAACTTCCCACAATCTGATATGACGGGAACATTCTAAAATTTAATCGATACAGACAACGCGGTAGATAAACATCACACGCAGCGTAAACACGATTCTTTCTCTGCCACAAAAATACAAACACGCGAATACAAATTAAGATGAGGTAAAAAGTGAGGGTCACATTCCACGAAAGCATTCGTTTAAGCTGTGACTTATAGAATTTAGGCTTTAAACTGAATTTGTAATTATAAAGACGGGTCATCTAAAATGTAGAAATGAATCCAATATATCAATTATTGCAAGTTTATGATATACCTAACTTCTGTATTCGATTGTCAAATTTCCATCTTTCAATGAAATAAACAATTTTGCAATGTGATGACTACGCGTTAATATTATTAATGCTATTTTCTAAAAAAATTTAAGAATTAATAAATGTTATAATGACAAAAATCATCTATATTCCTTTTATTTTATTACAACTTGGTTGATATCATTCAATTCTTCCCTACTTTTATAAACTTAGGGATAACGGAGTGTATCGAATTCACTTCTACTTTTTTTTGAAACGACAAATTAAGTTTAGAGCCTAAATCTTACGTGGTTACCTCACTGTCTAACTATTGTAAATAGGCAACCATTGTTTATAATCTGAAGAAACATCTGTTTTATATAAATGAAATAAATAGAATAGATTAAAATTAAAAATACCTTAGGATGTGTCAATAGAGAACACTTTTATTGATCGAAATAGCATAGGCATTCGTGATGTTGATATTTTAGAAAATTTGACAAATAATTTAAGCATTGATTTAACTGTATGACAACCATTTGTGGTTTTATTTTCACGTATTTGAATTGTAATAACTCTTTACATGAGATTTGACTAACGCCTTTTAGATATACTTATTGCAGCGCATTAGATAAATCCCGTTGGCAATATTTCTAGTATATAGGGGTTTTCAATAAGGGCGGGTCGATGTTGAAATGGAATAATGTTGTTTTATGTAATTAATTTAGTAAAACTATACCAGCTTCAAAATTTATTTTAGTTGAATCCTATATACAAGCTCTCAACCTCTGTTGTGTCATAATCACATAATTAAAAAACCTCTCCAATTATATTACATTAAAAATTATTTTCGTTTAATTCTTCAAGTGATATAAAATTACTAAGACTGATTATAAATTTTATGATTATGTAATTGTATTCCCTTGCACTTCAAATTATTCTCAAAATTTTATTTTATTTATTTTGTTAAATTTTTTTACAGAAGATTTCAACCGGACTTTGCTATCTTAATCTATATATGGGAAGATTTCTTTAAAAAATCTCAATGGCAAATTCTCAGACTTTAAGTCAAGCAACTTATATATTGAAATATAAAAAACTATAAATTAAGCCTAATTGACCTCTGATAACAGGTTTCATACTTTTAGTTTAGTCTCTCAAATATTTTCCTAAATATTTATTATGCGCCTTTGATTGTATTTAAATTTACAAAAGAATACGGGATCTTTCATTTAAAATGTTACTTAAAAGTATTATTTCGTTATATAGGGTTTTTCAATTATGGCGGCTCGATGTTGAAATGTTTAAATGTAAAAATATAAGCTGTGTGTGACGTGTCATATTGTGACCAATATTTTCCATTTCTTAACTTAACGTATCCAGTAAATTTCCGTTAGACAGATAGCAGGATGTGACTGTCTGGAAATAACGCCATAATAAACAACAAAGGCGCCTTGTTTCAGGATGACATTTGCTGAATTAAGGTCGCGTTCTGTTACAAAGATTCACTTGCATAAAATCTGATTTAAATAATAAAGTTAATTCTCCCGCTTTATTACATTGAGAGAACGGAGGAGGTACTGCCCCCCTCCCCCCGAAACTTTTCAAAGCTCTAAAGAAGTCAGTCTATGTTCGGACTTCTTTCTAGTAACATGGCTAGGCTCCTGGACTCTATTCAGCTCAGTAGTTTCTAATTTATAAACCTGTAATCTTCAAAACCAGTCTAGCGTCTTTTATTCCGTTCAGATATAAAAGAACCTCACGTACCGAATCTTTCCTATTATCTATCCTGAATTCTCCTTACTTCGATCGCTGAAGACGAGAGGATGATGGATATTCGCTTTCAGTCTTATCAATTCCTGTCCTTAGCCAATAACTCAAATTTCAACATCCATATTATTTTGGTTTTCCCGTCTTAGCTAGGAACAAAATTTCAGAGGCATTATAAAACTCTTTTTTTATTCGAAAGGCGCATGTATGCCTTTTCAAATAAAAAAGAATTTCGTTAATAACTCACACACAGCTTGTTTTATTCCATTTCAGCAACGACCCGCCGTTATTGAAAACCCTATACAAAATATATTTACAAAAGCTTTATATAATAAGGAAATATATAAATAGAGGAAAAACATAAATTTATTTAACAAATTTATATATTTTCAGGTATGAACATATAGTTCAAAAGTTTCTGAATTGATTTGATGAGGAGGAAATGAATTGTTTCTTTTGATAAATAGTGGACTGTTTTCTTTGGTTTATATATTTATCCTTAGACAGTATTCTTTTTCAAATATTATTTTTCCACTTCATCCACTCAGTTTTATGAATACCTAACCTATTATTTTCTTTGAATTTGTTTTATACTCTATGGGAGGCTTGTATCCTGTAGATTGAAGTAGACTATTCCAATCCCGAATTGTTCTATTTAGAAATGAAATTTCTATACGGGTCCCATGCTGTCCCACGCTCTTCGCCGCACTAAAGTTGTGTACGTAACGGCCGTAGCCCTTCAGGAGCTTTTCTTTAAACCCCTGTGTACGAAGTTTAGTGCTCCCCATTCCTTTTTATATGAACAGGATAGTAAGCTGTTGTTGTAACTGTGATGCTGGAAGTTTCACTTCCTACACATTTCTGGAAAAAGGTATTATTTGATAATTAATTCTGCATTATTTACGCAGTTATTTCAAATTGTGACTCTATCATAAATGCTTACAATTTTCTTCAGAAACATCTAATTGAGGAGTTTAAAGCTGCCGAATATAGAAACAATTTTATTAATTCTGCAGTTTATGTTTTCGGAAATTATTTACATATTAGCTATTTACATTCTACATTTTTCATAATTATTTCTATTGGTCGTCTCAGCATCTCCGCCATACAGTTTTTATACTTGAAAAGAATGATAAATTCTCTATAAATAACGGTATTTATTTATGGTATACGTCGCTAGGTCAGTTCAGATTATTTTTCTGTCGGTATATATTTCTTCAGACATTACCCACACGTAGTCGTCTAATGCGTGCATAAGGCAGAGCAGCTCTGAGTTTCACTTTATTCGAAGGCGATATAATTTGGGCTTGATTGCAACAGGAAATTTCCTTCGGTGGCTGAATGAGCCTCTGTGTTTCTGCTGTGCATAGATACAATCAGGCGATGAACAAAGGACTTCCACTTGAAGCATCGACCAGTTTGCTTTCGGTATTACGAAGAGCGTCTGTATTTCGCGAGCGATGTTGCTGCTAATAAAAATCTGCACAGCTGAGAGAAATTTGATCGCGCCGGTAAACTGATTATTTACGAAAATATCCTTAGATTATTAGTTATTAGACTCCTCCGGTTTTTAGTAAAATCCCCACGGCCATAAATTTGCAGGTAAATAATCCCATCTCATATTATGAGGAGTCCAGTATTATATATCTTTAATAAGTTAACAAAGGGAAGTGGCTCATACCTTATCTTCGTTAATTAATTAAAGATGTAGATTTTTTAAAACTGTCGATTTTCCATTGTCCCGTAATTAGGGGAACTCGGGACGGAACGGGATAGCCGAGTAGAACGTGATACCCCATTTTTTTACTGGATAATGCTGGAGTTTAGTGAATAGGGGTGGAATTTTGTAAGTGGCCAAGGAACAAGTCCTGGCAGCCGAATTCACCAAGTTCTGACTGTACCTTCTGAATGAACTCTTGTCTTGGCGTCTTACATCAATGAATTTATAATTTTTCAGCATTTTGACAAAAAGGAAGCAACAAAACTCCTCGCTTTTAACCCTCTAATGGTATATATTCGTAAACTAGATGACTTTAGCAATATAAAAGTTAAGTATATGGTTTAAATATGATATATTAACCTTGGTGTAAAACTTTAAACTGAAACTTGCGTTGGGGGTGGAACGAGATACTACTTTATAAGGCAAAATGTAATATATTCCTCAAGGAAAAAAAAGGAAAATTTTTGAGGTACAGGTAGGTGTATCCAAACAGAGTAGATTAATAAACGAAATGAAGGGAAAAAAGGGGAAAGTGCTAGCAAAAATGTTCATTTGCAAAAGCAACTTATTTGCGAAACGAAAAATTGATATATCAATCAACCGTACGCTACATAACTAAAAGAAAGGAAACATAAAAAATGTTAACACTTTTCTGAAATAAAATTTAATTTTATTGCACTAACTGTAAATACAGGGGTGGATCAGAAAGGGAAATTTGTTAGTTTCTTTTTAAAAATTTCTCAAAAATCTAAATTCGTTTCCTTAAGTTTCCTTAATAATCCATTAAATAAACAATAGAATAAACTAATATTTTATTTTTCATGCAGCCATTATTCTTTTCCATAATTTTACAAAAATTGTTAAGCAATAAGTGTCCCGATATCCCCTACAACATAAGTGCAAAATAAACATTAATTACGGTCGGCTGAGGAAAATCCTGATTCTTGTATTTGAAGATAATGCGGACCGAATATTTAACCCCGTGGCACCCCAGATGTGACGTTGCACACTTTTTTCATATAGTTTTGCTCTTCGTGTTCCATGTTTTAGAAATTACTTGTGCCAGACCAAAACTACGTACAAAAACATTATTGCTTTTATAATTTTTAAAAGAATATCACAAGGAAACTTTGAAATAAATAAATCTATGGTAACAGTATATATTCTGCCAACGTGGACTAATTAGTTGATTAAATCCTTCAACTAAGCGACATCTTCACTCCGCAATAATGAAATCTCGGCCCTTTGACATTTAAAGAGATTTCATTTTACTCCAATTTTCCAGTGAATCTTGACCGCAGCTCGAAACGCTATTCCTCCCTTCAATTTGAAAATACAAAGTAACAAAGCACTTATAATCACGTCACAAACTTCCTAGGCAACCGAAAAAATCAGATACCAAGCATCTGGGTTACCAAAAATATCTTGTTGTATATTAAATGAGCAATAAAGAAATTCATTATAATTTTAAATATAAAATAAAAGTTCAGTTAAATGGATACAGAAATATTATTTATGAAATCAATGGTCGTGATTGCAATAAAAGAATTATCGGGACTGTATGCACTAATAAATAAATATGAATTTTTACTTATATGGAAATAATTTAGGAAATTGTTTATATATTTAAACACCAGTACCAGAACTTAAATAAAATAAATATGTGATATATGAAAATTGTTTGTATATTCTTTAAATATGTTAATATAATATAATTTGATATATCTATAGTATAGAAACGTCATCAATTATTTCTACTGAGACGAAAGTTATGCTTAAATCCACTATTAAAACTCAAGGGTATGAAGTTTGCCCTAGCATAAATATACCATTTTAATTTTAGTTTTAAATTACAAGTACGCAAATTCTTTAAGACGAATATTTTATTTTATTTGCGTTTAAAGAATACAAAATCACGCCACTTGTGGAAAAAAATACGGTTGATTTTCTTAATGATAAATTTTATTTTTAATTCCTAATTAAATTTGTAATTAACAACTTAATCTATTTGAGTGATTGTAATAATATTATATTGTCTATAATTAGTTAAAGCACCCAACACAATAAATTTGATCTTCATTATCGTAGAAACAGTAGAAGGTAATTTTCATAGCGAGACTGAGGAAACTTCTGTAACATTAAGACGAACCTTTGTTTCAGACACATGAAAATGGTAAAAAAGGGTGCAGAAACGTCTTTACGCTGAAAATAAAAATGATATGATTCATATTTTTTATTTATAAAAAAGTCTATCTATGGTTGTTAAATATATGTTATTGTTTTTAATTCTATCATTTTTCAGATCAATTAAATATTATTTTATGATCGTCACCGTTTGTTATATTTTACTCAGTTATTGGAGTTATTAAAAAAATAATTTACTCCTCTTCTTAAATACAGATGTGTGGTGACTCAAACATATTTGTCTTTATCTGATCTTTCTGTTAGCATCCTAGGCACTGAAATGTATCGTTTACATTTAAACGTTAAGTGCAGTTTAAGGCAGAAGTGCCGGAGGAACGCGTATTACAAATTCCTAGCGACGTTGAAGGAGACACTTTATATTTTCCAATCCGATTTTCATCCATACGAGGATTCCTGTTAGTGCTAAGAAAACACGCAACTTCTCGACCTACTCAATAATTCACGCGGCTGAGCTATAATTCCAGTGTTTGTCGATCTCTCCAGATTTTATGCCGCAATCAATTTTTCTTTTATCTCGATTCCTTGGAAGAGCGACCGCATTGTCCTGAGTAATGCTTCAAAAAATCGTTCCTCAGTCAATTATAAATTAAAACAGTATTGTTTGCGTTCGCAAATCATTTCTCGTGTTTACACTGGTTATCCCGCATTGTGTATAAACGAGTATAAAATAGCTACAAATATACAAACAGCGAGAACAAAAAAGATGAAAAAATTTGTGTAAAAGAGACAAAATAATTGCACCAAAATATTGCAATTTGAATTGTTTTTGTATGACCTTCAACTTTCGTCATTATGAACCCAGAAGAACTTTGCATTTAGTTGTTTCCAGTTAGGAAATTAAAAAACAATTTTGCCAATTAGTGGAGTTTTAATCTATTTTCTGAGTGAAATCATGTTGGACAACTATACAACCTGCACGTCTTGACTCGTTTATACATCCAGATATTTGAATTTCTCATATAATTTCAAAAGTTCGCAGGAGATATTCCTACGTCTTCCCCTCTTCCCGGTAGTAGCCACTTTAAAGTGTTTGCTTTCCTTTGCCGTTTCCTAGAAAAACACGGGAGAAAAATCCTAAGAAGGGCAGCAAATATTAACTTTACGTATCTGAGTACCTTCGTCCTCGTTCCCATACAGCGCTAGTAACTTAAGCAACAAAAAATTTGCTCTTTAATAATATTGGAAGAATATTGACATACGCACGACACGTCTTTTCAATTCGGAAAAGTATTTTCCTATTATTTGTTATGTGCATAAATATATAGAAAACGATCACGTATAGACCGTTTTAATTCACATGCAATTCCATTCCAGATTTTAAATAATACATATTTTATGTCTAATAAATCCTTTTTGTGTTAGAATTAGTTATTAGGTAATTGATATTATTAACCTATATTGTCCCAAAATGCAGGTTTTCATTTAAAAAATATATTAGCTCACACCAATCCACAAACGCTTAAATTATATTTCCCCGCGTTTAGTGCTTACGTATTTTACATTTATGATTTTATAACGATACATTTCCAGGCAATGGGTTATTAGTACAGTTTAGTTGTTCAACAAAAAGAATTTGTTTCGATGTATTGGATAACTTCAGATAAGTGGTTGATTCAGATCTACTTCTAGAAAATTGTTCATTAAAGAAAGGAAAATAATTTAAAAATTCTTATCGATGTTTTCACGTGAGAACGGACATATCTGGTTTCTCTGTGTTTAAACTTAATAAATTAAGCCTTTGTGTGTCTCAGGACGGAATCCTGCATCCTATTAATAATAATAAAAATATTATGTGAAGAATATAGTGTGACGTTACATCTGCGTCACACGTCTTTCTAGCCCTCATCATCCGCCGTTTTAATCCTTCCTACGAAACTCGGATCTACTAGTCTGTCGCCAAGATATACGGTTAGCGCTCTGGCGGCTGGAAAACGAGGTACCCCGTGACCCTTCCTTCTGGATTTGGACTTCGGTCTGGGTGGTCTGGGTTCAGGGCTGCTCTCAGAAGGGAACAGCGGTGTGAGTCTGGAATTGTGTATCAGCTTTACACTAGTTTCTTTGAACGTTTAAAAGATTGTCTTATTTCTGTTATTCACGTGAATGAACCCTTGATAATTTTTGTATTATGATTTTGGTTTTCGCTTATCCCCGACTGCCATGTGACAACTCGAGAAGTCTGAACTAAATTACGACGACGAAAAGGAGAGTTTCGTTACAATATTTTTTAAACTATTCTTACTATTCTTTAAGTATGACTTATAAAGAAGATCTCAGAGGATATATTACGAAAATTGAGGCTTTAAATTATTAAAAATTACTCCTGTCGTGCATCTCATAAATATAAATTGTGTCTTTTGACTTCGTTGGCCTGCTCTGATGTAATGACGGTTGGCTTCTAGATGAGATGACGATTCTAGGCGTCTGCAGTATGAGTCGGCCTAGAGCTGTAGAAGTTCTCGCTGTAGTCTCCAACTACTCCACTAACTGGTCATGACTGTTTCTTTGCGGCTCTCTGGTACAAGTTCCACTTTTCTGGTCCACCTAATACCTCGTTTTAGGATGGGGGTGCAAAATTCTCCTCTGCCGATCGGAGATAATTTTGTTACCATCTTTGAGACAAAGGCAATGCCTTCTTGCTTGCTTGTAAGTCACGTAACATTTGGAGCCCATACCCAGCTATGGACCAATTTCTGTACATCACCAACAGCCTGCATTCGGGGACTGATGCTGACTTCTCGTAGGGAATTTATATATTGCTTCAATAACTTTTGTTTACATCAAAATTAAATTAATTAGCCACGTTTTAATTATCGTCTTAAAAGGTGTATTCAAAACGATATTCCAGAATCTACGGAAAAATGCATTATTCCCAGAGAATTATATTAATGTCCTAAGGGCACTTCTCTTATCAAGAATCTTGTCAAGTATATTGTAGAATAAATATAAAAATGGAAGGAATAGACGATTAAACCAATTAAATGAAGAGATTTTGAGTAGCTATTTTTGATTGAATTTTCTTTTAGAGAAATAATCCCTTTATGGTATTAAGTACCGATTCTCAGGAACGAGGTCCTACAGAAGAACAAGGAAATTATTGACGCTGAAATGTTATTATAATTTAATCTCACACCAGAATTTTTATGATAAAGTGCGAGAACGTAGAGGGCAGTGGTAAGATCCGATTCCCAAAAGACGGGACTGTTTCTTACGATGATTAACCTCAACTCCGTTGCACCGGTATGGAGGTATTTTGGCCACAGTTGATACCGATTACTTTTCAGAAAAACGTGCTTCAGCGACGGGCGATTCCTCAGTTGTGACAGAAACAAACATCTACGTGGAATTAAAGACCCTCTGCATTCCTTCACAGACCCACCTCTTTCCACAGAGACTAATGACCTTGTTTATTATTGATTGGTTGAGGTAGTCAAGCACGATCCCAAGGGAAGCGTGCGGTTTTGTCAAAGAGATTGTAATTTTGATACATGCGGGCTGTCTTCTCCATTATTTCATGGCTAAAATACGCTGCACTCTGTATAATGACGTTCCACAGGGCTCAGGGGGCGGACCATTATCATTCTATAAATATTAATGATCTGCCATTGAACAATAATTCTAATATTAGGCATAGACCAACGATAATAGCGTATAGAAAATGTTTCTAAATATTCAGCGAGAGGTATAATTGCAAAGTGACTTATACATACGGAATATTTATGATGAATTAAATAAAATGAATATATATAATGAAGTTTTTAATTAAAATATGTTAATAAATAGTAAAAAGAAAACAGGGTGTCTTAGTAAGGGATTTCATTCTGGGCCTGAATAAAGTATACCATCAACTTTCATTGTGAACTTATTTATATATATATATATTAATTTAGTTATAGAGGCCGCATGACTGCCTGGTCATTAGCCACCACACTGACAATTATTTACATGTTATTATACAATTATTTATTTAATTATTATTTACAATTATGGATTTACAAAATAAGATACTGGTAATGTCCATTTACTGTTCGTTAACCACTAATTCCTTTATTTATCTTCATTCCATTTGATTTTAAATTTAAAAACACAAAATACATTTAAATTGAATCAAAAATGTAACTGTCCTTACAAAACTTTATAATGTCTTGTTCCCTTTGTAAAATCATCATAATGAAGTGAAACGCGTTCCAGGCTTTTATGATCGTAAAACTCATCATCTCCTCGCACCCAACATTATTATTGAAATATATTGACAAATAAATGTAGCACAACGCCCATTTAACCCCACCGTTTCTTGTCTTATGAATCTTTCCACATCCCTGATACTTTGTTTCTCATGGGGCTCTATGAGAAATTATTGTATTCTATTCTGTTTAGCAACTTAGATGAAATTTCTTTCCTTAACATAGAATTCCATTGTATTCTTTCATAGCGAAAATCTTGTAATAAAAGATTAACTCCTTCAAGCCCATTGGATGAATAAGACGTTCGAGAAAAGTCTGACTGCCAAGTATAGTATCATTTATAAATGTTGGAGAAAATAATCGTCCAATTACTGAGTATTGAGAATTTTCCAAAAGAACCAAAATCCGTTGCATACTTTTCACCTTTTACGATTTTTTGTTTAAAAAGTTCTCTGCCAATAGAACGTTTTATTTCTTCGCGTTTTATTTATTTTATTTAATGATTAACTAATATGGCAACAATAAAAACATTCGGAATCTGCTCCACATCATGGAAATTTTCGCCATCTTCAAATCGTCAAGCACCTCAGTAAGTTTAATCTCCTTGGCGTTAAATCTTGGGACTTTCGACGTGGAAGTGACGGGGCAGTTTAAACGTTTCTCAGGTTTAACTTCCCGTAATGGCTGCACTTGGACACACTCGATTTAGTCTGGCTTCAGGGATGAGCCACAGTAGAATCCCCGCATCGGGATCCCTCAACAAGAACTCGTGGCTTACATTACGGACAGAACAACTTGAAATCTTCCATGGAAGTCGTTCTATTTTACAAAAACAAATATGGCGTGTCTTCTTTATTACGCAACACAAAGGCCAGCCTGAAAAATAGCGTAGGACGGTAACAGCACAATCTGCTCAAAATAATGTAATTTAGTGCGTACTTTCCCGAGGGTTATAAAATCTCGATAAAAGGAATGTGTGTTATCAAAAGGATCATTTTGCCGTATGTTAAAAAATAATAACAGAAATAGTAATTTTTTCGACTTTTGTGACATTCTTATTTTCCTGAATCTGAATTTTTTAAAATAATCTAACGTTATCTATATTATCTTTGAGACGCATGAATCTGAAATATTTTATAAAATAAATGATAAAAAGTTAATTTTATTACAGTTTTAAATTATAAGTATTATGAGCTCAAGAATAAAAACCCCACATGGCCAATTAATCATTTCTATCGTAAAGTGATTTATTTACCACGTTACATAACAGAAACTCCAAGTTAATCAACATTCAAAAAAACAATTCTCGTGTCACGAATAAGAAAAATCGAGAGTTAATTAATTTGAAAATTGATAGAATTGAAACGTTAATTTGGGAAAACTCATTTCACACATTTAATTACTTTCAAGGTCCTGTTTCATAACCTAGTTTAATATCACGTTTTTAAAAACATTTAACACTCATTTAAAATTATCGTATTATTTTTTTGCTACAGTAGTTTATGGATACCGTAATTTTAAATGTGACTTTTAATAAGTTACTAAAATAAAACTCAGCTGATATGAGTATTCATATGTAATATTACGAAGACTGGTATTTTATTAATTGGAAATTTTATTTTTAATAAGCCCACTATATCAGCTCAACGAATAGAATTTTTTACTTTATCAAAACATTTGTAGCTTTGTGTCTTAATCTATCTTCAGCGTCTAGTCAAATTAAAAAATATGTATAATATTTAAGCGACTGAATAAATTATTAGAAGAAATCTACAATTTTATTAATTGAGGTTGTTTTATTCCGTTTCAACATCGAAACACCCTTATTGAAAAACCCTATGTATGGTATTTTAATAATTTTAATTATGTACATCAAATAAAATTAATTTCCGGCTTGTGTGATCTAGTGGCTGGCGTCACTGCCTCATACCACAGAGGTCCTGGGTTCTCTTCCCGGCAAGGGCTTGGGAGTTTGTGTTCACTAATCGAGTAACCCTTGCAATGAAATTAAGATCCGCTAAAATGGTAAGGTAGTCGCTAATTACCTTGGCTGTTGATGCGACTTAAAATAAAATATAAATAAATGTTTTTCACTATAATTAAGTCTGGTGCAGACATTTTGTGATGTTAAATAAATATTTTATGATCATAGCGGAATTTTAAAAATTTTTAGCAAACAAATGTATTTTAATCGGTCGTGATATTTATCTTATTATTAAAAATAGATATTATTAAAAATAAAATGGAATAATTTGCCTGTTCTCAGATGTTCAACTTCAATTACAACAACAAAAAGGAAAATTATTGAATCTTTGGTAATTAGTATATATTATTACAAACAATGCCTAATATTATATTTTTTAAATACATACGACGATAAAAATTTGTTTCGCGTCTAAGATTGACATACAGCGGAGATTACACATGTTTTTTGTGTTCAGCTTTCAGCCTAAAGCATCTACTTCATTTCGCCCATTATTTTTTTCTCAACGGTTGAGCTAAAAAATTAAATTTAAATTGTTGTGCTAAACGGAGTGCCTTTTACGTTCCTTCAAAATTCATTTTCTCTGCTCCCGTTTTATCGTTTTATTAAAGCCACCTTATGATGATTGCGGACGAATGTTCTACCTCTTTCTAAAACTCTCACCTGTGCTAGTTGCCATTGCAAGTTTTAACGTGACTGGTTCCAGGTTCCATTATAACCTCTCTGCCTCGCACTACACAAGTCCCGTTAGTAGTTCCGACGTGTCAGACGCAGGACTTATCAAGACGACATTACTGACATTTATTTGGTTGTGGTTCTGAAAGCGGCACATCTCTTTGTCCACCATAAAAAGTGTGCCGTTCCTTTTGAAAACTAATTTAAATGCGGTGCAAGAGCGCACAGCCTCTCACGCAGCAAAGCATGCCTCTTGCGTCGTCTGGTAGATACGCCGTTATTTTTAGAACATTGATTTTTATTTCACTTTGTGTTACACAACGTCTCACTTCATATGTTTTCTATGGCGTCACCCAGGGAGCAAATGAAAAAGGGGGGACGGAGATGATGAAGCCTCATCTCGGTAGCAGATCGCAATTAGCGGGCACGACGCTGCCGTCCCGCGGATAGGACGTCGTTTCGTGTTATTGCATCATAAACAGTCACGCAGCGTAATTTTTTAATATTGGACACTTTATGACGTTGCCAAAAAAAACGCTATTACTTTTGGTATCACTTCGAATGTTCTGCTGTTAAATTAAAATTCGAAGATAGAATTTTATTCGCACTAACAACTATTTGTGGAAAAATATGGAAATATGAATTAATAAGCCACGTTAGATTTAATTTAATAAAACAAAAAAATAGCTCAAGGTTCCGTTCCTTTTCTATGAACCCCCTAAACCTACCAAATTTAAAATATATGAATTCTGCATATATATAACTATTATGTGAATTTAAAACAAAAAATAGCTATAATTTATTTTAAATAATATGAATGAATATTTACATTTTATAGATAAATTTCTAAAAGTGTTTCCTTTTCACGTGCAATGCAGCAGAAATCAATATAATGTTTTTAATGTTGTTGATAGATAAGATATCACAACAAAAATTATTGTTTGTGTTTGGTAAATAAAATGATAGAAAATATATAGTGAAATTTATTTAAATAATTTGTATCATTTTTACATTTATAGTTAATAATCAATAACATTTGCTTTCTAATAATGCTGTCCGTTTATACTATAGGACGACTGAAATAATTGTGGGATGTGAAGTAATACCAAAGTAAGGTGCATGAAAAATTAAATAATAGGGAAAATGAGGATATTAGTTTCAGTAGCCTCAGATTTTTAAAATAAATACATCCTCCGCTGTTGTAAATAAAAACTGTTACTGTTGGTATTATGGATAATTCATTTATAATTATCTAGTATATTATTCTGCAAACAACCTTTAAAAAATCACCAATATTACATACTACAATTAAAAAAATTATAAATTAAACACAAATAATACAATAAGTCAGAAATAGAAGAATTTAATTTGAATCAAAACGTTTCGTCCCCAACTTTCCGGACCCCTTTGGATCATTTTACAAAAAATATACAATTACATATGCATAGGTGAATATAAATATATAAACTTGGTGTGTTGTAGTTACATTTAAAATTTTGAGTTGTTGCCGCAACGTCCAGGGGTGTAATGAAGGAAAACAATGCCGAAGAAACAGATCAAAAAACTTACATTGTTATAACCGAGTTAAATTTCGAAGATTCATAAAATCAGAAGTAAATCACAATAATAATGAGTCATATATTTCATTTAAATTTTGCGTATCTGTTTTTACTTTTAAAATATTGGGGTATTGTATTTTACTTATGTAGTTATATAGTTGGGGCCTGCACTATCCTTATTACCGACAAATGCAGGATGTAAAGGGAAATTAAATTTTGAATTAACAAAGGCTGAGCTCAAGGTATTCTTGTATATGAGATTTATCAGGGTTAATTACTATCGGGCAACAACGGGATCTGGCTTATTATGACGAACCGGATTTATTCTTCTTGCGGCTTCTTGGACTCTTGTAGAGGTAAAAAGCGATTTCTTCCAGGAATTCCTCGTGGATGTAGGTAGGCAATAAGCTAAAGCGACCTTTCCTCCCACGAGGTTTTATTCAGCAAGCGGAAAACAGGAGATTTCGCACCTTCGGGCGACAAGGAATACCAGTCTTCCATCTCGGCTTGGTTGTTCGTGTCTCATCAGAGTTTTGGCTGGAATATCGTAATTTCATTATGCACCCATTGTGTTTGCTTTCTAGTAATTATTAAAAAAATCTTCTTTTATCTTCTTAAATTACTCTTCCTTACAACTTTCGACTAACACTTATGCTTCTCTCCTACCCTTATCTTCTATCTGTCCCAACTCTCCTACTTCCCCTTTCTTTCAACGTCATACGCACACTGCCTATTTCACCGCCTTGTCACCTCCCAGCCAATCTTTCCTTTCTCCTTCTCTATGGAAAAACGTCACCGCACGAGAAGTGTCCTCACTAATCATCATTAATTTTTCACCAAGCGCCAGATCCGCACGTATGAAGGAACGGGTAAGTCCAAGGGAACGTCCATGGGTCAACATCCCCTGATGGACAAACATCCTGAATCCCCTGCATCTAGCTAGCACCTGTCTTAGCCGACAGTCTTGCGCCTTTCTAATCCTTGATTTTCCGCATCTTCTCTGCCTGTCTCCGAATATTCTTATTTAATTTTCTTAATTTAAGTAGTTCTAAAATGCGAATTAAATTCGGGACGGTCCTACTGAGCTACAATATACATTTATGTAACTAAATATTGTGCTGCTTCCGACATTTTCCGGATTACATCGAAAAATTGGTATTTTGTTTCCCAGAAATCTAGTCATCAAACTGAATGGAGTTGGACCGACTACCATATTGTGAACGAATATTGACGTCCTAAACAGGTCCTGAAACCCCTTTGGGCTACAGAAGCAATCATCCCGACGCAACCATTCATGTACAGTTTCTGTAATTATTATGATGGCAGTTCATCAACACACAGCATCATGGATTAGTATAGTTTCTGCAATTTTCGAAGCTTGGCCTGCAATTTCGTCGCAATATACAGTTTCAAGTGGAAACATGAAATAAATCTTTGGATTCGTTCTATGTGGCAACGATTGCTATTTTTATTCACGTTGAACCAAACTGGTAACACATTTACCATGACTTCCGTGAACACCAGGGACGTTGTGAAGAACGATGGGAGAGGAAGCAGCGAGCGTAGTTCACAAAGGCTCGAGCGACAAGTCTTCAGAGCTGAAAGCGGAACTGCAACTTGTTTACATTACTCAAAGAGCAAGCGAAAAAAAGCGGACCACTCGAGTTATTAGGCCGGCAACCGCTCAGGGCTACCGTACAGAAAGAGCCGACGTGCCTTCAAACCATACCCATTCATGCCACCAAAATGTGTTATATAATTAATCAGGACTCACGGTTTTGCTTTGTTCTTAATTCATAATATGTGAGCCGTAATTATAACCTACGATAAAGAATATATATACATATATGTATGGGGAGGATAGTAATTCAAATCACAGTGGTTTTTGCTCTTCCGTAGTTTCCGCAAGTTTTTCAGCAAAATGTTTGAATGAAAGCGTTATATTTCCAAGACCACAAAAAGTTCGCAATAAAATCAAGGGAAAGCAAATGGGGTTTCCAACATACTGGCCCTTTGCTGAATGATAATGTATGTAAAATTAAATAATTAAAAAGTTCATAAGGTATTTCACTCAAGACAGAGCTAAGGGGAGAAAAATAATACGTTTTTCCCTGGCGTGCCGTTGTGGTAATCACTATTCTCAGTGTGAACCTGTGTGCTTTATCCGAGATCACCGCCAGCCTTCCTCATGCATCCAGGTCACGCACGGAAGAACCTGGCGAAACTAGGATCAATCTCCGGGTGACACTTTTTGGGGAGAGAATGTTTTTATAGTCCGATGAGGGAAACTGGCATCAGTTCCTTCCTCCATAGCGCAAATAATTTTGATCCCGTTAATATCTGAAGTAAGGTGAACACTGCACTGAATGATCATTCAGGTGCTCAGATTTGCGTTTGCTGAATTATTTTCTTCGTTTGGGCACAAAATTTTCATTTTCATAAATTTCTTAAACAACATTTTGGTATAAAATATACAAATACCCAGAATTTAACAGCAGATCTTCAATAAAATATCTACTAAAACAAAATATTTAGAAATAGTACTAAAACTTTAATAAAAATTCTCTTATAACGGAAATATAAAAAGATTAAATGTAGTCAAGTTCATCAGATTTCATAAAAAAGACTAATACTACCACGGAAGTTATTTAAATCTATAATAATGAGGTATCTAATCCTAGATTAAACTATAACTATAACAGAAAAAACAAAATAATAATAATAAACAATAATTATTCCACCATACATTAAAATAAATCCTTTCTCCAAAAATATAAATCTTTCAGTAAACAAAATATTCTCGTAAAAGATGTATAATCCCTTATTAAAAAGGTTGCTGAATCCAAAATTAATTGATATTCAGTTTTAAAAACTACATACACATGAATAAAAATAAATTTGTACGTAAACCGTCTTTATAAATTAAACTAAAGCAAGAATAAAACTTTGAATCAAACATTTTTTAAACAATCCAAATAAAATTTCCATAAATAATAACACTTATAATAAAATTAGGAACAATACCAACATATATATCTCCAAAATAATAAAATAAAATATAAAACAACCAGCAGAAGACATAGAAAATAAAATAAAAACTACCCCCTCCCCCAATACCAAAATAAGTCCAAACATTAGCCCCTAAAACACTAAAATAATTAATAATTTTATTAAAGAAGAAATTTAAAATAATTAAATAATTATTAAAACAATATGGTAAATAATAATAATAAATGTCAGGATTTGAATTACTCTTTTTATTAGGTTCAAAAAAGAGTTATTCCAATTAATTTACATATTAAAGTTTTAAAATTTTAATTTAATAATGTCTTAGCTTTATTTGTTTAATTTAAATATTCGAACCAAAAATAATATTATTATATATTTTATATATTATTATAATGATATAATCTACTGGTTTATTTATATTTGCGTATGTAAGTATTTTATTATAAACTAAAATCCTAATCCATCTTATAAAAAGATAATTATCTAAAATGATAATTTTACTATATAAATAAATAACTATATAATTATTATAATAATTTATACATTATATAATTAAATATATTTAAATAAGTACTTATTCTAAAATAACCTACAAGTCACACAATAATTCTATATGGCATATAGATTAATTATATTATGATTACCCATGACAAATAATTATAGCATATTATTATTTTTATTTCTGTGCCATACAAGAGTAATTCCACATCATCGGAATGCTAATACCAATATTACAATAGTGTTGAAGAAAAGGATCATTCCTTTGAGTATGAGGTAAATTAAAATTTGAAGTATTGGTATAAAACCAATGTTTCTCTTCGCTTTCAGGGATAGAGGAAGAAGTCCGAGAACTCCAACTAATATCGCCTTAAACAAAGGGAGTCAGCTGTCTGCGCTTTGTCGTCTGTTTCTGGAGAACTGCAGAGTATTTTACTTTCTATCCTTAGAAACGTTTCTATCAAGCTTTATTGCACCCTCAAAAGTCCTTGTTTTCGTTCTGTACAAACCGATTTTAATCTTTACTTGAGGAAATATTCGTTGACTGTCTTTGTTATCTTTTGGAATGGGTCATTTTCTTTAGTTTTACAGGTTTATTTTTATACACAAATGAATTCGTTTTGTGAGGTCGTCTTTCAAACATTTTCCTATAGACGAGAAACCATCACGATCCTTCTTATGCAACTAGTTGTCTGCTGATGGTATTGGACCTGTCGGCCAGCTGCCTCAACTGGTCGAGGAGCGGAGGGAGGAATGCTGCGACCCTACAGCAAACTCCTCTCTCGCATTCGGGATGGCGTGAGACAAGCATCCAGTAGCGTGACTTACCTGACGCAGGTTTTCTATGGTTTGCCCTACATCTGTATCAGGGGAGGACACTTAGTCAACCCTTACTGCCTTCCTCTCCCTTCCTCGTCCCTCCTGTTCAATCCCCTTCCTATTCAATTAAAGGGGTGTTACCAGTTTCTGGATAACCCTCACATTGGAGTCATTTAGGAAACTCTGTAATTCTAATTGCTTGCACGAACTGTTAAATTCGGTTTCTGTCTCTTGCTTCAGCACGTTAATGACACAAAGCCTGAGCTTATCACTCAGACTCAGGTCCATTGTTCCTAATTGTAACACACCTTTTCCTCTGCAGCATAAGACGTATTTCCCCTCCTATTTGTAGCTTCTTTCTTTCTCTTTGGCTCAACAGTCCACCGGACCTGCCAGATTATCATCTTCCATCACACATTCGATATTTTTTGGAGTTTCACGTGGTCAGCGGAGTTATTGCTTTCAGTCTAAATCACTTTTTTCCTGACAATGACATGCACAAACTCCCTTGACAATGCCCTGAATCAAGCTCACGACCTCTGCAATTAGAGGAATTACAAAATTCAAGATCTACTATTTTCCCTAATGGAGCACCGTAACAATATCAAAATTATTTCTGCGTATCGTGATTTTGTAACACGTAAGGAAACTGAAACTTGTTGGGACAAATTTCACATTTCTATCTGTAGGGTGAGACTCAGGTTTATTGCGATTTACGATGCCGTTGTATGTGCAAGGAATGAGAGACTATAACTCCTTCCCAGCGGAACAGTCCAAAATGAAAGAAGAAAATCACAAAGAATGTTATTTTTTTACACAAAGAGCAACTTTTCCTTTTCTCCTTCTCATGCCAGTGACCGTAAACGTTCATCTGCCTTCTGGGAAAAATTTTACCCGTAAGAAAGCAGGTCGGCACCTCCGAGGACACATTTATTTCTAGTAGACGATTTCTACTAGACAAAGATTGCGATCTTTGTCCCGCGGAAAGGCGCAGTTGTAATTTTCCCCTCATCCAGAAATGAGACTGGTAGTGATTTGGCCAAGTTGGAGGTGCTTTATGGAGCTTTATTTGGGCTCTGTGTTCGCCAAGTGGTGGAACTTCCGGCGACTGGAACTGAGAGGGCCTTAATCCAATTTCCTTAACCTCTACCACTAACACTTTACTTCACCACCCCTTGGTCCTATACAAGGAAATAGACTTCATCAACATATAAACTACGCTTAATTTACCACTAACTATATTTAAGTTTATCGACGTTTCATCTCGTTCCATTCAGACATTGTATTAAATATAACATGTTTATTAATTAAGATTCTAAACTGGTATGATTATATATTTAATCCAGTAAAACTACACCAGCTTCAAAATTTATTTTAGCTGAATCCAACACAAGCTCTCAAACCTCTGTTGTGTCATAAAAAAATATAAATTTTATAATTATGTAACTGGGCTTCAAATTATTCTCAAAATTTTACAACTTCATTAATCAATATTATTTATTCAATAAATGAGTTGAATCAGCCTCTTTGTCAGTTTTTAAAATTTAAATATTAAATACTACGTTACACTATTTAATATTACGCTGAAATATTTAAATTTAAAAAATGACCAAAAAAGGTTGATTTAATTCATTTTATTGTATATTTAATTGTTAGATAAACTATTTAATATTACTTATTAATTTCATTGAGTTATTTTACATGAGCTTTCAGCCAAACTGTGTTCATCAACTATATAAGGAAAGGTTCATTTAAAAAACGTTGGAATACAATGGTTTGTCGACTTTCCAGAAAACTCAAAGACGGGATTTCCGGACAAGCTGGTCAAAACAACTTCAACGTTTAGACCACGTGGGTGTTGGGGAACAATGTATATGAAAAGCGAGCGAAAAAGGATCGTGGGGCTTCTTCTTCTTGGACATATTGAGACTGTTTTTCTTACACATCATGGAGTACCCAGAGACGCAGGGAAAAAGCTTGCCCCGTAGCTCTTTCCGAGGAAGAGTGACAGTAACAAGGTAAACAGACTAGGAGACTGGACCAACATCCAAGCAGACGAAGCGGTTTATTATTTCCCTGATTGCACCTTCCAAGGGAATATTTTCTACAAGAGCACTGAGGTTATGGAAAACAACCCGTTCAATATCACTTTTCATACTTGAAACCAAATGACGTTCATTTAAGCTGATTTAAAACTACGATTTTTATACGCCAAGATAGTGTTTATGCTTTGAATTTAAAACGGCGGCTTGCAATTTCCATAAATAAATAAAAATATATTAATTAATTCATTACATAACTCTGAATTATAATTTTAAAATAAACTGAAAATTATTAATTCATTTTTTACATAATTTAAAAATCATTTGTAATAATATTACCACACACTTTTCGACTGTGTTGGTAATATTAATTTTATATACATGGAGTTTTATTTTCTTTAGTTTTACTTTTCTTAATATCTTGTCTATTGTAGTATTTATATCTATCACGAAATTTCCTTAAAATTGTCTTGACTTGTGGATGTGCCAAGCTCTTGAAGTCAATCAGGTGTTCGGACTCTCCCAGGGCCGTAATGCAGCAGGAAGCTGAGGACAAGACGGATTAAGGTGCTTGTATAATTAACGGGCGTTACGTAGAGCTGCGGCTCGCCTAAGTGAAGGTCTGCTAACACAACTTCTCTTAACAATTAACACTACCCCCATTTGTTCCTTGTCCTCGTCTACTCCCACATTAGTTTTGAGGCAATTAAATTAGTAAATTAGAAATACAAGAAAAATAAATACTGTAATATTTTAGTCCTCAAGTTAATAGGAAACGTTATTAGTGTTCCTGGAGTTGTGATTTCTGCGCCGACGATGGTTCCTCACTTGGGATGATAACTGACACAAAAACTCTGTCTGACATCGGGAAAATTGTTCTCACTCTTTCTCTGCCATCTGCACATTCTCCATTAAGCTCTATGCTCCTCCATTTCATTATTTAATTATTCTTGTAAAGTCTGAGGTCATCAACCGTAATACTTATGAAAGCATTCCGGGCAATTTTCAACATGCTTGCTTGAATAACGAGTTGCTCTTGGTGACGCATTTCATGTCCAATAATTGTTTAATATCCATTTCTTTGCTACGTACAATTAACTTCTTCGTGGTACTTTCTTGTAATAGAGAAATGTTTTCGTCCTCGAAGCTGTAACTTCTGGAAATTAAAGAAGAGTATAACTGGAGAGGAACAGTTTTTCGTCTCAAAATACGATGCAAATTCGTATAGAATAGATTGGAGGTCAGTTTAACTCTTAAGTGGGTGCTCTTACGGCAGTTAGGTGCAAGATTTAGTTTTCTGTTAGTATCACAGATAGTGTTATAGTTGGTTGTACGTTCAAACATGTATTTGTTGTGAAACCAATTTTCACAATTCAAGCTTATAAAATCCATTACCTCCCTAATTAAAAGCCCTCTCAACCACCCGAACCCCACGGTCCAACAATTCCATGACAATCCTCCCCCATCTCTACGCTTCCGTCGGCTCAAAAGAAACTCCCAATTGACCTCATCCTTCCCCTCGAACATTCAGGCATCAACATCAACGAGCGTTACTTCAAACACTTCCCAAGGATATTCAAGCCTTCTTGACTATGTATAGACATGAAGAAGAGCAGACCAAGGAACTAGCAAAACCTGAAATATGTGGGAAAACGTATGTAAAAAACATAGTGTCACAGACACAGAATGTGTGCAATGTGAAAGTGAGCTGTAGATGGAAGTTGACTAATATATTCTCAATCAGAAACACGAGTGGAGATTATAAGTGCTGTATATAATAATTTTTTCTCTTGTTCCTTTCTTTTCACGTGAATTAGTGCTATTAAGTAATTAAAAGAAATACCTACTATTGTGAAGGCAAGAAATAAATGTAAGATTACTTTTATAGAGCCATGTAATGCTGTGTTATATTTTCTGCATTAAAATGCATTTAGCGATTGTACAATGATTATTTTTCCTAACGTTATAAATGTAAAACTAATTGTGGTGTAAAAGCCGCAAGGCGCTCACTAATGGAAGTTTGAATAGCGCGCCCAACGAACAAATATTTGTTACGGCAACTTGTTCAGTAAAAATTATTCTGAAAATATATTGTTTTAACGATACGCGATATTCTCTGTAAGTGCATTTTTTTTACGTAAATACTCCCCTACATATTCACCCTCCTTCTACTCTGCATCTAATAAGAATTTCTACTTCTCACTTTCGTGCTGCGACATGCCTTTTAATTCTTTCTGTACAATGACTTATTTTTCACTACAACACGGTACAGTGTTGTTGGCGAAAGGAGGATAAAATAAATTTGTATTTAAACACCCGCGACCCTATGCTACTAAATTATAAATTCAAAAACCGTAAACTGATTTCAAGGACAACATATTGTTGCCATTTTTTCCCTAAACATGAGGATTAAGAGTGAATAAATAGTAATCTGTTTGTTTTTACTTGAATGCGTTAAACATGATGTAAGACAAACACATAATTAAATACTGAAATTCAGTTAAATGCTGTTCAATGTATTACGTTCATTTCATTATTTCAGACTTCCTGGAAGTAATAAAAGCAGAAGTTACTGTTCGCAGCTTGACTGCAACTTCTCCAATTAATTTAGCGGTTGTGCGTTTCCCCGTAGGAAAACATATGCTTAACAGAACATCTGAGAGACAGGCAACACAAGTTCGGCATTGCTGTTTGTTTAGAGATACGCAGCCGGGCATATTAATGCTAGTATACTAAGTCAAAAGTTATTGAAATTCATCATGTTCCTATATGTAGCGTGCGTTCATTAATTAAGGATATTGTCGTGTGTCAAACACACTCAGATAGTTTGCTATAACGAATGTTTTGTTAACTGTCCAATTGTGGATTCTCCGAACTATTGTAACAATGTATGATTTAATGCAACTTACTAATTGAGTGCGGAGCGTCGCCTGAGTATATAGAAGGAATTAATTCTACTCACTATTCCCTTGGAAAAATATTTCATCTAACCGTCAACTTGAACGTCTCTTTTTTTTAATTATTTCCACCCTTACGTCCGATGTCGATAGGAGGTTCACGTGAACTTCACTGGTGGGGGATAATGACTGACTGTACCGTAATCGTTTCAATAATTCTGGTAACCTAAATAGGTGCCCTTACGAGGACTGTAGAACAAATAAAATACGTAAGATACTTTAAAACAATCAATAATACAGCCGGTACCTTAGCAGAATCGAATAATCTACCCGGACCGTTAAGAGAATCAAAAATAATCCCCGCTAAGCAAATATACGACCAATCATTAAGATATTTCAAAAATATATCCCGGAGAAAATTCTCCTGGTACGTTAAGGCAGTCAAAAATCCTCCCGGCACTATAACTAAAACAAAAAATCTCTCTGTATCATAAATATTCCCACAATCTTAAGAGGAAAAAAAAAGTATTTTCAGTACTATGAAGAGTTCAAAACTTTTAAAAGAGTCAAGAATACTCCCGGATCTCTAAAGAAGTCACGGACACACTGGATAAGGGAGTAAAAAATATATTCTGTACCGTATATGATTTAAAAATACCCCCCGCTCCACGAGGGAGTGAAAATTTTCTGAGTAAATTGTGAGAGTTAAATAATTAAACTGCCTGCATTTTCCACCCACACTCGTAGGGGATGAACTAAAAATTAATGGACATTTTGCACGGCAGAATTAAGCTCACCCTGAACTCACCATCAATCTCGTTTACTTTAATTTTTTCTTTAATTTTTATGTAACGGCTTTCAACCTCACCCATATAGGCGCTTCCCTCACATTCCACTAGGAAATTAAACTGTAAACCAACACTAATAATCTCATCGACTCCGAAAACAAATATCGGCAGTTTTCAAGTGTTTTAAAAATGCCGCCCCTATGGCTGCTAGTCGTTTCTCACACCCGCCATAGTATTTGTTAGGTTGAATTTGCTTCACGCATTTAAGTTTGTGTGCATATATACACAGGCAAATCCATTGTTATTAAAAGCTGTGACGTCACACCGAACATTTCATGAGCATGAGGGATGTGGGCCGTGTTGAGCCAGCTTCTCTGCGTGGAGCTTACTTCACCAATAGTAGGCGCTCTATCGCTCACAATACTGTCCCATATACTGTCCCACATGCGTGGGGCGCATAGATTGAGACTAGTTAAACCAATGTTAAAAATCCAACAAATTCAGCGGAAAACTTTGTTAAGAATATCAGGTGCCTTCAGTACAACCCCTTCAGAAGCTGTTGTCCCGTTGGATCTAGAAATCAGGAAAAGGAGCGCGCAGTACTGGCACAAAAAAGAGAACCAGTGCAAAAGCCGTAGAAATTTTAGGCAAGGAAGCAAATACCAAAATTAGAAATTAAAGAAGAAATATTAAACATTTGGCAAGAAAGATGGAATTCATCGAATAAAGGGAGAAGGGTGTACGAAATTCTACCTAACATAAGAGAAAGATTACAGCTTAGACACCTCAACCCAACCAAGGGTCTTATACATTTTCTTACTGGTCATGGTCCATACGGACAATATCTGGGAAGAATAACAGACAATCTATGTGCCTGTGGAGAGATAGGAACACCGGAACACGTCATACTGGAATGCCCCAATTATGAGGTAGACAAGACAACAAGAGAAACCTTAAGAAAAGAAAGACTATGGGAAATAATAAGAAACCCACCACTCACCCATCGCGGCTCTAGAAAATTTGACAAACCTGATATCCGCTTTAGAACTGACAAAATTCAGGACTAAAAATATAGAATCTTAAATATTACATCATAAGACTTAAAATATTCATCATCGGACCGGACTTTCAAATCCAGGAACCGGATGAGTATGAGGAACCAAAATATGGACATCATAACATAAAATAGAATATAAATTATAGTAATAGTAAGATTATTCAAGTAATTATCTTAAACAAATTACATAACTCTGCTAATACAAATACAGTCATAAATAATTAGAGTATAAAAATTAGTAAAAAAGTTTGAACCTGGGATAAATAAAGTAAGTACAGAGTTCATATTTTGTAGTTCACATTTCAACATCTGTCTACAAGTCAGAGGGTTTACAGCTTTTTAAACAATATACTTTGGTGAAGCAAGCCTGGCGCCAAAAAGAAAAACGCCAAAAACTAGTTTCTTTCATAGGGATATCATTTTCTAGTTGTGCCATTAGAAATGCTAGAATTTTCTGTAATGGAAGACTTATGTTTCGTTTTGGTGTCTTGACGGTTAAGATTTGAAACGTCGGCTAAAAGTCAGTTGTAGTGTGCTGTCGTCAAATATCGTCTCGTCGCGTTTTATTGGGCTATAATCGCCCGAATAACCTGTTCCTAAATGCTATTTCACTCTCTAAGGTGCATTACTTACGTATAAAGTAAGAGTAAACTTGTTTGTATCAATCGCCTAATTGTTATTTTCAAGAGGTCACCAAAAGCCAAATTATTCATTCCTGCAGGCGCGATTTTCTTTTTCAGTTCTGTAACATTAAATTCCCAGCTATGAATTTTGTAACACGATGATTAAGAATAAAATTCAATATACAGAAAAAAATCCTTGTGTGGGTCCATGGTATCTACAAATGGGCAGATGCCCGGTGGCAGTAAACAATAATTAATAATCTGGTCGTAAGGGCCATATTTAACATATAATTAACTATATAATTATATTCAATATATATATATATAATAAATAAATACATGTGGAATCATATTATTAGAAGATAAATTTAAAAATGGATTGTTATTCCCTGAAAAAAACACCGGAAATATATTTCATTTTCATATATTTTTAGAGATTTTGGAGCACTGATCACTTCACTTCTCTGCACTACACTTACATTAAGTCTAAATTTTCTTTCTGTTAGGGGAAGTTCCCCAAACACGCCTGCAGGCAGATTGTTCCAGTCATTAATTGTCCTATTTAGGATTGAGTATTGAAATTTATTAACAACGTTAATGAGGTAAATATGTACAAAATTTGAGGTTCACCGAAGCAGTCAGACCTAATACAATCTCAGGATTAAATCCGTGGGCGATACCCTTGCTAGACGTCAAGGATTGGAAACCTGACACGGTACCTCATTTGTAGGGTGACGTCGCCTGACCGCAAGCTTTTTCTGTAGGGCGTCTTCTTTAGCGTCGACGTTTGACCTTCTTCATACGCGTCCGGGACCCAGCATCGGTTCCCGTCCGTCTCTTTCAAGTTCTGAGGGCCGAATGATTTCACGCAGCCTCACTGCCATGTGCAAAAGCCTCGAAATCGATCTTTAATGATTGATTTTTCTTTAAAAGACGAAACCCCATTGGCTGAGGCAACCACGTGGTATTTCAAATTTCGTCGTCTACGTGAGCCCCTATTTTCCCACGCCAGCAGTTTGTGAGAATTCCGAAGGTCATGTACGGCACAAAAGCTATTCCGTGGGATTATAGACGGCTGCAGGCGTGACTTCTGACACCGACTCACACTTTCTAATCCTTGCTTTAAATTAAGAAATAATAAAATACCAACTATTCCGCTACAATCACAATTTAGTTTCATTGCCTCGAATGTACTGTTAATGTCTTCAATCACACAATGTGTCGACCACTTGACATGGAATGACCCTAATATATTGAAATCATAAGAGTTTACCAAACTCATTTTATTTAATTGTTCTTGAGTACTGTGTCCCTTTCAGTGATGTCACTTCGTACGAATCGTGAGGCACACAGATTTGCTGTTGTGAGCCATTTTCTCTTCACGACATATCCGCTGGTCCTAATTCTTGATAGTCTGCCTTAATGATCAAGATTATATACAGAAATTTAATGTCCAAATTACGAGTTTTGGATTCGGAGAAAAATGGCGATAATGTATAAAGTTTTACGTTCTGTTTTACGTAGAGAGAAACGTGATATGTGGACGTGTGATGGATAAGTTAAATACGCAAGAAATTAGTAAAGGGTCACGATTTACGTTGAGGGAGGGGAGAAACGTTTATAATCGTAAAAAAACTGGAGTTGTTTTCAATGAACAGAGGGTATCAGATCGAAACTTGACTCTGGCAACCAAAGAATTTATCGTTACAATGGCTTATTGTCCAGTATATATTTTTCTGGGTAGTGTAATGTGTTACCGCCAACTCATCACACATTTACCAACTGCTTTGAATGGAAGAACATAAGTGACAGGAAAAGTTTGGCAGATCTACGTCTGATCTCCGTTCCTGAGAGTTTTGAGTAGCCTTTCCCGTTAGAGGGAGACGGTTGCTAACCAATAATGGAGAAATTAAGAGACACTATCATGCAGTTGTTAGCTTTTATCGATTTATGTATCCTTCCCCTTTCTGTTGGAAGGAACTAATGCCTTTTTTTGTGATACGAACTGTTGCAGCCGGCGTGACTTGCTACACGTGCGTCAACGTTTCTGACAACCTGGTCTGCAACCAGTTCGCTATCGACCGGCCGTGCCCGCAGGGTAAGTCTCCGATCTTGCTTTAATTCAGTCAGCGGCTTTTATTGTATTGGCAACTGGTCTGCGGTGATTCAACCCGCATCACCACGCGCCTCAGCAAACTCAACTTTCACCGCAAATAGTTAATACTACCCTTTCAAGTAATTCCGTCGATTCATGAAACCACCCACTTCCCTTCTTTTCTATTTTACCTAACTCATCTGAGCTATGCTTTCAGCAAAGCTTCACTTCACAAGCGACGAAATAAAATGTTTCTCGCATGTTTAGATTACGCAAAAAAATGACGTTTCATTCATAAAATTGTAAAGCACTTACTTCGTTCGTCTTGGAAGCTGCAATTTATATTGGTATCGCATGATGCATTAATTTTCACTTCAATAAATGGACTCGCAACTGCAAAGACAACAGTTGTCGCCGTCATAATTATACACTCATTACTGAAAGCAGTAGTTTAGCGACTAGTTCCACTGTCTCTTTTATACAAAAACATTTATAGACATGAGACTTACTAGGAGATATAAAATCCGTAATATTCGTAATTTAAAATTATTTCCATAGCTACAAACGAAATTGTGCCGTACGATTTATTTTTAAACGAAAAACTGTGTATGAAGAAAGTATTGTGAAGTCAAACATATATTTTCTATTGTGAGCCATTTTCTCTTCACGACATATCCGCTGATCCTGATTATTGTTAGTCTGCCTTAATGATCGAGATTCTATACAGAAATTTAATGTCAAAATAACGAGTTTTGGATTCGGGGAAAAATGGCGATAATGTATAAAGTTTTACACTCTGTTTTACGTAGATGAGAAACGACGTGTGATGGATAAGTTAAATACGCAAGAAATTAGTAAAGGGTCACGATTAACATATAAAATATAAAGATTTCAGTATAAATTATTACGAACCACAGTAAATGGCCCCATTGAAAATCCGAAATACCGATATCCATAGGGATTCCAACAATTAAGGAAGAATAAAAGGGTCGGTTCGGGCAATCAACATCTTGTCAGAAAATTGAAAAGAAAATAACAAGCAGATCTTGTATAATTTTCAACGTAAAAAAATTGGATGAACTTTAATCAATAAAAATAATGTAAAGCTTAATTTATGTCTTGTCATAAAGATGAGCGGTTTCTCATGTGTCCAGGTTTGTAGATATTTATTTACGAAGCTCAGAAACGCACAACCAGGGGACTGCAATCGAGCCACGAAATACCTACTCTAAATTTGAAAGGAGCATATTTTATATTTTAGAGTGCTTCTTAGAAGCCTGGGAAGTTGAGAGAGTTGTTTACTACCTACGTTATATTTATAGTTGGTTCAATAGGCAGTATTTTTAGGAGACGAAAAGTTTGATCAATATATGCAGTTCCACAAATTCGAGGAAAAAGATATTTAAACTTTCCCTATTCCATCTTCACAGATGTTAGTAAATTCTGATCAAAGTCAGGCGACTCGATGCTGCGGGAGAAGTTTTCAATTCCATGTAATAGGTAAGTCATTCCGTGTCACGAAACAGCTGCAAATATTTCCATTACGCCATCCAGTTCTCATTTAAAATATAAATCAGGAATTGCTCTGAACCGAGTAGTTACGAAGACTTTTAATCTCTTTGAATTCAATACACTCCAGTGTACTATGAATATAACTTTCCCAATTATAAAAATAATTTCTACGTCCAGGAAAAACATGGACTAATTTTTAAGTCTTTATTTCTTTTCCAAATTTCTGATGCTCATATTTCAAAGAAATTAAATCAATCACAAAATAATGGAATGTTAAAAATTATGTATAAGTATGTACTTTGTAATTTTGTTAGATTGTTGCACTGATCTTTGCCCTAAAGTATGATTTACCGAGAAAATCATTTGCGTTCATATATGATCTGAACTAGTTTGTTGTTCCATTACATTAATCTTCTTATATGAAATTACTGAGATTTGGCAAGATTGTTACGTGCATAAGAAAGAAAACGAATAAATTATGAAACAGCAATTTATATATATGTATATATATGAAAATTATTTTTACGTGAACTTGGAAAAAAAATTAATGGAATTGGGTGCAAACAGGATTGTAAAACGCCTAAATTAATCTTAAGAAAATATTTAATAAAGAACGTGTCTTCATTAGAACGTGTCGTCCATACTTTATGATATCTCTTCAGGAATTTATAACCTATATTCACCTATAGAAGACCAATATACATACAAGTATGGACGGCAAAACTGTAGTGCATAAAGATAACATATATCTACGAAACATTTAAATTTATGCGGCCTGGTTTTTTTTCAAAAAAAGGACAAAATATCTCAAAATGTGGTTTCATTCGGGTTGTGAACATTTTGAATTCTAAATGGACAGTAGACTTATTGGACAGTAAATTTGAGATTGTGTTTCCGCTCTTTCTTGTCAAGAATAATTACATATTGTTATACTCTTAGGTTTGATACTTTCCTTTCTTTCGTGCTCGCTGTCTTTCTCTACCACACAAATATATACATATGTTTGTTGTGTGTATGGCTCATATGTCTCTCTTAAAATAAATGAGGCCAAAGTTACCATGTGATGAGCTAAGATCCGTATTTCAAAGTGCCGCTCTGGCGTTTTATGTTCCGCAATGAATTCCTGTGTATCCTAAGATGGAAGACAAACTTCGATCCGATGGAGAAAGTTTAGATGGATTTCTCTCCAGGGAAGAGCAAACGAAATAGGTGTGCATCGGAGGATTCGCAATTCTCCGTATGACCCTCTTGTGAGCTATACGACTCCTAAACCAATCAAGAACCAGAGGAACGACGTAACCAAGTCTTTATTTTATCCCATTATACACTAATAAAGAAGAAGACAATCCAATAGTGACAAGATAATTATTTATAAGTCGAATATAGAATGAGACTTTAATTTAGCATTGACAGTATCAGGTCTGTAATATACGATAAACGTATCTACTGTAATTTAATTACTCGTTTACATAAATATTTTATCAATATTTTTGGCTAATCCAGTAATATGAAAGAATACTGAGTATCCCCCCCTTTTCTGATTTATATCTTTAAAGATCAAAGGCCCCATTGTTTCGTTTTGTGTTCTTTCTCCATGGTTTCTGATTGCAAAACAAACGTTAATAATAAACGATGTAATATAAAATAAAGCTCTGTATGTTTTTATCATTTTATCCAATTCCTTTAAAGTTGATTATAATCGGTGAGGCATAACAAGCGCTTAATCTCTTAACACGGAAATATAATCGCCCCTTTATTTGCTCCTTCTACTGTCGTTCTCTTAATGGTTTCTCGATAATTTGAATAGCTTCGTGTTGACTACAGTGTCAATCCATAGGACCTGCACAAATCACGATGTTTTCTAACGTGTAGAAAGTTGTTTGTAATTCTTCATCGCCGTCGCTCAGCCGCCACTGTTCTTGCCCCGCAATTTTATATCTGAGCTCTACATTGAATTTTTTTTTTTTAGGATTCTGGTAGAGCTGTGCACATGATCCAATTCAGAGTCCAGCCTGTGTCCTCGCATCGGAAGCAAGGGCGTAATATTGAGCTGACGGGCTCGAGTGGTCCTCGACAGGATTTGCTCACTGTTATGAGATTTAGCCCCTGAAAATTGAAACGTGTAAAGGACGAGACCACTGTTTATACAGGCCGATATGATTACGGTGCTTCTCATGTAATTTATGTACTTGTTGGAAAAATTTATATACTGCTTGAACCCTTATTACTCGTTCTCTTGTGAAGTAGTATGATTATATTCCGCACAAATTCATTTTCCTTTGATATTGTAGGCAGTATGCATTTATTAATAATAATGGATTCAACAGGACTTCAAAACTAATACAGATACCATTATGAATAGAAAATCGACAAATCGAAAGTCTTCCCCTGAATTTTTCTGAATTTACCATAATAAATCATAAAACTCCACGTTTAAATTAATTAAAAAGTAAACCCACACGATAAACACACATGTTCATGATAAGTTTCGTATTTTAATCTAGAATGAAAAAAATAGGTTCATCATAAACTTCAATTAACTTACAAATTAGAATGTAAGAAAAAAAAGAAATTTTGATTATTAACTATTGGGATTGTTCCGAAAACCAACTTATTCAGGACGTGATTTATATTTTTTATCAACTCATCCAATGCTTCGGAAAATATTTAAACTGATTGATAAAGTATTATTAACATCAAATTGAAAGTATCACAATGGAAACATTAAAATGCTACAAAAAATTAATTAATAATTCTTAACCATTAAACTTTATAAATAAACCTTTATCAAAAATAATTAACAACCATAAATATAATAGTAAATTAACGAAGAAGGAAACTAATAAAAAATAATCAATCCAAAAAGTGCTTCAAGAATTTTAGGTATTAAAGTAAAGATTTATAAATGATAACAGATTTTAATTTTAATTCAGCTATTAAAACTAATACTTAGTTTAAAATTATGAAAAGAAGTAAAGACAAAATTAATAAAGGTAAACGACATAATGTTATTTATAAAATTAATTGTTGTCAACATAATTGGGGTAAATATTATATAGGACAAACTGAATGAGCTCTAAAACGAGATAATAATTGCACAAACTTTTGAATCACAATTTTGTCACTATACATAAATTATAAAAGAATGCTGAATTTGATTGGGTTAATTTTGAAAATTTAGAATTTGAACATAATTTATTGACATGTATTTTATCATAAATGTTATTTATAAAGCATCTGTAAACTCACATAATGATATTTTAAAATTAATTAATATTTATAATACACTTTTTATCTTTTGATACTATTTTGGCATAAAATACTAATTTCAATATAAAAACGTTCGGCTCATAATTACTTTATGATTGGTAACAATTATTGTTAAATTGAAAGAATGTTGAAAATTTTATGATAGTATATTGGTTTACAATTTATAATTTTCAGCATTAAAGATAGAATTTTATTGGTGGGTTTCTTGTTGTATAAATTTATACAAAAAAGATAAAGTTTTATATACATTTTATGGTGATGTAATATATTACATTGTTTGTTCTTTACACCACATATAACAGATTTTTTTCTGTTTGATACATTTTATATTTTCATTTTATTGTATAATAATTAAAAGCAATGAGTTTCATTCAGGAGAAATTTGTAATAGACAACATTCTGTTACCATACAAAGAACATCTTGACAGTATGAAAATGTTCTGAAACGGCATCAAGTTGAATAAAATATTTAAAAGCCTGTAAAATCTGAATATAATTCATCTTCTCCATAATTTTTAAAATTATTCTGACGGCATTATCATATCACTGAATAATTAAGAACCATTGCTACTCATAATTTACTCGTTAAATTTCAGTCTTAAATTATTCGTAGTTGGGGGACGTTGGTCGGCTTGATTATTTCTTATTATATATTGCAATATATTTTGGTTTGGTTGCAATGTACACGACCTGCAAACACGCTTCAAACTCGCTCAGTATTAAAGTTTGTTGCCTATTGGCGAAATTACTTCGCAAATAAAGCATCTGTATGTTGAAAAAAAATGGAGGTACGTCATGTATTGTGGCAAACTGCATGTCAGTTAACCAGACCTCCTGAATTTTAATTATAATTTGGAATGAATACGTTAATTTGAAGATGTAGTGACATTACATTGAAGCTGGAAATTTTTTAAAAATGAAGGTAATTCCTATATGCGAAAGAATAAAATATTTTATACAAAATGTGCACATTGCTTTACTTTGCTATTTATATTTGATGAATGAGTTAGACGTGAGTGCCTCAATTGGTTACGGATAATAAAGCATGGTTTTTTCCAAAAAATAATTAATTATTTTAATTACTAATGTTTATTGGTTATTTTATTCTGTTTTATTTACTCCACAGAGATTTATAATTTGGAATCATGTAACATATTATTATCAGAATTCAGTATTGTACATACATTTTTCGCTTTCATTCTGTTTGAATGTTTTCGTCCAGCCCAATGGGTTTTTCCATGTCAATTTAGAAACTGCAGAAAGTTCCTAAATTACTGCAAGATCGACTGAAATGAGTCCATTAGCCGGTGTCGACCAGGTAGCCGTGATTTGCGAGGGCTGGGAACTATTTCAGAGGATCTGTGTTATGGTTGCATTTTTTTGCCAGTATCTTGCTGGGAGTTTGCGAGAGAGCTATTGGCAAAGCCACTGCGGCTCCCTTTGTGTGCAATATTAATGTGGGGACAAACGACCTCGCCCCGCGAGTGCTGGCCTATTTCATGTCTTATTAAATTCCCATATCTTGCTATTTAAATTAAGAATCGCGATCTGCTGGAAATTTTCCGCTCCGTAATTTGTTAGATGGCTATTTCTTATCGTGATACACGCGCCGAAAGTGGATTTCCTCCACTTAACACGAATTCCTAACCAAGTAATGCTTATATATATATATATATAGTTTGACTGTTAAGATGTAAAATGGCGTTATATTAGTTATTTATTAAAATGCTACTGTCATCAAAAAGAAGTACTGCCCGAGTAAGGAAAATAGTGCATAATCCCAAAATAGAACCTTATGGGACCCCAGGTATTTGCTACGAGATGAACACAATTTTTTTAGATAGATAAATATGTACACAGAAGTTATTTAATGCACCGTGTATTTGGAAAATGTGAGTTATTAGTTATTAATCAAACGGGAACGAGTAAATTCCGGTGGAGGATTAAATATTGGATATCGATTATGGCACTTAAAGCGCATAACAACTGACATAGGTCTACTTGGCCTGTCGATAAAGCATTTTGACTTTATATTTTCCTTACTTTATACTACCAATAGCATATATATATATATATATATATATATATATATATATATTGTAGGGCTAGAATTATTAAAATTTAAAACAAATTAATTTCCTGGGATGCCTAAATTTATATTTTTTGAAAAAGTTATTTTAGTTAAATGACTCTAACAAATCGTATTTCAAATGTTCAGATAATATTCAATGAAAGCTCAGATTTTCATCAATTGACATTACTCTAAATTTATTTGGAAATGAAATAAGACATACAATTTTACAATATGAAATATTCAATCGCAAAATTTAATTATAGTGCTTAAATCTCTTTTATAGTGTAACCTCATAGGGCCCCTAAATAGTCATGGATTTTTATTACTATAATTAATATACAAACTTAAAACATGACTTAGTTTCATGAACTCTAAAGGGGGTATATAAACTAGGTTTACAAAATTTAGAGCAAGTTAAAGTGGACATTTAATTTAATTTGCGCATCTCAATTTATTTAATTTGTTATATATATGATATAACCACGTTGAGTGTGTGCGGGCTAAAATGAGTTGCTCCCCCAGTTATTGAATTATTGATTTATTTTACGAATTTAAATTTTTATCTAGCGTATGTCTGTGCTAAATTTTCGACTAATACAAATATGGACCGGTACAGGTACACAATTCTAGGAATAACCCTCTGCTTAAAGATAGCCAGGTTCCCGGAAAACGCCTTCACCCTTGCAGACCAACGCTTGGGATGCTGAGGCCAGTTTCCACCAATTAGGGGAGCTGTAATAAAAAATGGATAGGGGAGACGTTCTAGGCAAAAATTTTGCACGTAATAAAAAGGGACATTCTTGACTGTCACTGGACGGAAAAGGGGTCAGTGGAAGAGCGAAAGACCACGTGGCAGAAAGAACAGGGTGTTGCTCCAATTTCTTCGGCAGTGATCCTTATTGGTAAGTTTCTTTCCTGAGAGTGTTGCAAAGATAAGTTTTAATTTTGCCTTTTTGATCAAAATTCTTTTATTTATTCTAAAACACGGTAACCTGGAGGGAAATAGTAACGTGTTGAGTAGCCGGCAATATATGTTTTAAACTTGGATTATTTCTTTTGTAAATATATTTTTTTGATTTGATTTTTAATAAATGTAATGTAAAATTTTAATTTTGATTTATTTAATTTAATGAACATGTGTTGCGCCATAAAGTTCTACATATCTTAAGACGAACGTGTTTAAAGTTTTATATTTAGTTCCAAACCCACAGTTCTTAATTTAAACGCATCTTATTTTTCCGAAATACTAAACACAACACTTTCACTTTAAAGTAAGGCTATTTTTGAAACTCCCACCCTTCAAACATTGATGTCATGAATATAGAATTTTAAAACCACAAAAATATTTTTTCACTCAAATCTAATCACTGAAACATATAATATTATTTTATGTATTTTTTCTGTTTATCTTTTATAATTTTTTTATAATGTAACTAATATGTTGCTGCACATTTTCTTTCTGTCTGTCAGGTATTTTATGGCTAATATTCGTTTATTATTGTTTTAACGGTGTTATAAAATATATAACTACTCAATTTGTAACTTTTTTAATTGATGTAATTAATTTTAGTATGTGGTAAAGTCAAACGATGAGCATTTTAAAACAATATATTACAACCGTAAAGCTACTAAGCCATAGATAGCATTGAAGATATACAAAATATTAGTCTTAAACATTTTCTATTACCTTGGTAGAAATTGTATTGTTATTCACGGCAATGCCTCTCAAAATAAATCGCCCTCCTTTCTACAGCGTTGGTCTCATGAACTGTATTACGCTTTCGAAGCTGCTAGTGGCTTCTTAGAAGTTCGCGGACCATTGCGGAGATTTTAGCGGGTGGCGTAGTGAGCCCATCCATTGCTTCTAATGTATCACTTCCATTCCACATAGTCTGAGGCAGCGCTATTACCATATTTCAAATGCTTAATAAGCGGGCCTGGATGGGCATCGACCAAATGATCAGGCCCGTTATGATGCAAAATATGGCTGCCACCACAATATTGCATATACTAAAGCGTTAAATAGAAATACAACGGATAGTGAGATTAGTGACCACAGTGTTTTGTGAGAAGCATGGATTGGGAAAATAGAATAATTTATTTGCGTCTAACGTGCATAATCTCCATGAAATATAAGGTTACATTTCATGACTTATTTATTTAATAACACACAAATCCCGTAATCCGCGTTGTGTTACATGTTACACTGCAGTCTTTTAATGTAAAACGCTTCAAGAGGTCCACGAAAAATTGTGGAGGAAACGTTGTGAAGTTTATCGTCTAATTATGTAAGTAAATTATTGTCTGAATTTGGTCGTCATTATATATGTGTCATATGAATGAAATATTAGAAAAAAGAAGGGCGTTTACATAAGAATCTTGAACCTGCTTAAACACAGGGGATTTTGAATATTTGCATCTTCTAGAAATATAAAACTAGTTACATTACTCTTGATTTTGAAAAATATAATTCTTAAGGAATTGTAATAAACTGAAATCTCTATGTAAAATACTTAATAAATGAGTTATATCAGCCTCGTGGTCAGTTTTTTAAAATTTAAATATTACAACGTTTCGTCTCTGATTTGAGACTTCTTCAGGTCCTAAAGAGAAATTTAGAATAGATTACAATGGGTAAAAATGTTATGGAAAAAAATTGTTTGAATACAAAACATGGTTTTGAACTTACAAAGTTTTGCTGTACACGGAACCTCACTCCATTTTGTAAGTTCAAAACCATGTTTTGCATTTAAAAATTATAATTTCCCATAGCATTTTACCCATTGTAATCTATTCTAAATTTATTTTTATTACCCGATTAAGTTTAATATTTAAAGTAAAAAAACTGATAAAGAGGCTGATATAACTAATTATTGTATATTTAATTGTCAGATAAGCTATTTAATTATAATTTATATTGTTGTGAATTGGAAGCTTGAGGAAGGTCAATATGACCAAAATATATAAAAGAAATTTCATTTATATTATATATATGATACAATTGAAAAGAACAGGAAAGGAATATCTCTTGTCGGTTGGGTGCCATAAATGATATGACAGCGAACGAAATGCTTTGTTACGACTTTTAAAAATTAACTTAGAAAAAGCGAATATTGTCGTGATATCTTTTATTTTTTTGGGATTTCACAATGAACAACAAACGGGAATTGAAATGTCGCTGTTTTTATTTGATTCAATTCAATTCCGTCAAGCGTGGGCACTCATACATAGAAAAGTTATGAAACACACTTATTGAAAGTTTATATATTTTTTAAACAATATTTGTTCATAGCCGCACCGACTGCTAGGTTATTAGCGACATATATGATTTTATAGATCTTTCACTTGCCTAATCTGCATGCTGTCCATATAGCGGAAGATAATTAAACTTACTCGTGTGACTCTCGCGAAATCTGTCCCTGCTATTTCGAGGGGGGAGGGGGGCCTTTTTGTCGCTGAGGTAAGCACTAAAACTCACCTAAGTTTCAAAGCAATCGGATGAATGGTACAATAATTTTCATTAATGTAGATTAATAGCATCAACGTCCGTAAATTCTGTATTCTGTTGCTGATCTGTTAAATTCCCTGAATTAATGGCGCCTTTGCGCTTATAAATTTTGACACTTAAAATATGTGACTTGTAAATGTTACGGAGACTACCTCAGAAGTAGTACGAATTAAATATATTCCGTCAGGGACCACAAAAAAAATATTACTTCTGACGTGGGAACCCCCGAGCAAATGTAGTTTATATGGAAACTTAAACTATGCGGAGATATGAGCGACGAATGAAACATTAATCTCCGTGATTTGTGGGTCGACGGTCCAGAGGAGACACGTAATTATCAAGGAAGAAGCCCTAGCCCAAGTTGCGCCAACTTTGGCTCTATCTACAAAGGGACAAATGTACACAAGCTGACGTCGTCGTCGTCGTCAGGGCCAGGTCCAATCTCATTAAGAAATACTTTGGAGTGTGATGTTTACGACAACAATGTGTTTGGAGAGAGAAGCGATATTTTTCTGATTTACGGGGAAAATAAATTAGAATAAATCAGAGATTGCTCCAGACAAAGATACAATGCATAAATGATACCTCATTCACGTAGGTAGGATGGAGGCTAATGTAAAAATCTTCACTAAATAAGAAAGAAAAAGTAACAAAACGAGCGAGTAAAAATTGGCAATGTATGATTCTAAGTCGTTACAGATTTTCAAATCAACAAATGAGTTGAAGGTAATTAAATCTGAAGGATAGGTTTTAGGGTTTTCAAAGCAGCTAAATCATCAACGGCAACACTGGAGCTTTTGTTCAGTGACGATTGAAGGTGATTTTATGAATATGTACGAATTACGTCAGAATTAAGAAAATATAATCAATTCGGACTTAACAGAATATAATAAATTGAAGATAATAAAAATTTAAAACAACTAGGATGTGTAGTTATTTTCCTTATGTGCAATGTTACGTGTTAATTTTCACAGATTTCAGATCTATCACAATTTGGTGATTTTACAGCGACTTCCTCAAGCTTCAAATTCACAACAATATAAATTATAATTAAATAGCTTAACTGACAATTAAATATATAATATTTAGTTACATCAGCCTCTTTGTCAGATTTTTTACTTTAAATATTAAACTTCTTTGGGTACTAAAAAGAAATTTAGAATAGATTACAATGGGTAACATGCTATGGGAAATTATAATTTTTTAATACAAAACATGGTTTTGAACTTACAAAATGGAGTGAGGTTCCATGTACAGCTAAACTTTGTAAGTAACTTTGTAAAACCATGTTTTGTATTCAAAAAAATTTTTTCCATAACATTTTTACCCATCGTAATCTATTCTAAATTTCTTTTTAGGACCTGAAGAAGTCTCAAATCAGAGACGAAACGTTGTAATATTTAAATTTTAAAAAACTGACAAAGAGGTTGATATAACTCATTTATTATATAAATCATATATATTCACTCTGAACAAAATTATTTGTGTTTTGATTCACTTAACCCTTACTTTGTTTTTTTTTTCAACATAAAAAAGGAGCTTTTGTCGCGTAAAGGACATATTTATATGAAATACAATGAATTGCAAGAAGAGGATTACATTTTGCTACAATTATAATTTATTATGAAAAATCATCATAAGACATACCGGCGAACCTTTCCACGTCATTTTAAGCAATACCTCACTTAGTGATAGTCATTGCTGTCTGCTGTTTCTGGCCCATTTAAACTTCTTGAGAATTTCTTGCAAAACTGATAAATATTTTAAGTTTACAAAAAATAATATATTTATTGTTTCAATTCTATATTTTTTGAACACCTTATATATAATGTTTGAAAAGTGGCGCTCAACTTCCTGTTCCCTTCTTGTTTGCAACTTATTCGATGAACATTGGAAAATTTAACATGTTTACGAATCTGTGAACTCCGAAGTACTACAAACGTCATGTGACCAGAATACATTTCAATGGCCCCTCAGTGGTGCTACCTTGCGATATTCCATAGCAAATAATACAGAAAATCTCTAAAAATACTTATCGATCATTTCGATGTCAGTGTCTTTTCAATCTCTCTATATTATGAATAATTGATCTTATTCGGTTTTTATGTATATTAAATACTGAACAGATTATTTCTCCATAACAGGTGATGCATATAATCAAAATAACAAACAATAACCATTTTAATTTAATAAGGTTCTATTTGTTTATCTGAATGTAATATTTATTGATTTATTTTAATGTGCACTTGTATAGTTACGCACCGAGGATTTTCCTCTTTCACTTGAAACTCAGATTAGAAGTTCAGGTCGATTAAAGATAATTATACATTACGGATATTTTACAGTTCCCTTCGTCGTTATATTTTCCATAATTTTTTTAGGTGGATTTGTAACGCAGATGACCATTCTGGAAATTAAAGTACTGTGTTTAACATGTTTTGCTGATTGGATTCTGCAAATATTTCGTATTTGTAGGCTTGTGTTCTGAAATGATTCACTCCCTTAATTGAGTACGTACAAGGGAAATTATTACTGATGGAAACATCTCTCAATTCCATATTGCCTTCGTCTCTGATTCATTCTTAATTTTCTATGGACGCATGTGGTGAATTACAGTTTAAGAATGTTTATGGTAGAGTTAAGGTGACAAACAGTAAATATTTTTCCCATTCGCTGGAACGTTAACGAGAATGATATAGTCGATCTGCATTCGCACGGTAAATCGGGAGGTCAGCGCTTTTTCGCTGAATCGTTGAAAACGTGGTAAACGGGAAGTGGAATCCTCGACTCGGACAAATGGGCTTTGTGACAGAAACGGCCTAGGGAAGAAGAACTCTTACGGAAGCCTATCAGCAGCAAATGGAAACATCTGTCACAGCGTCTGAGACTGGCCCGCGTTAATGGGATTCTGCCAGACACTTTGATTGAGGTCTAATTCGAATATCACTGAGATAGAGGAATTTAATTGACTTCTTTGAGTGCGCTAATAACTAAAAGTAATAGGGCCAACCGTACAATGAAGCGATCCTCACGCGACTCAAATTTCCTTTCAGATTTATTACTCGTTATACCCTGAAACTCTAATTAGAATTGTCTCTTTCACCCATACATTACTGTTAAAAATGTAATGAACATCTGTGATTCTAATATTTCACGTGTCTTCCTTTGATGAAAGAAATAAAATTTTGCAATTTGCTGAGTTTATTTGTTACGTAAAACTTAAATCTAACAGCATTTAAGCTTCATTTAATATAATCTCTGATTTGGTTTGAATATTGGAGCAACATTTCCGAAAGAAGGAAACTGATCTGTCGCCCGCTGACTTTGTCTCTATCTCTCTACCTTCACCGCTACTTCTCTTAATTAGACTGAAACTTTGTTTCGTTTTTAGGGGAAGATTTCTGCCACACGCTCCACGTAATGGACTCGCGCGGCGAAAGCGTCGTGGTGAACAAGAAGTGTACTACTTACCTGGAGTGCACGCCCCAGCGGGTGGGCTGCGTGGACATCGATGCCCAGAAGGTACCCGAAACCTCCATTCAAATGTCAAAATTACAAGACTTTTAATTTTAAAATATTAAAATCTCAATTACTTAACAGTCACTATTTTAAACACACTAAGTGGTAGTAAAACTTTTTAGGAGACACGCAAATTATTTTCTTATTCATATGAAAAATAAGGATACATTACTAATGCAGTTCTTGACGATTCTAATATCCGATGACCGTCGTAGTAAACAGATAACTAAAATATTTAATTTAAAGAAGCACACAAAGTACCCGTAAATATCATATAAACTCGTCTTCAGCATTGATTCAAACAATGAAATTAAAACCTATTCTTATATAATGGAGCAGTTCTAAAATTGATGTTAATTGTAAACCACGTAAATTTATCTACTAGCACAATTGAAAAGGCGAATATTAGTTCCAAAAACAAAAATTCTGAGCATGCTCTCTTGTGTGCGTGTAGTGTTTTTAATGACTTTAGACTATATACTTTTTATTTTAAGATTATTTGTAATTAATTATGTACCTCATTTTTTTCTTAAAATTATGTGTTATTTGTAATGTATGACGTATCCTATTTTCTCAATAGAGGACTAATGAAAATAACAATGAATCTAAATATGTGCGTGTACATGCAAAGGCTACGAACTCTGTCTATGATCTTAAAAGATGCTCCTTACTTTCAGTTGGCACATAAGAGAATATCGTTCCTTCCTCTCTTTCACATAACATCTGTAAATCTCTTTCACGGTCTATTAATCCTTCCTCCTCCCCAACACCCCCTCGAGCAAATTCTGTCAGCAGACCTCGTCGTTCCCCTACTCCTTCTAAAAATCAGACAATTGGGGCACCCAAACAATTGTATTCGTAACTATCTGGGTGCCCGGCGATGCCCGGGATATTGTTGCTTAAATATAACTAGCATTTTACTTAAGTTCTGATACTTTTTGTTTCTCGCGAACGTCGTCGTCGTCGCCGCCGCACGCATACACGCAAGCTACGTAAGGGCATAATGTATTATGTAATAAGTTCTGTGTTGCATTAGGGTGTCGCGGGAAACACCGTAAAAGTAATTGACTGCGAAAAGTATTTATTCGACGGTAATATCGACCGATTTTGCATATTTAAAAATTTACACCCCGCCCCTATGGGCGGTAGTCGTGTCTTACCCTGATTTTCGAGTCTCATAGCCATTCCGGAGTTATTGTCACAGCAACGAGGAGAAAAAACCTTGGGCTGTGACAAGGATCGAAGTAGAATACGCCACGTGACACTAATCACAGTAAAATACTCCACGAGAATACCAAGGTTATCAAATGGCATTTTTAAGTTCTACTACCGCATTCTTCCCTGAAATAGCGTTCATATTATGTGTTTTAAATCTTTGCTATTCATCATGTAATTTTAAATTGTATCTTATATTAATATGTGAATAAATCAATTAATTTAAATTTAATTTATTAATCTTTTATCACCACAGAAAATTTGATTTGCAAAAAATAAATTTTTTATGTTCGAGAACGATATGAATTGAAAATTAGAATAAGCGTAATTTCTGAAACTATTCTTGCCTAAGAAAAATAATTAGAAATGTGTGTACCAAATTACCCACAACACACAAAACGAAATTCTGATCTGATCGCTGCGTGCATTCGTGAGCGCAAAGAAACATGTATCTCGAAGGCAATGTAAACAAATATCGTTGGAAAGCTATTTAGCTGAGCGCGTCTGCTGGATTTATTTCGAAGTGCGTTTTCTTGTTCTTGCGTGGTGTTCGGTGAGTAATGCGCTCAACGGTCCGCGAAATGAGGGTCTGCTTCAACTTGTAACCCAAGAGGTAAAACGAACGCCTGTAAACTTCAAAGGCACGGTGTGACACCGAAGTCTGACATCTGGAATAAGTTCCATTGAGGCAGATTGCAGATGCTTACTTCGGTATATTATAATTTTTCACCTCAAAACTGTAAATTTACACTATATATGTAATATAGTTTAGACAGTAATCAAAAATCTAATATCACAGTTATAATATATAAATTATAAAATAAAATATACACATGCACAGTTTTTGGAAAACGCTTGAGGTTTTCATGAAAAAGAAACCGAAAAAACCCACGAGTTGTTGCGGCCCCCGATCTGCAACAGATTGACCTCCACGGAAATTTCCCCCACCAAACCAAAACTTGGCGATTCGTGATAATTCCAGATGTGTTTGTTAAGGTTTCCGACGGATTCTACGACTTGTTGCTTTTAGATGACTCAGGTACGTGCTTCAGTCGGCAAATTTGTGCACCGGGTGCTTTACCTGCACGGTCATCCCCCTTATTTCTCACATCCATTCCTATGAATATTTCGCCACCCTCAAGATAAATAGTATATGAACGAAATTAATTTGAACATTGCAAGATTCTAACAATACGGCAAACTTGATCACGATATTTCACGTAAATGATATTGTAGCGAGCCTAGCATATGAGGGGAGAAATCTAATAACTAGGTAACTATTTACTTAGATGAATTTATGGGCGCCACATGACAGTAGTACCACGAATTAAAAGTAAAAAATTAAAACAATTAAAATTTAAAATTTCTATATTTATTCCAATAAATAAAACAAAGAAATAGATACAATAGAGCTAGGTTAAAGATATTGCCGACTACGCCAGTATGAAGTTCTATCCCAGGTTACCGCCTTTCGGTATGGAAACTCGAAAAGTATTTAGATGTAGACATTAATAACTTAAGCGCAGCAAAAACTCTAGGAAGAAAGCTTCCGACTGATTGCCAGGGCAGGTTGTCTGCCACTGCGCTGGAAGCAAAGCCCGGTTCATTCGGCCACGTCTTCACATATCTGCTTCTGTCACCGCCTCCCAAGATCCTTACTCCGTCAGACCCTTTGCCCATCCATCCTAGCTTTCCTCCTTTTTCGTATCATTCCCCTCATTGGTTGTACTTTGTCTCAGCACCACCAGCCAAATCTATGAAATATTTCTTTATTGGCTGGTGGAAAATGCTACTGCGCTCTGTATAGTAAGGTCACTTTTTGGAAAATTGTCTAGTACCTCGGGGTATTTTTAGACTGGCCGTTACCGAAATTCTCCTTCCTTATGTAGCATTGTTTTTAGAAGACAAACATTCTACGCGATGAAGCTACATTGAATGCTATAATATAGCAGTGATTCTACGCTGCTTTTTTACCAGACGTAATGTTTATGAAAATATCTTCGATGCGACTTATAAATTCGCCAGTGTCATTTGTAAAACATTGAATAATGGATTACAGTGTTGTAATGAATGACCGTACTGTGCCGTAGGCTTAGATGTAACCTTACCTTGTGGATATGTTCCAGATCTGCGTTTCGTGTTGCGACGAGATGTACTGCAACGTCGCTGTCCCCACTAACCTGAGCAACGCCATCTACTCGAGCAAGCGTCCCCACGCAGTGCGACCAGAAGACGGAAACTCGCCCACCAGGAGCTGCAGCGGCTGGCTCAACAAAGTCATGCACATACAGTTTCTGTTGACATTCATAATCATCATTTAGGAGTGAAACGTCTCAACCCTTCTGTTCTCTCAATAATTTTATTCGTTAAAAATCTAAGTTTCCTGTTGTCTCTCGTCGGGGAGAAATTTTGGGTGATTCAGAAATTGTGACACAATATGTTATGCTGGAAGGTGAAAGGAACAGGTATGTGACTGGGGCTGTAAATCCTTGGCGTTATTTGTGGCCGGATGGCGAAATGTTCTCCTGGTTCTGAAGCAATGATGATTAGCAACCATTCTCTTCCAATGAAGTAAAATTTGGCATTCGTAGCAAAGATCGGTTGTCAAATAGCCAGACCGTAGGTTTCTGAAAACGAAGTCAGATGTTAATCTATGATTTACCAAGTGCAATATAATATAAGAAGAAAAACTTGTCCCTGCGGCATGGATCAATATTATTCATTGTCTTCATTTAAATTTGCTCAATTTATTATTTTTAGATGTATTTATTAATCCTACTACTTTTCATGCGTCCTAAAATTATCTAAATTAATTCAATCACGGATAAAAATGTTTATTTATATTACCAGATAAAAAGGGAAGATTAGATGTTTTTATCATTTTCAATAAGGTCCGTCATCGGTCACGTGAGATGTAACATACACTCTTAATGGAACTGCGGTAAACTGCCCGCCGCATGGCGTCGCCAATAGTCATGACACAGCAGGAGATCAGAAGGTTGCTGAGAATTTATAAATACTGTGGTATTATTCAGATCAGCATACGCACTAGTGCTGCTTACTTTAGACCTTTATAAAATAATTTCAAGTTGATAATATGCATCCCCTCGTTTATTCCCTCATTATTTAGGGTTTTTCAATAAGAGGGTGTCGATGTTGAAATCGAGTAAGACAAGCTGTGAGTGAGGTATTAACGAAATTCTTTTTTTATTTGAAAGGGCATACATGAGCCTTTCAGGTAAAAAAATAAGTTTGTTAATACCTCGTACAGAGCTCGTTTTAATCCATTACAACATCGACCCTCCCTTATTGAAAAACCTTATATTTTCTATGTCGGACAGTTGCTATTGGCTTTGAACTGTCTGCTATAAAGAGAAACAATTTTCTTGATTTGGATAGTCTGCGTCAATTAGCTTACAGGACAAAGGAGAAAAGTTGGGTTCACGTGATTTCCTAGCCACGCAAATCGTTGTAAGACAAATTAGGCTCCCGCTTGTTTATCATTTAGAGAATCCCGCCCGGCATGGGCATGGATGTGTTGTGATCGTCGTGGTCACGAATTCTGGGGTTAAGGCTTGAGGAAAATCGACACGCTGACCTCGCACCGCTCTAAATTCGGAATGTGTCAAGGAAGATGACAGCCCGCAGTCGTCCCGGTAGGCCAAGGCTGCAGCGCCAACGAGAAAGAAAGAAAAAGTTGACAAGCAATCCGGATGAGGGACATGGCGACTTATCTCTAAAAGTCACTTAAATTGTTCATCATTTCCAATTTGTTGAGAATACAAGTCAACTTAGTGCAACAATAGAGGCTGAGTGGGTCCAAGCTAAGCGAGAGGGAATGAGTGCAAAACTATTTTCTGATAGAGTAACTTGAAGTGAAACAAAACCTCTGGATTACATAGCAGTTTAAATTAAAATCTGCAGCAAAACTCGAATACATCTTTCTTCGAATAGCGGAGCATGAATCAATGGCGGTGGATACATGGTATAGTTGTTCACGAAAACTGTATGAAAAATGGTCTATCCAGTCAACGAAAATAACTTGCACAATAAGATGTGAATATGCCACCTATAGAAACGGCTAACGTTACCTTCGAGTGTAATAATAGTATGGGCATATTTAATGAGTACAGGACTCAGAATATAAGGAGAGGTAGAGGATCGGTAATTCTTACATCATCCAGATGAATCAACAAGGTAAATTAGGATGTAAGTGGAAATAGAAAACAACGTGATGGAAGGGTATTTGGATTTATATGCCTAGCTTAGAGTTTACAGTCCTCTAACTGACTTTCAGAACCATGAACGAATATATACCAAGAACGTTTTCAATTTTATATACCTTATCATGACGACTGTTAAAGTTAAATTTATTCCGTTATACTTCACACCAGCTAGGCTCTTGTATTAGTCTATATAAATCGTTTTACTGAAAAGCAATTTATTATAACCGACAAAATTAGGCCTAAAACCAATGTTACGTTTTCATGAATGCTAATATGACCAAGTGGAGGATTGCCCTAATCTGTCCTTCAGAACTTGCGCTCCATATGGACGATAACCACATTATCGTCTTCATTTCGACATTCTACGAGAGCTCTTCCTATATTCTTGGCTCTTATACACAGTTTCCTGATAGAGTAGCATAAAACAAACAGAAACAAATGCTCGATGTCTGCAATGGTGCACATCAAACTTGAGTGTTTTGTTTACTGTTAATACCAAAATAATTTGTAGTGCTGAAGGCTAATTATGGCATTATTTTTGTGAATTTCTTCCCTCCTTTGCACCAATATTGAAACAAATTAAGATATTGTTCACTTGTCAGTCATCCTCAATCCATCACTAATTTCAATGTAGTTGGGAATAAGGGAGGCCGTCGTCTCCTTTAGTAGTCTTCAGGCCGATGAGGATCAAACTGTGGTCATCTACGAGACAAAACTAAAGAACAACTTATAAGTCAGCGAGTATAGCCACGTTAGTCCCTAGACACCAACGCCTTCGTAAACCGTGTGAAGAAACGCTTGTTTGTTGCTATTGGAGTCTCCTTTTCACCGTCTTGTGCCATCACTTCTGAATCACCCTGTCAAGCTCTCCCTCACTCTTAATTTTCTTGAGCTACATTCAACCACACTTTTTTAATGTTACCGAAGTAACTACAAGTATATCGAAGCTTTTACGTGGTCAAAGATGAAAACTTACTATATACCAAATGCCTTGACTCAACTATCGTACTGTTTCGAAAGATGGAGAACGTGAGCAATAGTACCTCTCTGTACTCGGATGAGATATCGTTGGCGTGGAGACAGCATGTCACGATTGTTCAGGGTAACCAATTAATTTTAACTGCACTGGATTACTATAATTATTTTTAATAAATTGATATATGTCAATTTAATTATGTGTGTAAATAGGTCACAGTAAAAGTGCTGATCAAGTAAGACATTGAGTGTAATAAGTATAAATAAAAGGAATCAAAATGTTTGTAACATACCTCACTGGGACCTGAACAGAGATATCCATTATATTAATAAAATTAAATAAACTTTTCACTATGGAAATATCATGTGTACTGTACATAATAAAATTGCCCGAATGTAAAATATACATCACTCTTGAAACCTATCGTTATTTTGCCCATTGTATTAAAAAGTGTGTCTTATAAACAAATTACTTTGGAATTAAAGATTTTAGGAATGTTTAAAAATTAATATAATGAAATAATAAGTTTTATACTTTGTATAATTTACGAGTATTTAGCGTTATTACATGTTGTTACGTGTAGTTTTTAAAAATGTATGATGTTTGTATTCCCAGCCTTCACACTTTCTCGCATGAATTGCAGTTGGCAACTGACTATAAGCAAGAGACTTTGTTATTAGAATAATTTTTATTGTTGAACTCGTAGTTCTGAACGTTCTCACTTAAATATTCACTGAATTTTTTTTCCAAACAAAATGTTATACTGCAATCTTTTATAAAGGTTAATTATTCCAGACCCAAATTGATACACATCCTTAGATCATGAAGAATACAATTACGTAGACGCCAATTACTTAAAGTTGGAGTACAAATATTATCTACTAAATATCTAACAATAGAAAAGAAGATTTTATCTTCAGTCAGTGATACAATTTACAGTAATAGATTCTAACTGGTAATAATTGATCATTACTGGAATGTCTTACGATCATTCTTAATTTTTGTCCCATTAATTAATCATCCGCGAGTTCCATTCTATTCATTTCCAAAAGTTACCTTTAATTCATTGTCGAATGAAAAATAAACTTTCTACCTGCGATTGACTCTGCTCAGGTGGAGTATGGAATGACAGGCAAATATAAAGTCTGATCTTACTTATTGTTGGGATATTACTTAAAGATTTCATTTATACTATCAGACACACACGAATGTATAATGCGAACATGGCGCAATGCTGAAACATAAAATTATTTTTCATTATTCACAAGTTGGACAGTTACAAAGTGAGGAATGAAATTTGTAGACCCAGATACATATTGTTCATAAGAATGTAAAAATTTGAACGAGTTCCCTGTTTCTTTGTGGTTTTTTTCAGTTTCTAAAAGGAGAAGTGTTTTTTTATAAGTAGTCATCCATTCGTCGCTGAATAAAAATGCTGTAGAGAAATAGGTGAAAATAATTTAGTGGAAGTGGGATTTACTTTTATTTAGTTTATTTCATGTAACAATTTTGGACAGTTAATAGACTATTCTCGCGTCCGCACTGGCAAGGTCATTTTACATGATGCAAGTAAGGACGAAACGAACACAGTCATGCGTTTCTTCAAGAGAATTAAAGGTGATCAAGAAGGCTCGACTGACATAAACAACTGGCTAAAGAAATACATGTTCCTGGTGTGAGTTACCATTGTAGTGAATCAGCTGTCGCCCCGTATCTGGGAGTTGCCAACATAATATTGATATTTGTGCCTCCCCACCCCTCTTTTAAATTCTTATTGTCCAGTATCATCCAGAGTTGTTCTCGAGATGATCTGCAGAAAGGAGAGGGCAATGTGATAGCAGGGCAGATAAAGAAGTTGCGCAGTGGTGTGTTTTCAGAGAAATGTAGTTGGAGGTAAGTGTATAAGGAAATTTGTTCAATAATGGAGACAGGAGATTGGTTGTTGTTCAATGGTTGAGATAAGACAGAAATACATATGAGTTGAGAGATGGCGTAGGAGGCTACGTGAAAGATTCCCCGAGAACGACACACATTGCGACCATCTTTCTAGAACATGATGACAAAAGACTGCGGAGCCATCTGATTTACCTGAGAAGCTGAATTACTTAATTGATCCCTGAAAAGTGTTATAGAACCACAGTGGCTCACGAGTCCAAATATTTATAACCACAATATTTTGAGCCCGCAGTCCCCTAAGAAAAATTGTAAGTATTATTTAATTTCACCCTGCCCTAATAACACAACCTATTACTCAAATTAAAGAAACATTTATGATTTTACGAAGTCTGTAGCTTCCGGTGTAAAGGTAAAGTAAAATTCTCCTGAAATATATAAAATTATTACAATACAATTGATATGAACAGCACAGTGATCTTTGATTCATTTCTATATTTATAATAAAACCATTTCTAAGTTTCAGTGATATAATAATGTATTTTCAATTAAATTGACATACGTTTTTCATAATGAACTTTTATTCTGATATTGTAGAAATAGCTAATAATACTTAAGTGCTTTCCATAAATCCAAATAAGTACAAGCGGGTCATAAAGTAGTAGGGAAAAATATATATTTCATTTTCATAACAGAAAAATACAATAATATTGCACATTTGAATACAGCAGTTATGTATGCATACATACAAATGTATGTAACTTGAGTGTAGTTTATGACAGAGATGTTAGTGTAAGCTAAACTCGGTGACAGTGGGCGAGAAAATTTTTACAAAATTTAACCATTTGGAAATAAATAAATAATACAATAGCTTATTCGTCAGAAAAAGACTAATGTAGACTTACATTGATCAAGAGTTAGTACACGCCATTTAATTCCTAAATTTAGAACCACATCTGGTGTAATGTAAACTCTAAAAATACAAAAGAAATTAACAATATGACATGTAATACAATTATCATATGAAAATGAAAAATTAATTACGGAATTGAAAAGGTTGAAAAAATATACGTGCATGTCGCCCAAACAGACAATAGCTTATAAGTGTATTGTTGTTTTCAAGATTAGTACTAGAATATTTTTAACAATAAATGAAACGGATATTTCATAGTAGTAGACAATCATAAATTTTGTTTAATTTAATTTATTTGTGTAATGGCCGAATTATTCCAATCGATGTGAGACATTCTTTTTTTGGAACTTGGAATACGCCGTAAGCTGTTGTGCATTTACAGTTATATGACTTTATAATCAATATATTAAGGACCATAATTAATTATTGGTATGTTTTACCTAACACGAACAATCAATGTAAATTCACATCTACTAAAATTACCTCCACTAGAAAAATTAACGTCAATTTTACTAAGTTCTTAGTCAACAGTATTAGATCGACCACCGTTTCAATACTATACTAAGAACTTTGTTGATACACTGTGTGTTACTATGTCTTAGTCTTCTGAAAAAGTGTAGGAAAGTTGACAATTGGAATAAAGCCAAGCTGGTAGCTCAATATGATTATTATCATCAACTGTTTCAGTATTTATCAAACGAAGAGATCAATTTTATGGCTTAATTCATATTTTGAGTTGAAGGAATATTAATGCATATGACATTACAAGTATTTCAACAAGAGAAAACGGAAGTAGGAAACAAAAAAAAGTTATGAACTAGAAGAATTGCTCTTATATATTAAACTAAATCACTGTATCCATAGTACAGTTAATGAGAATTTTCAATACTTTTCCATGACCATCAGTCATTTTTATAGTTTGAGAATGAATTTGTACTTAAAACTCATCTGCATATGCTAAGAATTTCGGAAAGAGAATATGGAAACTAAAAATTTAATCACATATTCTTATAAGAAGCTTCACGGACAAATTTTATTAATTTTCTTAAGTATTGGTCTCTTTGAATAGAACTTATTACTTGAGTTGAGTTATTAAAACCTCTAAAATGCTTATTCATTACACCTTAGAAACTAAACTTTTTTATATGCTTTATTATTGCTTACAAAATAAATGCCTACGATGTTCAAAATAAATACTTTCCATACAACCATTTGTTTCAATTTAAAGAACTCTAAACCTTACAAGGTGCCAGCCATCTGTGAACCTACTTTCTATCTCTTTCCTGTCCTTATTAATTTCATATATATATAGAAGAAGAAGAAGGGAATAGAAAATACACATCAATGACAAAAAAATCACTGGATGTAGGTCTTCCAAGTGAATAATTAATTGTTGATTTATCAAATAATGATAATCACAGTAAAGTTGTGTGTTGACAAAAATTTGATTCAGGTTCAAATCAATGATTATCATTTAATGAACATGATCAAATTTTAGTCAACACACAACTTTACTGTGATTATCATTATATATATATATATAGTAATTTCAGCCAAATGTAAACAAATATGTAATGAATATATATGATTCTTATTCAGTGAATATAACTTTCAATACACAGATCTTCATCATACATTTTTTATATAAATATTTTAAATCTTATTGAAGCTATACATCATTGCCAAACATCATAATAACCATGAAGGATTTAGTAAAACATGTAAAATGTATTGTTAATGGTGCTAAATGAATAACTACTTTTAAAAATAGGTTAAACTTAAGCAACCTACATTCAAAAATTGTGTGAAATAATACTTGGTAGCAATATACCTAATTGCAATTAAAGAATGTTTTTCAGATATTATGAAAGTCATATCTGATGTAAGTCTTGTGTTGTAACGATTATTAGTGTCCATGCTATGAAAGTTGCAATTTTTATACCTGATTACCTTTTTAATACTATGATATATTAACAGATATTAAGAAAAATAACACACAGACATGTACAGGAAGAGAGACAGAAAGTAGGTGACTTAACTAAGGTTCACAGATGACAGGCACCATGTAAGTTTTGAAGTTCTTTAAATTTTTGGAGGAACTGCCCCCTTCATCAGGAAGTTAGGAAGACATTTCCATTGATTGGCTAGCCAAACAAAACCTTTGTGATGTGTACTCGATGAGTAAAAAATTGTGTGAAATTGTATTATAATGTGTGTTAAGTTTTAGAACATAACATTAATGTTGAGGTATGCTATGTTACATTTAAATATGGTTATTGTATAATTGTATAAATAGTGGCAGATGACGATGGTGAAAGTCAAAAGCTACTGCAGGATAATTTTAATGTTGGACTTATAGGCTTATTAAAGTTTATCACCAGAACATAGTACTTTGAATATCCAATTTACATATATTCTTTTAAATTGTGACAATGTACTAATCAGGTTTCATTAATTTTTTTTAAAAACTTGGAATTTGTATTTGTTAACAGACATTACCCAATATTCCTTTATTATTAAATAAATTACCCATATCCAAATTCCCCCTGTATATTTTTTGTTTCACATTATTTCTGATTTCTATGTAAAGTCTATATATATATATATATAAATTAATGAAACGTTTGTAACGTGACGAAGTCACAGGTTTTTGGATATTAGATATTATTACTGTATTTATCTAAATGGACACCTTTTTTTTTAAAGATTCATTCCATTTATATTTCATCAGGTTGATGATAAGTTTATAATGATGTATTATGAGCAACTATTTTGCAGATAATGAAACTGCTTTTAAGGAGAAGTCATTATCTAAATATTTGCTCACAAAGGGTGTGAGAGATGGAAATTCTGAAAGTAAATCATATCTATCAAAATGAAGAACTTGATTGAGCCTATTGTTGAGGAAGAACATAACATCCATATTCCACTGATCAATTATATGTGTTTAACTCCTACAGTGACAAACTTAAAGGAAGCTTAATTCACGTTAAGTGGTATTTCAAAAAGAAATTCGAAATAATTAAATTGTTAATGAGTGAGTTGATTGTTTCTTCATATATTGTTTCAATGAGGACAATTTTCAATAATTAAATTTTAATTTAATCACTATTCATATAACTTACACTAAGTCACATTCCTTCCATGATTAAGTTAAGTTTCAATTTTTTTGCATGCTTATTTAAATGATTTGGTCTAATCAGTACTTTTTAAAGTTACAAAGAGAATTATTTATTGAGATTGGTCCGAAACATAAAATAAGTGGGTTGCAAGTATTTAGGAAGGAAAAGGAATAATATATTGGAATGAGGAATAGGAAATACTTTTAGTTTTATTTTAAGTATAGGTAATTTTAGTATAAGATCCTATACAATATAACCAATTGAATGAGTGCTATAAGTTATGAACTTTACAAGATTTATAGTAAAGCTCTAAAATTATTAATCATTAAACATTGCCAAATATTCATGGTATTACCATAATTATTTTGATCTCAATTTAGTATCATTTAAGTTTTTATTGTTCTCGTGGATATTATATGTACTTGTCAATTTTTTAGTAAAATTTTTTCTAACATGTAATTTCTTCTTGCCAAAAACAAATCAATGTTCATTATCTATACCTATCATGAACATTTATCCACCATGCTTTTATTTTCAGCATGTGTGGGTCATTCAAAGCTCCATCTAGCCATCTTTAGCTTGGAACCTCCTTTACTCCTATCACCTTCTGTCTGTGAGACGATTAATTTCTTTCACAAGTGAATATCTTCCATGCTTCTTATGTGTACTAGCCATATAAGAATACATATTTTTAAAGTATTGGTTTTCTGTACAGTTTGCATAGCCTCCACCTTTTATTATTACAGCTTAGGCCATAGATCTTTCTTTCAAATATTTATATTTTTCTTCATCATTCTTAGTGAGTATCCAACTTTCTACTCAAACCAGACTAATGGGTCTAACTAAGAATGTATACTTATTTTTAGCCTGTCTAGTTATTCTTTTTGACCTCATTAACTTTTATTGGCTGTTTCATTCAGTGTTTAATTTCTTTGTACATGAATTTGTTGACATCTTTTGTATTAAAATTATTCATTGAAACATTTTTGTTGTTAGAAGTTTCTATGAATTTTGTTTAACTTTAGTTAACTGTAAATATTATTACATCATCTGCAAATACTAGCATTTGTGCTGATTTGTGTAGTGATATCCAGTTAAGCATCTGCTATTATGTTCAAATGCAGGCCTTTCTGTGTATTAAATGGTTCATATGTCCTATTAAGAGCTTTTTCTATATATTTTTCAATTTTATGATCAGATCAGTCATATATTTTCAAGGAATATTAATTGATGAAAACTGGACTTCCCAGGTTTAAATCCACTCTCACCTTTTCTACATAAAATTATGCAATTCTGTGAAAAATGTTCACAATGGAGGTGATTTCTTTCTTGTAACTGGCATTTTTTTTATTCCAAACTCTTTCATTTAACCTCCATAGTTTATCAATTTATGTCTTATTGTCAACTTTAAACAATTCTGCATTCAGTGCAACAATAATCAATGCATATGCAAACTCTAAACTCTCTAAAACTTTATATTTCCTTATTTTCGTGGTACCAATTGAACTTCAACATATATCTTCTTCTTCCTTAGCTCTGAGCCCAATGAGGGCCTTGGCTGACTGTGGACTGTCATCTTACAAAACACATTCCAAATTTGGGGTTATACATGTTTAGTGTTGATTCTCCATCCCAGCCTCCCTGATCAAGACAGCACAAATATCCAATCTCATGCCAGGATGTGTTGTGAAGCAGCAATGCAATAAATTTACATTAAAGATCCTTCACATCTCATCACATGCCTTGTTATAGACAACAAATATACAGATATTTTCCTCTTCTATAAAGGATATGCCGTTTATCCTACAATGTCTGTAACCTTTACACAATTCCTGCTTCCATTCCTTTCTAACTAACAGAAAGAAATCAACTTTCTTATTGAAATATAACTGTGATTTTTTCATTATGATGACCTCACTATACAATTATAAATTGTAATACCTGGTTATATTGATTTAACTCCTATGATGAACTAAACAGAAAAAAAAATTGCATGACAAGTGGTATACATTTGAAAAGGAAATTCTGAATATCACAATTGTTTATGATAATAAATCTGAGAATAATGACGAATTTTTGTTCATTTCACTGTACATACTGTAACCAAGGATAAGTTTTAAAAATAATTTTCAATACTTTTACATGACTCTTACATGTTTTGGATTACTGAAGAATTTGTTATTAAAACTGGTCTGATAAACAAAAGTTAAGGTTGGTAAGAATTAGGCAAATGGAAATAAGAAAAGCAATATGCTGATATGGAACATTAAGGAGGGTTCATATATATTGGTAATTTTAGTATAAAAAATAATTAATAGAAAAGTACCAAACCAATAGAATGAGTTATCATTCTTACAAGATATCTATTACAGCTTTAAAATTACTATTAATTACACTTTACAAAGTAAATACTTTTTCTTTGTTTTTATCTAATATAACCTCTAAAATAAAACTTTCTTAGTACCATTTGTGTCATTTCATTCATCAAATATGTGTTGGTACAAAAAATTTCTTTTCACAATTTTAGTGTACCATAAATTTTTATTGTATTCTAGGACATTTCCTTATTTTAGTTTTGTAACTCCAAAATGTGGTTATTGCTTCTTCACTTAAATTACATTATCATTTCAACTAATCATATTTAAAGAACTATCTTCTTTGGCTCTACAGCCCATTGAGGGCCTGGGCCTACCGAGTCGACTGTGGTCTGTCATCTTGAATGACACATTCCAAATTTCGAGTGATAAGCGGTCAGCGTATCGATTCTCCAACAGATTTAAAGAACTATACTTCTGAAAAATCATAATTGTTGATAATATGCATTTTTGAGTAAAATGATAAATAAAGAATCACAAAAAATCTTATTTGACTTACGAATTAGTAAAAAATTTAATAAAATATGTTTAAATTTTTCAGGCTTTTAAGAAATAAGCCTAATTTTTTTTGTAAACGATGGGTAAAACTGTTCAAAATACCCTAATTTTCATACTTTAGAATCATTGTATGAACTCAAGATTTAATGATTCAATTAAATATAATATTTATAGGGTTACAGTACTACGGATATCACTTAATGATTATTCGCTTATATTCTTAAAGTTATTTCTCTTCAATCAACTCAGAATACCTTAGTTTGAATGTAGATTGTTGTGTAAAAAACAAGGTTGTTTCCACCCATTATTAGAAAATTCTTGTGCGTAAACTTTTTAACCCTATGAAAGAGAAGAACCTTTTCTAGATAATCAACTATACACAATACAACCTTGTGGAACACTAACCGTTCTATTTCTTCAATTTTTACTTAATTACAAACTTGAATTGGAAATTTAAGTATGTCAATAGTATTTCAATACATGTATTAAAATTATTTATATTTATGACAAATATTAATATGATTTTTTGGTGATTCTGATACAATGATAATGACAGTCTTTTACTAATTATCTTTGATCTAATAGCCGATGCAGGAAGGGAGGGATGACATATTTTATACTTGTTAATAAATTTCTGCATTATGCAAACAAATATCTTTTCCAGTAAAAAGTCCTGTTAGTTTATGAGTCGCACACCAAAGGAAAGAATAGTTGAACGAGCAGTACCATAATTGCACTGATATTGTTCACACACGTCGATATCTTACTTTTTACCTTCAATTTCCAATAAAGTTTACAGAAAACAAAGCAAAACTTTACACTAATTATCTTTGCACTTCTAATTAGAAATCGAACTAAATTAATTTTGACAATACATTAATAAGAAAAATAGTAAAAATGAATTAGTTACTGAAATTTTTAACTGACCGTTTCTTTATCTGTATTGTGAATGAGAACTAAGATCCTAGTTCTAAACCGTTATATCTGTGTCTTTACTGTTCTTTTGACGTTTTCGGTTTCTCCAATATAAAAGACGATGGCCTCTCAGTAATTATTATGGTAATATATAATTATCTGAGGAAGTGTCAGATTATTCACTATTTGGCATTATTTTACTTCACAGATCAATCGTAGGAAACAAATATCTTAGGTTATATGTGATTGCGCCCACTGAGATAACATTAATTGGAGTTAGAAGGACCATGCCATTCAAGACCATTTTTAAAGTTGTCTGCAAACATCAGGACCTCCCTGCTAACAGGGCGTATATTGTAAGAAGAATGATGAAACTAAGCATGCTCTGCAGCCCAGATGTATTGGTTTAGTAGATAGAGATTATTTAACCTTACATTTCAAGTGATATAATTCATATATACACTTTTTGTTTTGAAAATTTTTGTTTATGTGGATTGATGAAGCTATTACTAATACATGTTCATAAAGAATTAATTGTCAAAGTATTGAATTCCTAATAAAATTACTCATAAAGAAAAAATATAAACTTACTATCTGCCTTCTATTGAATGATTATTCTATTATTTTTGTGTATAACATGGTTAATGTCTGAAATACATTAAACTGTTAAATATCAGGTAAGTATATCATGATTATGGATGATAATGCCACAAAAAGTTCATATTAAATAAATAATCCTAATGAAATATTGGAATGTAACTATTTGCACACTGGTCAGACAAACCTACATACCAACGCTCTTTACTTATTCCCCAAGTGACAGGGTGTTTGCTAATGTCAAATATTCAACTCAAAAAATATTTTGTGAGTAAATTAACAATATGTACTTCATCAAATGTAAAAGTTTATTCGATGATTTTGTAAATACTGGTAATAATGATTGATGATGAAAGATTTGACCATCTGAACATGGGGGTATCAGGAGCCACTTGTTCACTTTATTCAATAAAGTTCAGAACAACTAAAGATGGATGATACAATTATGTTGTAGTTTTTCTGTAACTCAATAGGAGCATTTCTTAGATTTAATGCCTTTTGTGAGGTGAATGATAGTGATGGGGGAATGGCTCCTATTTCTGTAGGGGGAAAATGGAAGTAGAAAAAGTAATTGATATGTTGAAATTTGAATACTAATGCACACAATATTCATGGTTACAATTTTCAATACATTTCCAAACTTATTTCAATGAGTTGCACTAGTGAATCACTTATACAGTAATAATTTGTTATTCAAACTGAATTGAAAAAATTGGTATTGGATGAGACCACAGGAATGGGATTTGTAACAATATATCATGATAACTAGCAAATACTTTAAATTTTATCCATGTCTTTAATTTTTGGTAGTTTTAGTTAAGGCTCACATTGAATAGAACCTCTCAAAAATGTGAAATGTGTTATGAATTTGACATAACTTTATTAACACATCAAATTGTTATTTATAAGATCTTTAAAATTATTTAACCAGTTTCAGTTTATTACTTTAATATTAATTATAAACTATATACTTTTTAAATGTTATTCCTGTCATTTTCAGATATTCAACAAGGCATATGAAAAATATTCAATGCATATTTAAAGATTATGTTACTGTCTTTAATCTTTTTAATATTCACTTGGATATTTACAAAATTATGAATAAGGTGATAATGACCACTGCCTTGAACAAGTGTTTGTTGTTTGCTTTCTATGATTGTTTTTGGTTGTTGATTGGAGTTTGTAAAAAATTCATAACTCCACAAACAGTATTATTGACAGAATGCCTTTTCACAAAAGAAAGAAAATAGGAATTAATGAATGCCACAACTTAAATCTCTCTAGAAAGTTAATGTGTATACAAAAATTAATTAAACCATCAAATTTTCTTGATGAATTACCACTAAAGTGATTCTCTTACAAGTATTTAAAGTAAACTAATTTTATTAACAATTTATGTAGGCTTTTTTGGTGTACTGGTTCACTAAATGATTCACAATTTATCAACCTGGCCTATTGTTTATAATTCCAACATTTCGGCAATGTTCATGTGTGTTACATTATGTAATTACTTGGGTTGATAAACTAAAGTAGATTAATTAGATTTCTATATTCAAATAATCACATGACCTACAATAATACAAATTTAAGGTCAAAGCAAATAATTGAAATTATGGAAATTTCGTTTCTTTGCAATTAATTGTTAAATTATTGGATAATAATCAATGCAGTAAGTTGATAAATGCACCTTCTTGGCAATCTTAAGGCAGCATACTCGTTAGTTATTAAAAATACTTGTTTCTAGAAACTGTGGAACAACAATTTTAAAACCATTTATAAAAAACAGAACCTTGTGGAACACTTACATTCATTTCTTGAATCCAAATGTAACAAGCCATTCATAGTACTAAATCAGTCAACAAACTTATATTTCATATTTTGTGAAGTTGGTTACACTAATTGTAAGATACAAAGTAACAATAAATTTACATTTAAGATACAACTTAATCTGAATCCCTTTCTAAGCTTACATGAACAGATTACTAAATCTCATTTTAAATATATGTTATTATAAACGAAAAAAATTCTGGCAGAGCATCAAATCATTCAAAATAAAGATATTAATGAAGTCTGTTCTTGTGGAAGAATATCTAACAATGTTTGCAAATCTTTACAACACTCCAACAATTATTATGTATTTCTTATATGTTTTGGTTTAGTGAAGAATTTGTTATTCAAACTGGTCTGAAACATAAAAGTTTAAGTTAGTAAGAATTAGAGAAGGAGAATCTGGAAATAACAAAATTATTAATATGATTTAAGGATATGGAACATTAAGGAGTGTTCATATATATTGGTCATTTTAGTAAAGAAATAGATAAATGAAACCTATCAAACTAGTAGATTGAGTCTCATTTATTATATATATATATATATATAATAGATATCTAATACATTTAATATCACTATTAATGACAACTTACAAAATTTTCTCATCTAATATAAACTATCAAATAATACGTTCTTAGTACCATTGGTGTCATTTCATTCACCAAATATGTGTGGATACAAAAAAATTCTTTTCACAATTTTAGCATAACATAGTCATAATTTTAATTTTATAGAATACAATAAAATCTATCAATAATTCCATATTTTAATTTGTCTCCAAGAAAATTTAGTTCTTTCTTCATTTTGCAATGTGTTAAAATTTCAGCTGTCCTTTTTTAAGAACTATAGTTCTGAAAAACTGTTCAATGGAAAGTCTTTTGTATGCTAAAATGACTACTCTACGTAATCCTATAGATTACCAATTATTGGAATTTTTCTGTTTAATTCCTTTGTTTACGATTGCGTTTATTGCTTTAAATCGTACGAAATGCCAATAAATGGGAAAAATTATTGTAACTGTAGGAAATTTTATCAGGAAAATATTTACTTTTCGTAATCTTTATTTGGAATGAGATGTAAGAACATTGTATCTTTATTTTTTCTATTCTTTGGTCTCTTTCGGAACGTTAAGATGTATGAAATGGCTACTACGGGGTAATTTTAATACCAATACATAACTATCTGTATGAAAATATTAGTTAACCTGCTATATCTTTATTTATAGGTTGACCGAGGAAAATGAATATGTTACGTTGTACGTAATATTACATCCGTGTGTTATAAAAATTAATGTTAAAAGGACTGCGCGGTTCCATCAAATACGCAAGTATATCTGCGATCATTTGGAACTCCCACACAGGAAAGCGATTATTCAAAGAAGAATGAAAACAGTGAGTCTCCTATCCACCCCAAGATCATTAAACTTACAAGACGGACATGTTTTACATTTATGTTTCAAAGATGCAATAATACTATGTGTTCTAGGATCGTGGAAATGTGTCTGTAGAACAGAGCCTTTCCAGTCTTAAAACAAATGCGACCTACCATTGTCCTAAAGATTGAATTATGTAACTTGAATATTGTAAATGAAGTACATTAAACAACTTAGTGTTACTTATTCATTGTGAGTGACTAACATTTACTGTTCAACAAACCTTTCAGAAATATATGTAAATCATCAAATTGAGTCTTATCAAGTAAAAACCTTATTGATCCTTCTGTAAGTACTGGTAATAGTTACCCTTGATAGAGCATTTGCATGGCCATGTCCTGAAATGAGTTATGAAATATGATGCAATGATTATATGAAATTGAAAAGTATTATCCATCATATCAATTTCGCATATAAAGTTCTATAATAAAGAAATGATATCTATAGTTTATATGTAATTCATAAATAATTGTATTGTTAATTTATATAAAAAAATTAGTTCATTGTTTGTTGAAAATTTTTTTAAAATTTTGGAAGACTTATAAATTGATCATAATCAGTTAATGCATTCAATAGTTTTACATTAGAAAGGTTTGTATCACTAAATCTTACTGTTGATAATAGCACTTTTAATAATGAGTCATCTCTTTTTTTTGGGGGGGGGGGCGGCAGAGGAGAGTTATGACGAATACAATGAAATCTGATGTGTACACTTAGGAAGGAACATATAGGAATAAGTAAATGAGACAATGTATAGTCACTCTCTCCCCCACTTCTTACCATTTTTATTATCCCACACTTTACACACATTGATTATGAAAACACATTGATTATGGGTTTGACCTCTGTGGTTAACTAACAGAATGGTGGTAAGGAATGGTAGTAAGAATTGTAGAAAGAAATTATGTTAAATGTGAGTATGACCACAAAAGGTTTTTCATATGACTTATGCTAATATTTCAGTAAAAATAATTTTTTTATCTTGTCTGAAACACTAAGTTTATTTCTGAAGATTAAGTATATGTAAAGGAAAAAAACTTGATCAAGTTTATTCTTTTAAAATGTTCGATATAAAACAATATCAATGTACTTTTTACCTGAGATGTAATAATCGTTTTCTATGTCTGTGATAACAGCCTCGATATTATTATTTCAATTAAAAACTTGGGAAGATTTAATTAACATGGTTAATTAATAGTAATTTTTATACCTAACAATATTCAATTTATAATGAAAGACTGAAAATTTTCCACAATTATCACCAGACTAAAAATTAAATTTGATTAATATGGACTAAAAATTTAATATTTGTGAGAACAGAATTATTTTTTGGCATTTGGAATCCCTTCCAAATTATTGTTCAAAGATGAGGCTCTTGACTGATTAATTATTGCAATAAAATATTCAGTCAGTAAAATTCCATTGTGTACCCTAAAGTAAATGTCTCCATTGGTATAATAAGTTTAACACATGGAGAACTTTTAAAGATACCATTCAGTTTACTCTGTCATAGACTGATATTGGAAATTTATAATTTTATACAATCAATATTTATACACAGTAAAATATTGTAAAATTTCCCCATATTTTGTCACATGTAAAATATTTGTCCATAAATATTATTCTATTTCTCTGTATTTCTCCCTCAGACTGCTCCATTCTATAAGCTTTCATACCACCAACTATCTGAAACTCTGGAAGAGATTAAATTTTATTAGTCTTCTTGTTAAAACTTACTTTCTTATAACAATGTGTAACCTTAAGAAGGCATAAATTAATGATCAATGCATACATGAACTTGAATAATTATTATTAACAAAAGAATATTCAACCTGTGTAATTACAATGATGTAAAGTTTGTTTCTACTCTCATTGAATTAGGTCAATATGTCCAAAGACTTAATAAACAGAATTAGAAGTGGGATAATGCTTTACTTATCTAAATGAGGTTATTTTTAAAACTGAAAATGAGTAGAAAAATTTAATATTGTATTCAATAAGATATAAATTAACAATAAATTTACATTATAGATACATCTTAGTTTAAAGCCCAATTATATGCTTCAATTGTACAGATCACTGAAAATCATAAAACTTGAAAGTAACTAATAAAAATCCTGGTAGAACATCATTACAATTCAAATAAAGATCTTAATTATGCCTATTCTTGAGGGAAAATATCTAACAATATTTGCAAATCTTTACAACACATCAACAATTGTGTATAATTCTTACACCTTTTGGATTAGTAAAGCATTTGTTATTAAACAATTAGTATGTTTATGATATGGAACATTAAGGAGTTTCACATATATTGGTTATTTAGGTACAAAAATAATTTAAAGAAACCTAACAAACTAGTAGAATGAGATTACTTATTATATTATCCCCACCATTTTTATTATCCCACACTATACTCACATTCATTATAAAAACAAAAGCATATATATATATATATATATATATATATATATATACAGATTAAAATTACTATTAATTACACCTTACAAAAGAAATAACTTTCTTATTCCTCCTCTAATATGAAATATATTTTTGTACTATTTGTGCATTTTATTTATAAAATGTGTAAGAAAACAAAAAAAATCTCTTCAAACTTTTTATGTACCATAAATTTTTATTGTATTCTAGGAAATTGTAAAACTACGACTATCATGATAATTTCATATTGTAGTTTGGTACCTCGAAATTTTAACTATTCTTTTTAAATTTAAATTGTATTATAATTTCAACTAGTCCTTTTCAAAGAACAATACTTCTGCAATATCAAAATTATTGATAGTATGCTTTTTGGACAAGTCAAAATAAGAATAGTAATTGGAAACCCAGTAATCTAAGTTATTCTTTAATAATTACTTATTAGTAAAGAATTAACTCAAAATGTAAAATTTTGGACTTTATTAGGCAATTATCCTAGATGATAATATCTAAATAAGGGATAAAACTGTTCAAATAAAAGTAATTTTTAAATTCTAATATTACTACAGTTTGTCATACTATAGCTTTTCAATTATTTGTATTTTTTCTATTTATTTATTTGTCAGGATTCAAATCCTATGTTACTTATGAGGTGTAAGAATCAATAGTAATCCAATGTATCTTTATCTTTACTATTCTTTGGTTTTTTTGGGACGAAAGATAAAATACGATGGCGACTTCGGGGTAATTATTATACTAATATATAATTATCTGTGTGAAAACATCAGTTAACCTGCTATTTCGTCTTATATTACTTTATAGGGTAGTGGAAAACAATGAATATCTTATGTTGTATGTGATTGTGAACCCACGGATCGCACAAATACGCGTCAAAAGGACTGTGCGATTCCAGGCCATTTGCAAATTTCTCTGCGATCTTCTGGAGCTTCCACACGACAGGGCATACATTGCAAGAAGATTGATGAAACTTTGTCTACAGTGCTCCCCTAAAGCTTTTAATTTGCAAGACGGGGAGGTTTTAAGTTTACGTTTCAAATAATTTCATTATATTCAGATATGTTATTCAATTGTCTTAAATCAAAATTAAACCTCTACTAAATTAAGACTTGTACTTCATGTTTCAGTAAGTTTGTATGGTTGAAATATTTTTCGTATGAAATACTTCAATAAAATAAATTGAACACAAAAAACTATGATGAAATGTTCTTTATTTATACACTGTTCTATACTCCTTTCAGAAAATATATTATATGCAAATCCAATTGTGTTTCATTTATCCTTTTATTAATCCTTCTGTAAGTACTTGTAATAATTATCCTTGATGATAGATTTTTGTCCTGTGTAAATTCACTTTTTTAACACTCTGCATACATCATTTAATACTATCCGTCAGTCACATGGATGATTCCAAGTTGACATATATATATATATATATATATATATATATATATATATTACAGTCAGCTTACATTTATACTAAACAAAATATATGATAGGGCCTAAATAATATTTTCCAAATTTTTGTATCACTTCTGGGTGATTGTTATTTTTATCAGCACCACAACAACCTTTTTTAGAGACCTGGCTTCCCGATCATTTCTGAGTAGTATAAATAAAGCATTTTCAAGTATGTCCTACAATGGTTAATGAAATGTAATGCAATAATTATATGAAATTGTAAAATAGTATCCATCACATTAATTTCTTATATACAGTTCTATAATAAAGAATTAATATCTACAGTATATATGTATCTCAAAGAATAATTGTTGTTATTAATTTATAAAAATATTTTATTTTATTGTTTTTTCTGAAAATACTAAATAAAATATGATACAGGCTTAAACTGTGAATGACTTGAAAATGATAATAATCAGTTATTGCAGTGAATAGTTGAAATTTGTTTACCTTAGGAAGTTTTAGATTGTTCATCATGATAGTTCCCATCATTCGATAATGTGTTATGAATAATTTCTTTGGGGGGAGGGGGATGGTTAGGAGAGGTATTATGATTACAATACAAACTGATATGTACATTTGAGAAGAAACCGATAGAAATATGTAAATGAGACAGTATATATTATAAGTCACTCTCTTCACCACTTCTTGCCATTTTTATTATCCCACACTATAATCGTATAGTGGATAGTTAACATTATTAAATAATAATAATTTATGTAATTAACAATACTCGATTTAATATGAAAGGCTTTGAAAATTTTACACAACTTATCACTACACTGAAAAATTAAATTTGATAATTATGGAGTAAATATTTAACATTTGTGAGACTTGCTATGCATAATTACAATACCAAAATTTGAGTTATAAAACCAAACCTAAATTATTTTATTGGCAAATCGAATGCATTGGAAATTATTGTGGCTCTTGACTAATTGATTCTTTGAAACTTTTGCACATAATAATCCTTCCTGTTTGGTAATGAATCAACAAAATCTTTAGTCAGTTAAATTCCATTACTAAAATCACTGTCCCCCCTAAAGTAAATTTGACCTGTGGTATAGTAAAAGTTTAATACTGGGTGAACATAAATTGATAACAAAAATTTACGATTGTATTGAAATCAGCTAATGCAAAATATGATAAATCATATGCTGTATCACATGTAGAATATTTTTTCATAAATATACTATTTCTCTGCACCCATTATTAAGTGGATTACATGTTTTATTTAAATGTTTGCACCCAATAATCCTTCTTCACAGTTTGATAATGAATTTATTATTCAAATTGTTCTGAAACATCTTGCAGGTGGGAAGTATTTGGAATTGACAAATCAATTATATACTAAAATATGAATGAGGAAAGATTACATGTTGCTTTATTTTTCTTAACTGTTGGTGATATTAATATGAACTCAAATTAAAAACAAAATATAAAGAGGTGGGATGAGTTAAAAATTTTACAATCTTAAAATACTGCTATAAAATGATTATTCGATGAATAATACAACTATAAAGATTTTCAGTTTTTATAGGAATAACATATTATAATAATATATTTACTTTTTCATTAATCATTATTGTAATAAACTTTCAGTTTTTAATTGTCAGTAGGATAATTCAAGACTATGCTAACCATCACCAAAAATACTAAGATTATGTTAAAATGAAAAACTAGTCAAGTAATTTAAATTCTTAGATAAATAGATTTTTTATATTTTGGTAAATATGGTAAATTAAAATCATACAACATGGTCAATGATATGTTATTTAAGTGAAGAGTTTAAGCTATTAGTATATTGGAATATTAAGCAATGTTTTGGGAAGTTTTGATATACAAGGAAAGCTGATTTCAAGGGATTAGGAAAATTCTACTGATAAATATTACTACCAGCATATACATTGTACATAGTTTATCAAATTGTGTTTCATCAAATGAAAAATCTTTCGCAAAGATTTTCAAAAAAACTAGTAATGATAATCTTCGATGGAAGATTGTATGTCAAGTTCAACATCCTAACACTTAACATGGGGTACATAAAACAATCTGGAGTATGGTTGGTCCCTTGTTGGCATATCTTCAATATGTATAAATTCAGTTCATATTTGCACTTAATATATGTATATATAAATAAATAAACCAAACCCATACTGCTAAACCCCACATGGCAACATGATAATTATATACATTCTTTTAATTTTGTATTCACTATTTATTATTGTATATACTGTAATAATTATTGTATCATGTAAAAATCAATACAATAAAAGTTTTTATATGAATAATATTAAAAAAAATTAATGTATATATTTTTATATGCGTGTGTGTAGTAATAAATAAATGAATGATTTAAATTGATTTATATATTTAATTAACTTTAAATTAACACACATTATCACAAACATAATAACCAAATAATAATATATTATATTTATTGTTATTAATTCTATTTTATCACGTATAATTGACTTTTTAAATATCAACAATTATAATCAGTTGATTGGAAAATATCTCTTAACTCAGCATAATTAAAATAAATATTTGGGATTTTATTCATAATGAAAGGATATCCATTAATAAAAAGGGATATTTCAATTAATACATTATTTACAACATATAATATGCAAACAGAAAATTACTCAATACGGAGTTACATTTTACGATAATATTATTTTGATTTGACTATTAAAGAATTATTAACTTGAAGTGACTTTCTCAAGTCTTGAAGCGGTAGGTGCCATTTTTGAAATTATTATAACTGAACATACAAAATTAAAATCTAATTGCTAGTATCTAGTAGCATGAAACTTGACCGATGGAATATTATAATTATATTAATTTACGGATCATTCCCCAAATCTTACATAAATAAATAAAAAGTCAATTTAGATCCAAAGAAACCTTCTTCAAGAATTATTAATAAATGCCATATTATTATTGCATAATCACTTTACACTGGATTTCCATAAACAGTACTGCGATTAACTGACATAAGTGATAAGGCATCTGTGAATGTTGCATGTCACCAGCGGACAAATTTAGAATATTATTGGCTGCCCACCAATTGGAAAACGAGATCATCCTGTCCCTTACAACACTAAAAGACAAACTATAAATCCAACTGTTTCAGTACTAGTATACAACAGTATTTAACAAAACTTTAAACTCGATCCTCACTCAACAATTCACAGAGTTGCTCCATGCCGCAGTCTTCCAAAATTCATACAAACTTGTAATTATATAAATATAGTCACTCTCCCACAGAGTCATCCATTCTTTAAGCTTTCCTACCACCGACTGGCTAAAAAAGTAATTAAGAGATTAATATTTTATCATCTTATTAATATTTACTTTCTTGTAATAATGTGTACTCTTAAGAAGTCATAAATTAATGCTCAATTCAAAGATGAACTTGAGTATTTATTAATAGCATTACAATATATTCAATCTGTATAGTTGCACTGAGGTTAAGTTTGTGTCAACTCTCAGGAATTGAGGTCAATAAGACCAAAATCTTAATAAACAGATTTAATAGAATCAATGTCACTTTTAAAACTGAAACTGATTAGAAAAATTTGATATTGGATTCAGTTTTTTGTGCTGTTGGTAACTTTGGTTGTCAGATACAAACTAACAATAAATTTACATTAAATACTCTAGATACAATTTAATTTGAATCCTAATTATAAGCATTAAATGTACAAATTGCTGAATCTCCTTCTAAATATATGTTGTTATGTAAATTAAAGTGAAAAATTTCTTGTAGAGCATCACATCATTCAAAATTAAGATTTTCATAAAGTCTATTCTTGAGTAAGAATATCTAACAATGTTAGTAAAACAATTTTGTATAAGTCTTACATGTTTTGGATTAGTGAAGAATTTGTTATTCTAACTGGTCTGAAACATAAATGTTGAGGTGGGTAAAAATTGGAAAAATAGAATCTTGAAACAAATGCAATAATATGGTACTTTAATATGGAACATTAAGGTGTGTTCATATATGTTGGTAATTTTAGTATAAGAAATAATTAAATGAAACTTATCAAACTAATAGAATAACTTATATAATCTTTATCTACTAAACCGAAAACATCTGGGGTGCAGAGCAGACATAGTTTATTCATTCTTCTTATAGCATATGCCCAGTTAGTAGGAAGGTCCTAATGTTTGCAGATAACATTACATAATCATTTTGAGATCGGATAAAGTCACCTTGAGGTAAGAGTTCATAAATGACAAGAGCAAACTGTAACATGTAACTGCATGTTGTGTAATTTTCTATATATTCAATTTTATTATTAATGTTAATTTCTATATTAATCAATATACTTTATTTTCATTTATAAATACACTTTCATATGCAATAAAATCCTACAATATCATTTTAATTGTGCTCATTGAAGAGATATTTACACATCTTTTTTTTATAATTGTTCCTAATTGAAAGTTAAGTTTCTTGAGATTAATAACAGTAAATAGAGAATAATTATTTTGATATTACAATTGATTAAGCAGAATTTGATATTTTACTCAGGATATATTTTATGAAATGAATATTGGAAAACAATCTCTGTATTTAAGAATAACTAAGTTAAGAAATAATCCTAAATGGGTTTCTCTGATCATTATCCATGGAGTTCCATTTCAGTATTTCATTAGAAATATCGAGATGATATGAAAGTACTGTGCTAACCAATTGGAAGGCAATTCAAGCAGACCTACATAACATATAACACAGAACTTTTATAATAAAAAATATTCAATTTAATATGAAAGATGAGTAGTATAATAAGTTAATAACTACATGGTGAACATTTAAAGATACTATCAAATTTGCACTGTCATAGATGGATGTCAAAAGTAAACAATTTCATTAAAATAAATATTTATATACAGTGAAGTCTGTTACTGTAAAATATGATAAATCCCATACTGTATCACATGTGGAGTATTTGTTCTTAAAAAAAATCAAGGCAACAAAAGGCCACATAGTCCATACTTCAAAAATAAGTGGGATTATAAGGCTAAGACATAAGAAGGATGGAAGATATAAACCCACTTAATCTGGGAGAAAATGAAGGCCCAACATAACATAGCTAGATGGAGCATACAAAATTCTGAAACTATGCCCATGACTGGTATTCATGGAAGACTGTCATTAATGACCCTATGACCCAAAAGGAGCTTTTATGGCAGTGAAGATTTTTTACTTATAGGATCATTTTATGGAAAAACATGTGATTTTCAGATGTATTTTTTTCGTTTTTTGTGGAAAGGCATTCAATAAGTGTGTTTGTATATAAGAATATATTCTATTAACAACTAATTCTGATTAAAAAAATTAACACTATCAAAACTTTGTACCTTCAAAGCAAGAAATTGGCATTTGTGCCAATTGGTAATGGTTGGCGTACTATTAATATATGCAACTAACAATTAAAAGGTTAACCATTAAAGGTAAAACCCATAATATCCATATACACTGTTGATATTATGTCTTTATTATAGAACTTTATATAAGAAATTGTTGTGATAGATAATATTTTAAAATTTCATATAACTATTGCATTATACTTCATTAATCATTAGCAGATTCTTTATCGATTCTATTCAGAAAAGATGGGTAAGCCATGACAGTTTTTGTTGGGCTGATGTTAATAATAACCATCTCCTAGAAATGATACAAAAATTTGCAAAATATTATTTTGGTCCTATTCATATACTTACATTTTAGTATAAATGCAAGCTGACATTAAATAAAATATATATGTCAACTTGGAATTATCCACATGACTGACGGATAGTATTAAATGATGTATACAGAGTGTTAAAAAAGTGAATTTACACAGGACAAAAATCAAGGGTAACTATTACCAGTAGTTACATAAGAATCGATAAAAGGGTTGATAAAACACAATTTGATGATTTACATATAATATATTTTCTGAAAGGATTATTGAACAGTAAATGTTATTCACTCTCAATGAGTAAATAAGACTAAGTTAAGAACATTTCCTCACAAGTTTTTGTGTTCAATTTATTCGCTTGAATTATTTCTATTTAAAACATTTAAGTCATACAATCACAAGAATCCATTGAATTATAAGTTTATTTTCTAATACTATTTGAAACGTAAACTTATAACGTCTCCCTCTTTTAAATTAAATGTTTCTGGAGTGCCCTGCATACATAGTTTCCTTCCTCTTTTTGAAATATACGACCTTTCAAGAGGAAGATTCAAGAGGCCGCAGAGGACCTTACAAATTGTGAAGAATCGCACATTACGTTCAACTCTTATATCTGCGACTCGATGATATACAATCACAAACAATTGAAGAAATTTGTCGAAATCGAGCACCCTATAAAATAAGAAAATACGAAATAGTAGGATTACTGATATTTTCATACAGATAATTATATATTATCATCATAATTACCTCGTAGTAGCCATTTCGTTTTTTTCCGTCCCTAAAAAGACCAAAGAATAAAAAAAATAAAGATACAATGTTCATACATCTCATTCGAAATATAGATTACGAAAAGTAAATGTTTTCCTGATAAAAGTTCCTACAGCTAAAATAATTTTTTTCCCATTTATTGGCATTTCGTGCGATTGAAAGCAAGAAACGCAATCGGGAACAAAGGAATTAAACAGAAAAAATTCCAATATTTGATAAGCTAAAAGATTAGAAAGAGTAGTCATTTCAGCATATGTTTTGGATTAGTGAAGAATTTGTTATTCAATCTGGTATGAAATATAAATATTTAGGTTGGTAAGAATTAGAGAAGGAGAATTTGGAAATGACAAATGCAATAATATGATACGATGATTTGGAACAATAAGGAGGTTCATATACATTGGTTATTTTAGTAGAAGACATAATTAAATGAACCTTATCAAACAAATAAAGTTAGTTATCACTTTATATATATATATATATATATATATATATATATATATATATATATATATATATATATATTATGTAATCCATATCAAATACTGCTTTAAAATTACTATTAATTACACCAAACAAAGTAAATAAAGTTTTTTCCCCTCTAATATTAACTATAAAATAAAACGATTTTTGTACCACTTGTGTAATTTAATTTATCAAATATGTGTGGGTACAATTTTTTTTAATATTATCTAGGACATTATTAAGTAATTAACATCATGATAATTCCTTATTTAAGTTCTGCGATAGTCACTTCTTTCCACACTGTTCACTGCCGACAGTTGACAACCGTAACTGCCAGTTACTGGCCTCCTGTGTGGGCAGCGTCTAGGACGTTGGAGGGGGAACGCCAGTCATAACTGACACACTGTTGACACGCTCCAAGAAAGCTGAGGCAGTGAGTGCTCTCGTGTCAGCGATGCATTGTCAGTTGTTTGTTCAGTAACTGACATTTTTAAGAGGAATAAAACAACAAGTAGTAAAATTCGAATCAATTAAACACTGAAAGCCATCTTGAAAGTATATTGGGTGTTTTACTATTGCCTAATAACTGTAGAAGTAATAATAAAAGGCAATATTACTGAACAACTGTTTTCATTTTTACGTATGTATAGTGTAGCGTAATACTTGAACTTTTTTGTGAGCATTTATAGAACCCTTCCTCCTCATTCGTTACGCCTTTTCTACCACAAACACACAGTCATTAGTTTCTGTTTATGAAACACGGACATTATGCGTGCGAGAAAACACATATTCCATTTGAAATAAACAATATATAGATACTATGCAACATCAACATTCCAACCAGTCGTAGTTGCCAAGAAATAGCAGATAAGTATAAACATGTATCAGACTTCACTGCCCGTTATGTAGTGAGGACATCACTTCCACGGAATTGTCATAGAAGAAGTGGGCAGTTATCTGCCCACGATGTAAATGGTAGACAGCGCACAGCCCAACTTCGACGAATATTACTTCCCGTGTAAACCTAGCCTAAGGCTACACTTTTCTTAATCTATATTTGGATGTATGAGATGTAAGAACATATTAGCAAAACATTGTATCTTTATTTTTACTATTCTTTGGTCTTTTTCGGGACGAAAAAAGAACGAAATGGCTACTACGAGTTCATTATAGTACCAATATATAATTATTCTGTGTGAAAATGTCAGTTAACCTACTATTTCGTATTTCCTTACTTTATAGGTTGCCCGACTACAATAAATTTCTTAAGTTGTTTGTATTGTGAAACATCGGATCGCAGAAATAAGAGTTGAACGGACTGTGCCATTCTTTTCTTAAACATTACTCATAAAATGGCGTATATTTGAAGATGAAGAAGAAGAAGGATAACGTTTACTGTTCCATAATGATTTCAGAAAATATATTATATGTAAATCATCAAATTGTTTTTTTGATCCTTCTGAAAGTATTGATAATAATTGTCCTTGATTTCTGTATTGTGTAAATTCACAGTTTTAACACTCAGCATACAGCATTTAATACTATGTCAGTCACATGGATGATTCCAAGTTGACATATATATTATATTTCAAGTCAGCTTACATTTATACTAAACGTAAATATTTGAATAGGAGTTAAGTAATATTTTGTAAATTTTTGTATCATTTCTGGGTGATGGTTACTATTAACATCAGCCCAACAACTCTTTTTTTAGAGTCCTGGCTTACCCAACTTTTCTGGGTAGAATCGATAAAGAATTTGCTAGGCCATGACCCGCAGTGATTAATGAAATTAATGCAATAATTATATGAAATTGGAAAATTATATCCATCATATTTGATGGATCATCATATTTGATTTAATGTTTTGCTGAAAATACTAAATAAATTTATGAAACAGGGTTAAACTATTTAAGACTTAAAAAAGATCATAATCAGTTAATGCTGTGAATAGTTTGAAATTATTATACATTAGGAAGTTATAAAATGTTCATCAGGAAATCATTTCAGTGATAATTACATTATTTCAATATTGACTTAGATTTTTTTGGGTGGTTGGGTGGGTAGGAGAGGTATTATTAATACAATGAAATCTGATGTGTACACTTAATAAACCTATAGAAATAAGTAGATAAGACAGTATATATTATGAGTCACTCTTTTCCCAATTTTTATTATTACACAGTATATTTGTATTGATAGGAAAACTGAATGGTATTATGAGTTTACCTATATGGTTAACTATCAGAATAGTAGTAAGTATTGTAGGAAGAAATTATAAATAGGAAAAATAATTACATTTTAAAATCTATGGCCACAAATGGTTTTTCATATAACTTATGCTAAACACTCTTTAAGGGGGAATTTCTTTTTCAATCTTGTTTAAAACATTGAGTTGCCTTCTGAAGATGAAGTATACGTATGTGAAAAAAACTATTCATCAAGTTTAATTCTTTTATAATATTCAACATAATAGAACATCAATGTTTAAAACATTGAGTTGCCTTCTGAAGATGAAGTATATGTGAGAAAAACTATTCATCAAGTTTAATTCTTTTATAATATTCGACATAATAGAACATCAACATACTTTTTACTTGATATAGAATAATTCTTTTTCCATGTCTGTGATAACAGCTTCAATATTAGATTCAATTAGATAGTTAAGTAGGCTTTATTAATATTATTAATTAATAGTATTTTATACAATTAACAATATTCAATTTAATATGAAAGACCAGTTGTATATTACAGTTAATACCTACATGGTAAACATTTAAAGATACTGTTAGATTTACACAGTCATGGATGGCTATCGAAAATTAACAATTTTATTGAAATAATATACCGTGAAATCTGTAATTGTAAAATATGATAAAAACCATACTTTATCACATGTGGAATATTTGTTTATAAATATTATACTCAGTACTCTTTCATGATAATTTTAATCTTTTGCACCCAATAATGCTTCTTTACAGTTTGATGTAGAAATTGTTATTCAAATTGTTCTGAAACACTTGCAGGTGGGAAGTATTTGGAATTGATAAAGCAATTATATACTAATTTATTGAGCAGTAAAAATTACATGTTGCTTTATTTTTATTAACTGTTGGTAATATTAATGGGAAGTGAAATTAAAATCAACCTGTAAAGTGATGGAATGAGTTAAAATTTTTACAAAACTTATAATACTGCAATAAACGGATTATTAGATGAATAATACAACTATAATGATTTATATTTTTTAAAGGGATAACATTTTATTTTTATAGGAATATCATTTTATAATAATTTATTTGTTGTTTCACAAAAAAAATTGTTCAATATATTCGGGCTATGCTAATCATAATCAATCAGATCAAATGCCAATTTCTTGCTTTATAGGTCCAAACTTTTTATAGTGTTTAATTTTTTTAATCAGAAGTAGATGTTAATAGAAAATATTCTTATATACAAATACAATTATTAAAGCTTTTTCAACAAAAAATTAAAAAAAATACCATTTTCTGAAAATCTGAAAGTTCTTCTTTAAAAGTAAAAAAAATTCCTATTCTTCAGTGCCATAAAAGCTTCTTTTGGGTTATAGGATCCTTAATGACAGCCTTCCATGAATACCTGTCATGAGCCTCTATCCATCGTAGTTTCAGAATTTTGTATGCCATTCAATGCTCTATCTAACTATGTTATGTTGGGCCTTCATTTTCTCCTAGGTTAAGTGGGTTTATATCTTCCATCCTTCTTATGTCTTAGCCTTATAATCCCACTTATTTTTGAAGTATGGACTATGTTGCCTTTTGTTGCCTTGATTTTTTTTATGAACAAATACTCCACATGTGATACAGTATGGGATTTATCATATTTTACAGTAACAGACTTCACTGTATATAAATATTTATTTCAATGAAATTGTTTACTTTTGACATCCATCTATGACAGTGCAAATTTGATAGTATCTTTAAATGTTCACCATGTAGTTATTAACTTATTATACTACTCATCTTTCATATTAAATTGAATATTTTTTATTATAAAAGTTCTGTGTTATGTGTTATGTAGGTCTGCTTGAATTGGCTTCTAATTGGTTAGCACAGTACTTTCATATCATCTCGATATTTCTAATGAAATACTGAAATGGAACTCCATGGATAATGGTCAGAGAAACCCATTTAGGATTATTTCTTAACTTAGTTATTCTTAAATACAGAGATTGTTTTCCAATATTCATTTCATAAAATATATCCTGAGTAAAATATCAAATTCTGCTTAATCAATTGTAATATCAAAATAATTATTTTCTATTTACTGTTATTAATCTCAAGAAACTTAACTTTCAATTAGGAACAATTATAAAAAAAGATGTGTAAATATCTCTTCAATGAGCACAATTAAAATGATATTGTAGGATTTTATTGCATATGAAAGTGTATTTATAAATGAAAATAAAGTATATTGATTAATATAGAAATTAACATTAATAATAAAATTGAATATATAGAAAATTACACAACATGCAGTTACATTTTACAGTTTGCTCTTGTCATTTATGAACTCTTACCTCAAGGTGACTTTATCCGATCTCAAAATGATTATGTAATGTTATCTGCAAACATTAGGACCTTCCTACTAACTGGGCATATGCTATAAGAAGAATGAATAAACTATGTCTGCTCTGCACCCCAGATGTTTTCGGTTTAGTAGATAAAGATTATATAAGTTATTCTATTAGTTTGATAAGTTTCATTTAATTATTTCTTATACTAAAATTACCAACATATATGGACACACCTTAATGTTCCATATTAAAGTACCATATTATTGTATTCGTTTCAAGATTCTATTTTTCCAATTTTTACCCACCTCAACATTTATGTTTCAGACCAGTTAGAATAACAAATTCTTCACTAATCCAAAACATGTAAGACTTATACAAAATTGTTTTACTAACATTGTTAGATATTCTTACTCAAGAATAGACTTTATGAAAATCTTAATTTTGAATGATGTGATGCTCTACAAGAAACTTTTCACTTTAATTTACATAACAACATATATTTAGAAGGAGATTCAGCAATTTGTACATTCAATGCTTATAATTAGGATTCAAATTAAATTGTATCTAGAGTATTTAATGTAAATTTATTGTTAGTTTGTATCTGACAACCAAAGTTACCAACAGCACAAAAAACTGAATCCAATATCAAATTTTTCTAATCAGTTTCAGTTTTAAAAGTGATATTGATTCTATTAAATCTGTTTATTAAGATTTTGGTCTTATTGACCTCAATTCCTGAGAGTGGACACAAACTTAACCTCAGTGCAACTATACAGATTGAATATATTGTAATGCTATTAATAAATACTCAAGTTCATCTTTGAATTGAGCATTAATTTATGACTTCTTAAGAGTACACATTATTACAAGAAAGTAAATATTAATAAGATGATAAAATATTAATCTCTTAATTACTTTTTTAGCCAGTCGGTGGTAGGAAAGCTTAAAGAATGGATGACTGTGGGAGAGTGACTATATTTATATAATTACAAGTTTGTATGAATTTTGGAAGACTGCGGCATGGAGCAACTCTGTGAATTGTTGAGTGAGGATCGAGTTTAAAGTTTTGTTAAATACTGTTGTATACTAGTACTGAAACAGTTGGATTTATAGTTTGTCTTTTAGTGTTGTAAGGGGCAGGATGATCTCGTTTTCCAATTGGTGGGCAGCCAATAATATTCTAAATTTGTCCGCTGGTGACATGCAACATTCACAGATGCCTTATCACTTATGTCAGTTAATCGCAGTACTGTTTATGGAAATCCAGTGTAAAGTGATTATGCAATAATAATATGGCATTTATTAATAATTCTTGAAGAAGGTTTCTTTGGATCTAAATTGACTTTTTATTTATTTATGTAAGATTTGGGGAATGATCCGTAAATTAATATAATTATAATATTCCATCGGTCAAGTTTCATGCTACTAGATACTAGCAATTAGATTTTAATTTTGTATGTTCAGTTATAATAATTTCAAAAATGGCACCTACCGCTTCAAGACTTGAGAAAGTCACTTCAAGTTAATAATTCTTTAATAGTCAAATCAAAATAATATTATCGTAAAATGTAACTCCGTATTGAGTAATTTTCTGTTTGCATATTATATGTTGTAAATAATGTATTAATTGAAATATCCCTTTTTATTAATGGATATCCTTTCATTATGAATAAAATCCCAAATATTTATTTTAATTATGCTGAGTTAAGAGATATTTTCCAATCAACTGATTATAATTGTTGATATTTAAAAAGTCAATTATATGTGATAAAATAGAATTAATAACAATAAATATAATATATTATTATTTCTTGTATGTAGTAAAAGGAAGATATTTGGATTGGATTAACGATTACTTAATGAATAGAAAGCAATATGTCAAAATTACTTTAGTATGTTCTGATCTTAAAGAAGTAAAATTTGGGGTGCCTTGGGGCAGTAACTTAGGGCCTCTTTTATTTATTTTGTTCGTAAACTAGTTACCAAAAGTAGTCAAAAGGTGACAAAAATTATTTTTTTGATGATTATACACTAATATATATGGGATAAATTATAAAACATTGCAAATAAAAATAATTATGAGCTTGTAAATATTATGAACTGGTTGTGTAGAAGAGAAGAACCATCTCTGAAAACTCAATTATACAAAACATAAGCTTGTTGTATACTTTTTCAAAATAGTTTACCCCTCCATATTACATATTTATAACAGAAATCTGAAATCAGATAGATCAGTATGTCTATAATATTTCAATATTCGTATTTTTGACAGAAAAATTAATGAAAATATTTTTATTTAGTGATTTTAATATAATGACAGTCTGAGATCAACTGTCTTTTACTATCTTTCCTGAATCTAATGGCTAATGCAGAAAAGGAGGGATTCCATATTTAATACATGTTAACATGATTCTGCATAATGGTAAAATTTTCCAGTGAAAAGTATAGTCATGTTGGAATGTTGGTCCTTTTTACCGTAAATGACTGTATCATACAGGTTGTGATTTACTTCATGCTCGCTTTTACAAGCTAACTTTGAGTGAAGAGGACAGTACGTTTTTTCTTAATGAATAATACAAGTTATATATTTCCTTTCTTTTGTAATGTCATTTAGAGTATTAGCAAACAGCGTTATGTACTTTGTTAATGTGAAATGCAGGCCTTTAAATATTAATCTCAATTGGCACATGAGACATTATATTTCGCTTTGCTACTCTGGGCTTCTTGATTTACGTGGATCATACACAAATATATAAGGTGGCATTCCGGCATCTTTGGACATTATAGGTTTAACTGTCAATGATCATAACTGTATTTATTGCAAACGTGCAAAATAAAGAAACCATCTTTACTTAATTTTATAATGTTCCTTATTAGAATTCTATTTAGGCTATTATGAAATGGGCCATGGTTCAATATTAAGATTTTTGTGATAAAATTTTAATCTACAGAAAATCATTGATCATAAAAAATTCTATGTTAATCAACTTTCAAAAATCCATATTAATTTTTTTCTATAAATTATGCTTTATTTTACTGGAATGAGATTTGTCGGAAATTCTTGAGAAGCGCCTATAGTTTCCCAATTTTTTCATTAACGATATAAGAGAGGCAGGGCCGCATTCCCTTTCTCACTTTGCTGTAGAATTCTTTGTGGCATTCGTGCCATTCCCGCTCACGCAATATTTCATGGCCCAGTTTGTCGCTACCTTTACGCAATTGTCCCCGTAAACAAATTTGTTCTCGCGATTGTATTTCAATTTATGGGGCTTCCTGATTTGAGATACGGAGTCCTCCAGGGAAATTCCTGGGTTTCGCATTTATTTAAATTGATGTGACAGCCCCATCTCACATGTTTATTATTTCAAAAAGAGAATGGTTTTCTCAATCCCACAGGTTGTTTCATTACAAATCAATAGCACTGAACTGTTCTCTGTCCACGTGAGCAGTTCGTCGCGTTGCCGCCAGATGGAAGCGCTGTTTACACCCTCTCAAACAGTCCTATTTGTAAATAACGCAAACGTTCCCGGATAAAACCCATACTAAACTCACAGTTATCACATCATTTTACTGTTTCCCTTCCAATACAGATTTACAACAAATATGCATCGTAAAATTATTCACATATGTAACCCACATGCATTCTTAAAAAGGAACAGACAAAGTTGAGTTATTTAATTCTGTGCTCTTTCAGGCTACAACGAGTATCAGATATTAATTAAAATTTACGATTTTAAATTGAACGTTAAATTTATTGTGACGGTGACATTATAATTTTGAAGATTTGTTTCCCACTTTGGTAATTTCTGAAAGTAATGAGAAATTTAAGTAACTTTTCTATATAAAGTATCAGGGAGGAGGAAAAAATGATCCAAATTTTCAAAAACAAAAATCCCGATTAGTCTTCAGTGATATATAATTGCCAGTCAAAAGAGAAATTTCCAAATACAAACGGCAAGGTGAATGAATATCTGAATCTCTGATCCGCGAGGAACCGCAAATTAAAAAATTGTTAAACGTCAATGGGATACTGCTTGATTTCATTACAACGAAAATATCATTTACTGGACCCTGCTGTTTAAACAAAAAGTTATAGATATGATTTATTTCAAATACTCGCCTGCCGGAAATATCGAATTCCATTATTCGTGATGACGCAAATGAAATTCTTACCATTATGTTACCTACCATGCCACTTCGAATTCCTCACAATTTCCTCAGCCTACTTCCTCAGATCCAAAATCAAAGATAGTATAATCTTGTTAGATTTAAAGAGAATCGATCCCAGGAGTATCAGCCATTATTTCTCCATGATTATTATCTCCAAAACATTATGTGCCGAATAACGCATAAAGGAAGAACAACTCAATGAATCGTCAAAACTACTGCATACTTGGGGGAATCTGTTCAGATTTTGCAGTGTAAAGGAAAACTTTCTTTTATAAGATAATTATATCACTGACAGCTTCGATTCTACGCCGAGTAATCGTAGTTGCAGTTTTGCTGCCGCCAGATTTGGCTAGTATTGTGAATAATCGATATGATAAAAATTCAGGTGATCAAATGGGTTATTGAGGTTACTTATTTATTTTCTGGAAATTGTCATCGGAATTCCACTTTGTCCTGCAACACATTCTTCGTTAGAATTATATCCGCCGACGGTGTAATGGTCAATAGATAAAAATACTAACATCTAAACTCTTCGTAATTTTTAGTGACCTTGTTAATAGTAATTTTTTGACTTAAAAAAGATGTAAGCGCTGACTTTTCGTGGTGAATTACTACCAAATGATGAAGTTAAATGCAAGATTTCACAGTAATTTTATTGCAGAACAATATTGGTCATGAATAAGTTGATTAAGGAGCAATAAATTATTCACCGCTGGAAAAAGTAATCCATTCAGTTGTATTTTGAACTCCGTATGGCTTGTCAGCTTTCAATTCGTTCAATAATCTTGGTATTCATACCTTCAAATTCTGAGTTCTTAAACCTCTTTTACATACAATTATATTTTTCGGTGTACTACGAATTACATTATTCACATTTCTTACAGTCTCCCTCTACGAGACAGGACCCAAAAGAATATTGAATTTTCTGAACCTGAATCTAAAGATATTTAATATGTTTAGTCACTCAAACTGAATTCTTCACAGAGTAAGAACAGAAATACTTTTACCACTCTAATTTTTAATCTCTTAAATTTATTTTTCTATTGACACAATTACAATGTGCTCTTTTTGATACCCGCTGTTACCGTTTCATTAAATGTAATAAGCAATATGAGGGGTTGAAGGTCATAAAATTTTAGTGTAATTGATAATTTATTGATATTACAAAACATATAAATAATCTTCTACATTGGAAAATGTGACAAAAACGTGTGGTAAAATAGTGTATTGAGAAACATGTTTTCTTCGTGATTATATGCGGTTCAAAATACTAAATCACGAAAAATAGATGAGCATCAGCATTCAGCTAATTTATCTTGGGAAGTAAAGGATCTGGAAATTTGGAGAACACGGTGGAAAATACTGGCTGATTTAATAATCAACTTTCAAGTGACAGAATATTACTGTTGTTTGGAGGTGTTAAGAGGAAATAGACTGAAAACGTAAAAATGAGATTTATGACAACGGTTTTCAAGCGGATCCGAATTCTTGGGTTCTTCAAGGTGTTTGGTAATGACGTGAAAATTAAATTGGTTGTGCTATAAATGTGACATGAATGTGGAAAATTGTTTTCACATGACGTGTTGAACTCTTGATGGAGATTCCAAGACTGTGACCAATGTTTATGTGAGAAGCTAGAGGGTGTTGGTGTTAGTCGACGTAGATTCCGTGGACGCAGGCGAGTGCGGTGAGCGACGAACTCTCGTAGACATGATGAGTACATCGGTCCAGTGAGACTTCCCACAGACCTCGAGTGGCGCAATTCAAACCCTGCATCGCGTTCTGGCAGATGCAGCAGAACACCACGATCTTGTACCTGTGGACATGAAAAGAAAAATCACTCCTGGCGAAATGTGATATTGGAAGCCATAAAAAAGAGAAACTCGACCAGAAGACAACCAAGTGAACGGTCAACGTGTGATAAGAGTTCGGAGCATCTTAATTATTAACTTAATAAAAGGTACTAACAAAAGTCAATTATTTCAAGTACGCCTATATAAAATCAAATGTAACAAGTCCACAGTTAATTATTTTCTGTCATGAAGTTTTTATGATTGCTTTGTAGAATAATTCAAGCAACAAGGTACCCAAGTGTCCAACACTGATATAAATTTATTTTATTTTCCGTTTGTTTCTCAGATTCCTCTCTTTCGCGCACATTTCCTTGTCCATAAGAAACAACGTGGCCCTGATCTATCAACATTTCAACTTGATTCGGCCAAGACTGAACTTACGACAGACGATAAAAGATTCAGGATCCCAATCGTCCCAACCACGAATTTCACAGCTAATCTCCATTTAGTTCGTCCAGAATTCGTTTTTATCTCAATTTTCCACCTTAATGCAGCGGTAACACTAATTCAGGGTCAAGTTCTTTCTTCATGTCAAAAATAGCCAAGGAAATCGAGAGACGTGGCTGAGGTTTATCGGCTCTCTGGCCACTTCATTCCTCGGAACATTTGCAGGATGAGGTCGCCCAATTCACTGTGGTCCGTAAAATCTTGAACTTTGTGTGTTGAAGTCGACCTCCTGTGGTTCAGTGGCTAGCACCGTCATGGTCTCAGTCTCAGATTAAGACTGCTGGAGAATCGATACGCTGACCACGTATCACTCCAAATTAGCAGTCGACCTGGTAGGTCAGGGCCTTAATGGGCTGCCGAGCCAAGGAAAAAGAAGAAGAATATATATTTTGAAGTTCAATTGGAAGCGAAAGTAAGGAATTACAACGTTTTAGAGATTTTCCAGTATTTTTGTGAGTCTGGAGCAACTTGATGAGAAATCAAGATATCATTGGGCTTAATAGAGGGAGCAGTTGGTAGTGTGTGATTAAGGATACTGGGATTGGACCAGCACCTAAGCCCGTGTATGCCCTAGGGCTTTACGGGGCGAATGCGCGTTTACGGCGTGTGAAGTCCTAAAAGGACCCCTCACCTAAGGTGCTCATTCGTCAATCACAGAATAAAAATTAACATGATTAAAGCTGTTTAATATTGTTTCTTTTTTAATTTTCTTGTTCCTACTCTTTAGCCTTGGAAGCCGTTCTCTTTTAAAGTCTGGATCTAGAATGAGCTAAGCAGACGAAAATGTGTAGAAGTTTCAGTCTCTTACGCTCATTCTCTGAACTTCTGAACTTTCCCTTGAAGGAGGGCTGAGTTTCTTGTTGTGTTTAAATCCTTCTTGTACCATTTATTCTAAACTTGAGCCTCGCAAATCTCCAATTTCACACTTCACGTCCGCCCCCTTCATATTCCTCACAGTGACCTGCTCCGCTCCTCTACCCACTTTTCTTCTTCCCAAGAGCGTTATATTTGCTGACAGTTAAACTACAACATTCGATTCCTGAGGTGGCCTCTTGGTTCAACTCAAAGGTAGAAAATGATTTGTCACTTAAGATCGACCTTTGTAGAATTGTTCCGATCATAAGTGATTTACAGAGATTTAAATATACAGTATTCACTCCAGAAATCACGGCGGTGGTAAAACTTTGAGTGTGCTGTCTAAATCTCAGGCACATATATGCTGAAAGCTGACTCTAATATGTCTCATCCGCCCACAATGATGATTGAACCATACCTCAGCTCCACTAGAGTGTATTAGTGGGGCCAATCTCAATGAAGTGGCAAATTAATATGATGATCTTATCTGGTATTGTCTTGCCTGTCGAAGTTGAGAGCCTTAACGCGGTCGCGCAGCGTGGCGGCGATGGTGCCAGCGAGGGCGCTGCAGGCTCCGGGGTCATATTCCACGCCGTCCAAGAACTCCTCGAGGACCTCTCTGGAAGCTTTGCGGACCTTGTCCACGCTGAAGGGCCGGCGCGGTTGCAGCTGGTACGGGCTCATGGCGACTGCCGCGACTGGCGCCGTATCGATCTCGCCCACGCGCCGGCGCTCATCGTCGATAAAGGACCCCTATTCAGCTCACTCAATAGGTATGATCAGGGTAGCTCAGCGATGACTGCACGCTTACACTCGTAGACACGAATAACTCGGTATTTCCAGAGTCACCAGAAACTACATCAGAGATCACTAACAGAGCGCACCGGGATGGAGACTCTCTGAGATTGCAATGAACGAAACTTATATGATGAACACTGAAGTGAGTGAAAAACTTTAAAATTAAAAACTCAGTTTATGACAAAGAAATATTTTTTTGTAATAATTTGTGGTGGTATAGAAGTTACTATTTTGTTAGACGTCATATTCATATAGGTATTTTGCGGATAGGAGAGTTTCTGTAAGAAATAGTTCCCAATATTAATTATGTTTATTTAACATTTCAGAGAAATGGAAAATTTTAATATTTTATTAATTTTATTTTGAATACAACTTACTGGTACCAAATAATTTCGGAAACTCCTCCCCGCACAATAATCAATGTAAATTGTTACCAGAGGCAAAACCAGCATAATAAATCATTAAGAGATGTTTTCTGTTTAAAATGTTGGTAACTTATAATAATTAGTGTTGGTAACTTGAATATTTCACTGTCATTTAAAATTACAATCATAAATCGAAATCAATACCGTTCTTTGTCTGGACAACCACAATGGACACTATTCCAAGAATTAAATGAATATTCAATTTATATTTAACCATCATTGCTTCCAGGTAAGTTCCATACGTTGGAAATTCATTCTTCGTTATATTAAAAGCCAATGAAGTAGTTTATCAGCCAAATTCAGGCTCTGTTCCGCAATGTGTATTACCTCAGTCGAAGACTTGACCTTGTAAATGGTACTAGTGTTGTAACGCACATAATTTCTTTCAGATGAAATGTTGAATTATATGCATCTGTTTATGTGTCTGTGGGAAAAGAAGTTAGCTGGAATTAATCAAGTAAAGACCCGACTTCAGCGAGTCGCGTCTTCGGGAAGTGTTACGTGCTGTTTAAATAGCACAGAGGATTAGCCAGCCACAGATATCGCCGACTTGAAATAAGACGAAAGGTTTGTCGATGCCAAAAAGGAACCACAAGAATCGTCCAAGAAACTCCTCCCAGGGACCAATATTGTATTAATACTTCAGTGGAAGTAATTAGTTGTCACACGTAAATGCTTCAAAAGGTCTCAAAGTTGAGATCGGAGTGGAGCAAAAAAAAACAGGAGGACATTCTTGCATTAACTTTGCAAACGAAGCGAACAGTTTGAATCAGTACTTGGAACAAAAGGAGAAATGAATTTCACTTTCAAATTGAAAGGAAAGTATTTTAAGGGTGATACGAGAAAGCCAAGCAGCTTTAGTTTCAGAATTCAAACAGAAAGGAGCTGCAGTTTCCTGACATCTGCAGCAGGAAACTGCAAATGCTGATTTCAGAAGGCACCACGAAGCCTACAACGCAACTCATGGACGCCATTTGCCTGTATCGTCCTGGAAACTAGAACATCAGATGTACTCATTCCTGGGTGTACGAAATTCTCTGCTACACGGCCCGCGATTCAAACATCGAGCCAGTAAAACGTATTATATCAGAGTCTTTGCTGGTGTTCTGTTTAATGGTATAATTAATTTTGTTGGGTAAATTAATATTAAAAATAATTTTCTTTACATTTAATCAGTACGCTCAAACAATAAAAAGTGCATTCAATACAGTGCCATCGGAAAAGGATATGAGACCTCTTCTACACTGGATTATAAATTTCTATTAATATAGGGAATAAAAAAGTAGGGGTCCCTATATCGTTTCCTGCGGAACATCTCAATGAATTAGAAGCTCTTCGCTACATACATCTATTGTGACGCACCGTTCTTTTTTATTTCACAAAAAAATCACTACCATGCCAGATTTTCTTATTTACACGTGGTCTGGAGAATAAGAACAGTTGTACAATATTAGCCTGTGGCCTAAGTATCAGTAGTGAAAGTGCGATGCAAAAACTAGAAAAATTTCTGGATTGACGTGTAAATGACTAAAATATTTGTAATTTATCAAACATTCATGACTCATCCCAATAGGCTACCATGTCATTAGATTGTTGAGTAATGTCATTACGCTTAATTTTGGTGGTATTAGATAAGGAGACCATATATACATGAATCTGAAATATTTTCTTGGGAAAAGGGGCGTTGTATATTATCAGGTTTAGCTGGCGTGAGTAATGGCGGAAGCAGGCAGGGTATTCCTTCCCTTGTAGCGATTTAGCGTGCAGATTAATTGCGATCCAATCTAGCGCCAGATGCCCCCATAGCTGTTATCTCCCCAGGCGCCAGCCGGTCCGAACAGCTTCATTATAGCATGGATTTGGTCTACCTCTTCGCCCCACATGCTCAATGTTCCACGGCATAATTCTCGTTCATTATACGTAAGTTGAGGAATTTCCTTCCGTGTGAAAATATTGGCAACCGTTGGAAAACCAGAGCGTGCTCGGTGATCGCGACGTGAGGACGATTACGGGGAAACACAAAGAGTGGTAACGTTATGATTTTACTAAATATAAGTTGGGTGCCCGGTGATGCCCTGGATAATAATGTTTAAATATAAGTAACATTTTACTTAAGTTATAATACTTTTAGTTTTTCGCGAACGTCACAGCCGCCGCACGCATACAAGCAGGCTACGTTAGGGCATAATGTTTCCTGTAGTAAGTTTTATACGTCATTAGGATACGAATGATGCCGCGGGCCGATTTTGCATATTTAAAAATTTCCGCCCCTTCCACCCCCCCTATGGTGTGCTGATTTCCAATTCCCAAAAAACGTGTGTGCGAAATTGGTTGAAATTACTCCACGCTTTTATGCGGAGCATACATACAAATACACGTGCAAATTTGATCTTTTTCACATATAAAAAATTAATTTCTTTTATAAGAATAAGGTAGTTGATCCATGTATTTGGTCTGTTTAGCTCTAAATAAATTTTAAATTTAATGAACGTTTATTTAAGCAAAAATATAAACTAAGCACTTAAAAAATATACAAAAATGTTTCTCTCTCGAGTGCACCACATACAAATACTACCCGTTGGGTCGCTCACAGTCAATTTTGTTTGATATTAATCACCATTTTTTTCAACTGATAGATTTATTGACTACAATGTGAATAGTAAATACATGTAATCTATAGACTGCGAATACGATCAATTGGCGTTGATCAGTACTTTTCCACATCATTACCGAGCCAACTAAATTTTCTAAAAAAAACTGTTTTAGATAAAACTTCGTAACTCATTTATCTGTACGTCACTCGTTCATATTCACGAGCGTTGAAAAATCATATGCATTTTGCGTCGCAAGAACCTTTAATTTAATTTTGAACTGTGTTCATTCCAGAGTGGATAAATATCCTTGAGGTAAACTATTCCCCCTCCCCTTTTCTCACCGCATCTTTAGGGCCCGTAAATTTATTGTTCTCCCTCGTGCAAAATCTGTGCAAATTTTCAAACAATTTCAAATATCCCGTCTTTTACATATCTTCTAATACACTTTCCTTTATGACCAGCTCAACGGTTATAAAATATCTTGCTCTGATTGTAGATATTGCTACATTCCACCATCGAAAGTTTCATTTAAAACCCGTATAAAAGATCATATATCCAATATAAAACTCCCCCTTGATTGAAATGTGTCGTGTACAAAGATATTATTAAAATAGTGCAAAAGTTCTAAGTATCATTCTATAATTATGTCCGTAATGACTTATAACCACACTGAAATTAATGAACTAACATACATTGATAATTGAAGTTAACTTATTTGCTTTTATTTTGATTCCTTAGATTTCGTTTTATTTTCGCTTAATTGAGCAGCAAGTGATTAAAAGAGATCTCTTACTAATTTTACTAAAATTTTATACCTGAGGAATGTAACAAATATTTACGAAAGAGTACGTAGTGTCCTTTAATTTTTAGTTATTTTATTTTCTGGATGATTTAAAACCATTGTTTGGAAAATCCTGTTTCAAAAACATTAATCTATGCGACTCACTAAATGCTATAAACGCCATAAAAAACACCTGACTTATATCTGAATAAACTGAACAACATCAGAGACAATACTTGGAAATCGAATAAAAAAAATCACCATATGCTAGATCCCTGCCCACAGCAAAATCTTAGTTTGCTGACCATCAAGCTAAACTCACTGCGAATTCCAACCACAATTTAATATTCTTTTAGCACAGAAATTAAGGCGCGAGGGTCTTGCCTAGTATTAGAAAGGCTTGAAAACTACCGAGATAAAGCGGGATCGTCGTTTCTCCGTACAATCAGAATGAAGTTCTGGAAGCAACAGAACGGGAAATACATGCATCCATTCTCTTTGGCGGCCTCGTAAGGTGGTCACGTTTCATCTAAGGTGCTGGAAATGTTCTAAATTATCAGTAAGAGCAAAAACATTACAATTAACATTTCAAATATTTATAACTAATTTGTATGGAAAAATAGAAAATTAAGTGCTGAGTGAATTACTGAATACTTCATAAAAAAGAAAGAAGATTTACCACAATGCCAACGAATGATGCTATTTAATTGGGTTTCGATTATTTATTAAGCAAATATAACAAAACTTCATGTTTGTTATAATATTCGTAGGCATATACTGTAATTTGTATTCCTTAACTTACCATACCCTGCATTAGGTCTACACATTCCTGTCAAGGCAGGAAACGTCACGGAACCTCATTATTCTCCAGATACAGGAAATAATTTATAATAAGATGTATTTAACGACTCATCAAGAGATTTTTTTATAATTTTTAATAAATATTCATATAAAATGGTATCACATACTGGAAAACTTGTAAGTTTTAGAGTAGAATTTTTTTGGTGGGGGGGTAACAGGCTATATGAGGGTGATCCTCTTTATTAGCATAGGAAGGGAATTGAAAAGGGGGGATGTGGAAGGCAGAGCAAGGTAGCCAAGGGCCTACTAGGGCTACAGTTGAAGGATCCTACCCGGTGATTCACCTAGGAAGTACGATGTAACGTAAAGTTTATGTGAGTAGGGGATCGAACTGCGAGCGAGCTGTTTCCCTCGTAACCTATGTTGCTTCTTCAGTTTTCCGCGTTAGTGTGGGATTTTGGCTTTCAAATATTTGTCTGACCATTTAGTTGACGGACTAAATCCCGTACGAAGATGTCGGGCCACTTTACCAAAACTATTAACATTTATATAGTAATAATTTGCATTTTATACGTACTCTGTCAATTTAGTTTTAATGCAACTCATTATTTCGAAAATATTGTTTTTCACATTCCTAAAAACCAGAATTCCTTTCTACATAATTCTGTACGTGCCATTTTATAATTTATGCCTGGTCTCGTAATATATGAACGCTTCACGATGAGTAGGTCCAAGTAGCGTGTCCCCAGTTAACAATCTTGGAAATTATGCTGAATAATATCACCGTTTTATACTATTCGATTGCAGTGGCGAATCCAGGTGATGAATTTTGTTTCATTGTTAGTCATAAATGAAAATTGAGGTATTTTATTACGGTGAGTATTTCAATAATCTTTTATATATATCCTATCGATTCTTCGTTGAAGATAAGACATTGAACAGTAAGTCGGCTGTTGTTTTATTGGTACATTGCCTATATTATAGCTTCATGGACTACCGTTTTTTCTTAATCCATTAAATTTATAAATCGTACAGATACGAAATCTCTCAAGTAGTCTAAGGATTACCCTTTATTGAACAATAGAAATTTGTATTTTCGGATAGCAATTTTTATTTGGTTGTAATTGTGTAAGTGATGTTCATTCTAATAATTACGCAATACTGATCGTTACTAAATAAATCTTTATTCAAAAACCATTATTATTTATTAAATATGTAATACAATGTAACAGATATAAAGTAAAATAAACTGAAATTATTTACAGTATGAGTCATTAATTAATTATTATACTAATCAAATATAATAGTCACTGGGCTATCCTGGTTCCGTTAAAAATATAATGTATATCATAAAGTAATGTGCTGCGGTTTTTTGTCCTTCCCATTTCCGTTGTACATCAAATACACTATTAAAAAAATCTAGAATTTTATTTTGTCTCATCGATTTATAAATATTTTTCTAAAGGGATGCATACTAGAAGCTTTGCACTGTCCGGACTTTAATTTACATATTCCTGTGTTCAATAAGTATTTGTTCTTCATTCGTGTATTTTCATATTATCCACTTCATTTTTGCGTCTTGTCTATATAACTAGTAATTATTTGACTTATCCTATTTCCTCCGTAGAGGACTAATAGAATCAATACAAAATAAAAAAGAGGCAATAAAAGAACAGATGAAATTACTTAGTTTCAAACTCACTAGAGAACCGTTCAGTACGCTACATCTAAAAATCATAATAATTTAACGCGCATTTATTTTTATATTATGTAATTCTACTACCTATCATACACTAGGAAAATGCTTCTGAGGGTTGTTGGAAAACAAAACAATCCAGACTTCTTTCATTAATTTAAAAGTACGAATATTGCAAGACCTGTAAATATATTTATTTCCATATTTAGAATTGCATAAATAATTCACCTGTTGGCATCGATAAGCAAAATGAAGGAAGGGTGCTGCATTATGCCCTACAAAAAGTAAAAAAGTGGGCGATAAAGAATGGAATGAGACTAAAACTGGGATGGAAGAGATAGGAAGTTACTAGTTTAATGAATTCGCGTAGAAATAAACCTGGGTCAGCTACTCGGGCCAATTGTTTCATTCAAATCGTGGAAACCATCCGATTTTGAGAAGAGTGCATTGAGGAAAGGTTTGGACAATTTCAGGTTACGGTGCTGCCCGCTGTGACCTTTATCATATAGATCACGGCAAGAGTAAAGAAGGTAGGTGCATGGGGGAAGCCCTGGAAGCGTAGCGCCACAGTGGGACTCTTTAAAGTCTACGAGACCACGAAAGAAACACTGGACTTTTCTCAAGTCATTGAGGGGAATTCGTACTTTGAGGTATATAAGTTAGATTACTTGCACTAAAAGTAATTACCACTGTAGAAAAATATATGTAAATAGATTTATTGAATTTTGTTTTCTAAATGATTTTTTGTTTTCTACAGAAAGCTGGAATAACATGCCTGCTTCACTAATAACTTTATAGAACTCTTAAATTATCCTATAAAAATAAAACTTGGTCTAATTTGGTTTTGCTGTCCATTTTCGTGGCTTACCGTGTATGTAAGTTTTACTCATCATTAACGGCAGTTTTAAATATGTGCATATTCGACTAGTCAGGAAGGGCCTAGAAAGTTTTCCTCGTCCGGAGTCTATATAATTGTTAGATTGATAAACGCTCCATGTTTATCTTGGTTGTTTTGAGGGCTGAGAGGGGGTTTTAATGGGCGTTCACGCCGGATTAATGGGAGACGGAGTATTTAAGAGACATCTCCAGGCTTTAGATTATTTTTGAGAGAGCGGATATTGTGTTCCGGCCAATTAATCTGCTTGGAGAAGGGTGCAGATAATTGGTGCTGGGGCCGTGATGATACGGGCCAACAGCCAGACCGCGCATTTAGCATCATAATTACCCCCTCCCCCGCGCTTCCCCTCGTACCCCTCTCTCCGACAACCCTCACCACCTGCGATAGGCCACGCCTCTCGGCCAATGGCGGCGCACTGCGTCAGCCACGTCTTACTTGTGTATTGATCCGCCCCGCGACGCCGCCCACCGGGCGCCGCTCTAAATTAACAATTTCCTATGGCATAATCTCCCTAATGGTCCGGCAGCTTAAGTCCTGCTCCTCTGGATTTCAATTTGGCCGTTGTTTTCAGCAAGCGCGGCGCAACAATGCCTTACCGCATATCGGGCACATGCAGTAACGTCACAACTTCCGTCCTCCTACCAAGGCCTTAATCTCTACGTCCGAGAAATCAACTCAAGAAACAAGCATAGACCTGCTCAAAGTAACGCCCAGAAGCTTGAATTTCTGTTTCTGACGATCAGGTGAGAACTCAACCATTTGAGAAAATGTTCGCACAACATTAGTTCTAATGTCCATCATAACCTTGAAAGTAGTCGTCATGGACTTCACCATAACTTTTCAAAGAAATGATGACAGTTCCGGCGCTTCAATTCTACTTGAATGTCTTGAGTGGATTAAAGCGCCGTGCTCATAACGTCATATTTGTTTTAGGAGACTGAGTAAAAATGAGTCTGATGAGATCGTGCGAGGGCGGTAATTACGTTGAGCATCATGAATGACCTGCTTGCGTTCTTGTATGACCTGGATAGTTCCCTGAGTCTGGGGTCCGAATGTTTACCGCCATTAAAACTCAAAATTATTATTTGACTTGAGACTTGCTCACCAAACATTCCATCGTTTTCAGATACCGTATTCTTGAGTTTAGAGCAATACTCCACGTAAACTCTTTGCTTCTTAACATCAGCCGTATAGTCGCGACAAAGAAACGTGCTTTTAAGAAAACCACTAAAAATTGACAACATTTGCGCACGTGAAACCACCAGCTGGCAAACTGATTGTTATGATTTGATGATAGATTCGCATCGCAATGTTTTTCGCTTACGCTCATTTCTGCAGGACCAAAAATTTATGAGCGATTTCGCTTATGATGGAAATAGAGAATCATGGACGATTTCACCTCCTTTTTCTTTTTAATTTTGACCTCAGTTCTCATCAACTCTCACTACTTTAAGAGATGAAAGAGAATATTCGAGCCCAAAAATGGATTAGTCGCAAATTGATTAATTTTTATACAAGGTTTTATTATATTTCAGTAAGATTATCCAAAGATATGTACATGTCTTGAGCTGGAATATCTTCCACAGCGTGCGGTACTAACAGGAAAACCTGAAATAGTTAAGTCTGTTCTTTAATATCACGTCTAAATTACTACTTATGCGCTAAAATTAATTTTTACTGGAGCTGACAGACGAATCAAGTATTTGCTTACAGCCAAGTTTATCTAAGAAATTAATGGTGTAAATTCTGAATGGTTTCTGTTGAAATTAGCGCCCGGGGTCGTCGATTTATATTTTTGTTTTTTCCAAGAGTTAAACAATTTTTTAGTTTGTAACTACTTCAATATTAATTTCTTCGTGGACGTTTCCTCAATAACTGGTCGTTAGAGAATAAAATGAAAATGTATGCACCCAGAGAATAAATTGCTGGCATAGTATTGGTTTAAGTCCAAACAAGCGAGTAGAGCTTCGATAAAATCTGAGCTATTTTTTACAGGATTGTGGATTTGGAAACCTGACAGGCAGAATAATTGTTATTTTGTATTATTCGGAGCTCAGTAAACGACTTTCCTAGAGATGAGTAAATGACCTTAAAAATGACTACAAAATTAATGAACGAACGTGGGAAATCTTTACACGGATTATATTCAATTTTCAGCTATCTGTGGGGTTTTGCCAGTTGAGTTTAAAAATGGTGTAATCCAATACGCTGACAAACTCCAGTCACCTAGACGTTCTTGAACTTACGATATTTATGTTGTAGGGATTGCCACACACTGGGGAAATAGTGACCCTTTTGTTATTCAGTCTCAAAAAGTCTTGCAAGCACTGGTTGCGAAAGCTTCCACACGCAGCCGCTGTAAAAAACAACGCTACTCGCCGGTCTTTCTCTCATTGTCGTCCTCTTGCCACATTGTCGTCCTATGACCCAACAAAACCAAACAGTTACAACACATAAATTATCTACAATGTCAACTTGAGCCACCAGTTTCTCTGATCCATGCTGAATCGAGTAGGTACATAATGAGGCGAGCCTCTTATGGCTGAGCAATGATCTAATGGTCATTACACTCTGAATACAGGACAGAGTTTATTACTTTTCGAGACGTCGGTCTACAAGGTCCTTCTGCCTTTACTCTATCACGCCGACGCGTTGTAATTCTCTAGGTCTATTATAATTTCCTTACTCACATAATTGAAATTTTATTTCTCTCTCCTAATTCATCTCGAAAACAACCAGAGTCATCAGAAAAAATTGTCTCTTAAGATATTTATTGCCTTTTCCGATTCATTTCGATTGAAACTTTTCTGACTAACCTTACGTCTCTTTTCATATGGCATAAATATTACGAAAAAATCAAGATGATTTCCCACACCAATATGTTTCGCATGCAATTGAATTAATGTTTATATCCTCGGTTAAGAAAATAATCACGAAAATTCCAAAACGAGGGAGATTTCCGGAATGAATCGTATATTTGCAGTGTCGCTAGTTGGTGGGTTGCGGGGGCGGTTCTGATTTGGCGCGGAAGTGACTATCCTGACTAGTGATTGAGCAGGCAGGCTCTGCGGCTGCGGGGGAGGACAATTTATTGCAGTCAATTCATTTCATAAACGAGGGATGACTAGCAGCAGGTCCGCGCTTTCCATGGGGCTCGCCATTTGTCTTGCGATAATGGAGCCAACACAATCAAACGCTACACGCCCGAAGCGCTATACAAAACGGTTATTGCCAACTTTAGGGACATTATCATCTGTAGGCATGAATTTTACAGTCCCCATTCCTTGTTGGCGCGAAATCAAAAATTTTCTTTGTTCGAAGCCGTTGAAAATATGGAGTGTGTTGTTGATTTGCTGGAATTTTCGTTTGTAAATTTTCACACTTCATAGGCCCCCTAATTTTCATTTATGGATTTTAGCACTTCAAAATAACGTAACATAACTACAAATTTCAATATTCCTCTTCTCTTTAAAAATAATAATATATTAATTAAGTTATGTTCTTGAAGAATGATAAATGTTTTGCGGTGTGCAGAACTTCCATCATTTATTCATCCAAAATGCTCAAACTTACTATTTTGCGTACTTGATTATTCGTATGTTGGTTTATTTTACAGCAATTTAAATTGCATCTTATAATTATCGGTTGGAGAACTTCATATTCGTAAATTTTATTAATGAGGTCGACTCATTACAAATCTACTGAGATACAAAGAAAGATAGCTGTGGGAAATAGGCTAAATTTTTATTTGGAATCTTCAAGTTGCATAAAAAAACACCTAAGAATATTATGTAGAAAAGAAGCTATATCACTCACGCAGTTTGTTAGAAACATTTATAAAAACAAAATGCGGAGGAGCCCATAATTTACTGTATCAGTTTCTATGATGAAGAAGAAATCTGTTGCTTTGCTATTAAAATATTCTTATATTAATATTTTCTCCTGCCTTGACCCAATGTAAATAATTAAACGAAAAAATAATAATTATAGGTAAAAATACGGAAAATTGCTAATAAAAAATAAGTTAACTGTTTTTTCAGCGATTCTTCCATAATTTTGACTATTTTCAATGCTAGGCGGAGTGAATAAAAATAATTATGAACCGTTAATTGATTTTCAGGACCTTCTATGTGTCAGATAATTTAAAAATAAAAATAACTTTAATTAATAAGCAAACAATTCGATCATGAATTGAAACAAATATTCGTCTCACGAAATGTAATGTTTTCTACCCTTCTATTATTCACAATAAATATCAAAATTATTACCTATGTCTTTCCGTTATTACGCCATTCACATTGATACATTGGACCACGGTAGGCTGCACTTTTAATTTACTTCGACAAATTAAACTCACGTGAAAGTAATATTTTTTTATTGCTACGAAATGGTCTTTCTGTTTTCGATCCACTGCATTTCGTTATATGCTTGAAGGAACAGCAAGTAAATTAGCACGTGAATCGGTTGTGTCATGTATAAATGCTAGAAACAACAATACGCCCGTTGGATTGATGTGAGTAGTTTGATCCGGAAACTTAGTGGGATTTCAATCTTCCAGTTCCGCAACTCTCGTCCCGTAGCATATTTTAATTAAATTTGGTATTTAACCCATCTATATATTTGACTTTTATTATTATGATTCCCATCGCTTGGTAGACTTTTTACAGTTTCTAGCATTTTACCATCTACTTATGCTTAATTTTGTCCGAAAAATATTTTCCTGTAACGGGATTAATTTGGTAATTTGTGGGGAAGTTAAGATTTGTCTACTCACATAAAAGTCTCTATCGTGGGCCTTGGCTATTTGGATCCATTAGCGGTATTAGCAGTATTAGAAACGGATGTTGCACCCTCCACCTGTTGTCGAGCTTGTTGCATGACGTTATTCGCGAGGGAGGGACGTAAAAAAATAACGAAGGGAATTGTATCCCTACCCGTCAGGATGATTTGACGTACTGGAGGGTGTGTAATTAAACTACCATTCATCAAAAAGGCAGTTATATTGATGTATTATAGCAGAAGGCAGTGAGGTTGAAACTTTTAGACGGATAGTTAAAATATTGTATAAAAAATAAGGCATACAAATTTTAAAGATATTTTCAAAAAGGGATTTAAGAGAGATTTTATAAGCAGGATTTTGTAATATTTGTAGCAACATAGGTTTTGGTGGAGAAATTAGGAACCGAAACATGTAGTTGTTTTTAAATTGTAGTTTGTTATGTGTAACTAACTGTTTATTTAAACTTTAATTTAAACATATAATCATCGACGACTGCGACGCCATTAAGCATCCTGTTCGATTTATACCTTCAGTGCAAGTAGCAACAACGACTGTCGTAAAGAAAATTAAATTCCGAGCGATCATGGTGAATAACAATTTCTTTATCGAAGCCATTTTCCACGCAAAGTTTTTCTAAATTAAATGAAGATTGTTATTGTAACTATAGATTTGGATCCGTCCATTCTCGTGAAAGAGAGTTTTTTAAAATAGGAATCATGAAATCGCAGTAAATTTAGTTGAATCGTATGTGAGCATAGTTATAATTAGTGATTAATTAAAATCTGTAAAGAAAAAAGCTCGGTGCTTAATCCCGTATATATAATAAGAGGTCTCATATTACATATATATTTATGTATCACAATCAATTTAATTTATAAATAATTATTATTTTTTAATTTGTGGAACAATTACGATATTAATTTACGAAACTTGGCTCAGCACCGTAGGGGCCTCTATAAGGAGATCATTGGTAATTAAATGTATGTCCCAAAGTCTCTGCTCTGTCCCGTAAACAACGTTCATGTTTTGGAATTTTGTTTTATCGTTTCCCGGCATCTACTAGCTTGGCGGCAAGGAAGTCGCAGGCACGTATCAATCGGCTGGGCGTAGCTGTGCCGTATCAGGTCCAGACTATTTTTCTGCTTCACTCACAGAATCACCTTTTTAAACTTTTCCAGTTCAGACGGCTACTGCAAACTTAATCGTACTAAGATAAACTGATTTCTCCAAAATACTTTTTCACATCCTCCGCGTGGATCTCTTGGCGCGCCTTGAAGAGGCTTTTCTTCATTTGCTGTGGGTATATAGGTTGAATTCCAGAAAATTTGTGGATTGTTACCACTTAGTCAGCATTATACAGACCCAAGACATGTGCCAATCTTTCAATACTCGAATTCCTTTCCTCGCAATCTGCAAACAGCTAATTTCGTTACAAAATCACCGAAAAAAAATGTTCTAACATTACAAAATTACAACAATCCCTTCTCATATTTATTATGATAGAAAGAAGCATTCACCAATACCTGTAGTTGCTTCTCCTCTTAATATTTTATACTGTACCTCAAGTCCCGTCAGACAAAATACTCCTAATAAACAATTATATGCAGCCTACATGAATGATGAATGTCGTAAAGGTAGGCAATATTTATGTTGAATTTTTTCCGCCATCTCGTGCTCACTGAGACATGAAAAATGGGGAAACTGAATATAAATTTGACATGGACGTCCTGGAATTTTCATAAATTGCCTATCTATTTGTAAATGATGGAAACAATTACGATATCCCTGAGGCAAGCCACAATTATTTCTCTGTATTCCCAAAGTTCTGTATATGAAGTGTAATCCATATTTTTGGGGGGGAACTCACGTGAATTGTCGTTGTCCAGGATTAAGAACCGGCACTACGAGTGTATTGTGTGTTGAGTTACGGCGATGTTTGCTGAGCACCGACCGCAGTGAGTGGATTATTTACCTTCTGTGGTTGGGGAGGCAAACAATACGGAATCGCGGAGGGGACGGCACGGCATTCATGCGACAATTAGCACAATTGACCATAAATCGCCGTGGCTATTAATAACTGTCTAGCGCCGTTGTAATTACGCGCGTGTCCCATAAGATAATCGCAATTGCGCTGGTTCTATGGCAATATGGAGGCCGCTTCCTTGGGCTGGCGCAGCGTCGTTTGTATCACTTATTGTAACCCTTCCCGGATGTGCAATATTGCCTTTACGGCCGCTAATATCGTCTCTCTTGGCTTAGGACAGCTTCGGTCTGACGTACGACTCAATAAAGCGGCAACAGTACAGTCTGGTCATCGGCTGTGTCCGAGCACGTCTTGCAGTAACTCGTAAACGTTTATTAGATGGACAGATGACATTGTCATCTCCTCAGAGAAATTGGAAAATTCAAAGTAAAGGCTTTGTGACAAATCCTCCATCTTCCATAAGATTCCCAACTACCAACTGGTAGCCTGATTTCATCCAATGATAACCGGTGCAAAAATTTCACCTGTGAGCTGAATATGTAAATGGCAAACTATTAAAACTTGGATACGGTAAATGTGTTGCAGTGTCATAACGACGCGTGTAATGTTAGTGTTCCTTGGTATCGAAGAACAATTGAAACATACACACAATCCCACATAATCCAAATTAAAGTAAAGCGAATTGTCTAAAATTTGTAATTGAACTATATTTGACTGTTTGTATTGTTAGTACATTATAATTTAGAATTATAGAAATCATTGTTGCCACCTACGAATCTCATTGTAGTAACACGACTATTTTCAGATATCAATTCAATTCTACATAATGATTAACGTCTTGACGCAGCCATTACACACACAAATTTTCATTACTTTTTTAACTTAACAAAAATATTAATATACTGCCCAAATTAAGCTCATTAAATACGTGCACCATGAAATAATTCACGTGTTTAATTTATGTGAAGTTCATTAAATATTATTATGAAACGGTGACATGTAATGCTCTACAAGAATTATAAATTTAATATTCATAATTTTGTATTTTTGTATTTAAATTGGGGTAATCAAGTGAGCGAAGGCGCTACACTTCGTAAACAGGGTCTTGAGGAAAAGTACGAGAAAAACAAAGATTTCAGCTTACAAATCGCTGATCAAGCCAATTTCAGAATATGGGGTAGCATGTTAGGGTTCCATATGGAGATGAACCCACTCTGACTTTGGAAAAAAATACAAAAACGAGGTGCAAAAATGTTTGGGGGTTGATTCGCGAACAATCCTCTAGAACATTTGGAAGCTCGTAGTAATAGGAGGCTTTGCGCAATATGTAAAGCTTATACGGGTGAACCGGCCTGGAATGAAATCTTACTTGAAAATAATAAAACTTTCAAAATTAAAGAAAAAGGGCAACGCACAGACGTAGGAAATTTTTCATTTGTAAATGAATCAATACGCGATTAGAATTCCCTGGCTGTAGAAATACTGACGACTTTTTCCGGGTAACGCTGATCGGTTTAGGGAGAGGCTAAGAAAATTAAAATGAGCATATATATATATATATTAAAATCTGTGAAGTTCCAAATTATGTTCTAAATAAAGCATTAAAATAATAGTGAAGTGCAGTGAAGTGAATTCCGAGTGGCTCCTGAATTCTCTTTTTCTTTCAGGTCAAAATTTCAGACAGTACAAAATTGTTCGTTAGTAAATTGTATTAGTAATTTACTGTATTCGTATTTTATTGTGCTTACTTTGTATATAGCTGCCACCGGGCAAACGCCCAATAGCAGCTAAGTAATAATAATAATTATTATTATTTTATCCCCTTAGGATTTTTATCAATAATTTAAAACTCCAATAATGAATTTTTAAAAATAATTTTAATTTTCAATACAACAGCTTTCGGCCGAATATTGCCACATTCATCTAAACAAAAACAAGATTCTTTGTGAAACTTTAATATTTTTAAAAATTATATTCATTTTTGTAGACCTGAATATGGCAATATTAAGCCAAAATCTTCTCGCTTAAAATTAGACAAAATTATTTATTATGACGAATCAGAAAACCTGTGGAGATATAATACAAACACGCCAAAATTATTGCCCTGTTACAGCACTTTACATTTTATTTATCGTACAATATCAGGGACTGTTTGTGAATAATCTGTATATATTCATGTCAAACTATAGACATTTTCTCTGAGGTTGCAACGTACTATCACGTTCAACTATACGCAATGCGTTAGGTCCTCTACGAATCAGCTGAAATGATAATCTCTGTATTCAGTTACCAAGTCTTCCCTTAGGAAATCAAATAAAACAAGGGATTTTGTAGGTCGGTTAAGACCATGTGGATTCAAAGTTTTAGGAAAATTAAGACATCTCAGCGAAGTTATTGGAAAGTATCCTGTAAAAAGGTTATTTTTCTTTTTTTGAACAGGTAAAAAGTCTTTAAGGCCATTCATCATAACAGAAAAAATAAAGAGAGTTTGACATTATAGAAAAAAGCTACCTGTTTTTTTTATACACTTTATTAAGTGGATTAACGTACACAAGTCATAGAATTACAATAATACAGAACTTCTATCGTACGTAAAAACGCGCACAAGTAACCAAACAAAGTCTTTTAATTTATTGACAAAAGGCTTTTGACTACAATTAATATATTTGCTTTCAAAAGTTTTCAGATTAAATCAATATTTATATATATAAATAATTAATTATTTAAACGGAGATGTTAAGTTTTATACACAGGGAACTATGACAACTTTTTCATCTTACAATTCGGTGATTAACCTGTAGCTAATCAGCACCAACAAACGAGGACTCGCACTACACGAAATTTTGAATCTTGAAGTTGTAATCTGGATCAGTAGCAATGCAGCTCAAACTTCACGCAGATTAATGAAATAACTCCAATATAAAATAATATCGGCCCTAATTGAGTAGAAGTTTAATGAAATGATGGCGATTTTTAGCCTTTTTAACTTAAACGGCCATAAAAAACTTAAAAAACAGCTTTTACCTTCCTTCCCCCTCTCTCTCACTCTAATAACAATCCCTCTTTTTAATCATATTTGTTCTTCATTTTTTTTAATACTTAAACACGATGTGGTAAATGTTCTCAGTTATAAAATATAAATTTAATTATATTTCAATTAATTTCATAAATAAGCGCTCATTTTTAAAATTGTTTCAGAATAACGCAGAACATAATTATTTTATTCATACCAAAAATAGTACAAGGAAAAAATGTTGTAAATATTTCTGAAATTTCTTATCCAAGTAATGGCGGGGACCCACAGACTATTTTCCCTGCTAGCCTAACAAGAAGGGAGCAGATCATCTTATCCAGAATCCGTTCTGGTAACACTATGCTTACTCATGCGTACTTATCTACGAGGGAAGCTCGACCTATTTGTAGTAGATGTGGGGACATACTAACGATAAAGCGCAAACTGTATAACTGTCACCCTGACTCGGATAATACACGCCGCAAGTGCTCACCATATCAGAGAGGGGGAACTCGTCCACTCGGAAAGAGCCATAAATTTTCTGTTCACATTTCTGGCTTATTACCAATTATTATAAAAGATATAAATTGTTCATATTCTCTTAGAACTACAACTATAGGCTGTTAGCTACTCGTCGTAAATGTCTCTGAGTGCAAGGTGATTGTATGGAAGTCCCTAATGACTATAATTGGACGTTAAAACAAGCTAAAAAATGTGTATGTGAGAGTAACGGTACGTTAGAATAGTAAATGGTACAAAATTAGTGTTACACAACTCTATAATAATATTTATTGAAATGAAAGAAGTGATAATTCTTCAAAACATTTTCTTTATATTTTGTTTCGTCTGTCCCAGCATTCTCTTTTGGATTTTGGAGTACTATGGAATTGCGAGTCTCAGGTGTATAGTTGGTGCATTAATATAGTTACAGATGTGATCTAAATCATTTGAAAGTCAATTAAAAATGGGCGTGTGAGCTGTAAAGTGTGCGTGGTCTATGAGTGAGGATTATCGAGTCAGGGACTCGGGACGCAGGTGCGAGTCTCATCCGAGCGCTTGCCCTTCTTTCCACTTAATTACCGCCGTTGATCTAAATCCTCCGCCCTCTTTATTTCCCCCCCTTACAGCTTGCTTTCGTTTTATTCGGATGTTTATGGGGAGCCACTTAAAACTATTCCTCATGATTTACATTCTCAATGAACATGTGGCTATTTTAATTTAAACTCTGTCGTGAAACATGGGCCGCATTTTCACGAAAAAAAAAAGAATCGCTTTAGACCGAAACGTAAATTTTTAATGCCAATTAAAATTCACTTCGCCGAACGAGGTAATATTTCAGTACCATTTTAACACGATCAGAAAAATACGGTCACAGATTATTGTGCAAAGGCTGCTAGCATATTTAATCGATACGTTTATTAAATATCTGCGAAACCGTTTCTTCAACCCCATCAATGTTTGCTAAGCGAGATTTTGTTCAAAACTTTCACACAGATGCAACCTGCAAGACGTTTCTTAGCTGTTGTGTTTTTCACGCCATCTATAATATTTTTTATTATTATTTTAAAAACTTTTATCGTACAGATTATCAGTTAGGACGATAACGATACAGTATATACAATATTAAAAAGGTATATAATTAATATGATAACGTGAAGATAGGTTAATTCATTTAATTAACCTACTTTAGGAGAATTGGTTATGTTTATTTATTTTTGCGAGTACCTGAGGGGCATACGACTTAGGTGGGTGAGGATTGACAGGTAGAGAACTGATTTATGGAGGATTAATGAGGATGTGGTCTGCGGACATGATGGTAGAGTGGGTTAGGGTGTGCCTGAATGATCAGGGGGAAGGATGAGGTCAATCGGAAGTTTTCTTTTGAGGCGACGGGAACGTGGAGGTGGAGGAGGATTGTTGTGAAATTGCTGGATCGTGGGGTTTGGGTGGTTGAGTGCGCTTTTGATTAGGTTTGTTATGGATTTGGAGATTACTGAGTTTACATTGGGAATTTTGATGTTTTTATGGATGACGGAATTTCTTAGGTACCAGGGAGAGTTTGTGATGGTGCGTAGTATTGTGTTTTGTTTGGTTTGAATTTTGGTTGAATGGGTTTTGGCTGTTGTTCCCCATATGGAGGAGGCATAGGACCAGGTGGGTTGTATAATGGAGAGGTATATGAGGCGTTTTGTGCTAGTGAAGACAGGGGATTTTCTGTTTAGGAGGGGATATAGAGTTCTGAATTTTTGGTTTATTTTGGAGAGGAGAAAATTAATGTGAGGTTTCCAGGATAGTTTTGAGTCAAACATGATTCCGAGGTAGGTGGTTTCCGATCTATAAATAAATACATGTTTTCATGTAACGATGGAAAAAATACATTTAATCTGTGGGCTGCAAATCGGCGTGTAGCTGCTTGGTTGGTTGCGTCGAGACTGTGAGCTCATCTTTTGTGATGAACAAACTCGGATACGGTGCAGTGTTATTTTGATTCATCAATTTTGAGACCCTACTATTTTTTTAACCGTCCTCTGTGGTCACTGCCTCGTACCACAGAGGTCCCGAGTTCGATTCCTGGCAAGGGCTTGAGTGCTTGTGTGCGTCTTAGTGTTCCACAACCGAGTAACTCTTACAATAAAGATAAGATCCCCAAAAAATGGCAAAGTATTCGCTAATGACCTTTTCTGTTGATGCGACTTAAAAAATATTTTAGTGAGGGACTGCGAGACTTTTACCACACTAACCCATAAAATCAAAAGAAGATTTCACGAAATTTTGTGAGATTCGTACTCCGTCTAATAATATATTCCGTACAAGTGGAATCGGAAGATACTGCATTCGTTCCCGTATAGGGAATACTGGCAGAGTGATTACTGTTCATAAAGTTGGTTTCAACCTTTCTTTCTCACTGGCTCTTGTTTCTCTTCAAAGCCTACCCATTAATTTCCCTTTCATCTCATAGACAATGGAAATCTGAATTATATCAAGGTGGCTGATTATCGAGTTGTCTGTTACAAGAAAATTTAGACTCAATCTGAACTCCCTGTAGTAAATATAGGTTAGTGTAGTAAAGTTATACTGCTTCGCAAAATCAAATTCACAATCCATAAACAATAAACTATTATAATTTGTCCCCTTATCTAGTGATTATTTTCAGGTATACTTCCATTGTTCTTTTTTCTGGCCAAAACAATAGTATTCGTATATATATATATATATATATATAATTAATTTTAATTGATTTCCGATTAGCATTCGTTACATAATTTTTTTAAATTTAAACACTTTCATCGAGTTAAGTTTATTTATTTAAAACAACTATAAATATTTAATATCTAGAATTAAATTAACGACCAACTGACGGACAAACAAAGCATTTTATTTTCCTCATAAAGCGTTTCGTCCACAATCTTGAGACATCTTCACGTAGATAAATACGAAATCAAACTTCTTCTGACGTTACAACCAATTATAAATTTAAATTGACAATATTTCGTCGAAATATAAATGGTACACTTTTGAATTAAATTATTAAAAAATATTTGCATACAGTGTAAAGCTGGATGATTTATATGTTAATAATTTTATTCATAATGAAACAAATTACATTTTAAGGAAATTTGGTCTGTTTAAATTTATAATGGGTTGTAAAAGAATATTTTTATGCCTGTAGTTTTGATATAACCAAAACAAATTTACGATATTTTATTACAATATATACCTATTATTTAATAATTTTTTCTCTAATATAATTAATTTTCCTCTATCAATACTGAAATTCAAACTAAAATAAATTCCAATATTCCTGAATCAGTAATGCGTAGACCGTAAAATGGAAAATGTGTGCCATTATTGTTTCAACCAAATATTTTTGAATATGTACATCTGAGTTTTTCATGTGTATGTTGGGTCATGTTGGATTTCCCAGTGTCTGAAATTTTACAGTTTAAATCGAAAAAAGGGGAGGAAGAGAAAGATATGTCCTTACACGTTTTACCAGGTTTTTATTAATAAGAGAACACTTAAAATAAATAGTGTAGGTAATTAATAGAGGTTTGTGGAGATTGCTTCGCTATCGACTAAATCGAGACTCGTGGCCAGTTCGATGAACTGTTGCATTCTAGGTTTCCCCTGAAAAAAAAAAGATGCAATTTCCGCTCATGTCGCAGAAAAGGAAAATCCGGTACCAATCCGTTTAGCACTATACTTCAGCGTTTGTGTTTATTTTTTCGACAAAGATCGTAAATACGTCGAAAAAGCAATCGTTTAATGTCCTCAGCTGCGCTAATGGTTGGCTTCGCAGGGGGCAGCACCGAGGCTATTAATGCTGACAATGTGCGGCAGTAGTTCCGCAGAATCTCAATTTCATGGCAGACAGTCGCGTTATCTTCCCTTGAAGGGCGCGGAACCCTCATACGACACAATAGCAACGCAACTATTTGCTTTTATTTCCTTACACAACAGATTTGTTTCCTTCATTTGTGACATTATTTATGAGCGTTTGCAGTGACACGAGAAATATTCCCTCTACATTATTTCATTAAGCAAGAAAAATTTCACTAGAAATTTAATTACGTCTAACACAGGATTGTCTTTGCAAGACGTATGTTAGCAATGCTGAAAATCACCACTAATTTTTATGTTATTTGCCAGAAAAAATACAGTTTCTAGTGAAGTAATAAAATGAACAGTGGCTTATCATATTTTGCGGTCAACGCATCACTGAGTCCAGAATATTGAAATTTATTTTAGTTTGAATTTCAGTATTGATAAAAGAAAAGAAATTCTATTTGAGAGAAACGGAAAAATGAATTAAAAATGGGTATATATTGTAATAAAGTATCGTAATATTCAGATCAGTTTCTTGTATGGTTTTAGCAGGAAAATATTTAGAACTATGGAACCTAACCTTCAACTATGTCTGCTCCTTTCACGTTTTCACACTTTCCATCAATTTATTGTTCCCTGTCTATTGTCGTTTGGCTGAATTCCTACGCAGAGTTTATAGTTTACTCAGAAACGTCATCAGAAACTTTCCGTGTCTAAATACCTTTCCCATTTTATCCATACCTCCTTCTGTTATTTAATAATACTTTAGCTGTCCATTATAAAGATAATGTAGTTTGTAATGCTAAAACACAACTACACGTGGACTTTGGTGGTACGAAATCAAAGGCAAGGAAGTTGAAGGTAACAGACAGGGGAAAAATCCGACATGTCGGCGCGGATTGGGTTTTTCAAAAGTCTTTCAGCGACATCGGGTTGTGAGGGGAGTTTTTCTCCAGAACATCGGTGGAGTGGAGCGAAGAGCTCCTCCCAGAGACGGAAGGAAAATAATTTTTATCGGACAGGATCGGGTCCCGCCACCGACGGGAATGGAATAATGAAGTGGGGAAAATGTATTATTAGCCCAGGAAACATGGATTTTGGGACAAGGAGCAGTAAGATTGAACATTAAGAGTGGACAGTAAGAAATTGGATATTATACAGGCCATGGACATTTCAATAAAGGGAGGAACGAGTGCTCGAGTACGTGCCACCAAGGAAGAAAACTAAGTGGGCAAGGTGCTCATTATAGCATCTAGCGGCAAGTTCCAGACTAGGATAAGAATAAAGGGTCATTACACTGTTTGTGTGTGCATTCTGCTCCATGAGAAGGTCCGCTTAGAGGACCCTTAGGATAGTATATAAGATGTCTAATCTGTGTAAATATTATATGTATTGTTTATCGTTTAAAAAAGGCCAGCTTTGTCAGGTAAAATATACCAAATCATTGTATATTTTAAATTGATAAATGTCAAGTAAAGGGATTTTTCACATTTATTGAATAATCATTCATTTTTAAAATAGTATATTCCCCTCATATTCATCAAGTTAATGAAGGAAACAACTTTTACTGTCACATTTATTTCACTTAATGTCTTAAATTAAATCAGAGTTTTCGATGTTTGGTAAGAACATCGACCCTAAACTGGTATAAAAATATTACAATTCGTACATATTTAATTACTAATTTTTTATCTAGTTTTTAACATCAATATATTTTAAACACCTGATTGGTACTCGGACTGAATACTGTCATAGAGCCGTTATATTTTGTTTAATCCATATCGAACTTTACTAAAAATTTCATTGTTCCCACACCACGTCGTACTGCTTTACGTACATAGCACTTGGTTAAAGCTTCTTATCTTATCGATTCAACTTGAATCGCATCGATAACATAAATTTACAATTCAATAATTTTGATATACAATACAATATGCATTAAGCTAAATATAACGGCTCTATAACAGTACACAGTTCGAGTACCAATAATTTTAATCAGTTACTTATAAGGTATTTATGTTAACAACTAGATTAAAAATAGTAATTAAATATGTACGAATTTTAATATTTATGTACTATTTTAGATCGAAAGTTCCGGTTTATTTTGAGACTTTAAACCAAATAAAAGTTTAGCTTTCTCTATATTCCAAGAATGTTATCGTTGCACTCCGACAATCCCCTACCGAGATGCTAATGAAACACTAAATTAACATACATAAAATCAAAATACTAAATTAGGTGACATTCACGGTTATCCCCCTAGCGAGCCGCTCCAAACGTGTTGCCAGGTTAATCAGTCACTATGAATTTAACTCGTTAACGATTTCTACGCTCCCTAATGACCACCGTTTTGCTGTATGATGAAAATAACGGTACGCGGAGGAATGTAGAGGCTGCAATGATGCGTCCAATGATTGCCAACACATTGGCCGGCGATTTCGATGCAGGCAATAACAGCGCCACTGTGACAAGATTTATGGAAACAGCCATTGTTTTCACAAAAGCTGCAATCTTGTGGATGTTTGCGTGTAACTATCGTGTTAGAGTGAAACAAACTATTACTGCGTTGCTACAGTCAATCTATTACGTTAAAGAAGATAGTGATCCCTTTTGAAACATTGTATTGATTAAATTTAGCTTAGAAACTTCTAATAACTTAATTCTTATGGACAATTTAACACGATGGCCAAATTCAAAATCGGAACCCGTCTATAATCAATTAGTTAACAAATACATCCCAATATATTGTGTTAACCTAGTACTTCAAAGAATTTTAAATTGGTTTAGAGTAAAATCTTTTCTCGTATGAGTCGTTTGTAACTATTCGTAGGTTCTTTAATGCCAGTTCTATCATCCCCATATAACAAAATGCGGCAAATGCACGGTTGCCCACCTAGTAAATTCATTAGAAACTCTTGTTACACGTGGTTTGAATTTATTATAAATAACTGTCACCTCGTTGGGAAGTATTAACCATTACAATGGTCTTTTCGTTCGGTCACAGCACGTTAATGAAAATACGATTGATAATATAATAAGGGAAGATTCTCACCAAGGCAATGAAAATAATGTCAATTGGACTAATTAACCACAAACGCAACAATTATTTCATCTTCCTGCTTCCATCTGCTTTATTATTCCTCACAAATTCAATTAAACTTTCCCATTCTTTAAAACTTATTGAAATGAGTATAGGGAGTTTTAATATTTAAAATAAAAAGAATTATTATATAAAAATAAAAAATACATTCACTTAACATTCATTATTATAACATATACAATAATAATTTAATCCATTTCAATTTCGAAATCCGGCATTTTTTTATTTTTGATAAATACTTTGTAAATTATTTACAAACAGGAAATATATTATAAACTATAAATACATAAACAACCCTATGCGGAATTGGCTGTACCAGGAAATCGGCAAAAGGTTACACGCAGAATATTTACCGTTTTTAAGCTTATCCTGGAAAACGCAGCTGGAATTGTTGAACCATGAGCCCCTTGTTCGTTTAGGTTTCTTCTTTGCCACCAACGCCAATTATTCAAATCTTCACAGCCAAATCCATCTCCAATATCTTATTTTCCAACTTATTCTTTAACGCCCACCCTTAATGCCCACTTTTTATCAATGCTTAGTGCTCACTCCTTAATCCGTAACGTTCGAAAAATAATTTTTCATCGGGGTTTAACACCTCCCCACTCCAGTTTTTCATTTCCTTCAATCAAAAGTACATCTTCCGCCTTTGGGTGGAACCATTCACCCCACTCCACCGATGTTTTGGGGAAAACAACATGTTTCGCCAAATTTTCAATAAGTTCAGAAAACCTAGGCCGGTCCCAACTTGTCTACTTTTTATTACCCTCTCTGTAACCTTCTTGAACTTCACTCAAGCCTCCTGCATTTGACGTTGTACCGCCATTTCCGCATTCAGTTGTGTTTTACATTACATCTTGCACTCTTCAAAATTTTGTGTCTTAGACTGTTAGAAACACGTATTTTATTTTATTTAACCACACATATTCGAAGGCGCAACTCTAAATACATACCAAGATCGTTTTTCATACGGCAAATAATCACCTTTACAAATAAAATGACACATTTAAATTTCAGATACTGTTCGAAAAGTAGCGTACGTTTCACACTTTATCGTGTAGTGAGTCTTTTTCTGTTATACTTAATTATAGTGGAATGAATATACCAAATGTTTGTTGCGTGAAACGTCACGAAACACGGCTCTTTTTTTGTAATGAGTGTTGATGAAAATGGAATTTTTACTAAGAATCCACAGAAGTGTAGAAGCATCAAATGTCGCAAAAAAATATTAACTTTATTTAGATTTAAATGACATGATGTTGACATAGTTGGAATATATTATTAATTGTTCTCTGTGTTATCTGATAGAACTGGAAGTATTATTTGTAGCTTTACGGCTTCTATTCTGATGGTCTGAAGGGAATCAGAGTTTTTTTTATATATTTATATATTCTTGGAAACGTTGGATGTTTCAGCTTCGGATAATAACCCCTACTTTAGACAACAGAACACCCCGAGTGTGTCTGTATACTTACGAATAAGCGTATTTCCATTCGGAGATTAACGGAAAAACTATCCATGTCTATAATAGTGGCGCAGTTGGAAAACTGCGTAGTAAAAAATCAGCTGCATGGAACGTTTCGCGCATACGAGGTGATAATTCCGTCGGATGAGAAGGGTTAAACGGTGCGGGGAAGATATTCATGACACGACCAACTGCGACGAATGGAAGCAGGCAATTGCGTCCGGAGACGCTAAATGTCCAGCAGCGTCCTAATGACGCGTGTAATCCCGGGTCTGGGTCCAGATCCGCTCCCCGGGGACGGGGTCGCTCTTAACGGCCTTATTTTCAATCTGGCGGAGGGTTAACACTTTAATGGGGCAGTCATCTATTGTGCCGCCCGGGCGCTCCATCCTCGTGTCACGAAACAATAATCGTTTACTGATGAATCAAGTCGTGTCACTCATGTAGCCTCGCACTGCCATTTGCATTTAAATGGCGCTCGTTTCGACGCTTCCAATCGGGAAATAACGTATTATGCTGCGACGTATCATTATTCCACAGTAAATAACGAAAAAAAATCACTGAATTTGTCCCTTCCTTTTCATCATCACAATTTTAGTTTGATAGTAATGAAAAGTCTATTCTGTCCTACCCTACCATTGTACATTATCATATTTACTTCAGCATTTCTCTTCATTGATAGAATCTATTACATAAATCACCAATACTAAAAACTCCTCTATTTTGCGTCATCTTTCAACACCAAATACTCCGCCCGTCATCGACATTTTTCAAACCTATTTATTCCTTAATTCTGTGTCTCAAATATAAATCTGAAAACCGCATTGCCAAATCATCCAGTATTTCTTCCCTAATTTTTTCCACTAACCGAAAAAAAACTCGTTATAAGAACGGAAAAATTATTTAATCTCGGGATGTTCAGAATGATGCCGTTAAAATAATTTTTCCCATTAGAAATAAATAAAAATTTCTATATTATAGTAGGGACTGTAGTAAAAGATACGAGATTAATCCCTTTTCTAGCGTGATTACCTTTCCGAGACATTCTTGTTGAACTAATTGTTACCAGGATATAGAACAAGACATTTTTATGCTGCAAACTAGAATTAAACCGTTTATTAGTTTCCAAAAATCGTCCTGAAGACCGTTCATTTCAAATTACTACCGTTAATATTGTGTTTATAATTTTTGAAATTAATTTAGCGTGGAAACGGTCCGGGGCATTAGAGAAAATCAGAATTTTGGTCCGTTATGGGGAAAGGGAAGCAAGAAATTTTGTGTAATAACGGGAAATTGCGGCGGGACCAACGAAGAGCTAGAGAACGATCAGCAGTCATCATTAAAACATTAAAAAGTTGGAAAGTAAGTGATAGGAGATTGCAATTGGTGATGAACACTTGAATAATGGGCGGAATGCTTGCTCTTGTCCGGGGCGGCGAAGAAGAAAACTAAATGAGCAAGGTGCTCATTGTTCAACAAGGAAGTTCAAGGATTCGGTTGAGACAGGTACGTCATCTATGACCTGAGCGGCGAGTTCCAGCAGCATATTCTTGGCTAAGCTGGGAACTATAATTACACTGCTTGTAACCTTTTGCCGATTTCCTAGTCCTACCAATTCCGCGTAGAGTTTGTGTGTGTATTATGTCTCTAGCTTGTAAGATATTTAGATTTGTAAACAATATATAAAGTATTTAGTGTTAATAATGAAAAAGGCCTGCTTTGTAAATTAAAACTGATTAAATTACTGTGTTTGTCATTAATAAATGTTAAGTAAATGGTTGTTTAATTTTTATATAATAATACTTTGTGTTAACAAGTAACACCTCTTATATTTATTTCTAATCTAATTATCAATACTATTCTGCCATAGTTAAGTGTTATGCTGTCTCGCTGGCGACAGTCATAAATAGTAACATTTTGATTCTCTAGTAGAAATGGCGATAGATAGAACGGCTAAGCAACAGACTGCGGACGTGTACTATAAAATCTGATGATTTCTGAACGTTCTGGAATAATTTGGGAGCAAATGTAAGAAGAAATCACGTTCCGCTTTATCTCAGTTTCCTTATTACACGGTCATCCTGCGACGCGCAGTTCTATTTGCCGATAATGATCTGGCTTGGCCATAAAGTTGGTGTCTGTCTCTGCCGTGGAGAATCTCTCCCTACCGTATCAATAACTGAATCGCAGCAGCGGCGTTGATAAATGGAGCCGCCCTTTGGGGCGCGAGGGTTGTGTTTATTATAACTGGATTATGGGGAGGGTAGCAGTTGCCAGCAACACCTCCTAACAATAGCCACTTCACTGCGCCTTATGTGCCAACAAACTAACGGGTCATCGATCCGTTCTCGCTGTTACTCTGAGGCATAGCTGCACATTCTTATATTGGTCTTGGGTAGGGGACAACTTCTTTTTATACAATTCAAACTTTTACACTCATCATTGAATTATTTAATTATACACCTGCTAAAAATAAGGAAAATTTGTTTATGACCAATGGAGTTAAAACAGGCAAACATCTTCTTGATTATAAAAAATATTGTTTTCCGGAATAAAGCTATTTTACAACCTATAACACAAATAATCTTAGAATATTTATTAAAAACGTGAAAATATATTTTGTGTTCTGTATATTACTTAATTAACGAATTTTTAATGGGCCTTTAAACAGTTGATGTAGACTACCATTGTCTCCAAAAGCCCTGGACTTTCAAATTGTAACTAAATGTAACACTAATTAATTATATGATAGCGGTGAATTTCCTAGGTTTGATCAGTCACATTATTTAATGAACCAAAACTATATATTAATTTTGATTTCAAATTTTTTATTTAATTATATATATATATAAAATCATTTGACAACTGAGGATGACTATGGCATATACCAAATGCATATGGGATATAAAATTATTCCCATAACCTCAATTACGAAGAAATGTTTTTTAATAAACAGGTATAAAGAACATGGTTGTTAATATATCTCATTTTTCCATAACAACTGTCTCTCTCTCTATTTAAATATTTTAGAAGAATAATTTACTTACAACTAACATATCAAAGTGTAATGACTGTTGAAGGTAAAGATTGGCTTTGTAAACAGCTCTCATATTTTCGGGAAAAAAATTACGTTTTTACCTATACTAGAAGGTTTGGGCCTCTTATTGGACTATAATCATCTGTAAAATAAAGTTACAGTTACATAAAATCATAATTTTAAATAGGGGCCAATAAGAGGGCGAAAGTGGATTGACAAGTAAAATTTAATTTGTCAAAAATTTGAGGATTGTGTATAAGGCCTTTTTTCGTCATTCATTTAAATTAGACAGTACGGTCTTTCCGTTTCGTCAAACAAGTATAATGACTGCTTCACGTGAGAATGATTTAATTAGGAGATTTTAGACTGGCTTCCCTCTCTTTTCTTTCAGTCCTTCTTGACTTCAAATTCTCGAATTTAATGAATTTATGTTTTCTAAACGTTTTGCGGTAACGAAATCTACTGGCAGCAATTAAGGAAATAATTTCGGCGTTACAATGCAGCGAGCTCCTCGTCGACGTGTACTTTGTGCTGTGTGATTAGCAGTCGTGTCCCCTTTCCCACCTCCGTCGTACGGATCCCTCGCTCTTTCAGCGAGGAAGGGTATGTTATGTTTTGTTAATTAGCAGCACAGGATCAGTGACCGTCTCCCAGGAGCATTGCCGTCGCCAGAATCTAATTATGACGGCGCTGTGGAGGGCCAAGGGGAAACTGCAGGCTCAATTGCTTCTCCTTGATTTTATATTTAGTGTGGGGTCGGGGAAAAAAACATTCCTCAGCTGACACACCCTTGTAAACTGAATCACCGTCGCAGCGCTTCTCAACAACGCAACGCCTGCAAGCTGTCATCCTCAACGTTCCACTTGCAGGAGATTACCGTAAAAAATTAAAAACTAGCATCATGTTCAAAGTAAACCTCAAAAGACATAGGAAATTGGCTTTAACGCGAATGAAGAGGCTTTTGCTATTCCAGAGCCAAATTAATGGAGATTGGCTGGAACATTAATATATCAGCCTATTTGCAAATCTGGGATTAAAATATGAAAATAGAAGTCGTAGATGTGCATACATGATGCCATAAAAAGTTGAGAGGAATATCAGTAATAAAATATTTTTTGGTAACACCTAAGGTGGAAGTAGCTAAACGGCCAACCGTTGAACAACCATTACTCTCAACCACACTCAACCACCAAAAACCAAAGCACATTCACAGCTTAGACAATTAATAACGCTGAGAAAGATAAAAATGGCCACTAGTAGATCGCTTCCAGTCTGCTGATTTTTAATTTGAACGCGGAGAAAGATGTTATATTGTACAGCAAGAATAGTGGATGAAGATAATTAATTTAATTGGGTGCAGTAAATACTCCGATACTGAATAATTATTGAAGTAGAGAACAAAATGGAAAGCTGTGTAAATCCGCCCATTACACTAAATTAAAGAAACTAATAATTCTTATGCACTAGATTGGGAAAAATAGACAGTTCATCTGCTAAGGTAGTTAAATAAACCGTCCTCCAGATTGATACTACTCATAATTTATTTTTTATGACCTTTTATTTATATTGTCCATTTTTGTTATAACAACGCGATTAAAGCGGGTTAAAAAATGTGGTTTGGAAGTTGAAATTTCCTCAAAACAGGGATCAATAACAGTATTAAAATAAACTATCCCGTCAAAGGTTTCCAAAAAGCCTACGTGAACTATTGAATAACAACACTGAAATCGTTGTTTAGCATAGTTGTTCTGTTGTTTTTTTATTACAGACTGAAAAAACTGAATTTCTATTTCAGCTCAAATATAAAAAAGACTTAAGTAGTAAATACTTGTTATTGATTAGAAGGGTCTGATGGCCATTGGGAGGTGCGACTAAATGTCTGATCTGGTTGCAAATAAGACGAACGGAACCAATCGATTTTTTGCTTCAACCACGGTAGAATCAATAAAAGATAAATCGCATGGGATGGACTTACCTAAAATGTAAAATCACCGAACCTTGATTCCTCTTAATTTCTGTCAATCCTTAAAATGTTTCTTAAATAAATTTTGAATATTTCAGAGACACAAAATAAACATATATATTTTTTTAAGTTTGATGATGCATAAATTTAATTACGTGCAAGGTTGACCAATTAGATGACCATTTTCTATGGTCAAAAAAACTTTAAAAGTTTTCGAGTGCGTTGATTTGGAATTAAAAATATGTATTTTTCATAAATTTGGTATTTAGTTCTAGTCCGGACGTCAGTACAATTTTTAATGCCTCCAAATAAGTATTTTGAATGTCTGCATTTATTATGAATTTTGAATGCTGACACATGATGCCATTTTGTCAATTTTTCGAACGATATGAAAGCACGAGTGGATGGTTAAATTTTTGCAATAACTGAGAAAAATTTATAATCCAGCTTCATGTAATTATTTCACCATTAATTATTAAGTAACTTAAGCAAACGTTACACAGCTGTCGGTTAACTTATCACCCATGGTATGAACAGTTTTGTAAGTATTTTAACAAGAAATATATTGAAGAATCTATTTTTTATTACCTATAATCTGGATGAGAGTGTTCTCCAACTATTTTCATAATTGTAGCCTAGGTCTCACGGTCCTACATCAGAGGCGGCCAAACCGTGGCGCATGCGCAAACGTGGTGCTTTGGACGATTAAAAGTGGAGCATTATATCTTTGAGTCTATTGTATTTCGGACGAGAAGTCCCTTTACATTGTTAAAAAGCATTGTACAATTAGACATTGCAATGAATGACCAAAAGTCCGAAATAGAAGAATTTGGTAACAGCTCTTCTGGCAAACAGAGAGAACAGACAGTTTCAATTTCCAAGCTGAACTCGCTCTCAGAGCCAACAACTGTAGTCTAGAGTTATCTTCACCAAACGAGACTCTCTGTCAGCTATAGCAGCATAATGAAGATGTCACGTTCTCCTTTCTTGACTTTCGTAGATAGGTGCTTTATTAAACTGGCGTAAATTAGTTAATTTAACTGCGTCAGAATTATTCCTTTTCGTCCCCTAAGCGTAGTAGATTCAACCCTTATATCTATTAACCAAGCGCTAACCGTGAACAAGACGCTATAAAATGTTCTCGAATCATATGTCAGAAAATTGGCGCTTGGTATGCACCAGGTTGACCACCGATATGGAGTTGCCGAATTATTGTTGATTCCTCTTTCAAATTTTTTTTTAGAACAACATTTTTACAAACAGCTTCCTTGATGCTCGACTAAAGCTGTGACACTATTTATACGGCTTTTATAGTCATTATGCACTGTTAAATTTCGAAGTGCTCGTAAGTTACCAATCCCAAGAGTACGATATTTTTTTTTAAAGTCTTTTTGAACTTTCACGTGGAATAGTCTTATGACGTCATGAGATGAGGAAGGCGAAGTAAAAGTTGAGCAACCTTATTTGGAGTAGTTTTCCCTGGTAGATGACTGGATGGACTGCAGAAGAGAATGAAGGCAGGGAGGGCGATTAATATAAGGATGACGATTTGATAAGAGAAGATGACAGAAGGACAAGAAGACGTTTTGACCGGGGAAGAAACTTGTTCACCTTCATTTTCAAAGATCTTTAAATGGGGCCGAATTCTAGTGACGGACCAACCCTGGATTTCTCTTCCAAACACTAGACTTCACAATTAGCACTACATATCACGATAAGTGTTGATGTCATATATAACATTCAGACGTTTCACGGTGCCCGGTTAGTTATTTGATCACTGAGGCCATCCTTTAGGATATATATGTACCACTGAAAGTCTTATTATCGAAGTTACGCGTGCTTGAAACACAGAACAGCGTCTCAATCGTATCCGGCCATTACAGAATCTATCTCTCCTAATATTAACTGCGCAATAAATCGTGCACTTGAACAGTCTCCGCCGCACAAGGCAACCTTTTTCTTTCTCTAAGCCTGTCAGCAACTCGTAAGTGTTTTATAACACGTTCTCTAAGCAACGTTTTCAGGGCCAAATGAATGGTAAAAAAGAATGGAACCAGGCATACGGAAATGCGTCGTCTTAAAACTTCTGGATAACTGTGATTTGGATGACAAAGAATGGAGCAGTAAATGCAGCGATTTTCAGTGAACACTGACAATTGGTATACACAAAACTTAATATCATATTCAAATGAAATATAAATACCTATAAATTCGAATGATGGAAATGTGAATCATAAAACAAACACCGAAATTGAATTATCAACTTTCTGGGCAAAGTTGGGTTCCCGGGTGCTATTTCTCGATTTTATCGTAATAGAGACTTTCGCTAGGAATACAAATATTTTTAAAATTCTGTTTTATATTTTTTTCTGAAATTTATCTTTGTACTTTTATTTTATCATAACTACCACCGGGTAAATGCCCACCAATAGTAATAAAAAACAACATTTGGAGAAGAGTTTTAAATTTTCCATTATCTCAAGCTCAAAATTCCTCAATGATTTAGATATTGTTATATACATTATTGCAGTAATTTCGAGAGATCATTCCTGATAGTGTCAATCAAAATATTTATTTCTTGTCAATAACTAAATTTTCTGGTAGTAACTATACATGAATATCACTACGTTATTTTTAAATATGAGTTTAAACTGGAACATAAATTCCCTTTCAATTTTTATAAGTACAATATTAAATTGCTAGTGGGTTGTTAAATGTTATATCTTTTTAAAATTTAGAAAAAAAATTCAGATTAAAACAGAATTGTATGTTTATGTTCAAGTGTACTCATTGTGATGAATAAAGATAAAGTCCTACACGTTTGAATTGGAATATCTGACGATACTTTCTAATTATAATAATATTTGCCAAAAAAAATATTTTCAATATAGAAAAGTGATTTTGAATATTACTAAACCAGTCGGTAATACAATGATGTTTTTCTTGTTTTTCCATCAGATAATCGGTATTGGAGTCACTGTTTTCGTATCGATAAGCTCAAATCTTATACGCTAAAAATCATAGGAATAAAATGATGCTCAATCATCTCCGTAGGATATTAATATAAAAAGTATTGTAAACCATATATTTAAAATAATTCTTTCGCTGCGACATACAAATGTTTATTAATACATCTTGTTAAATTCTAAAATTTATTCATCTGCCATTTGCAAAACTGAATTATTCTAACAGTGCCAACGACAATCTCCACAAACGATGTTTAAAAGTATTTTCTTTAACTTGCCACTAAACAACATGAATTGTATTAATTTATATAGAACAGAAACAAGAAGCCAGGGAACTCAATCAGTGGCGCCGTCGGCCTTGTAAGGTTGGAAGAGCTTAGGCGCCGGCCTGGTCGTCGTAGGGATTTCCGTCGGGAAGAACGGCGGCGTCGGTGCCACCGAGGCCACACAGTTCACGATCCCGCATCTGCAAACAAAAAATCAAAATCAAAATAAACTCCAAATACCACATACAGGAACACGAGCCATATTAATTTGGCTTTTGTTGTTGATTGTAGATCAGTATAAGCTAGACTACTTGGGAATTAGTTTCATTGTGGCGTCAGTCATGTGACTGGTCTTTTTACCTCCTCTAAAACCTATGTTTTAAAAAAATTGTCTTATGATTTTTATGCTACGATCCACCCTCCCCCTGACATTCGAAGTCTCCATAGAAGCCGTTGATGCACTTTCGGTCGACGTATGAATCATAGAATCTATGTAAAAAGGAAAAAAAAATAAGCAGCAAGAATAGAAAAATTGGTAATACACTTATTAACTGATTCATAAAGCTCTGACTCTCCCCACTCCACTCTCCTATCCGAGCTGAATCCAGGAGTCACTTGGCGTATCTGAAGAATACGTTTATCTTCATATTTTTCAAGTACAACAGATTCTTTGTGTGGTATTTATTTTGTCTCTAATTTATTTTCTGTATTTTGACTATTTTTTGTACAAACATAATTATCTGGCATTCAATTTACAACAAAAAAAGGCGTCCAATAAGCCAGCAATAATTTTATTAATATTTAATTATACAAATACTACGCTTGATCAAAAATCATGAAGTATACTTTAATAATGGAAACGCAAACCCTACATAACTCTATTTCATTAAATATAGACTGTTCAAGATCACTATTAGGGGAAAGATGAACCGACATATTTCATATAGTGATAGCAACAACACGACGTGTTTATTACTATTTAATTATACAAATACTACGCTTGATCAAAAATCACGAAGTATACTTTAATAATGGAAACGCAAACCCTACATAACTCTATTTCATTAAATATAGACTGTTTAAGATCACTATTAGGGGAAAGATGAACCGACATATTTCATATAGTGATAGCAACAACACGACGTGTTAGAATGTTTTTAGTGATTATTGCGTAGTACCTTACAGTGTTGTAATGTTTAATAAATATTGTGGCCGATTATACAGAGACTGCAATGACGAATTAAGTCACTATGCGAAAAGTGTTGAATGAGCCTTATAAAATAGCACATCACATATCTTAAAATTTCTATTCAGTTTTTTCTGCTCTTTTGTTTGTTTGTTTCATGTATTGCCTGGAGCTACGACAGAGGGAAGGACAGTTTCCTGGTCGCAGAGCTCCAAATAAGCATTTTAAATGTCTGCATTTACTATGAATTTAGAATGCTGACACATGATGCCATTTTGTCAAATTTTCGAACGATATGAAAGCACGAGTGGATGGTTAAATTTCTGCAATAACTGAGAAAAATATAAACTAGCTTCATGTAATTATTTCACCATTAATTATTGAGTAACTTAAGCAAACGTTACACAGCTGTCGGTTAACTTATCACCCATGGTATGAACAGTTTTGTAAGTATTTTAACAAGAAATATATTGAAGAATCTATTTTTTATTACCTATAATCTGGATGAGAGTCTTCTCCAACTATTTTCATATTTTTAGCCTAGGTCTCACGGTCCTACATAAGAGGTGGCCAAACCGTGGCGCATGCGCAAACGTGGCGCTTTGGACGATTAAAAGTGGAGCATTATAACTTTGAGTCTATTGTATTTCGGACGAGAAGTCCCTTTACATTGTTAAAAAGCATTGTATAATTAGACATTGCTTAATAAATAAATGCAATGAATGACCAAAAGTCCGAAATAGAAGCTCCAAATAGTTAAAACTCAATTCCGTCTTCCTCAGTGTGTGCTTGTTTGTGTTTCCCAATGTGTGTCCGTGTTGTGTTTATATTGACTTTTGTCTCTATACACTTTCTTTTACTAATTTATTTTAAGTTTATTTGTCTTTAATTATTTACTTGATTTTGTTCATTTTTAATATTTAATGTATAACGTATAATATTTCCTCAATCGAGGATTAATGGAAACAACAATAAATCTAAATCAATGACACTGTGTTGTTGCTTTTCCCTGAATACTTTTTAAAATTATCTAGCAATAATCATTAGTGTCATCCTCATTTTTAATTTAGTGAAATGAAGTGCTTAGGAAGTTAAGTGTTCAAGTTCAAGTCAATTTATGGGCAGTTAATGATTTATATCGCATGTAATAATTTTCTTTGGCTTTCTATCTCACTCAGAGATTGGGTTAATTATTGCCGTGCCATTTAAAAAGATAAGCCAATTGGTGTGTATAAAATTTACTTTTGCTTCGATTAGTCTAGTGAGTTGTTGATTTAATGGAAATGGGAATGGTGGGGACGTGTTGCTTATTTTTGTTTGGCAGCTGTACCGTAATATATGTTCTACCTGCAGCTGGGCGAGCCGTCGCAGTCGTCGGCGCTGGAGGAGCCGTGCAGCGGGTACGGGTACGAGTAGCGGGGCTGCGGGTAGTATGGCGGGTACGGTGCGTACATGGCAGCCTGCAGCAGGCTGGCGGCCAGCGTCGGGTCCGTGTAGACCGCGTACGGCCACGCCATCGCCATACGCTGCCGCTTGTCCTTCATGCGCCTATTCTGGAACCACACCTGCAAGACACGACAACCACGGTCATCCACTAATCACATCATTAACAAAAATAATCATAACGCAATCGAGAAATTGATCGGTAATGTAACAAGGCTCATTTCTTAAAAAAAAAACAAGCAGTGTTATCGTTTCAAAACTTTCCAATTGAGAACGAATAAGTTATGATTCCGCAGCCGGGTGAACTTATTACATAATGATGTAGTCAATGCAGAGACTGGTTCGATGCAACTCTCCATCTTCCTTCCTTCCTCCTTCGCTCTACAGCCCATGAGGGCCTGGGCCTACCGAGTCGACTGCGGACTGTCATCTTACAAGACACATTCCGAATTTGTAGTGTCACGTGGTCAGCGTAGCGATCCTCCAACAGTCTTAATCCCGGTCTTCGCGACCAACAACTTGCCAGTGCGTCTGTATGTATGTCCCAGCTATAGCCGTCCAAACTAGTGACCAAATTTGGCACACGTGTTCCTCACGGCCCGAAGCTGCCCATGATCTTTAATTTTTTTAAGTATACTAAAGTTATATAGCCGACCTCCTGTGGTGTAGTGGCTAGCGTTGCTGCCTCACAACCCAGAGGTCCCGGGTTCGAATCTTGGCATGGGCTTGGATGTTTGTGTTGTCATGGTCGACAAGACCGGGATTAAGACTGTTCGAGGATCGATACGCTGACCACGTGTCACTCCAAATTCGGAATGTGTCATGCAAGATGACAGTCCGCAGTCGACTCGGTAGGCCCAGGCCCTCAATGGGCTGTAGAGCCATGGAGAAATAAAAAAAGTTATATATGTGAAGAAAGAGAAAACCGTTTAAGTTGAAAGGTTTCGTATCCCATACGCGCATGGAGATCTCCTAAATTGACTGCGGAGTGCCTATATTCTTGATCTATAACACTACATATTTTCAAACGTAAACATTTCGCGTCGTAACTAACCTACTGTTGGCAGAGAGCTAACTCCCTGAGAAATAATCCACTCTTTTGGATCGTCCATACGATGCATACGTGAATTAGTTTTATTTCTCGCGTCAGTAAAATTCTCGTGTTTAGTAAACTTTTATATATGAAATAAAATAAAATATTGTGCATTTGATAGTGACATTCATTACGGGTATAAATATTAAATTAAATAAACATTAATAACAACAATACTCTATTATGTGGAAAAAGTTAAAATGTCGACAAACCTCCGTTTTTCCCCACTTTTTAAAGGTGTGTTCTCGGTGGTTTCCCACCTCTAGAAAAGTCCGCACTCAACTTGAAGAAACTTATATGGGCTTTTTCTCTTTGTCTCACTCAGACGTATAAGTAGATATCTATATTTCCAAGGTGGACCAACCCCCTCCTCCCTGAGCAGTGACAATAAAAAAACTCAATTTTGGAATTCGCTCCAACTTAGCACAGGTGCAGTTCGAAATCGAGGATTCTAGGAAAATTCTGAAAACACACAGTCGATTAAAAATTCAAATCTCTACAATTTTGATGTTGGAGGAGAGCAGATAAACGGGTGAGGAACATAGGAGAAGTTCTGTAGTGTTGGAAAACTGTAATGTGATAATTGTTGAATGTTGGTGAGTAGTAATAAAGATATTGGAGGTCAAATTTGGCTGGTGACATAAAAGTGCGGTCACGGAACAAGAGAGAAGATTCAAAGAGGTGTGACGCTTTATCTGGAAAGCAGTGGTGACGGTCAAGCAGACGAACGGCGAGAAGGGCATACAAATTTTTAAATATCACTTTACTGATTCTTGGTTGAGAATTGGACACGCCTATTTCCACGAATGGACACAAAATCGTGGAAACGTACAGGGTTTGCGCTGGGTATATTTAACTTTCTCCCAGCATTCGATTATTCATCTCGACATTGGAAATGAGTTCAGATCTGTCTCAAATCACAGTTAATTTCCTGAAGGGACGGACGTGCGTCATCTTTGTCGTGATAATTTAGTGCGGATCATGGTGACGCGTGTCTGGTTGTCTTCGAGGCCAACAGGTAGCTTACCTGGATGCAATATATGAGCAGTACCTGCTGTTATGTCCGGATAAATTTACCGTCTATAAATTGTAAACTGTCACATAGTCTTTCGCTGTAAAATCCATGTTAAAAATAAATTCAAATCCCGACTTACAATAAGGCCCAATCGTATGTCCAGGCTTTAATTATGTATAATTGACAAGCCGAGGTTTTGCAGAAATAATATCGCTAGGTTTATGAGTTTGGAGACTGTTCGGAGTGTTTTGGAAACTTGTAGATCACCAATAAAATGCTATAAAACTATTTGAAACAAATTAATAAATAGATCACGAAGTAGCCAACAATCAGATAAAAATAGGTGAATAAGTGCAATACCATCATTGTAAAAATAATACGACTGCTATTAATAAAACTGAGTGAGGTGTTGTGGAAAACAAAATCATATTCTAATAAGGTTATAGTGTTTGAAATTAAGTTTAAAGCATTGCAGAAAACTATGACGTCATGTTCAATATAATTAATCTTTATTAGTTGTATATAACAATTTTTATGGAACTCCTGTATTTATTTTATGATCTCTTTTGTATATACTTTAGATTCTTCAGCTTATATATTTTAAAAATCGCAACCTGTTTTTTCCCAGCCAATGAAACAAACTTTCTACAAACCTTGTTACTTTCTTCTGGTTTTGAAAATAGTTTATGCTTTCTCACCGACTCTTTGCACAATGCTATGTGTGGTATTTATTAACCAAATTGCCTACTTTATTATCTATTTAATAATTTTAAACTAATACAGACGATTTGAAACAAAACCGAAGCTAATTTATATCCATTTACAAATTAAAATATGTGTATGTAGTTTTAAGGAATAACTATCTGGGTGCCCGGCGTTGACCGGTAATTCATTTATATTAGCGCGCTGCAGCACTTAATTTGACAATAATCTCTTTGTCAACGCACAATTAAACCATCACAGAGATTTACCTTTTCACGCCCCCTATTATCGAATTGGCACAAATGAACGCTGAAAATGTTTTATTAAGGAGGTTAGATGGAATGCCGCCGAATGGACATGTCTATAAATCGTAATTCCAGCAATACATCTTTCACATATGAACAAAATATCATATCAAATACACTTCATTTGTCCAAAGTCCAGTTAATCGATGAATAATTCATTCAGTATGCACTCAATTACAATAGACTGAATATATAGGAATTCAGCAATATACGAAATTGAAATATCAAAACAATGCCAAGCTACGACGCAATGAACTTGCGCATTTACTGATGTGTAAGTCAAATGCCACAGATTATTCAAACGGTCAGGCCGAAAATTTGAGATTATTTATTATTTAAAACAATTTGGTGGCAAAATTTTTAATAACCCTGGATCTCAACAACAACGTTGGGTTCGACTATAGCTAAGAACTTCCAGGTGACGTCATAAATACGAAAAAAATTCATCAAAATGGGTCAAGCTGTGTAGGAGGAGAAGAATTACGAACATGAGCCCACCGGAATTTTGTACATAAATATTTTCCTCTAGTATTCAGTTTATCATTCTTCCGCCTCTCTCCCTATATTTCTTACGGTTCTGGAGATAAAGAATTCTGACGATGGAACACAATATAATACGATATAACACCATTTGGGAAACTGAAGCCTTCTTAAATACAGTTATTCATTTAGATTTACAGTTGACAGCGGAAAATCTTCACAAACTGGTGATAATAATTAGCGGCCGGATTGCATCACAGCTTTAATGCAGGTATTTCCCGTCTGAGACAGGTGGCTCGTTAATTTATTCTCGTATGGATTCGCGATTTTATAATTCTGAGTGGATTGTATTTCACCGACTTCTCAATATCACAGAAAGTAACAACCAAAAAATTGTTAACTCTGAATCCTAGCCAACATTCTCATTGGAATAACTGTAACTATTCAAAGACAATATTATATAGTTAAGCCTATAGTCGTCTGTTATAGTTGAATAATTTTCGTTAAGAACAACTGTTTTTTTTAAAAAAGGAGTCTGCCGTGTTATTTTACCATGTCCTCTCATTCGTTCAAATGACATGCTTTGAAATCTGTGCTTAACAAATAATTTTTTTCCTGTCCACGTGTTTCTTCAACTTTTTCATATTCAGCCATTCAAAGGTTTTTAATCTGTGCTGCATCCTATTTTCTTGTTTGCGTTTTTCATGCTTTATATGATAACAAACGGGCAAGACCCAGGAAAAATGTAGACGATTTTTTGTAAAAGTGTTTTTTTTTGGAATGGAGTTTATAATATCGTAACAGATCATTTTCTGTGGCGTTATGACATAATTAATAGGTATGTATTATATTTGGGTTTTTCCCCCACGTGTTTTTACTATATATATGTAGTAAACAACTTTTTTCTTTGCATTGGTACAAGTTTTTGTATTTTTATAGGTGTGGACTGGGTGTATTAATTAGGCTTCTAATCTAATCTACGTGAGACCAGGGCATGGGAATCTGATTGACAGACCATACTGAATGGTGCGTGTTTCGCCACCCTGAGCAGGAGGTCGCCGGATGGAGAAATTAGCCTCGGCCATTAGAGACGCCATTATCACCCTGGCCAGGGGTGTCTCGCTTTTTATCACCGGCGTGCTAATTGCCGTAAATGCGCGCGGCGCGGAACTCTTTGAAGTTGCGCTATGAAATGATTGCTCAAAGCGGAATGCGCCGGAGTGAGTGCCTCCAGAGTCGTTATTAATTTCGCGTAAAACGTTTGGCCCGGCTTACCGCTCGCCCTCCGGAAGTCCGAATCACGGCCACCGATCCAGGGATTTCTCATTCTCTACACGCACGTTCTACAGCAACGCCAATGAATTTCGTCACGGATTCGCCGTTCAATAGATTGACTATGGTGAACACTCCAGTGAAGGAGTACCTCGGATTCAGGTTCTCAGAGTGCGCCAAGTTATTAATAACTTTCGTAACGCAAAGTATTTCCTTAGGCACAAGATTTTTGCATCATTTGGACGATTCGCTATAAATAATTTTGAAAAAAAAAATACAAAATACCCAGCGAATAAACAGCAGACCTCAAGTACAAAATATATAAAAACAGTACAATAAATTAAATAAATCGTCTCCAAAATTATGATATATTTAGACTATGACTGTGACTGACAAGTATATTGATAAAAAATATATACTTTCTAAGAAGTTGCTAATAATACATTAAAAACTGTTATAAAGTAGTTTGCTGTAAATGGATTCACTCTGAACAATATATAAAACACACCCTGTAGAGTTAAACGCAACAAAGTCCACATTAAAACTTAAAGAAAGGTACATCAGTAATGAAGTAAAAAAAATCATAGATCTTTGACTAGATAATAACCTGATGGCCGGTCTCTATGGTCTAGTGGCTAGCGTCATTGCCTTGTACTACAGATGTCCCGGGTTCGATTCCTGGCGAGGACTTGGGTGTTTGTGTGTGTCTTTGTGTTCCGCCAGAGGTTAAAAATAGTACCTACAAAAGCTTCGTGAAGCAGAGTAAAACTATTCTTTTAAATGGCGCGTTTTACTCGGTACAGGATTTTCTTAATCGTCCTTCTAGTATTTAAAATCAAGGTTCCTGCAAAAAGTGTTGAATGAGCTGCCTTGTAAAATAGCACATCACATATCTTTAAAATTTCTATTCAGTTTTTTCTGCTCTTTTGTTTGTTTGTTTCATGTGTTGCCTGGAGCTACGATGGAAGGACAGTTTCCTCCAAGTAGTTAAAACTCCATTGCGTGTTCCTCAGTGTGTGCTTGTGTGTGTTTCCCAGTGTGTGTGTGTGACATCGTGTGTCCGTGTTGTGTTTATATTGACTTTTGTCTATATACATTTTCTTTTATTAATTTATTTTAAGATTATTTGTCTTTAATTATGTACCTTATTTTGTTCATTTTTAATGTATGACGTATCCTATTTCCTCAATCGAGGACTAATGGAAACAACAATAAATCTAAATCCCAAATGGAGTATCCCGTACAATGAAGATTAGATCCCCAAAATGGTAAAGTAGTCGCTAATGACCTTAGCTGTTGAATTGACTTTAAAAAATCTTAACTGGAAAAGACACGTTAATATATTGATAAATAAACTCAGTTCAGCAAGTCACGCATCCAAAGTTATGTCAAATTACAGTGATGTAAAACTGCTAAACATATGGCGTATTACCATTCCTTTGTAGGTAAAGATAAAGTTTTTCTAGTCCAAATCCGTGTAGTTACGATAATGAATCCGGCGATCTCTCAGAGAGAACGTATCATTGCTGGTATTTTATAATAATTAATCATGATAAATTTAGTAGCAGATCTGAGATGCAGTCATTTAAACCAAATAATTTATGTAAGAGTGTAGGGTGAACAATTTTCAACAAACTTCTGGATAACATCACAGTTGCATTAAAAAGTGATCATATAAAATTTCTACTTAGCCACTTCTACTCTGATTTTCGAAAATAATTGTATTTATTAATAAGTAATGGCGTGAAAGTAAGCATGAACTATTAGTAATCTTTCATTGCTGAAATATTCTACAGTTAAAATAATAATAATTTTATGTTTAATGCAATTGAACCCCGTTACATTTTTAATCAGTCTAATTAATTACACAACTTCAATTAATAAATATCATTTATTTATTACGATAAAATTTTCTAAAGGTACTTCAGCCAAATGATGCCATAATAATTTATTACAAAATCCCTATTGGAGAATTATTTTTACGAATTATTAGGTAATTATTTATTATTGGAAGTTGAGTGTAATAAATACTACAAAGCCCAAGAACCTTGATATTCATTTTGAAACACACGGTATTTATTGGTGTAATTATTGAGACATTAAAAAACCCAAAGGGATCCAATTAAATAAGTATCAAAATTAAAAATATCGTCATGTTAAATTTGTATTCGTCGAAGTAGAATAATCATAATTTTTATTTTAAAACGTAAAATTTAAGTATATTCAATAGATAAAGGAAAAATTAGAATGTTATGTAGTCTTGTTATAAATGGTTATTATGTAAAATTAGTTATTAATTAATTAGATAAAGTGAAAAAATGCAACATGATACTCTGATTCTTTCTACATCCTTTAAACATTGTTTCTAATTAAGAACTATGAAAAATTAATTTACTCTATTATATTCAGTATCTTCCTTGGCAATGGAAAAGACACAAAGATTGGATACCAAGTTCCAATGGAACTATTTTAGCTCTCAAGAAATGTCGAAATTTCTCCACTTAATATTCCAGTTTGTATGAGTGCTGTTCATTCACTTGCGGAGGACAGGGAGGTTCATTCATTGGATAATTCAACCTATGTATGTAAATAATCAAATCATCCTGGAAATTAAATTTAAAGATCCAAACAATTGGAATAATACTTCGAAATAAGGTAGTGTGTATGGAGGTTTTAAGTTGTACAACACAAAAATTCTATGCTACTAACAACTAGCGATTGCGGCTGGGCTGACCGAATGGGAAGTAGCAGAGAGAATTCCTGGCACAGAACTTAACTCACCCAATTATCTGATTTATATAATATGACATGTCATTTTAAATTATTTGCTGTATACCAAACCGCCTATAATATAAAGAAACAGCCAGTATCAGGTCAAGTGCTAAATACGATTCAGGTGCCGAATTTTTAATAGAAAGAATAAGTTTAACCTATGAATAATCGTACATTAAATTTGTACCGAACACAGCTAATATTCTGGACTCCAATTCAGCACCAAATATACGTAAATATAATGGAACAATTCCCTCAATAGGGTCAGCGAATGAACAGAAGTGGATACAGAGTAAACAGGCTTATGAAAGTAATCAGAGAAATAATTAATAGAATCAAAGAGCGTGAATGACAGAATTCGTCACCTTCGTGAAAGTATTCGATAGCATTAAGACAACGCCAGCATATAATAAAACTGAAAACGTGTCTCAGCGTCGTGCATAGAGACTCTATAAAGGTTTTATAAGCACGGATGTGCCCCTATAAATTACCAAGAAGGGAGAAAATAGTGTGTAAATACAAATATACAAAATACCCAGCGAATGAACAGCAGACCTCAAGTACAAAATATATAAAAACAGTACAATAAATTTAATAAAACATCTCCAAAATTATGATATATTTAGACTATGACTGTGAATGACAAGTATATTGATAAAAAATATATACTTTGTAAGAAGTTGCTAATTAAAAACTGTTATAAAGTAGTTTGCTGTAAATGGATTCACTCTGAACAATATATAAAACACACCCTGTGGAGTTAAACGCAACAAAGTCCACATTAAAACTTATAGAAAGGTACATCAGTAATGAAGTAAAAAAAATCATAGATCTTTGACTGGATAATAACCAGATGGCCGGTCTCTATGGTCTAGTCTATAGGTGTTCAAGATCAGGCAAGGTACATCACAACAACGCCTGAGGAATTCCTTCGGAAAAGCCGGAAAGAAGACCAACGAACGATAAAGAGTAAAAGAATGTGCCATGTTTAATATAGGAGCTGAATACAGTAGCCAAGTGAAAATCAAATGTAATGTCCAATCGTGATTTTATGAAACCAAAGTAAAAATAATGGATATAAAAGGATCAATAGGGGAATTGAGCCTATTTTGGAGATCTGAGGGTGTGGCAGTTTCGGATTGGACTGCTTACTCGTTGAGGTGCTCACCTTAATAGTAGACTCTGGCAAGTTGAGCTGAGCAGCAAGCTCGCAGCGGCGGGGGCGGGAAACGTAATTCTCTTTGTAGAACTCCTTTTCCAAGCGCGCCAGCTGCTCTCTCGTGAAGGCTGTTCGGTAGCGCCTGATGTTCTGGTCGCTGCTTGGAGTCGCGTTCACATTGTTCTCTGCAAGACAACACTGTAAGTCAGAAGCGTCTATATCACGGCTGCCCGTCACTTCTCTACACACCTATAAACAAGTATTGCAAAACAAACTTCGCTCTTTAATTCATCATAAACATCAATATACTGTATTAAAAACTGCTGCAGGCAATAAGACGATCAAACTACGGTCTTCATTTAACTTATACTGCTGCATTTCTTAAATATCGTAAACATAGAACGGTAAAAATTGTAATTAAAATGCCCCAGAGAAGAGCAAAACGTCTCCTCGTGTTCTCAGCATTCATAATGTTCGCCCAAAAAAATTGTACTAAACGCTTAACGTGTGCTTGCATTCCGTACAGAGAAATAAAGGCAGCAGAATACGAGGATATTCTTCAGGATGACGAATAAATTTTACGGAAAACCCATAACCAATAAAGCTTAAAAAATTTAAACAGGGTGATCATGAATTTACTGCTGCATTTCTTAAATATCGTAAACATAGAACGGTAAAAATTGTAATTAAAATGCCCCAGAGAAGAGCAAAACGTCTCCTCGTGTTCTCAGCATTCATAATGTTCGCCCAAAAATTTATATTAAACGCTTAACGTGTGCTTGCATTCCGTACAGAGAAATAAAGGCAGCAGAATACCAGGATATTATTCAGGATGACGAATAAATTTTACGGAAAACCCGTAACCAATAAAGCTTAAAAAATTTAAACAGGGTGATCATAAAGTTACTGCTGCATTTTTTAAATATCGTAAACATAGAACGGTGCAAATTGTAATTGAAGTGCCCCAGAGAAGAGCAAAACGTCTCCTCGTGTTCTCAGCATTCATAATGATCGCCCAAAAATTTATATTAAACGCTTAACGTGTGCTTGCATTCCGTACAGAGAAATAAAGGCAGCAGAATACCAGGATATTATTCAGGATGACGAATAAATTTTACGGAAAACCCGTAACCAATAAAGTTTAAAAAATTTAAACAGGGTGATTATAAAGTTCATGGGACGCTTCAAAAATCGGTATAAGTAACGTACTTGAAGCACGTTGCTTTTCATGTTTCTAGGTGAGGTTATGCCCGTTATTTAAATACATATTAATTAACGACGTCTTTCAAGAATGACTTGACTAAAACTTGGTACAGGACTTTACGTTAAACATAGTAAACAATTGCCCCTGGCCAAGTGTTGACGTTTCAGGGGAGCTGAAGAAGTGGCTAAACTAGGATTACGAAACCTGTCCACCACTCACTATTACTGTCATAAGTCATACTACATTCTGCAAAAAATCTAGTAACTGTAGGTTAGAGGACTAATAATATTTGAATTCCTCATTTCCAATACAATTCTAACTAGAATACAAACGCATCCGGAATATGGAGATAAGTTTTTAACCACAATTACTTCCTCGGTTACAGATTTTGTGGAGATGTAAATGCCAATTTGTGTGTCGCAAACTGTCACATTCGCCGTTCGTAGCCCACACAGCTTCACGCTAGGTTAAGGATGCAATAGCAAGTGTTTAGAATATCTTCCAGTTACAGATTTTGATAACAAATTTTTCCGCGGATTACGGATTCAATTTCGACTTACGAACGTACGCTGCTAATTATTAATTAATTAACGTACGAGGACTGTATTTAAAGAAATAACGCTTTAATATTCTTCCGCTGCAGCTGCGATTTTGAACGAGTGAGATCACATCCTCTATTCATTAGGAATTGTTGGATCGTTTCGAAATGATGAAAACAATTGAACGACCCGCCGACTGTAAACAGTGATTCGTTTCTTGAATACAAGGAATTTTACGCCAACAAACATTTTCGAAAATCAAAAAAAGATGTTTATTGTAAGACGCTACGACAGCTCCGTCGTGTAATAACGGAACAAACGGCGTAGAATGTTTCCGCGTGGAATAATTTTGATTCATGACATTGCCCGGCCACACACTGTCTGAGATCAGGTCGCATCATTTGGTCGTGAACAATTCGACCACCCTCCCTGGGGCCAAACGATTTTCATCTGTTTCTTAATCTGACCAAAAAAACAACATCGTGGAAAACAATTCAACGACGATGCAAGAGAAAGTGCAGACATTGCTTGCGAATAAATTGTTTTATGACGTATCGTGAAAATTGCATGACAATTGTTGCCATCAATTTAATTTATATTTTCATATGATTAATAATAAACGATGTTTCATGAAACGAACAGATTTTTGTTTTATTTCTATTGCTCCGCTGATTTTTTGCTAAGCGTGCTGTTGCTTAACAGTGGTTTTACCATGATTTTTTGTATTAATTTGACTCTATAAGACTCGAAAACACAAAAATGTATTGAGAAATATCTTTCACACAGTTGATTATAAATGCTGGAAAATGTTAGAAGTAGTTCTACGAAATCTGGTAATTACTGCCACATGTCCAACTTGTTGAGCACGAGTCCACCTGTTTCAACCCACAGACGGCGCTACGCTGTTGGTGCAAGCCGGAAGGCAACACTTCGTGCCCCGTCAACGCATTCAGTGAGCATCTTCCTTAAATAGAATCGCATTCTAAAACAACGCGTACTCTGTGAGGGATTGGTCTGGCGGCAGCATGTTTTGTCTGCAGCCGAAGCTTTTTGCCCGCCCTCGCCACTTAGCGGCTTCTGTTGCGCTGATAATCAGCGTGATTTACGGCTTTCCAGACGTCGGTAACGCCGAGTAAGCAGATGTCCTCTGAATTATTATTATCATGATTCAGTGGCTCATTAGCGAGATGAACAACTACATTGGGACTCTTCAAGTGCCACTTACGGAGCGCGATATCACCAATTTGTAGGTATCGTCCCTCGCAGTAGACAAATAAGCCGCCCTTCTCTAAAATATCAACACTCTCGGAAGTACAAATTATCTTATACGCCACGAGCGAGTAAAGTGCTTGGGATCCACAGCAAAAAAGGCACACGTCTGCGGCAACTGCTGGCCCAAATGAGACGATCAATCGGCTATTGCTTAATTTCTCAAAATGCTAGCTTCTCTGAAAGTAATAGCAGATGAATTCTGGATTCTCAGAACCTCCTTGCAAACTGACGGAGAACTGTAGTTGAAATTCTCAACAAATTGAATCTTATGGTCAGTTCGATTATGAAATCAGTCCTGGTGGCTGGACACGTGCAAGTTACACTCCATCGCTCTGATTACCCTAAAAACAACAGCTCACAAGGAAAGCGCCAAATGGTGCTTTAAGGATTGAGAAAACTTTACAGTTACCATAACGTCGTCAATTATCTGGATCGATCGGAATTGATTTTATGTAATGATTTCACCTCACCTACCTTCCTTATTCTTCGATTATCTTGCTATACTCGACGATGACTCTGTAATTATTAACCTGTCTCCCTTTTCTCTTAGCCAAAGTGTTGAGCTCAAATCATTCCATTCGTTCCGAAACTCTGAGCATCTGGGATATAATCTGAACCCCAATCACAATTTTTAAGATTGTTACATTCAAGTCATAAACCCCTGGTTTTATACTTATGACTGGTTTCGACCAGAAATTACTTAGCTCGAATTCTTGGCGGCACGCAACCCACGCAGCAACTCGCCAAGTTCCCAAACCTTTCTTTTGTATAAAAATTATATCTCTTTTGTATTTTAATATAATTTAGTGAGCTCGTAGCGAATGAGAAGCACCGCGGTATTATTGTATTTTACCAGAAGTGATAGCTGTCTTCGCGTGAAATAATTTTGATTCATGACATTGCCCGGACACACACTGTCAGACAAACTCAAGATCTGATCGCATCATTGGGTCGTTGATAATTCGACCATCCTCCTTGCAGTTCCTGGACAACCTGAGTTTCTAATTGTGTGGTTAGGAAATAGACTCAATAAAGATAAACCATCCTGATAAGCAAATCCAAAATGTATCATCCATTCATGCATCAAAATAACACTGGACAATCCTACAATTTATTAATATGAAATTTGTTTTCCATACCATAATTTCACGGAATTCTCTATCTATCGATTGAAAGATACGGTGGATTAAATAGTAGGGGTCGAATCCGGTATTTATATGCTGGATCGTGAGGTAGCTTTCCTCAAAATAATGTAAGTTCTCGAAAGGCCGTCCCTTAAATGTTTTTTCATTAAAATATTATTTGATTATGATTTTTTGATGAAATCCCCCATGCTAACCTATATTGCGCAAGCCTTTTCATTTGCTTATAACCAGCACACCCAACATTCTCCCTAATCTGCTTAGCGTATTCCATCCTTGGCCTCCCTCTTCTGTTCTTACACCACACACTTCCCTCTAATGCTAATTTTACAAGACCATTGTGTCTATATAATATATTTGTCTATAAAATATCGCCACTAAAATGTCTGCAGTGTATTTGATTTCAGCAAATCATACGATATAAACTCAGGAGATTTCAGGGAAAATACTCGTAGCCCTAGTCAGCTGCCGTTGTTAACATTTTTCACTGGGAGCTATGCTCACGTTTTATTGTACTGAAAAACTATAAACAACAGAAACCATGTAGATATGGAAGTAATGAGAGCTTAGGGCTGAAGAGAAGATGGAAACACTCATCACGAAACTCATGTTTCAGCGAGTTATTAATCAGTATACGTAATTTGAAACATTTTTCAATGAACATGGATATTTTCGTAACCTTTCAAATAAAAAAAAAGTACCCTTCAATGAGAATAAGTGAGCAACATTGCCGACTCTTTGAGATTACATATTAAACCCGTTCCGCCGCTCCCTTTAAACGTGAACAGAAAGTATCACCGACGTCACTGCTGCCAGTTGACAGGTCAATTCGCGCCAGCTGAAAGATGAACCCAATCACTGTGAGCGAAGTAACGCAGTTTATTTTCAACTTCAATTGTCTGCACCGCAAAGAAGTCGGCAATGTTTTAGGGAGCAGACAGGCTGAGGGGAGACGCGGCTACAGTACGCAAACTCGGTTATCGAACTAAACGAGTGCATTCCGTTGAAAGCAATTGATGTATATGTGCACATATTCTTGACGCACTATTAAACACGACTCAGCGGCAATTCTAGGAAGGAATTAATCTCAGGAATAGTAATTAATTCGATTAAGGAATGCAATATCCAATATATATTTGGTCTTCTTTCTTGTAACAAAAATCTTTCTACTACTACACTTAATGCCGTTTCATTCAGAATTAATTCTGGTTTCATAGACGACAGCTACACCCTCGTCAGCATTCGAACCCGATCCCTCTGCGGTGCGAGAGAATGACGCTGACCACTAATAGATTGACGCATAAGTGAGTTGTGGTTTTGTTTAAATGGAGGATGATGGATCATGTTGCTTTCTTAATAGGCCAGCTTACATCTGATTCGTCTCGGCTTCACAAACGATTTATATGAGGTACCGAAGCATGTAACTAAACTAAAGTGCATATAGGAGTATTAGGACTTCATGTCTTTTTGAAGTTATCTATGGAGAGCTAAGAAAATTCGTCGGTGATGAAAATTTTTTGTATTTTCACATCACTACAGGTGGGCATTTGCCCGGTGGCAGTATAATAAAAGTAGAACATTTTTAGTAAATTAAGTACAAAGATAAATTACAGAAAAAGAAAAATTAAAATTACAATTATAAAATATTTCCCTTCCCTTTATTACAAAATAAGTTCCTCGGTTTGTAACTTATTTTTGAATATATTTAGATAATGAACAAATAGACGGGGAAACTTAGTAGATAAAGCTAAAAAGGGATACTAACTGTTATGTAAGTATGTTAAATAAAATATTAATCAACGTAAAAAAAATTATAAAAGAGTCTGTCAATTTTCTAGGTTAACATTACAGAAAGTTAATTATGAAGCTTATTAATAAATTAAGACAATCTTTCTAACATACTCAATAAGTTTAAGTTATCATTGAAAATGTTCAGCCTTCTAAGATTTACTTATCAATATAGAATTAAATTTAATTAAACTTCATGTAAAATTTTCTTTAAATTAGAAAGTAACATTTTTTTGTTACTCCTCATACGGAATAATTATGTTCAGAAACAAGTGAAGATGCAACAACATAATTTACCTTCACTCGCATCCGCAGAAACATAACGAAAATTTGCTTTCAGTAACCAAATATCTTTCAGGTCTTAATCCCAAAAAAAAAGGGCGATGCTTCAGAACTAATTGTCTGACGTTAAGGACCTCGGCTTAGGGCTGGGAGTCTTCGGGAAAAAGACCTGTCTTCCTTTGGCGTAAAACTACAAATTTACTGCCATAAGACAAATTTACGTGGCTTCAGAAAGCTTAGATTTAGAAACGTACGGGATGAGACAGACTTTGTTGTGTTTCTTGGCTTCATTGTGTTTCAATTTTTACTGCCACAAAGCTCTTAGGGAGCTCCTTTATGGCGGCCTAAAGTTCTCGATGGTTTACTAAGAATCTTTAACAGCTGGGTTTGTATTAGAGACCTGGAAGAACCACTTAATTTTTTGAATGAAATCGTGTACGAGTATTCTCATACAGAAGCAAGGAAATTATAACCAATCGGTTTCAACACAGAAAAAAAAATCAGATGCCGTTCTCGGTTAGAAAATATTGAGAATCGAAGTTATGTAATAATGGGAAATTTGAGCTGGTCTAAGCAGGCCCAGGGTTTCAGAATCACACGCTTGTACTGAAAAGGGATACAGTCCCTTTCCCGAAGACGCAGGACAGACCTGGGAACAGTTCGAAACGTCAGTATCTCATTCTCCCTATCACTTCTACTAAATTTCCAACTTCTGTTCTCATCCCACTGCTGTTAGCGCCACATCTTTCCATCGAAAACAGATGTTACAAACCTTGAGTGTTAAAAACACACTTTTCGTATTCAGGAACTAAAAATTATTGTGTATCAATTTTAAATTTTTTTATAATCACTAGAATTGCTCCGGAAAACTATTCGTTAGGATGGTTCCAACTATAACTAAACATTTATTCCTTCTCGTTCCGGTTCCCTTCATGAAAGAGTTTACTTTAATACTTTCGACTTATTTATATACCTCGTTCACAAATTCGTTCACTTAATATATTAATCTGTAAATTACCTTCCATTTCTGCCTGCTAGATAATGAGAAACGTTAAAAAAAATACCTCAAATTTGCTGATAATGATAATTACAGAATCATTCCTATTGAATGAGGAACAACTTTTTCCAGTATTTCAACAGCAAATTTTAAAAACATATTATAACCTAAAAACACTGACTTTATAAGTAGATGGAAAATAATCATTTGCTGCATACTTTTACCTGGGAATTAGCTGACAGCAACATTTTGAGCCACAAATGATGTATGAATTCGGTAATCAACAATTGCGCAAATGTCGCTGTGACAGTGCAGTCATAATTATTTCTGAGGTTTAAATTCCTATGTCACAACAACTTTAATTGATAGAAATTTGGCTGTAATTTTTTCCTTCCAAATAACTATGGTTCCAATACAGATCCTAGTCGAAAAAATTGTTTCTAAGTTTAGAACCAAATATTATCAACTTTCTCCATTATGACTATTATTCAGAAATGTCATCTAATTTTCCGTGAAAGTCGCAGTAAATTTTACAGGTATGATAATAGTTAATTATACCGATGAACGATCTATTTTTAGCCTGTTTTTGAAATTGTTAAATAACAAAGGAGTATTTGTGTTTCTACAATGTGCAAAGCAGTTTAATAAATCTGAATAAAAAATTAATAGACGACTACGATAGATTTTAATATAAATCTACCATAATTTATGATAATATTATTATTTACGTCAAGGAGTGTCATTTATTACCAACTCCTGCGGCGAAGAACAATACAATAAATTCAGCTTAGTTTGACTCAAATGACAGTCACATGGTATAACATTAAAAATGACAGGACGATGCTTTAATCGCTGATGAGTTGTTAAAAATCATCCCAGCCCCTAACGTGCTTCTAATACTTTAGTTTAAAATATGTTCGAGTTATAATCTTAAAACGATATTAAGATGTGACAACAACAAAATCTTTTTGTATTCACATAAATATCTGGGCTCTATATTTACGTTACTTTTACCAAAATATCATAAGTAAGTAGCATATAGAGTTTTTTTGTTGCTCTAGGAATGAAATCATACGCCGTTAAGAAACGTTGTGCACTTTAATTTGTCATGTGATGTTTTCTCTTGTTATGCTTCCTCATAAATGTCTGTGTTATAATATTTAGAACAGGATGTGTTACATAAAAGCTTTCAAAGCCTTTGAGAAAGTGAATGCACAGTAAGTGCGCACAAGCCGTGGAAAGTTTACAAGAAATATGTAAATCTACAAGGAAATAAAAAGCGGCAATGACCGAGACATGACGATTCTTCATCTATGTCTATCACAGTTGGAGGAATTTTTTCATATTATCAAATTAGGATATAGGAGGATTAGGTCTGGGACGAATAAATACTTCACCGATTCTGATTTTTAGTTTTCCCTTATTATGTTTAAGGAATTCGGATGGAAGTAGAGGGATTGAAATACTCAGTATTACACACTATTAGGGAACGAAACTAAGCCTCACTGAATTAGTAGACAGGTCTGACACTCGAAAAGGAGAAGAAAGAGTTTCATCACTGTGCGACCTAAATTATGAAGCGTACGCCCCCAAAATTGAATAGACAACAATGCGTGGGACAAAAAAATCAAAACTGAAGCTATTTAAAATGTTGAGTTACGTAGTTAATTTTCTTCAAACTTCTCGAATAAAAGAAATGACTACAATATGTCACATCTTTTTTTAAAAAAGTAGACAATGATGAGGTTATAACGTCTGGCGGGAAAAAAGTCATCTGTGCTATGAAAAGTGTCACAACTTGAGGGGAGAATGTTATAAAAACTTTCGTGGACTTACGAAACAAAATTTGTCACCGAAAAATGTAAACGACACTTTACAAGAAATTAAATAATAAGACCAGTTGATAATAATTAAACTAACTTTATAAATCTTGTTTTAGTATTCCTTGGCCAATTCGTAAGGCGTTTGAGAGTATTCTGAAATGTTTTTAGTCTACGCTTTATTAATTTGGTATGAAACGCCCAGTGTGTTTTCGTGTCCTGTCACATGTTCGCTTTATTTGAAGTAATGAAAGCGATTATTTTCGATCATTCGGACTGATTTCGGATTGTCACTCAAAAAAATATTATTGCTTGGTCTAGTTGGTTGTCAATGGTTTCAGTTTTCATTGCCTATTAGGTAACCGATTATAGGGAAAGTATTAGGGATGAGCATAAAAGACAGGTGATTATGGCGTGAAGCTACTTGACCTATTTGCGTGTCACTGCCGTTGCGTGCAGATGAGAAGAGAATGCGTTACCTTTGGCCGGCGAGCCCGTGTAAGCCGCGGGGATCACGTCCACCACCAGCGCGGAGCCCTGCTGCATCCTGACTGAGGCGGCCCGGCTCCGAGGGCCGCTGCCATTGGCCGTCATGGCGCCCGACCACGCCTCTGCCCGCCCACCGCGATGGCCCGGCGTTTATTACCAACTTAATGTAAATACCGTGGCCCGTTACTCATACCCGGTCGCTGCCAAGTAAACTGCACACTTTCTCTGCGGCGCTGCGTTTCATTTGCGCCCCGTGCCCCAACATGATCGATACGTACACATCTATTTATACGGCGCAGGTTTCCAAAAATAAGTCTTTCCAACTGCATAATACAAATTTGACGTATGAGCTGAAATTATATTATGTACGCTAAACATAAAATCAAATTATATGTCTATAACGACGCATCCCGTTAAAATGACCTATTAACTTGTGTGTAATAAACTTAAATAGTCAGTTAAATAATTGCAAACGTCTACATACGCAAAAATTTCTAAAACGTAAGCCCCTTAACCATCTGATTCGCATATTTCACTTCAGCATCCTCAAATACACGGAATGATGGAATACAGTTCAGAGGCTATGAATTCTAGAAATACGCAGCTCTAAACGGTTACCGAGCAGGAATAATTTTCAGAACCACAATCATTTTCTCTCGACGGAATAGAAATTGCACAAACTTAGATGTAATGATTTTATGTTATGCGAAAAGCGGGATTGTCACATTCAGCGTCCCCCCCATCGCCCCCCACTCCCAAACTAGGTAATGTAATTGTTAAAAAATTAATAGAGTTTGTGCGTCAATTCATATCATTTAGCTTTAGATTTTTAGAATTAGATTTAGATTTATTGTTGTTTCCATTAAGCCTCGATTGAGGAAATAGGATATGTCATACATTAAAAATGAACAAAATAAAGTACAAATAAACTTAAAATAAATTAATAAAAGAAAATTAAAAGAAGCGGAAAAGGGGGGGAAATGCTAGCAAAGGCTGTACAGTTGAAAAGCTATTTGCGAAAGGAAAAATTGTTAAGGCGATCAACCATGCCAAAATAAACGAAAACGGTTTTAAGATTTTTCTTAAATTAAATTTAGTTGTATTAATTGTAATTAAACAGCATTCTGCTGGGGGTGGGGCAGAACGGGAAATTTGTTTCTCTTTAAAAAATTATAAAAAATCTAAATTCGTTGTTTTAAATTTTATTGATATTATATTAAGTAAATAATAGTATAAACTGATGTTTTAAACTTTTAGTGATTTTTTCTTCCTCCAGATTTTTATAAAAATTGTTAAACAATAAGTGCCCCTTTCCCCCCGACTTTCCCTAGTGTAGTGCCTTGATCATACATGGACAGCATTTTTGGTTTTTAGTCCATTAAATTTGAAAATCATACAGGCATGAATTCATTCACGCAATCAAAGAATGACCTTTTATTGGACAGTAAATTAAATTAATACAATCGGTCGCCTCTATGACCAGCCTCGCAGCACAGAGGTCCCGGGTTCGATTCTTGGCAAGGGCCTGGGTGTTTGTGTGTCTGTGCAAGTTCCCGGACTGAGTATGCCCGACAATGAAAAGTTATCTGATTAGCAAGTCGCTAATGACCTCGATGTTGGTCCGACTGAAAACATAATTTTAAATAATTAATACAATTTTTTAAATGAAAACAAATTTGACCTACTCTCGGGGTTCTTGTTAGGCTAATTGATAGAGTTTCTTCTAGAAAAACGATTACACTAGGAATATTAATAGTACTTAAATTAAATAAATAATAATCTTTTTAACCTTGACCTCCAGGTTCAATTTATGAACATCATGCCATCTTATTACAAGCCATATTTTATAAACTCTTCGCACAGAAATATGCAAATTCACTCAGCTCTGTTGCAAAATCTTTTATCCCCTTGCACCATACACTTATATTCACTTATTTTGGTGATAAAGAAGATTCCCTTTAATCTGGATTTTAGACCACCTTTACGTCATCCAGCTATCAGAGCTTGCAGAAAAAGGGTTTGAAGCAACCCTACCGATCGAATATGCCACAAGAAATTAATTCTTATATAAGTGGACTTAAGCATGCACAAACATTTAACAATTCATTTGTGGTGAGGAATGTGAAGAAGGCCAGAGCCAAAAAGTGTCAACTTACGACAGATTACATTAGGATAAATAGCTTGAGTAAATTGAGAGAAAAAACTCCAATTGTTACAACAATTATAGGTTTGCGCATAAAGAACACAAAAATTTTGGAACTACCTTCCCCATTTTAGTGATACAATTTCCGACTCCTTTGTGGATGAGTACCGAGGAAACTGAAGTTTCAGGCTGCATTAAACTAGAATTAAAAAGTAATGTAAAGTTTACCAGCGTACACAGCATTAAAAGTTTGGAACTCCGTACAACCTGCCATTTTAGCTTCAGTGTAAGTTTTTCCCCTTCATGGAATTATTCCTGAGTTTCGAAACGCCGAGATTGTATCCAGTGCAACGGTATCGAATACTCAAATTAGTGATGCTTATTAATACCCTCAGAATATTCGTTTAACTAGAAGAAATTGAACTGATTTAATAACTGGATATAGTATATTAAATTATTATATGTATTAAAAAATTTAGCACTTATTTCTGGCAGTTATATGTGCGATACTTCACCTAGAGAACTAGTTTATAGCTGTAAAAGACGAAGAACTATAGGGGGATAGGATTTTCATGAATTGACGACTGCACCATGTAATATATTCCGCGCATGAATATTTCATCTATTTAACGTATCAATGTAGAAAATTCAGCGGCTGACACACGAACACGACTAGTCAAAATCTGCGGAGCCACAGTAATCTTTCTCTCTTGAATTAAATAAAAATACTCTATTGGAATATTTATCTTGAAGCTATGCGATATTTGCGTGAAAAAATTCACTGATATATTTTTTATTTCTAACACACAAAAAAAACTAATCCCAAGAGTATTCCCCAGGGAACGATTCGTCAGAATTAGCATAAAAGCATAAAAGAATCCCAATACACATTTTTTGATTAACAAATTTCTGATCTCAAAATGGTTGAAAGTAGAGAAAAGCTATGCAAATAGAGGGGGGAAATTGGCAAAGAAATATTTTATTACATTTCGTTTGGTAAGTTTCTAAATTAATCTTTCTATATATTCGAATCAGAATGTTAAAAATCATCTTAACACGTTGTAGTAAGTTATAAATCTTTTTTATAAAAATACTCGGAATTAGATACTTCCATTGGGCACCACATTTCCATAATTTATTGGGTTAGCGACTAACAATCGAATTGGTTTCAAAATATTACGTTGGGGAACCCAGTTTCTTGTGAAAACCAACCACTATTTATTTTTATATTATTGTATAAACCGGTCATTTTCTTTAAATCCCAGCTCCATACAGAGGGGCGGCTTAAGAAATGAAATCTAAATACAAATTCAACCTTTCAATGGCTAAAATTCTTTATGCAATGGTTTTCTATATCGGTCTATCCCGAATTGTTCTAGTCTATATAAGTGAATCAAAAACTATATTTCAAGGGCGCCGTGAAATTAGGAAAACATGAGACATATTCAGCGGAGTAAAAGGTTTCACAGGTTAACTGAAAATCATTTGACTTACGTTCGAGATCCTTTGTGATACAAAAATATATATTAGGTCTAAATTATATAGTTTTTGTATCGTATACATATATTAATTTCAATTAATTGTGCTCTTTAAACAGCTATTTGTGAATTTCAAATGTTTCGACTCGTGGCGTCGCGGAAAAAGTATCATATATTAAGGGTTTCGGGAAACAAAAATGTTTGGGAACCACTGGGCTATACGGTAATCACACGCCTCTGCCTAAGCGCTTTCGGTAACCTTAAATTCAGCGGTCAACAAATCAGTAATAATTTAATAAAAAATAACACGACATTTTGGTCCTGTTTGGAACTTCTACAGGTGTAAAAATTTAGGTAATGAGGAATATCTAAAAATGAGGAGAAAAAAGTGTTCCAAATAAAAAAATAAAAAACTGGTAGACTCAACTTTTAAGAATTAGAATAGATTAAGAAAGAAAATGAACGGGAAAAGGGAAAAATGCTAGAAAAGACCTGTGCAGTTGTAAAAAAAATCTTTGCAAAAGGAAAAATCGATAATGGGATCAACCATACGCAAAATAAATATAAGAAAAATAATCATAAAAGGTGTTAAGATTTCTTAAATTTAATTTAATTTTATTGTATTAATTTTAATTAAAAACATCTGCCCCGTGACAGAACGGGAAAAATAATAGTTTCTTCTTAAAAATTCATCAAATATCTAAATTTGTTGTTTTAAGTTATACTGGTATTAGATTAATTAAATAATAGAGTTAACTAATTTTTTAGACTTTTATGAAGTGATTTTTGTTATTCTGTAATTTTCCAAAAACTGTTAAACTATAAGTGTCCCGTTCCGCCCCGACTTCCCCTACTCGTATATATTTTACTATTAATATATTTCTGCTTCTATAAATTTTGCCAATGACTAGCCTTTTAACTGATAAACAACACGCTTTAGATGATGTTAGTATTTATATATACTCAACCAGTTTTTTTAAAATGTATGTTTCCAGCAATTTCAATTCAATTGAGGCGACAGTGAGTCATGGATCAATATTGAAAGTTTTTAATGAAATTAGCATAATTCAAAATTCGTACGACAATCTGTGGGCAAATGGTGAAGTTGAGAAGTACACAATTATAGTAAAATGAAAAAGGGAAATTATAGTTACCCATACAGGGAGTATTTTTTTTGCTATTAGCGTGTTTAAAAATAAAAAAAATACGTAAATTTTTAATGATGCTATATATTACAGTTACGAAGGCTGTCTGAGGATTTTAGAAATCGTTGCTATATGTAACTCAGTGCTATAAGTTACAGCGGAAACCGCGAGAAGTAAAAACATAAATTCCTCTTTTGACGTGTTCCATAGTAAAGCGTGTTCATGATGGTGAATCTTCCCTCGAGTTTCTCGGCAGGCACAGATGCATGGCTATCTCAGTCGCCATGTTGCCTCCCGCATTTCTCCCTCGTTGCTATCTATAAAAGCCCCCCTTGCTTCGTACAGCACTGAGCACCGCTTTGCCAAACACGGTCTCTTCTCCACTCCTACACGCCGAACTCAAGAGTTCGACCCACCAAAAAAATTTGCTCCGGCGAGAATAAATGTCAGCGTTCACACCGTTATGGTGCGATAAACATGTAAATATTAGTAGTTATCCATAAGAAAAATATTTTCGTGTATAATTATAACGAGTTATGAAAGTCTCCGGTCATACCTCCAATATTTACGGTCTTAACACAAAAATTATTTTCGTGTGAGGGAAATTCCATATAATTCATATTAACCGAAGTTTTTAATTTTAAAAATATTATTCATTATTTTTTATTTAACAGTCCAACATTTCAATGCTTCTTCAATCTCCCGACGCTGAGATTTGTCTTCCTGTCGTAAACATTACCTCAGTCTGCCTATGAATATTTCTAGTAGGGTTTCTACCTTCACGGAACACAAAACCTTCAGTTACACAACGCCATTCAGTTTAATAAAATAGACCAATAAAGTAACGCAGAGAACAGAACAATATTTCAAATTACCCATTTATTTAAAAAAATTAAAAAATGAAATATATCAAAAATAAAAACAACACTACTTTTTATCTCGGTCTGTAGAGGTTATAAAGGAGTGTCGAAACGTTGTGCTGTTAAGCAAAATAATAATATTAATAAAAAAAATGTAATCCCACCGATAAATATCACTTTTGATTAAAAACACACGTTTAAATTCATATTGTCAACAATTTACATTTCACTATTATAGAGCTGCCATTCTTCGCAAAATTGTTATATGTGCTTGAACCACCAACAACTAGTACAGATTGTTGGACTTGGTAGGACCTATATACCGTTTCTCATATTCGTTTTTGTCCTGACTCAGTATGTGCTGTTAGAAAAGAAATTTCAGACCCACCTAACGCCACAAATATTGACAATATGAATTGAGGGGTTTTACTTGTTTAAAATAAAGAATTATTGTATCAAAATGAAAAATTCATTTAGTAAGCATTTATTTAATTTACGGTCCCAACCGAATCCTTTAAACTTCGTTGTTGACCACGGACAAGAGCAAGCATTCCGCCCTGAATCATCAAATTCCGGGGCAATTCACAGATTTCTCTCTCTCTTTTAACATCTTGGGATTTCAGGCTTCTCTATACCTCAAATATGTAACTCTTTAGTACTTCAAATCCAAATTTCTAGTTTATTTATTACTTCATTTCTCAAATATGGAATGTCATGGTTTTTTATATATCTTAAATTAGATATTTAATGTTGGTGATATTCAAGAGTGTTTAAAGAAAGATTTTTTTGGAATCCCGACAAATTGTGAAGATAGCAGAAGAATTATAAATTAAGGTCTGATAAATTTTAGAGATCAATAAACCAAAAGAATTTGAAGAGAAGCAAACAAATATTACTACAACACAAAAAAGGACTCTGTTTACTCTGAAAAATCCTACACCATATACTCATCATAAAGTCTCTGAAAGAAACCAAAGGAAACCTACCTGATGTTTTCTTAAAACATTAATATTTCACCACTCCCGCTGTACTCTGAAATTCAACACAACTTTAGTTCGCAATCATGAAGATCTATAGTACGTCATAACTCAAATATATGATTCTATGCTTAGAGCAAATCAGTGATCATCAAATTGGGATTTCATAGTGTTTCGCATTTCATGCATGTGTAGGAAACCATATTACCTCAAATATTGTATACCTTAGTGTCTCTAATTTCACATTATGTAGAATTCTATAGGGCGTCGGTCTCTCATATGGAATTGTGTATTGAACACAACTCACACGTTGTGTCGCTTCTCACGGTTGGTGAGGAAGTTTCAGGGTTGGATGAGGGAATCAGCGCAAAGGCTAACGGGACGGGAAGTACTTTGAGAATCGTCATTGGCGTATTAGCATGAAGGATAAGGAGCTAAGTGGAGCTGCTAAGAGGACCGGAAACCACTAAAAAGCGTGGCGCCGCCGCCTGGCGCAGACTCAACACCAACAACAGGTAACTTCCAGGCCATCCCAGTAGATCCGGTAATCGTTTCACATACGTTTCCTCCAGGTTCAAATTCATCGAAAAATGCTGCGATTAATTTTTCATACAGGGACTGAGCCACAGCCTTCTTCTTTTTTCTGTAGGTACGGCTGTAAGGATCGGCAAACTACGCTCGCGGTTTTATACTGATGAGTACCTCATCGGTGATTCCATAAAGATATACACCCGTATTTACCCGTAGAAATCTCAAGTGCCGCGTTCTTCTGGACAACGAAGTTGAATTTGCAGCCTGCGATAACCATGTAAAGATCCAAATAGCATAGTTGTTATTAACACCATAGCCACCAATAACAGTGTCATATAGCACCAATACTTAGTCACATAGGCTAATCATTCATTATTTTTAATTTCTTAAAAATAAAATAAATTGTTTTGCATTGTTTAATTTTCTTCTTAATTCATATGGTCTAATAGACCAGAGTTTTTATTAAACAGCGAATTAAACCATTCATTACTTACAGAAGAAGTCGGGGAGGAACGAGACACTTATTGTTTAACAATGTTTATAAAATTATGGAAGAAGAAAAATCACTTCATAAAAGTATAACACTTTAGTTTATTCTATTACTTACTTAATCTAATATCATTATGACTCAAAACAACGAATTTAGATTTTTGATGAATTTTTAAAGAGAAACAAATTTCCCGGGATAGGTTTTGTATGTACAATTAGTGCAAAAAAATTATTTAATTTAAGAAAAATCTTATCATCTTTTGTGTTTTCTTTCTTATATTTAATTAGCGTACAGTTGATCCCATTGTGGATTTTTCCTTTTGCAATTTTTTTTGCAACTGCACAGTATTTGCTAGTATTTTCCCCTTTTTTCCGTTCCTTTTCTTTCTTGATGGATTTTTTTGGGTACAACATCCTGTAACTCAGTCTCATAAGGTGAGTGTGACAGTTTTCCTTTTTTTTTTCTCGAGGAACGCATAACACTTAGCCTTATACTGTAGAATCCCTTGAGACGCTAGTCTCATTTTAAGGTTTTTCACCGAGCCTTAATACAAATAGATTTAAACCTTATGCGTAACTTATATGCAGCTAAATACATGAATATAATCCATTAAAGAGTTAAAAGTGAGGAGTTTTGTAGAGTACCTTCTGTCGATTTTAAAGCAATAGTTAATTCACAAGGTGCAGTCAGAATTTGGTCAAGTCGACTGCCGGAACTTCTTCCTTGATCAGCTGCAATGTTCCACGTCTATTTAATAACTTCCAGCACTATCCAGTAAAAAAAATATAGTTTCCCGTTCTATTCCCCATCCCATCCCTTATACAGGGAGAGAGAAAATAGCTCGAAATATTTTATTATGACTTCTGATATACATTACGGTAATATTTTAATTATTTTATCATTTTATTAATTTTACGTATAACGTTGTGTATAATTTCTTTTTCACTCTTCCCACATTCTTGATGCGCTGCTTTCCCTGAATAATTTTATCCAAATATAATCTTAGTCATATTTGGTGATCGTAATTCCAATTATAGACTGAATAGATGTTGTAAGTTCCCTTGTTATTATAAAGAGTTATAAATCTTTGTTAATGATTTGAGCGTATTATTCACTGAAAGAGTTCGTATATGGGAAGGACAGATTGGACTCTCTTTAGTAAAACAGTTTCCTGTTATCTTATCAAATTGTTTTATTATCTTATAAGTTATAATTTACTAGAATTGAACTGCTGATTTATTTTCTTTTTCATGTTCGACGGAAATCCACGTAAGATTTGCTCCTTCGACTGGAAATTGAAGATTAATATTGCTATCATTTTTCTACTTCCTGTTATGTTATTTCAAATTCACAACTATTATTTGCAACTTCACGAAGCAGGGTTCAATGGCTAATACTCATATAATAATTAATTATTGTCATCGAAAGGTCGCGAGCCATCAACGATCCCCACCCGGTTGGAAACCGGAGAGGATTTCATCCACTCGCTACACCGGAAAAGCTTTCGCTCTGCTATAATTAATTCGTATATTTTGTCTTACGAAGAGAAAATAATTCTTTTGAACTCCAATTTTTTATCTTACAACTTTCTAATCGTAAAATTTTATTCATTTCTTGTAATCTTATAATTGACGTATCCTATTTCCTCGACCGAGGACTAATGGATGAAATATTAAATGTAAATCTACAAGCGTTTGTAAGTTATGTTTAATTTTAACTTTCATAATTAATTTTGACATTTATAAGTAATTTTTATATTTATGCCTGATCCGGACTTTTATGCCTAATTTTGTCATTTATGCGTAATTTTGACTTTAAAGAGTAATTTTGACATTTATGCGTATTATTGACTTTTATACGTAATTTTGATATTTAAGCGTAATTTTGACATTATTGCTTAATTTTGACTTTTATGCGAAATTTGATATTTATGCCTAATTTTGACTTTTTATGCGTAATTTTTAATTGATGCCTAATTTTGACTATTATGCGTTTTTGGCATTCATGTTAGGTTTCACTTTTATGCGTAATTTTGACATTTATGTCTAGTTTTGACTTTTATGCGTAAATTTGACATTTATGCCTAATTTTGATTTTTAAGAATAATTTTGTCATTTATGCCTAGTTTTGACTTTTAAGCGTAATTTTGACATTTATGCCTAATTTTGATTTTTAAGAATAATTTTGTCATTTATGCCTAGTTTTGACTTTTAAGCGTATTTTTGACATTTATGCTTAATTTTGATTTTTAAGAATAATTTTGTCATTTATGCCTAGTTTTGACTTTTAAACGTAATTTTGACATGTATGCCTAATTTTGATTTTTAAGCGTAATTTTGTCATTTATGCCTAATTTTGACATTTATGCGTAAATGTGACTTAAATGCGTAATTTTGACAATTATACCTAATTTTGACATATACGCGTAAATTCGACATTTAAGTTACTATTTTAGCACTTTAATGTGGGAATCTGATTTGAAAAATTATAATACAGTAGAAGAAATATTGGGTTACTTGAGGGTGACTTACTGGCCGATGGATTGTTTATACAGAATATCTTTGGAAGGAATTGATCAACAAACGACCTTTTTCTCCTGGGCTTTTCTGTCTCTAAAAATTACGGCCAACAACCTTGCAAGAAAGTAGGCCAATGCGAAGGAACAACTCGTTTAAATAGAAGATGTAAAGACTAATTCTTAGAGAGTCACTGGGAGTTGAGGAGCTGATGCCGGAGAGGATTTTTGGAAACGTTTGGAAACGCTGCAACTTTCCATTTAATTTAAGTAGTTGTTTGTTGGTAACTACTGAGGTAAATGATCAGTTAAAATTTCTTGTACATGACAAGTATAAAGACTTGTAGAACATTATTAAATATGAAGTGGAATTACTTTTATGAATCGCCGTGGTCTCAGTATAATGGATCATCCCGGTATTCACCTGAACAATTTGGGTATACCAGGAAATTTATATAAACGTTTCAGATTTCGTTTTGTAGCCTGTACATTAACAAAAATAAATATAAAACCTTATGTCAGTAAAGTTGTATATTATTCGAAGAAAAACTTTATTGTTGCTATCCGTTAGTGTGTTTGTAAAAAGAGATAGAGAATTTTCTAATAGAGCAAGTCGATCAGTAATGAATGTGAAAGAAGGGGAAGGCTACGTGGCCAAGTCTTCGCGTGATTTAATAATGCGCGGGCCATGTCGGACGTCGCATTGTTGCAACAATGCGTCTCCCTCGCGGCCGATCTAAGCGAGTTCCCGGAGGGCGGATATTTTCGGAGCGGATTGTACGGAGCTGAAGTTTAATTTCTTCAGGGATTCGGTGTCAGCAGGGAGGGAGAGGTTATATTGTAAGCGAGAAGCTCCCCAACGAGTTCCTATGGGATATTAAACCGGCGGATTATTGTTTAATAATTGAATATTAGCCCCGTGGAAGGCAAATTTGATTTCGCCTCCGCCGCTCCTCGCCTCTCGCTCTTCCTTGCTCTTTGCGTCGCGTAAAGGAAAATGGCGGATGAGGAGGTGCGGAGCGCCGATATGATGACGTCATAAAACTCTGCGAGGATTGCCCCAGTTTATTGGCCAATTAGAGCTAGGATTGGGAAGGGCGGGCGAGATACCTTATCTGCTGTTATTCTCTTTTATGGCCACTCAGTTGCGAACATGCTACTAGCAGCAGAGCCTTATCTCGTCAATCATTTTAACAGCCTCCTAACAAAACAAACCTAATAATTTTCTTTATTAAACTAGACCGTGCTGCGGATTACGATACTTTGCCGTCGCCCATGAATATATTATCGAACTAAACTGCTAGTTACTTTGATACGTTTCGCGATGGAGGTACATATAAATATACATATGTATATAAGGGCCGTTTAAAATGCACTTTGTTTCTGGATGGCATCTAGATTTTAATAGCCCCTATTATTTTATAAATAAATAAGTTTCGTCATCGAATAGTGAGCATTTAAAACGAGAATGCAGCAAACACTAATTTTCATTTTAATTGTATGGAATACAATGCTGTATAGAAGCGCATTGTAAACCCCGAAAAGCAATTTCTGGAAGAATTTTATAGCCGCGTTACAGATTAATGCTTAAGATTGGCAGACAAAATAGTCACGTTCCAATCTCTTTGACTTTCCATGCTGTTCTGGATTGAGGAACTTTCGTATTTTCTGGTTAAACAGGTACAAGACCTGTCAGTTTCTTGAAGGACGGAAATGAGAAATTTTGTACATAGCGAGAATTGAGGTTCCAGGCCTGGACGCTCCATCTTCTCTTCCTTTTCCTTGGCTCTGCTGCCCATTGAGGGCCTTGGCCCACCATGTCGACTGCTGACTGTCATCTTACACGACACATTCCAAATTTGGAGTGATACCGTATCGATGCTCCAGTAGTCTTAATCCCGGTCTCCGTGATCATCTGGATGTTCCAGTTCCGACAACTGGCGATATACAGTCAAGATACAAAGGCATATTTGCATATCCCCATCAAACGATAAAAAAATCAACGTCCAACGTGGTTTCTTAAATTCAGTACGTCGAGAGCGAAAGACTACAAAAAAATAAGTAATTTAAGGTAGTTGGTGACGAAGACATTGGAGAAACTCGAAAGTAAATTTCATTGTGAAAACCAGCTATTTACGAGAAATCTTCCCGGAAAACTCGATAAAATGAATAATAGCGTCGCGAGAAATAAATTGAGTTTATCAATCGGTTTACTTTGTGGTCATACGGAGGAATCTTCAGGAAGAAACAATTGGTATTGTTCATGAGGTTCTATATGGCAGTAAGGAAAGGGAAGTATTGTCGTTTAAGGATGAACTTCCCTTTCAGTGGACTGCTGGAACGCTACTAGCATTGTTAAAAACATTAATTGTATTACATGGAAACTGCGACAACGTCTTTTTAACACACCCAAAGCTGTTACATTTTACAGATGAGTTTCATGACGTACAACATATCCTGAACTAACAGCAATATAGCGCCAATGTTTTCAGATTTGGTTTTACACTACGAAGCTGCGTTTACTAAGTTTGCAGCTAAAGTGAGCATCCGTCAACCCCTGATTACAATATGGGCCGAGTTGACCACTGAGCACCGTGTTGACACATGACTAGCTAAATCTCTCGAACAATACGTGTGGTGAGTTTGCTACGTCATACTGGCGTTGTACTGCTTGGTCCATTTCAGTAATATAAAGACTAGGTCAACGCCTCTATGAATTATAAGCACTCGTTGTTCCAGTCGATATAAGCGAGGCATTTATATCAGGAAAACCATTGATTCGTATCGGTCATTTACAGGGAACTAAAAACCGCATCAAGAATTGAACATTTACGCAGTCGAATCATATTTTCAGTTTAAGCTGAATCACAAATTAATCCGACAGTACAACGATGTAGATATTTAACGATTCTGAGCTCAGCAATTCAGCACCTTGAAATGTTTTGTGGACGAGAGCTGATTGCGTTTTAGCTCGGTTGGAAATGAAGTCGTAACAGCAGTTTCACTGTCAAATGTTGCCTTTTACTTTATTACACCTCATATACGATTCGGCCATTAAAGTAGACTGTCAGCTCGAAGCTAATCTACCCTCACCGCGCCTGACGAAATACAGTCTCTTTAAAGCGACACTAAGCCGCCATTTTCACTGGCACAGTTCTCGTCGCTCCAACATCGAATCTAGCTATACCAAATCTAGCATTGGTCGTATAAAAGCTGCGATTTGACGTGGTAGAAATCAAAGCTCGTAATGATCACAGCCATATTAATGTCGTGTGTTCAAAGACCTGTAGAAGCCTTTACCTGTAATAACATATTTGAAATAGAATCGAAAAAAAATGTATGAGACGAAGGGATTTAAAAAATCGAGCATACAGGGTAATATACATTAAAACTTATAAAGACCAATAGAAATTCTGAGAATAATCTCTGTTGCACCGTAAGTCCTGTATGGTGTGCCGCAGGGATCAGTTCTAGGCACTTAAAAGTTTATATCAATTATATTGCCTTGTTAATAATTGGCTGTAGAGCTACCAACGAAAAACTAAAATCTGTTACTAATCTGGTAATTATTTGATATACTTTAGCATTAATGATCTGATGACACCTGTCAGTAAAAATGATGTCATATAGTCGAAACAACGGCACAACACACAAAATCTAATTTTAATTTACAGACTAATTATAGAAAATTATCACCTATTCTAGTGATTACATACAGACAAAAGAAAACTCAGCTAGTAGCATATAGATCATGTGCACAGTTCAATCATCAGGGGAGAAGGGAGGAATATAATTAAATGCCATTTAGAATATGTTCTAAAACATATAACCCATGGGATTAACTTTTTCACATTTATTATTGGCCTTAGTGGGCCAAAAAACTTCTTTCGTTCATCTATAGTCGATAAATATTGAAAAATAAACTAGAAATTTTTAAAATAATGTTCCAATAATTTTTTTTATAAAATTTCACTGATTTTTCATTTTTAAATTAAATGAGCAGAATAAATGAGAAAATTTAGCATTTTAAATTATATTTTTAATAAGGAAACAAATAAAAACTTATCACCCTGCTCTTTAAATATATATGTATAATAAATTTACTTTATAATTAAAACTGAAAGTAAATTGATTTGGTCTCTCAGGGGATGGTGGGCTTAAATAGGATATGCAGAATTTCTGCTATGTTCTTTTGTACCTCTTCAACTGTTGAATATGGGTTCCTAAATTATAATCAACTATGTCACTGAATGACATTACCGTTTATAGTGAAACACAAATTAAATAGTTCTGAGGTTACAGCACAAGTTTCTTTTTATTTGTATGACTGTCAATTCAACATTTTTCTTACATTTTGTATTGCTTGCGATAATTAACAATTTTACAATACAGTTGAATCATTTACACAAATGTAATGGCTAATTTCAAAACTCCTAATAGTTAACAAAATTAACATTAAAAATATTCATATAAGAAAACACTTTTCTTTAATTAACCACTCTTTGGACCATTTAAAAATAGTAGGAAAATCAAATCAAATGTTCATTCAGGTATTTTGCAATCAAACATAAAGAATGGTAAGAAACATATTTTGATATTATATATAGTCAATTGATATCTCCATGCAAGTGTAATATTTTAATTATCACATCTTTCATTTATTATAAACCAATTTTAAGCCCCTCATCATGTACTCAATTTCCCCCATCCAAGTTGTAGGATCAGGAACTTTAATTTCTGGATCTCGTTCTTCAGCTGAAAATGATCCAGCTTTCACAGGAACTGATCCATAGATTCTCTCGGGATTTATCCAACCACCTGAAAATGCCCAATTACTTAAGTTGTTCACATATCTAAACTTGCCTCTAACTGATGCCCTAAAAATCCAATATATGTGACAACTTTTAAGTTCAAATTACAAGATATGCATTTGGGAAACAAGTTAGAAGGAATATTTGGGGAAAACTTTAACTACTTTCATGTTTCTTAGTAATATTTTTACTATATCTACACTAAACTGCTTTTGCCTCTTATAGTTCTGGTAAAATGAACAACAAGATTCTACTTCAGTGCACCTGAAGAAATTGTACATTAGTGTGATGTAATATTCTTAAAATCACATAACGTTATTCAGGTTAAGCATAACACAAGCTATCGGTATTTTATACCAAATAATAAATATTTGTGTGCAGATTCAGCACACAAAAGTTAAATGTATGCTGGAAATATTGTATGATTTACAACCATCATTGATCTTCACCTTATCAGTATGTTCAACATAAAAAAAAGGTTAGGAATATATTACAGGTTAAAATTTCAGCAGCACTTTGGAATTAAAGAGCCAGGAATGATAAGTATAAATTACCATTTAACAGAAATTTAAACCTAAGTATGATAAGTTTATTTCCCATTAATGCATTTGTTATTTCAATAGAAATATAAAAAGCAGCATAAGAAAAACCATTACCAAATTCACCCAGGTGATAATACAATGGAGAAAATGCAGGAATATCAAACTTGGTTGATATATACTTTGGAAAAACTGTGTGGCCCAATCCAGGAACATTTCCCCAATATAACCGAGGAACTCCAGGACATGACACAGGTTCTACTCCCAAATGCCTAAAAAAGATAAAGTAATAGTGGCAACATTTGTTTACTTTTATATATGCATATAATTTATATTGAAAGGAAAGAAGGCAGGTTACCTGAAATTGACAATCTGTGTTACCATTCAGGAGAAAGGTTCTCAAATTCTCAGAGGCTTCAGAAAAGGTTTACAAATACATATAGCAGGGTTACAATCAATGAATCATTGTTACTTAAAACATTTTTGGAGGTGTGTATGGAGCTACGTAACTTCAAGTTTGCCCTATCATTTAATCTTCCCTAACACTCCATAACCTCTACCAGAAGGTTACAACCCAAAGAAAATGATATTTCAACATCTACCAAATGAATATAGACTCTTTCCAGCACTCTACATTAAAAAAATGTAGACATTACAAAACTATCACATCATTAATAAGCACAATTCCCAAAAGTTACTTATGTTCTTAACAGTAGTTTCAGTAAAATCTGATAAATCTCTCACTTATTCAAAAACACTTCTGAAATCAAATGAGTATTTTTCCTCAAATGCCAAGTGACAAACTCACCTGGAAATAAAATCTCTTAGTCCCAATGGAGCAGTAGCTGGCACAAAAAACAGCCAAAATATGTGACTTTCACGCTGTAACTCTTTTAGGTCAAACAAGTATTTAGTAAATCGGAATAACACTTGACCAAATCCTCTAAGACCTGAAAAAAAAAGAAACTTGAGAATCTATATCCCCATAGATTCCATTAAGTTAGACAGCAATTAAAGCTTTATTAATCATAATTAAAATAAGTAAAAATGGATAGGTATCTGTTAGTATGCTCCACATAAAATTGTTAATACTTGAAATAATTTAAACCATCTTAGAACATGTCCAAATCTAGGAACAAACATAGTGGGGATGTGAGTCTGCAGTTTACTCATTACAAATGAACTGAAATGAGTAAATAATTAAAAACTATTAATTTGAACTAAATATAGAGGGAAAAAAAGTTCAATTACAAAATACAAACTTACCGAAAGGCCCCCTTGTGCCTATTTTAATAGGAGAATCATAAGTCATATAACCACCCATCAACAAATCAATTGCATTTTTTGCAATTATTTCTTTTAGTGTTGACAATTCAAATTTTTCTGGTGGTTTAAGTGTAATGGTATTCCTCTTTCCTTCTTTATGCCACACTTCAATCAAATTACCTCCATCAGCAAGAATATGAAGGGATATTGGGAGTTTTAATGGCTCCATCAAATAAAACCCTGAAATTTAAGACTGCCAATTAGTACTTTGATTTCTGAAAATAATAAAACAAAACATTACTCTAATTTAATTTGAAATTATATTGAGAAGGTTACATTTTGACTGAAGCTCACCTTCAAGTCTTTGATCAAAAACAGTTATCACTGAGATAGATTGTTTTTTTGATAGTTTTGTATTTATCTCAGAGAAAAGACTAACAATCTGAAAATTAAATTGTAGTTTTGTAAAAACTATACATTTGTAAACTTCAATTATCTTTAAAATGTTATTTTATAAGGCAGTGCTAAAATATTAAATTCTTTGATAAAATTTTTCATTAAATTACCTTAGTTAACTTATCAACCCTTCTCTTAATGAACATATTAGTGTCATCAAAGTTTTGTGTGCAAATCAGGCAGTTTTCTTCAACTTGTAATACATCAAAGTCTTTGTAGCAATTCCTACAAACTGAACTGAATATGGAAGAGAAAAATAAGAAACCAGTTCAATCTAAAACTGTGTTATTACAAGGAAGTACATATGAGCAATTGTAAATATAATAGAGAAATTTAATAACAAACAATATGCTATACTAACCCTTGACAATTATCATTTTGGCATCTGATTTTGTCACCTTTGTAGAAACAGATACAACAAATTTCCTGAAAATAGCTCAAATAATGTTAGTAAACAGTGGAAACAGATGATATAAATTATTTCTTACTATTACTCACTTTTCGATTGTAATTGCTACTGTAGAACATAAATTTCTTGAATCGTGCCTGTAAGTTAAAATAAAACTATAAATAACAGTCCTAAACATAAATTTATACAATATAAATATATATTATTTAACAGATACATTACAACATCTTAAATATTTCACTTATAATTAACAAAATAAAAAGTTCATTTTTCATCAATATTTTCAAGGCGTTGTTGCTTTAGAAATTCTAGAAGTTTCTTGTCCTATCCAAAATGCAATATCATTCTGATTCTTGTTTCTATGCATGGGCATATAATCTTATATAAGGTATTTTAGGTAAATTTACAGTCTGTCAGACTACATGAAATCTGTATTTCTAAATTGAAGAAAACAACCTTCTAGAATAATTAATACCAAAAGAGAGTGTAAATTTGTTACAATTACAAGAAATATAATGAAACTATGTAAGTCAGATGGAATTAGGAACACACAAATTCATTACAATAGAGCATTTTATTAGCTAAATTTCATTTGTATACAAGACCGCTAGAAAAATTTACTTGCATAAAAGTGTGAAATATATTACCATTCAAAAAATTCTTACATATGTAATGTATCCATCATTATTTTAGTTTCATCATTCTATAAATACTTTACATATGATACGTGCTGAGGCAAATAAAGCATATAGTAAAATACTATAAATTATAGTCTTAACTCAGTTTTTGAGACGGCACTCCAAACATGAAAGAAACGGACTATTAAGATTGATTAATCAAGAGCAGCAAAGGAACATATTACTGGAATTTATTCTACTTACTAAACAAGGAGCACACAATCCACCTTCAAACAAAGGGTGTTCGTCCTTAATTTCATCTTTAGAGAAACAAGATACACATAATTCCTTTGCAGTTATTTTATTTCTCTTCAATAAACTTAGGTTTGCTGTAAAGAGATATTTTTGTATGATGTATCAACACATGATAAAAATTCTACTGCTAACAAAATAAACATAATGTTAACACCCACAATAATGTAATTAAAATGGTGTGAATAAAAGTTTGATGGTTTAATTAATAAGAATATCCTTAATACAAACCAAGTATCAAAATAAATAAAACAGAGTAAGGTACATTTTTAATTAATTTATTTTATAAAAATCACTAACAATTTGCATTTGAAATCTTTTGAGAATGGATTTAATTTTTATCGGGTGTTCCATTGCCTGGGTTTTGAAAAGAGAAAACATATAAAAAGAAAATTAGTATGCAAATGAAGGAGGAAATTTGATTCAAAGAGGAAGGTGTGAAAAATCTAACTACTATGTCCATCTTCAATGAGTATGGAACATCATTTGAGAGCACAGGCACACGAGTCTGCAAATCTTTAAGAACATGCTCATTTGATCCCAAACAATGGAGATGACAGTCAACAACTTACTGATTCTGAGTGATAGCTATTATCGTAATTTATCCTAATCTATACTAATAAACAGAAAAATAATTAAATTAATATAGTAGAAATTACGAATTTATAGATACAAGCTTTGTAAAACGCCTATGGTAAAAGTACAATTAATATGCACAGGTGGAAAATCAGTTAAGAAACTTACAAGTATATAAGTAAACTGAATGCAAACTGAAATACTTGCCATTTTGTTCATCACTTGCTTTTGGCTTTACTATAGGCCTCTCAAATAACATTTCTTCTTCTGCTCCGATACTTGTTAACAACTCGGCTGAATGTAGAACATATATAAATACATTATATTTTTAAATACACTAGTTTCAAATTACTGTTTACAAATATATTATATGGATTAGTTTAAAACAAAATTCCGATCAAATACAAATAGATACATATATAATATATATTTCATTTCAACATGTCCTACAGTCCAGACAAAGCCCTGGACTCAGTATTCTCAATATACCTTCACCTTGCCCCCCCAATTTAAAGAACTCCAAACCTTACAAGGTGCCTATCATCTGTGAAACTCAAGGTAAGTCACCTACTTTCTATCTCTCTATCCTAATCCAATTCATAAATAAGTGCACATGTTAGAAATAAGGTTTCACAAATAAAATGGATGCAATCTGAAATACTTGCCCTTTTGTTCAGCGCTTGCATGTTGTGTATGAGACAAGTTTCCTTCTTCACCTTTGGAACATGATAACAATTCAGCTGTATAGGGAAAATATTTGTTAGTTTTGAATAAACTTTATATAAATGAATGTTTACAGGGATATATTTACATCATTAAATTGCTGCAAATATATTTAAGAAAATAGGTAAATATTCACATGGCCATACTCTCTCTTGCTGAAACAATAAAAGCATACCTTATTTCTCATTCTCTTTTTAGTAAGGAAACATTTATAATATCTGAAAGTCCAATAAGTTCAATGAAAGGATTATTAAATTTCCTGAAAATAGTTTTTCTATCATATTTTGTAAAAAAAAGTATGTTCACAATAAATTAAAATATATTGAAATTATTTCTTTCCAATATCTTGTAGATGTTACGTCTAGAAGAAGCTAAGTGTGCTAGTCAATGATCATGCTCATACAGTAATTAATCAAACTAATTCAGTAAATGAGTTAAGCCACTAAGGAATGTCCAGAAAATTCATTTCTGTACAATAAACTGTTGCAGTTCATTAAAGCTTCAACTTGCCTAGAAAAGTGACCTAAACTGATCACACAATGATTTTGTGGCATAATTATTCTATTTGAACATGGTCACAGATTAAAACTTGGAAATTATTAAAAACAAGTTAAGTCAGAAAAACATGTTGATACCAAATTAAAGATAGTTTTAAGAAATTATTTTCAAATATGATCAATTAGATCAGTCCAAGAGCCCGTAAATAATAATTATGAATCAGTTACTAATAAAACTTGCCTTCTTTTTTCTTCTTCAGTGCTCTTACTTCAGCAGCAAACTTCTTTTTCTTCAGTTTCAAATTTTTATCCATAATTACTTTCAATGAGGCCACAACATTCTGTGGAAGTACTTCTGAAAACATATGCAACAATTTTAATTATATGGACACATATATGTTGTTCCATAAAAGTTTTTTGTATTAAACACTATACATACTGAACTTTTATAAACTTTAATGTCATAAATATGTGTTAGTCCAGAAAACAAAATACTGTTTCAAAGTTTTTCATTTGGTAGCCAGAGAAATATTTAATATTAAACAAAGGCTTTCCCAGTGAACGTGAATAACAAGAAGTACTCAGGATTCCTACTAGGTGAAAACATTGTTCCTCAATGTTTCCACGGTGGTGACTTCCATCATTGAAATGTCGTGAAAGAACCCTAGTTTTTTTTAATTAGAGAAATAATTTATTGACAAACATTATTTTTACTAATATTCTCAGTATACAATTTGAAATAATTATAAACTGTAAAACTAACTGAGCTAGTACTTTCAAATGACTGCTAGACATTCCAAGTATGGTGCAATGTATTATATTACATAAAGTTCTGGTTATGAAATATTTCAAAAGTCATGAAGTTCTGATATTTTTTGGAAGAAATGTATTAAATTATTAATCCAACAGTTTATAAGACTTTGACACAATTATAGAGCTGAAATATCCCATTCAGACCATTGATTAATGTTAAAGAAATGAGCAGTTGAATAGGACTGAATAGAAAAAGTATTGATCATTAATAGCATTTAAAGCAATACTCATTAAATATTCAAGGAACCAAGTACTGATGTTGTAATGACCGTTAATTTAAAAGTTGATATTAAAGAATGGATACCCAATGTCAGTCTCCATTTAATGACATGTTATACAATTCAATGTCAGTCATTTCTCCTGAGAGAAATATGACTGACATTGTATTGTATAACATTATGTCAACAAACAAAGCCTGACATTGGACATCCATTCTTTAATATTCAAGGAACTTACTCTTAATTGGTTTTATTTTTTTCATATTGTCCAAATCAAATCCTTTTTTGGCCCATGTCCAAAGTTCATTTTCTAGAAGTTCTGACACATCACATCCTACATTAATAGCATGGTACTGTAGATAAATAAAGATACTGAGATTAGCAGTTTGTTTTGAACTATTAATTAAAACATTTATATTATAGGCGGTGCAGTATCAAAAACAATCTACAGACTATTATAATATTTATGAACATAGACTTTCCCAGTGAGTAATTCGGATGAAATCTTCACAGTTAACCAACCGGGTCAGGCTTTCAAAAAAACACCGTGAAGATTTCATCCAAATATTTATGTACATAAAAAAGTAAGGATAATGCAACACTGTCAAATTGATATATCAATTTTAGAAAATTATTTTTCCACATAAACAAGAAAACCTGGGTGTGCTTCTAACTCAGAGGGACAGTAATATGTTAAACTGTGACACTTCCTTTCTTATAGATGCATGAGATTACTATGCAAAAAATAAGGAAAACAGTAGCATGGATCATTTTTGGAACAATCATTCAAACTATAAAGATTCAAATTCCATTCAATCAATGATGTGTTAAAAGTACAGAAAATAATTACAGAACTGTTTCAATGACTTTAATTTAGTATTCGACACTCCCGTTGTTGAAATATACAGCTGTACCTTAATTCCCTCAATAATTCCAGTGTTTAGATGTTTCACAGTCTTGAACTTCACATCTTTTGTGAAAATATTAAACTTCTTTTTAAAATTATAAAACAAGGATTTTCGAATCTGAAAAATAATGGCCCTCATAATAATTATGATTACATTTAACAAAATTAAACAATGGATATTGTAATAGTCAAGCTATATTGGAACAACAGAAATACATACAAAATGAACTTTAAATTGTTTTTTGGTGTTTCAATATTGCCAGTGGTTTATTTTTATTTTTTAAGTTATTCTAAAAAAACTCAGTTGAAATTGTGAATCACTTGTCTTCACAAATCTTTTTCACATTATCTGTTGTCTCTGAAAATTTTCAGTAGCACAAATTGTGCACACATTGCATTTCCAGGCTGCTAACAGAAACACCAAATGTAAAGAGTGGCTTGTGCTCTTGGTTTTTGTGATTGTTATCATAAAGGTGATAAATTTTTAGATAAGATTGTCACAGGGGACAAGACGTGAGTTCTAAGATGACGAGGTGAAAGAAGCAGTAAAGGACTGGTTATCCTCACAGGTGGCAGGTGTCTAAGACTTAGCCTATTTAGGTTAATTCAGCCACGGAATTTAAGTATTGGCTTCTATGTGTATAACAATGTACAATTGTTCAATATTCATATACAATTAATGTGAAAATTATGAAAGGTTTGAATATCACATTTTTAAAAATGAAAAATTAGTGGCTTACTTCAGACACAGTGTTGTGGCCCAGCCAGAAGACATAATGGTATTTTTCTCGAGGAACAGACATTCCACAACTGGCAGATGTAACAACGATTGCTGCAGAAAGATATTTTAATATTCATATACTAATCATTAAAAATGAAGTAATGACAATATTTATTTTGAATTAAATATTTTTAATTAAAATTCTTCAATTTCTGACTTTTAGCCATTTGTTGTATTTTATTTACAAACAATAAAGTTAATATATACATAAAATTATTTTGAACTATACTGAAAATGCTCCAGAAATGCAAACCTGGCCACCAAGGAGAACCATCAATTTTTGCCCATCCATAAGATCCCTTATTTTGTTCTTCCATTTCTAATATCCTATAGGACAGATGTTTTTAATTAGTGGTAAACACTGTGTACAGAAAAATACTTAATTTCCATTTCTTACAATAGCATAAATTTGAGATCAGGATATTCTTTATTTTACCTCACACTTATTTTAAGCTGCTTATAAATTAAATCATATCAGCAAATGATGAATTGAGAGTATAATTGGATTAAAATAGTTATTAATAGATTATGGTAATTAAAACTGAATAGACATTTCCAAGTGATAAAAGCCAACTTGTATTCAATTAATTCTTTCTTACTTCAAGAAGGGTGCATTTTTATCAGCAGTGGGCACTCCACGGAGAGACCTCTGAAAAATAATACACATATTTCTTTAAAAAATTAATTCTATTACACATTAATCGTTGAAATCTGTAATTAAATGGAATATTTATAAACATACCTGGTTTACTATCTTCGGACCATGTTTCACTTTCATGACGCAATTAGTTTTTAACTTTCTACAGCATTTGCAAAACATCCTCCTCCTCTTTCTTAGTGCCTTAGCGATGAGCTCTGAAACATAACTCGAATTAATATAAGTAACAAACAATATTTCAAAGCATTTTAAAACAATACATGTTGTAAATAACATAGTTATATTATCTGACTTAATATTATAAATGAAACAGAAAGAGGACCTCCTCAGTACTTTAGTTAAAATAATACATAAATTTCTTGTTGCTCCTGCAACATCTGGGGCTGAAAGCTGAGGGACAAAACCTTTCTATGATCAAATTTTTCCATTTCTGATTTTTGCCCACTTTTAGTGTATTATTTTTAGTATATATTGTATACAATAATTTTTAAGTAAGGAAAAAATTAATTGAATCCAAAAATAAAAAATACACACCTTAAATACCGTTGAAGTTTTGGGCATTAAATTATATTGGCCAATAATTATGCATTGAAATACAGTTTGACTATATTTTCACGTAACTACCTGAACACATATGTGAAGAAATCAGGTTGTACAGTTTATTCTACACATTTTTTAAATAAACAATAATCTTTAAATACTACAGTCAATGAAATTCAAACAATGCAAACATTTTCATTGACTGATGATGAACATTATATGATAAAATTATGAACTGTGAGAAGTTTGTAGACTTGATTCTATCAGTAGAACTCCTATGCAGGGTCAATGACATACTTACTACCTAAAGGTCATTTATGTGGTGGCCTCTGAGGAAGTAGAACAGGTAGCTGAGGGTTAGCAACTTTCCCCCCTTTCCAAATGCTTATCAGGAATTCACCTAATTGTGATGTATGTAAAAACTTCAGAGAAACCTGAATCTGGTTGGTCAGGCTTTGAGGACTTATCCTATGTGCTGACTGACTGTTGGGAATCAGCATTTCCATCTCCTCACTTCCGACTGGGTCTGGAGGCAGCTTCCTAACTGTTCCAGGGAGTAAAGCAGATAACTCTTGCACTGCGCCCAACAACTGAAACTGCCATCAGGCAACCCATCACTACGCTCACATCTGGGAGGGATGGTTTCTAGAGATCAGCTACCACAGGTGTCCTCAAAACTATAAAACCAATCACTACCCTCACATCCAGGAGTGATGGTTTCTAGAGATCAGCTACCACAGGTGTCCTCAAAACTATAAAACATTGTTCAAAATTTCTAAATTGCGCTAAATTGCGAAAATTCATAACGGTATTTCAGCTGCATTTTTACCAGTCCAATGTTATTAACGAACGACATATGCGCGCGTAAAGAGGAGAACAATACTACCTATTTCTTGGAGAAGGAAAATTTGAATTTACAATTCAACCCTTTAACAGGTGGTCGCCACCTGCCCAGTTTCGACTCGCGAGCCTACAGGTTATTAAAGAGAATCCTCAGACATCGGTGTTTATAAATTTAATCTCCTATTTGAATATTTTTCTTTCCTTCCCGATTTATGTTGCGCCTTTACTTCAAATTAATTGACTTCGTTCGTCCGCCCAGCTCATCCAGATAATGCTGCAGAACGCATTTTTTTTACATCTCCACAGCTAATGATTATGGGATGACGTAATTATTCTAAATCGCTTCTAGAAATCAAAATGTTACAAAACATGTCACGTATTCAAAAGAAACCATACGTCTGGATTACCAATATTTTTTAAACAAAACTCGCTTCCACACGTGTATTAAATATTTTTCACTCAATTTGTTCAGTATAGATTATTTACTTCCAGGGGAAATGTGGGTTTGGGGAAAGTATTGGACTTTCTATTCCACAGCAATCTATAAACATATATTTAATAAGAAAAATTGTGGGCACCGCAATAATAACTTACTTTAAATAAATTCAAGAAATAATGACATTTTTAATGTCTTCAACGCACTAACATTGAGCACCGAAGTCAGATCAATACAACTATAATTATATATACATTCATTGCATTTTGATACATATGTAAAAATGCCAGCAAATGGAATATATATATATGAGTTAAACTTACTTGAATTCGATTCCATAGTTAGTAATAAGAATTCGCTCCAACCAACGTCTGAACAATGGAACCTGCTGACGTCACTCAACAGTGTTGCAAGCAAGAAAAAACTTGTTGCCTCCTCAATTATCGAAAGCATTCTGTTATCTGAAGTACTATCGATACAAAATACACTTAATTTTGTTGTAAATTTATTCGACTTACTATTACGAAAAACAGACGTTAATTGATTTGGTAATAAATTGTTGTACATTACACAGGGTACACGTGTTCAACATACTTCACTGGATTAGATTTTAATGGAAAAAACAAATGTCATTTTATTGTGTAGTTTGAAAAACGATGAAAAGCCTGTCGTTTCGTTTGTGTAGAGGAATGCAAGACATGTTGACGGTTGTCAAACAATTAATTACGATGGGCACATTGAGCTGTTCGCTGAAACCTCCCAAAAGGGGAGGGAGGAACATCTGCTGCCTTAACCTGACCCAGAAGTCGTAAATCTTCGGTCCCGAAGAGGGTCATCATGTATTTAGGACATTTCTCAGCAGAGACGACTAAAATTCGAAGAAGAACTTTAGTTTGTTTGTGACGGCTGTTGTGAATAACCAACAGTATGACGAAATGCCAATATTTATTTTCATTTCTCCAGTTACCACATGGTTTTGGTGAATTGATTCAACGGATGTGGTATTCTCGTTTTCAATAACCAAACCGGATGATAAAATTAGAGATACATGACGAAAATTCCAGACGTATTTCTGCTACCTCACTTTTTCACGAAGGAAAAGCTTCTACTGGTGGATAAGCTGCTTGTAAATTCACATTTTTGTAGACGTTCACAAGAACTTTAGAAACTCGAAGTCACCCTAAATTCAATTCTCCTTGGACCAGTTACGGTCAATGAAATTAAATTACTTGTGTTATTGCTTCTGGATTCTCAAATAGAATTAATTATAAAGCAATGCTCCTCGCCGATGTAAATTGCAGTTCTTAACGGACTTTCTGCAAAGTCTTCACGCATGGACAGTAACAGCCAGGAAATTAGGCGGGTGTGGAGGTATTACGGTGTTGCCACTATAAGTCGTTCTCGCTATCGACAGTAAATTTTAAAAAGTTACTAATTAAATAAAAAAAATAAAGTTATAAAATATGTACGACTTGCGGTGGTTGCAATTCTGAAGCACCGAACGAACGCAACAAGGATTGCAGGAACGTTGTGTGGTATTTATTCTATCACCCGGCTGTTTCTTTATCTAAAACAGGTGTAAATAGCGAATTAAACTATGCGACGCAGGGCTATGAACTGTGACCTTGGTTCCATTCACCTTTCCCACATTTGGCGGCAACTGCGTTGACCTCAAGGTCACAAGCTTCTTTCTATACGGCAAAGACTGTAGAATAATTCTCTTTATAAAACTTCGAATCAATATTTCCTTACATTTATACGTTGGAATTCGTATAATCAACGACGAATATAACGAACACTCCGCTATAAAGCTTAGGTCATATAAAACCGTTTCAGTCTTTACTAGAATGAACTCGACTTCGAACCTCTCGGCCTACTTTCTTTTCTCTTGTTTCAATTGTTCACCCTCGCATTTAATTATGTCGTCAAGGAAATCATCTTCCCTTCTACGGTTAATAGTTATTATTAAAGTCAGTCAGTTAGTCACCGTCCAGTATCAGTCAAAATCATGGTCGTATTCACATCTACCCGTTTTTTTTGACTCCATCAGCAGTTTTTTTACTTCATGTGTCGTAACTATATATTTATTATGGAAGTTTAGGAGATGGTATTAATTTTGGACGAAGGAAAGGAACAGCAACAGCGTAAAAAGAAAAGAAAATGGGCTCACGAGGCACGGCAAGGAAGAGAAAAGAAAGAAGAGCTAATCACGTTAGTTAAATAATTGATAATGAAACAAAGTCATTTCAGAATGACAGAAAACTGTTTTAATATACTGGATATTAAACTAGAATTTGATTTATAAAGAAGAGGTACTCACTGGAGAAAAAGTCATAACGTACCAAAAAAAAATTGTACTCCTTTATTTATAAACTATTGGCGACGAAATGAAGCCAAACGCTAATGACGAAATGTGGAAATCCATTTCCGCTTATATTTATACAATTTGGGAACTTCTTGGGTGCTCTACATGGTAACATATTCCCACCCAAACAGCCGGTTTTTTATTTTACAAAGAAAAAAAGCCTGTTGTTTTGTGGTCCAGGCGTGATTTTCCCATATTCATACTCCAATTCGACTCTCAAGAATCTTCTCAAAAATGTTTTGTCCACCTGTCCAGGCTTTGTCAACAATGTGACAATTCGGCTTTGATTGTTGTAACCAATCCTGTAATTCCAACGTCATTAAATTATTTGTTTTTATTATCACTATTTATTATACAATGGTGACAGCTTTCTTCCCCCCCCCCTCTCCCCCAACAGGTTTTTTTGAAGTTAGAATGATTTTGCTTTTCATTGTATGCAATTTACCAGAATACGTCTTGGATCTCGTTGCATCATTCTTTCCCTAGCATCATTTTTTTAATATTATGAGGTGGTTAACCCCTTTTTATGAACCTACCTAATAATGGCTGTTTTTAGTTTTCGCAACATCAGGAGTAGTTTTTAATGAACAAGGAGTTTTCTTGACATCTCTTGATCATTTTTGTGGCTTTGCCTATTGTGGCTTCCAGAAAATTATCCGGAACTGCTTTGATTTATATTAATAACTTTGATTTTTTTTAAAAAAGTAATTTAAAGTACATATTCCGTACAAAGAATAAAATTAAATTACAGTTAAAGTTCTTCCATTGTAATTTTTTTCCGAAAAGTTTTATTGAAAAACAATTTATTACAGACATAAGTAATTAAAGTCACTGATAAAAGTTTTAGAATATTCTGTGTCCTGATATTCTTAGAAAGTGATTTGAACTTTATTACGTCGTGAAAAATAAAAGGTATGAGAACCTGGAAGGACAAAGTTCATGAATGATTTTGAACCTTTTTTATTTTCTAAGCTCATACAGAATCGTTAGGTTGTCTGGAACTAGTTAGGCTTTATTTATTTTTCTGATGTCCACCGTTCGAATAGCCATATGAGAACTAAGAACGTACTTTTAGCCATTGTCATAGTTCTGGTCGTGACGTTGTTTCATAAACTCCTTGATTGAAATCTACTATAGCCATATTATCTAAATCGAAAGGCTCCTTCTTTTGCTGATCTTATGGCATCCACCCCAAATACCACAGACAAAAAATATTAAGAGTTAGCTCCGCTATTTTAGTCACGTCCACGGTACGAGATGCTTTTGCTGAACAATGTTTGGTGTCGACGAACTTTACCTGCCGGGGAAATAGGAGTGGAATAAACTCACTGAGCTGGTAAACCGTTACCGAATATGGATGGAGTGTTCTGCAAACAGTAAGTCCTGTTGACCCTCGTAATGGATTTGTCTAACGGCGTGGAGAAGCTATATAAGGAAGGCCTTCCCAAACTCTAAGATTCCAGGCAAAGGGTGTTCACAGGTAAGTGCTAAGACTAAGCTGTGAAAAACGCCAAAAAATTCACGAGGACACTTTAAATTGGTAGTCTTGTTGCCGAATTTTTTTTCTGCAAAATTGATGTGTGACAGACTGAATCAGGTGTTTGATTCACTGGCGCCTGATGAGATTTTGAAGTTACGTGCTCCATCAACCCAAGCAACAAATTTTACGCGGATAATTATGAAAAATATTACTACGACCATTTTGTCTACGTAGTTTGCAAAAGCGTCATTGTTTTAAAAGCAGAAGTACTTAGATCGAAGTTAGCATACATTTGTAATATGAAAGTATTTTCCTTCATACATATTATAAACTCGATATTCCCGCGTTTTCCTTCGCGCGGAAATAGCTCTTTGTATTTTGCCCTAAAAATGAAAGTACGGTATCATTTACTTATGAGCGTTTAATGGCAAACCTTATAACTCGCAGTTGGTTTTGAACAGGTCCCGCTTTCACACGTTTGCAACAAACCTCTCATGCTGTCAAAATTAGGCTTATAATAACACAGTAAGTGGGGTGAATGGTATAGGAACGCCTAATAGGGCTTAAACTGACATTTGGCGTTAACTCCGTCTTTCGCACGGCAATTCAATGGACTTTTAAAAAGTTACATTAATATCGTCTGAACTCTACAATATATCGAAATGAAACATCCACGAAAATTTAAGTTAAAATTCCTGTTTTGATCCCTGAAATTTTCATTGAAATCCGTTAAGCTGTTTCGGAGCCTGTTTGAGACAAACATACGGACAGACAGACAGACACTTTTTATTTATTATAGATACGATTGAGAAGCGTTCGTCTGCTAAACACAGAACTTGTAGAGGCTCTTTTCTTGTATTCTATATATTGGTATAGATAAAGAAGCCATGCATGTTGGCAATATTGAATTCTGAGCACAGATAACCAACTGGCTGCATTATATCCTTTTTCAAATGGGAACCGATTTGACCTTGAAGCTGTTCCATGTCATATGGAGCATAAGTTGGGCTTGTTCTTATTGAGGGAGTTACTGTTACTCAATGTGACAACAGCTGTTCCCATTCGCTGAACGCCAGATCGGTTCTAATTTGAAAACAGGTATAGCTGGACAGCGCCGCAAGGCGGGCAGTTTAAATTCTTTGAAATCGAAGCAGGAATGGACACTGCTAAAACAACCCTGCACCTTCCTAAACTGTAATACAATCTTCCCTGAAAAAATTCAATTTACCATTAGCACTGATAAAACTGGAGTGCATATATAAAAATGTATCTGTTATTTTGAGGTTTAGATGGTAAACATGTTTATTTTACTGACATGTAAACCATGAGCGTGGCTATAACTCTGCAGGGATTGTTCACCCTAAAAGATCAAATAGGCCACAAAAATGAATAAAATAGAAAATAATTGATGTTACACTATAAAATATGAATGTAAATACCTGATAATTATACATAGTACAATTGTAATATACATTTCAAATTAATGGAAATCATTACTTCTTACAGGTAATAAAGGTAAAGATGTACTACATACAAGCCTTGGTATTGTCATTTTTGTTGCCTGCAATTGTTTTGGCAACTCGAGATACCAGTTCATCACACAGGGAAAGATGTAAGGTGTTTCGAACCCAATGGCTATCTACTGGAAAGCATTCATATACATAAATACTTGAATTTTTGTTTGCTTTATAGTTCTGATGAGCACGCTAAAGCTGAGAAATACTGGATGCAATGGCACTTACAGTGGTGCATCAACGGAAGGAGTCTGCATCGATAAGAAAGAGTGTCTTTTTATTGGTGGGACCAACATAGGAAGTTGTGGTCTTCTAGGTGCTTGCTGCCGTGGTAAGATACTAATATCCTTTCTACATAGCAATGTCATTCACTATCTCAGTTAAATCAGACACTCCCTTCTTTCAGTCCAGTCAGGCACTAACATTCAGGTAGACATTACATCACCCTTAAAACTCAAACAATAATTAAATTATGTATCTCAAACATTTGAATTTGATGCCTAGGCTAACCTAGACCAACATCTCCTTTGACTGATTTAAAAATATGATACAAGTGTCATTTTTACAACTTTACAAGTCACCTTATTTCATTATCTTTTGATGGTCTTTATGCAATCCATGACAACAGGCAGTAATGAACTACCAAACACTGTTTAAATAATAATCGGCTGACTTTATTATAAAATATAATTTCTTTTTAATTTCTTCTGTTTGGTATGTTCTACCAACTTGGTATGGGGCTATGTCTTTAAATTTGGTAGATCTTGAGAAGTGAAAAAGGCCATTTTTCACAAATATTACTCCCATATATTGATGTATTTAACTCTTAATGTCTAAAATAGTGAATAACTTTTTGTATTTTCAGTTGTAAGGACATGTCAAAATTCTACAAGATTGAAAGTTTCATATTTTGTCAACCCATCAAACATAATAAGGCCTTGCACATATCAAGTATTCACCATGAATCGAGATGTCTGCCAAATAAGGTATCCAAGAAATAAAACTTTATATTTATATTACAAAGTATAGTTCTGCAATTTTCCAGGCATTTATATTAGATATTGTGGAAGAATGGGCTGTAATATTATGTTAACATTATTTTAAACCTACAAGTCCTACAAGGATTACAATGCATTTCTTAATAATGATTTCTACTTGTCAACTTCTTAAAATTTAAGAACAGCTGTAAATGAGTCTTAAACACCTTTTAATTTTAATTCACTAGAACTTCATTATATTTCATGTTTACAATGTTGAAATATTTTATCATCTATAATCCATTATGAATTATTTGCAGAGAGAACTTTCTTTAGAAGCATTTATGTTTTCATTATCAAAAAGTGGCCCAATTGCTGTGTGCAACTTGGAAAAATTATGAAGCTCGACGTACATTTTAATGCAAAGTCACAATGTATAACTATTTATCTCTTGCACATTTAACATACTCTTCATTCTAATAATAAATAATAATAGCCATATGTAAAATGGACCCCAATTCTCTGTGAAGCTAAAACTTTTACTGGAATATATGTAATAGAGAGTTGAAAGTAACAAATGAAGTGAATTATTCTGGGTTTATAACATAATATTCCAGAAATAATTACTTCTTTTTCCTTGTGGTTTATAATATTATTCATAAAATTTATTGCAAAATTTTGCTTTTTGAAACACTTAAAATGTTATATATATATGAAAAATAAGTACTTGAATGTTGCAGGTTAGACTTTGAAGTATTCCAGTTAGCACCACCTACAAGCTTAAACTCTCCTGCAATTTCTGCCCTCTATCAAGGAGAAGCTAGGGAAGCATATTTATGCCGGAATGACAGTTTCACTGTTACAAGCCCTCTCAGTGGTACTAACAATTTAGGATTTGTAAGCTTATGTGGAAAGAATGATGGACAACACAGTGAGTAACTTATTTTGTAGAAATTTGATAAAAAAAAGGATCAGTATTTATCAAAGGTATAATTAAATATACAAATGTTAAGTCTCTAAAAGAATGAATCAGTATCTGGACTTCTAAATTTTCCAAACCTTTCTATGCAATAAAGCTAAACAATTTAATGATTAGAGTGATATAAAACAATTGTTCTGTGGTGTATTTCATAGAATCACACAATAAAACTCAAGGTCAAATAATTAATATTTTAAGGAAAAGTTTTACAACCTTCTGAAAGGTAAATAAATTTGAAACAATTTTAGTAGGGTTCAAAATTATATTAATTAGTTACAGTTTGTACTGTTCAAAATTTTGCTCTTAAAACATCATGTTTATTTGTATTTTAATCAAATATATAGTACAGAACTCCCAACTAAATTTCTATTAACAACAGCAGCAATGTCTCCCAGACAACAAATTGTCAAAACCAGTTATCTGGACAGGAAGGGTTCAGAAGCAATTTTGTTTTCGAAAATACGTAGATTAATATAATGTACATGAATACTTGTCTGAAATTTTTTATAGTTTACGTCCCAGTTAATGCAACACAAGGAGCTAATTCCATCACTCTAAGCTTTAATGTGGCGGACAGAACAGCAGGGACAAACACAGCAAATCTCATAACACCTACATGGAGGATCAAAGTTACACAGCTTGAATGTGGAAGCAGTGCTTATGACTACTCAACTCTGGCATCTACTTTATCTGCACTTGGCCAACAACACTTACACAAGTCTTTGCTTGCATCAAGTGATTACTACAGGCTAGGTGAGATTATTCTATAGTAAGTTAAGAAACAAACAATGGTATAATGCATCATTAAGTATGAAAAGTTATTATAAGATTGTGACGGCCTAGGGCTTACTATATTCAGAAAAATGGATTTATAATATATATGATAGCCAGCAACAGGAATAAAATTCAAATACCATAAGTGATTTAATGTTCCTGATAATGAAAAATTTACATTTCTGCATCTAAATAAATGACATTTTTATGTATAATTAAAACAATTTGTGTGTAATGGAAGTTCAGATAAAGGAGGAAGTTGTCTCAAAAAATTCAAAGAAATTAAATTGTCGATCAAAGGTGATGCCAAACTATATTTTAGGTAAGCTACCACCTTTCTTTCTCTCCATATCCATTCAATTAAATTATTTATACAATCTCATCTGGCTAGGAAGAAAGAGATAGAGGGAGAATCTGATTAACTAACTATAGATAGATAGTTCGTGTCACCAGGCTAGGTCAGCAACTCTATGTCTCCAGATGAGTTAATTAAAGTGACTCATTCTTAGTTGCTTTTATATAATTATGTATTGGTGTGTGTCTGTATAATTTTCATTAATGTTCTGTTGAACTCTCAATCCAACTGTAATATTACTTTGTCAGCACCAGCTGGATGCTTGCAGTACTATACTGAAAGAACAGGTACCTACACAAGTTTTAACTTTTATGGTGGCATATCCATTGATGGTCAGTACATTGGAAACCTTCACTATGCCATATGTTTCAGAAGAACTCCAGATGTGTGTGGCATTAGGTAAGCAATGAAAATATCCAGTGTATGATTATTTTAATACAGTTTGACAAGTTGGTAAGTTCTAAGTATTTTTCATTGATGTATGGTTACAGGCACACAGCTGAGACATTCTCATTGTCATACAACGGCACTACTCCGTACACTGACAGTCAGTGTGTTTCCTTTGGAACTCTAGATTATCTTTTTATTCCAGAGGGACTTACTTCAACAGGATTATATGCAGACAAATACTGTGATTCTGCTCTAAACTCCACATTTTATGTGACATGTATGTATGTTTCAGTTTCAGTTTGTGAAACATAGCATAAGTTTACATATATTCGTGTTATTAATCAGGAAACACCTGAAATGCAGAATTTTGTGCCTGAATTACAAAATGAGGATAAACTTCAAATGAATATATTGAAGAATTATTTTAGGACATTTTTCTTTACTGAAATGTAAATTTAATTTTCACTATATTTCATTTAGCCTTTAAATGGAATATTTTGCTTGATTTGTTTTACTCTCTTACTAATTTAAAGATTGAAATTTGTCTTTCAATACATACATACATATATATATATATAGATCACAGGAAATGTCTTCCTAACTTTCTGATGAAGGGGGCGGTGCCTCTGACAATTTAAAGAACTCCAAACCTTACAAGGCGCCTACCATCTATGAATCTCAGGTAAATTATCAGGTTAATTAAAACAATTAATAAGGACAGGAAAGAGAGATAGAAAGTAGATGATTTACTGGAGGCTTACAGATGGCAGGTACCTTGTAAGGTTTGGAGTTCTTTAAATTTTCAGAGGCACCGCCTCCTTCATCAGAAAGTATATGTTGTACAACCCTGATTAACCAAAGTAATTTTTTTTGGGTTAAGCCATAAACATCTAATGCTATAGTATTTTGTATTTCAATTTGAGTATGCATTATTGAAATTTTTTTAATGTCAAATGATTTCAAAAGTTCTGCACTTATTTCCTAAATTGAAGTAAAAATTCCATTTTACATTTGTAGCTTTTGAAATACTTATTCAAGAAATTCAGTAATTTTTATTTGCTTCTTGCATCCCTCCCAATGCTTTTGCGAAGTGAGGATTTGTTTTGGTTGACACAAGTAAAGATAAGTAGACAAAGTTAAAATAATTACTGTCATGTGTTTTCCTGAAACCCTACTATCAATTTTATATGCCACCTACTGTTTTATATCTCCTATCCAATTGAATATATATACACGTGTATATGGAAATCTTCCTTTATGTATGTAACTTTTTGGTGAATAATGTATTTAAGTAATTCATTTATACAAGAGAAATGTAAACATATTTCATAAATGCAATAATATTTTTAGTTGAACTGTTAGAATTTTATAGAATCTGTTTTCAATTTCTATGAGTATGCATTACAAATATGACTAATTTTTCAAATAATTTATTTTACAGTTAAATTGTTTTTATTTTACAGCAGAAACACCAGGACCTCTATATGTTGTTTTCAGAAGCGATAATTTAGTTCTTACAAGTATGTTGGATGGTGAAAGAGGATTTAGAATCAACTATCAAGTTCTTAGTACCTGCACATAAGTGTTCATCAGTTTCTATTTATATTTTGCTATGAGAAATATTCAAGAATACAAGAATGATGTGGAGCTAATGAAACAGTTTTTAAACTTTTCATTTGTAATATAAGGTATTACAGAACATACGAAGAGTAAAAATATGATTATTAATTTTTATTATATTTATTGCATCATTTGCAAGTAAATGTTTGCAAATACAGTTGTTTAAATAACTACACAAAACTTATTTCTTTTAAGGGATCCTTTATGATTTAAAATTTCTGTGCAAATATATTTTGTTTATTGTATTTAATGGATGTATGTGTGAGAGAATAATGGTATTATTAACTGCTGATAAAAATTTCATAGATCAATAAATATATTGACATATATGATGCACATGGTTTAACCTTATTATTATTCTTACCCCACATTTGTCATGGAAAATATATTGTATTACTATGTAGAATTACTCCAAAGATAAAACCATTAGAAATTATTAAATGGAAATATGCTGTATATATTAGTTCTGTCATTTAATATCAGAATAATTAGATTTGATTTTGACAGTATAAATTGCTGATCTTTTTTTATTAGATTGCTGATATCATTTTTTAAATTCAATTAAGTGTCTACTTTAAGCCATATAAATTTGTTACTGTCTACTTCTTCAACGCCACAAGCGTCATTCATCATATTAAATTGTATTCTCTGTGTTTTGTCACAATTCAATATCAGTCCATTCACAACGAACCAGTTTATAACATAATTGAGTATACCATTTGCAGTTTGTTTTATTTCATTTGTTGGTTTTAGTTAATGTGATTGTTTCATCTCCAAAAAGAACATTAATCTCCACAGATTATTTAGTAATGGTAGTGCACTTGTCGTAAACCAACCCTTATATCTCCCCATATTGAAGTAAATGTTTAGCCACTTGAAATTTGCAGTATGATTCTTTGTTTCATGTCTGATGAGTAAGCACTAAGCACTGAATAAACATATTCATAATTCCAAATAATTTCAGTTTTTTTTCTGATGATATATTGTGATCTACACAGTAAAATCGATATCATTTGTTGTGTTCATTTTTCATGAATTCATTACTTTATCATCATGTATATATGAAATATCCAAATAAAAATCTCATTGGTTTCTCTTTTAATGCCATAGAAACTTCAAATTGAATAATATGTTTTACAATCTGTGTAAATTACTCAAAAGCGTTTATTACATAATATAGGGCCATAAATTTGATGGAAAAATTAGGCAGACATTTCATTCAATTTCAGGGATTGAAAACAAAATATAATTTCAGATAAAGCACACATTTTATTAAACCAATCATAAACAAATTATGGGTTTATAAATTTATTAAACATTGTAGTAACCAAATATATATATTGTATTGTTTGAAATTCATAATTTTCAATTTGAAAAACATGGTTTTTCTTCTAAGACAGTAAATATTATAAGTATTTTAAATAGATTATGAAATGAAAAAATGTTATGCAAAAAATTAAAAAAGTATTAAATGCCACAGTCATTGTATTTTTCAACATGCACTAATTACAAAATTGATGGTGAAGAGACTCACAAAAAGAATAATGATTATTTGATGCACAATTTCACTAATTTTTGAGTTGTGAAATTAATGATTGTGGATGGTAACGTGTAATTATTGAAAGATCCTTCTATGATTAATGACAAAATGTGTAAATGTGGTTGAAAAGTGATAAGAAATCATATTAATTTACTGTTGACAGAATGAGAAAGGAGACCATAAACAGTGAATAATAAAATATCTTACCATTTTAAATAAAGTGTTTTTATGAGCCACATAAAATGAATCATTAATTTATTCAGGTGAATTTTATCCCAACTTGATCACTAAACTAAACAGATTTCTTTAGTACTCCCAATTCTAAAAACAGATATCCTGCCATACCTATACATAACAGAGCAATAACTATATATATTTTTACTGCCACACAAACATAGTGACTGTATGAAAATGCTATGATGAATCCCACTGACTGCCAAAGACGAAAGTTACTATAAGCTGCATCTTCATTTCCAGGAAATGCAACTGCATACAATGCTGTAAAAATATGATTTTTATCAATGAGAGCTGAAAATATACATAATTAAAATTAAATTCTAATAGTTAAATAAATGTAATTATTATTGCACATGTGATCCATCATAAATAAAGACAGAAATGTATTTATAATTTTAGCAAATCCCTAAAATTCAGTAAATAAAATCAGGACTAGATACCATGGATTTTGATAATTATATCAATACAGGAAAACAAAGTTAAACATTAAAACACTTTGTATAATTAAGTATTTAAACTAAAATTGTTTACTAACCGTTAATCTGTACAGCCCAATGGCCGTCAAATCCTCCTAAAAGAATTGAAAACACAAAAGAATACAAAACATTGGTATGTACTGGGTTCCACACAAGAAGACATCCAAACACTATGATGTGCAAAATAGTAACAACACACATTGGAGTCAAACGCCCAACACGAGCTACCATCCAGCCTGTGGCAAGGGCAATCATCGAATTTGAAAGGCCATAAGCAAGAAGAACGAATCCAATTTGGGATATGCCTTGACTGCATGCTACATATGCCTTAAACAAGAAAAAATACATTCAAAGTGTGGTAATAAATCCTGAATAACAAAAGTATTGGATAATTATTTAAATAGACAATAAAGCCATTGAATTATTATTGCTATCATTTTATGTTTCCACCCATTATGTAAACTTTAATCCTGTGGACAAACATGTTTATAAATTTTAAATTGGCTTTCTTTATAATATATATATAAATTTTGTTGCTACAGATGTAAAATATTCAACAATATAATTATTTATTTCATCCAATGTGTACAGTAAGTTGCTGTACACTAGACTATGTACTACAGATGTAGATCTACGTTGGAAACTCGAAAAAAAATTTACAGAACACAAGTAAGCAGTATACATGAGAGGCATATTACAATCAGATTTCCAATAAAATTAAGTGGATTCAGACTTGTATAGTTGCCCATGAACATCGTTTCCAACATATGATCTCAGAATTACTTTGTTCTTTTATTTTACTCGAATAACTTGAATATGTGATATTTTAATAGTAATCTTAAAAGATAGTTTTGACTTACTGCAGTGTACTCAGCCTCCACAAAAGCATAATCCACACCAAGCCATAGTGAAATAGGGGCCATCATTAACATACCAGGTTTCATGTGCAATTTGAATGTAGCAGTTAATTGTGCAAGAACTCCTTGCTTTACAAATCTGTTAATAATTTGTTCAACAGTTGTGGTTATTGTTTGCTTCAATATTTTAAAAACTTTTAAACATGTAAACAGATTTATAGCCATTTTAACACACTTATTATTAACAATTAATTGAAAAATTTAAATTACAGAAGTAAAAGTATAAAATATTTATGTAATAGAATTAGTTTACTATCTTCAGAAGTGCAATAATCAGCTAAAATATAAATACACAATTAAGTTTTAATGTATATTGCTTCTATTAATGTCAATCTCTGTATTATTCCCAAACATTTACTTTTGCTTCAAGCACTATTATTTATTTTTATAGTTTGATTATTATGTTTCTTCCTTCCTCATTCATTGGAACTTACTATACTTTATTATAAAAACATCTTACTCCTCATATGTACTTAGCCACACATTCACGATTGTAAAAATCTCTCATTCTACGATCTCATACCCTATAACTACTTTACGCAACATTTATTAGTTATTTTTTCTACTATAATACTCATAACCATGATATGTGAAAAGTTAACTCCATAATTTTCAGATTTCTCATTGATATGAATGTCAAAAGTAATGTTTTGTTCAAAAATATTAAATAGTACCTACCTTTTGTGATTTTTCAGGCCGACTGCAACTATGATTGCTGCTGTAATGATACATACTATATAGATAATTGTAATAAGGCTAATACTTTCTTCGCGAGGGCGTACCAAATTTGGATTTGAAAGGGCTTCCTTACTTCCTGGACAAAAATCTGCACCACATTGTAAGGAAGAAATAATACTGGAGTTTGCGGTGTGAATGTCATCATTTCTCAATACTAAACAAAGAAATAATGTTTACATTTTTTGAAGACAAAGTTAATAATTGATCAGAGTTAGTAAATGCATTTAAAGCAGTTTAACAAATGGAATAATACATACATCACATATTTTGTTTTATTACTATCTAAAACGTTTTCTATTTAAAGTAAATATGTTAATGTTGAAGGTAGTCCCTTATCTGAAGAAATGTTTAGTGGAAATAAAACAAGGGGCATACGTAAAGTTGAGGATTATCCTACTTTTCTTACTACACCTTGTATAATTCTGAGTTATCACAGGTGTTAATTAGATACCTCAGAAATTTAAATTATTTTCCCTCAAATAATTTCAAAATGAATGCTTTAAGATGATGTTTTGTCCCTGAGAACAAAGTAGGATTTCTGTAATACTTGCATAATTGTAAAGTGATTTATCTTGTGTTTGAAAAGTAATTTCCTGAGGAAGTTATTTGTGCAAATTGAAGCTGTTGCTACCTACTTTGTAATAACAAATTTAAATTGTTTGAAATCTACTTTTGCATGTTAGCTGACAATCCCATTACTTTACTAAATGAAGGATGTTTGTAAACTCATCCAGAGTAATTGATGCCAATTTACTAAAGAAACCTAACTATTCATAAATTTATTATTTACCAAGAGATGATATGAGGTTTCCCCACACCATTGAGAATAGGAATACCATGAAAAATATTCCAATAATTCTGTCTCGTTCCTTCCTCAGGTCACCACCAGTTACCTGACTGTACATGTCAGCAACATAGCAAAGATATGTGCACTTCGCACTCCAAAACGGAGCTGCAGCCAGTCCCATCAGGAATGCAGCTGGTACCAGAGTATATATTCGTGGATATAGCTGTGCAGCCATGTATGGGACATAGCAAATGATGCACAGTGCTATAGTCCACTTACATCCCAGTTGTCTAAACAAAAATTTGTGTTAGTCTTGTACAGCACAAACTAGGAAATATAAGAACAATATACCAATATACTTACTGCATCAGAAACACTGAAAACACAAGGCTTGACAGGATGAGAGCCACATATTGTGCAGCAAGAGCAGCAGTTCCGACTCCTGCTGCAGAGTTCACCGAACTTTGCAAATGGGTGACACCCAGCATGGCAGTGAAGTGGATCATGAATGCAATACCCACAAGTACCACATCCTTCATAAGCAATACTGTCTCCTTCATGGTGTATTATTGTTTCTCACACTTGATTTCTTCCTAAGTACATATGAATTTTAATTATTTGAATACTTAATTGAGCTCAAAGTATGAAACATATCAATAATCATTATACCTTAATTCCAAACATTTATAGCCAAAATGAGATATTTATACTGTTTAGACATAACTGATACATAGTATTGCTTGTTGATCCTTTTAAAAAAAACATACAACTCACTTTCCTACATCAACTAACTTGGTGACACATACTCTAAATTACTTCTTTTATAATAAATTAGCTATTTATTAATATTATAAACTAAAGTAGGGTGATCATTGCTGTAATTATAAAACAAACTGAAGTTGTATATTTTATTTATCTAAATTAATTTACAATATTAAGTATTCTGTACAAAGTTTCCGAAGAGAACAGATCCTGAGATGTTTGCAAGGTAAACCCAATAAACAAACACAGTCATAAACTTGAAGCCTGACAGGTGCCTGAGGAATCTCAGTCACTTGTCTGGAAGGATTTTGCGACTCTGTGAAACCCCAGGTCAGCTAAGGTCAATTTTGATTTTTGGAGAGGAAGGATAGGGACTTCAAACCCATTGGAGGATCTGGGGAAGATAGAAAAAGCGGGAAAACCAATGAGATTTTTAGGAGAGGTGAATTCGAGGTGGGAAGGACCTCGAAAAGGGATTCGGAAAGGAGAGTCGGAGGTTGTAGGTCAGAGAGGAGCTATCGAAATGGGAAGTCAGACTGACTGGCTTCAATGAGTCAGGGAGGAGAGGCACGAGGAAACGAAAGTGGAGACACATTTCCTGAACCACATCAGAGGCCTGCCTGCTTCACTGCCTTTGCGTTGAGTCCAGGAATGCTGGTCAACCAGGAATGGATGAATGCAAAGTAAGAAACAAAGACAATAATCTCTCGCTCCACTATGCATATAAACATGTCACGCAGACCTGAGTAAAGTAAATTAAATTTATTGAAGCCTTTGCAATGTTATTTCTTTGTTTAGAAATTAATTAACTTCTAAATATTGTAATTTGTTGAATCTTCTACATTTGTTAATAATAAAACTATTTTAAATGTCAAAGATTTATTGGCGTCTACCCATTTAAATATATACTCTATATTCTTTAATAAATTTATAAATAAAAAAATTTAAAAAAACACATTACAATGTTTTCTTTCAATTATTCAATCAAAGCAGTAAATATACACATTGTTATAGGACACATTTCTTTTGAGTTATTATGTAATTGATTGAAATTTTTTGTAGTAACAGTTGTTCTAGTTCATGTGTTGCCAGGTCAAACACAGAGGTCTTTAGTAAACTAATTGAGGCCAAATTTTGGTATTCTGTTTGGAATTTATTGCCTGGGACATAGTAAGAGGGTTCATACCACAGATTGGAGAAATTTAGACATATAGACGACTTTCAGAGGTAACTAATACTTTCTTTTTAAACTTTTTCAACAGCTGATATTTTATGCTAGATATAGACCTGAGTTAGTTGTAATCTTTAAGGCCGGCCATCTTTTGCACAATATAGGCGAATAGCAAATAGAAACGTACAAGAACGCGTTTTTAAGTGCTCTTATTTATAAATTAGCAACGTCAGAAATGACAACACTGTTTTTACTTTCCAGTAAATTAATGTTTTGTAGTGATTCCTGTATACCACCAACAATGTCACTTCCTGTTAGTTGTGGTAGTTATACGTGAATTCTAGTTCATTAAAACTCAGTCCCACCCGTGATGCAAAGAGTGTCTTCACACTCTTGAATTCAAATTTGGCGCGTTTGCCTGCGCATGCGCAATGCCAGCTCTCATCGTGGACGATAGTTTATTTTCAAATAGTTCAAAAAGCGGAAATATAGTTAAATCTATAAAATGCATGTAACTTTAAAAATATTTTAATGAAATTCTCCCATAAACCATTATTATTATACAGTCGTTTAATCCTTGTAACATAAAGTGAATTTGTCATCAAACATACGTTTGGAACTTACTACATTCAAATCTCAGTTTAAATGATAAAATTCTGTACCAAAAAGTAAAAATAGATTTTTTTTGGCGATTTGGGCTCTCGATGTTGTTGAAAATGTATTTAAATACTCCACGGAGTCCCAAAGGGTGAGGCAATTTTGTTAATTATCGAATATATTATACAAAAAATTAACGTTTACATTTTCAGGATAACGTCATTAAAAATAAACAACTTCTTGTCAAATCGTAAGTTAATCCACAAAAAAATTAACACATTTATCGAAAACAAACATACATCTCTTAAATGAAACAAACTAAAAATTAAATTTATATGAATTATGAAGACCTAATTGTTATCAGTGTCTAGTTTATTATGTCGCAATTTTTTCCTAGCATTTACACTGAAACGCTTTCCGTATTCATGTCATTTTAATAAAGATTATTATTTTTTAAATCTTTATTAAAATGACATGAAATTGATTCCTTTGTTACTTTGACTCAATTCCTGGAAAAACTAAGGTCCACTCTTTCCAGTACATTACGAAGCATAAAAAGAATTTTCCTACGGTTTTTGTGAATAAATTAAAAATATCCACTTTTCGAAGACGTTAGGTCTAGAAAAGGTTTGGATTACATAAGTTTGCGATAGCCGTCTGTGTAGCAATTGGCGTTACTGACAACGTATGGCAAAAATTTTCTTGCCTTTTAGGAGGTCCTGTTGGCCGTTTGAGATAAGAAACACCTGGTGATATTTGTCGTGAATTATTACCGAACGTAAATAATAGACGTGAGTTTCAGCACTCGCAACAAACCATATTCCAAATAAATTGGATATCATATGCTGATGTGCATCAATTGAAAACCGTATCATTATAACAAGTTTTGATAATACACCCAGATATCTTTTAGTAATAAATAGACTAAACAGAAATTTGAGTCTAATTTTGTAAACAAACCGGTGCCCTAGAAGACCAGCTGTAATGATAGAACTCCACGAATTTTTTATCAAAATTTAATAAAATCAAGTTAACGTTTCTTTCTATGACTCTGTATTATTCCCAAACATTTACTTTTGCTTCAGGCACTATTATTTATTTTTATTTGATTATTATGTTTCTTCCTTCCTCATTGATTGGAACTTACTATACTTTATTATAAAAACATCTTACTCCTCATATTTCCTTAGCCACACATTCACGATTAAAATATCTCTCATTCTACGATCTCATACCCTATAACTACTTTACGCAACACATTTATTATATAAATTTAATTTATAAACTACGGGTTTATTTACTTAGCAACCCAAAATTGTTAAACGGTAGGAATGTAATAATTCTAAATTAATTAATTCAAAGGCTCTCGGCGAATAATGCCATATTCATCTATGTAAAAACGAAAATTATAATTTTTAAAAAGCACATTTAAAATTCCTAAAGAATCCCATAAATATATAATATATGCCAACGTTAATATTTTTATCAAATTGACCTACTTATTATTTAATTCTACAAACTTTCAATTTGTTTTTTTTAGTATATGAAAATGACAATGTTGGCAGACAACTCCAGTATTCATTTTCTTAAAAAAGTTTATTAAATAGTTTTTAATGGGACAAAATACAAAGAGCACCAAAATCATATATCAGTCGTATTAAATTAATATTTTTTGAAGAAAAATAGATTATTTCAGAAGGAAATGTGCTTCTTAAATAAAGCTTATTGTGTTAGAACTATTGGCCCTTGTAATGCACCATTATCAATCAATTTTAAACAGTGCATAGTTGAATTTAAAACTGTCTTATCTCTGGACACTGAAGGTATTGTTTTCATACTTTTAATTTACTATTAATATTTCTATTTAAGGAGAGAAAGGTAAATACAAATTTTGTAGTTTGTTTTAATGTTGTTGCAGGTTCAGTAATATTCTGTTGTTAGAGTATTCAATCTTATAGTTAATGTAATTATAAAAAGAGGACGGGGAAGGTGACTTGAAAGGCCAGGGTGAAATATAGAAATACGTTGTTTGTTTATCAGTGTTTAAGTAGATTCATGAAGAGTATCGATGTGGAAAAAGCGCGGTGATTCAACAACTTTATAAGCTCACGTAAATTTAGTCGTATGAGTGTTTATAATATCCTGAGATGGTTAAACTCATAGTTTACAGGTTAATTAGTCTTTAAATGTGATTTTCCTTGGTGTTCCGTCGCAGATCCCACTTCAAGTCTAGTCATGCAAAGGTAGTATAAATGAAAATAATAGACTTCTGATGGAGGTAGAAAAAATGCAAAGAGTGCGAAATCTGAATAGAAGACTTGATGCTCCAAGATTTCCTTACCAGTTAACATCTCACAGATAATTACGATTCAATCTTCTCTAGACGCAAGAAACTGCTGTGAATCCGGTACTTGGCAGCATCTTCAGAAAACTTCATCAACATGACAATCACGGAATATCTAAATAGCACGACCTATTGTTATGTATTTCACGGAGTTTGTCTCCTCCTGGAAGTCCAGTCTCAGAGGACAATGTATGAAATATGAAAAAACACCAATGAAATTCACATGACATTTCAGTACAGGTGTACTTCAAACTAGAAGTTTCCGCGAATACTACTTGACGTGCTTAAACTCGCTAGCCTACTTCAGTCGGATCACTGAGTTGAACACCTGAATGACGAATGGCGGAACTTCGATACATTGTCGACAACGGGACGGACCTCACAACGATCGCACGTTTGGTCGCGAAGTAAATCATCTGCCTTTGCTCAGCTTCTGCGCGAGCGGCAAATTGAGAACGCCAGAGATTATTAAGGACTTCCTACTTTGCAGAACGAGTTCTTACAGGATGTCCCTACTTTCTTGACGTTGGCGATCAAAGCTGCGCCGCCACCAAGGTCAAGATTATTTGCGTTTTTTTCCAGCGCTTTGCTGAGTAGACAGCACATTTGCGAATCCAGGTTACCTCTTTCCTTTCTCTTCTCAAATCATTTCAATTCGGATAGCTAAGCTAGGCCTAGAGTAAAGTTAATTCAATGGAAAGCAGAGAGTGCTGGTAAATTCGACATCATTTAAAGCCCTCTAAATAAATCTGGAGTGGAAGGATGTAAATGAGATGAAAATAAACACTTATGAGGCTAAAGCGGTCATATATTTACCTTTCCATTTCATTCAAATATAGGAAATAACGCAGTGAAGGAGATCTATACTCTTCAGTGATGCTGACTGAGAAATCGCACACGAGTGAGGACCCTTTTGGACCGTGAAGCTGCATGGTGAGAGATCTTGGACAGGCCTTGAGTAAAATAGAGAAATTATTTCCAGTGAATTTCACAGAAAGTAACCGACCCATTTGGAAGTGACGGTAGAATAGAAGAAGGACAAACAGAACTCAAAATTTTGCTTCGTAAAGGACGAATTAAAAACAATGGGGACTGCAATTTTGTCTTAGTAGATTTTAAGTATGACAGGGAAGGCCTGACCGGAGGGAAGGAAGATGCTGTCAATTAGTCGATGGCCACCATTTTCCACTAGCGTCTCATCACATGATTTTCTTGATCAATTTAGCGTGATAGAGAAAAAACCGAATTTACCATTTTGTTCCAGATAAGATTACTTGTATACATATTAGTTCAAAGAGAGAGAATTACTTCAATTGAGGCTCAGCCAAAGGTCATGAAACTAAATTTAGAAGACGAGAATGGAAAAATGTCGACTGGACCCGGGAATCGAATCCGGAACCTCCCGCTTTCCGGGCGGATCCCGGGTCCAATCGAGATTTTTCCATTCTAATGTCCTAAATACATATTAGTTTGCAGATCATCGACGTCGTATCACCCCAAATTCGGAATGTGTCACGCCAGATGACAGTCCGCAGCCGCCCCGGTAGGCCTAGGCCCTCAAGAGGGCTGTTGAGCCATTGGAAGAAGAAGAAGACGATCATCGACGTATAGTGACAAACGCCGTATCAATCTCTACGAACCACGAATTTTATTTGATAAGTTGTAAAGAGAATCGTGCTGATAACATGTATGCGACGTAACACAGACTTTCTGAAAGCGCACAAATTACACCAGAAAATAGTTTTAAAACAAGCCCCTATTTATAGTTTACCGTTAAAACGTAACGTACATAATTCCCGGGACAGATGCTGAGAAACGTCGTTGATTTGCAGCGGATTCTCCGTATTTGCAGTGCAACATATAGATTTGGGCATCAAAAATAAATTTCTTCAGGTTCGCATCAGATGAATTCTCCAATTCGTATATACAAAAATGCTTGTTCTGTTGATTTAACCGAATAAAACACTTTTCCTCGTCATTTGTTCTAAATCAATAGTTATGAAACTACTCACTCGTAGTCACGCGGAACGGCAACTAATTCCGTTTATTCAAATTAAGTTAACAGAGCCCCGTGAATTTTAGTTTATTTTCGTAGTGAGTGTGATTCCTCCAATGAACGGGGATTATTTTTTTCCAGACTAGTTTCGCCTTCCTGGCGGCGTTGGCAACGGTCCAAGAGTGGAACTAACCTGTATTACGGTCGGATTCTGCTCTCCCTCCATACGCCATTTATACAATAATCTTCGGTTCGATTGCCTTAAATAAAATTCGGTTAACGGTCGACTTCACTCGGGAATTTTATGAGCGTTCCAAGGAATCGAGACGTCGGCCAGCATTTTGGGACAACTCTTCAATCATTTACGCGTGGAATTCGCCGCTTTCCGTCGATGTGCGGCGTAACAAATTCATAATATGAGAAATGGGAGATTAAATTGAAGCTCCAACACAACTCACTGAATTAACAGATCAGGATCGAAAAATCTTGGCGGGACCGGGAATCGAGCCGGGATTACATCTGACTTATTTTGTTCACGAATCACGAGTACAATCCAATAAATAAATAAAAATTAACAACTGAAATGTGTGCGGCAAAAATTCTCACCTTGCTCTGCGTCTCGATACGGAAAACACAAAGACATGTCGCTTGCAGGAGAAAGTTCTGAAAGTGACGCCCTACTCATTCCACTTACACACGCGGGAGAATAAGAGAACCTAGTGTTCGTCTCGTGTTATTACTCTCCAACACGTTCTGCACGTGTTTGTCTTCCTTACTTACATAAACACTTTCACTTTACTACATTTTCGACCATTGCTGAACAAGTAATAGACACCTACCAATAATTTCCGTTGTTGTGACACTAAATTCTTATCACCACAAAATACTATCATCAACCAGTTTTAACTTGTGCTGAGAAAATAGTGGCCGAGATTTGTAGATAAATTTCGGAAAAATATTTTCTATAGCAATGTGCTTTATGATGCGAATTACGTAGTTTTTGGCTAACATAGAAAAGTATACATATGCAAAGGATGTTGATAAAAAGTATCAATGTAAAAACATTATTAGAGGTAAATAAATAGTTTATCTGACATTTAAATAAATAATTAACTCACCTATAACAGCCTCTTTGTCAGTTTTTATTTTATTTAAAATATGAAATATACTACGTTTCTTCTCTCATTTGAAACTTCTTCAGCAGTTCATGGATCTCATTACACGGCTCCTTCGGCCAAATTTTTATACCTGAAGAAGTCTCAAATGAGAGAAGAAACGTAGTATATTAAATCTTTTAAATAAAATAAAAACTAACAAATAGACTGTTATAATTAATATAATTATTATAGGTGTCTTTTAACGCGATTTTACACTTTCATCTTCATATATTAAATTTGGTAATAAGGATAAATTTCGGAAAAATATTTTCTATAGCAATGTGCTTTATGATGCGAATTACGTAGTTTTTGGCTAACATAGAAAAGTATACGTATGCAAAGGATGTTGATAAAAAGTATCAATGTAAAAACATTATAAGCGGTAAATAAATAGTTTATCTGACATTTAAATAAATAATTAACTCACCTATAACAGCCTCTTTGTCAGTTTTTATTTTATTTAAAATATGAAATATACTACGTTTCTTCTCTCATTTGAAACTTCTTCAGCTGTTCATGGATCTCATTACACGGCTCCTTAGGCCGGAGGGAGTCCATGAACAGCCAAATTTTTATACCTGAAGGAGTCTCAAATGAGAGAAGAAACGTGCTATATTAAATCTTTTAAATAAAATAAAAACTGACAAATAGGCTGTTATAATTAATATAATTATTATAGGTGTCATTTTAACGCGATTTTACACTTTCATCTTCATATATTAAATTTGGTAATAAGGATGATTGTAAAATGATAATTGGTAGCATCATGAGAGAGAGAAAAAAAATAAAACCAAAAAAATGCACATGTCGTTCCTATCTTTGGAATTCTTCAGGTACAAAAAACACCTCTAAAATCCAACAAAAAACGGTTTTACATATGTGCTAGTAATAACACAATACGCAAAAAAATACATGGAACATTACTAATATTTATCTAATAGCTTTAAAGACAAAAAAATTAAGTGTGAATAACGTGCACACATTACAGCAGAAATCACTATTATTTAGGGTATTGTTGAAGTTTGTAAATATCAAAGGATTGCTCTTAACTTTGAATGGTAACAATACTATATAATAACAAGGAATCATACATTCTATTTAAATTACTAGTATCAGTATTCAGATTAATAGGCGCATTATTAGATCTGATGTCCAATATTTTGCTCATCTTTCTTGAATAATATTTGTATTCTTCAACTAAAACGTTTTCATTTTGTCAATCAAAATCATGGTTGTTTAAATAAATATGTTTTGAAACGACTGAATAATTTTTAACTTTGAATTGTAAACGTTTTTTATTAACACGTGTTGTTAAAGAGCGTTTTGTTTGGCCGATGTAAAAAGCTTCGCAATCTGAATAATTAATTTTGTACATGCCATTATGTTAATATTGCCTTTAATATTTCTGAGTTTTGTAAGATTTAAAGATAACACGAAAACCATAATTACCAATCGAATCAATAAATTTATACTCTGTTTTCAAACAAGGGTAAAACTATAAAAACCAATTTATTATTAGGCTTTCCAACGAGTTAATGGTTAATATAATTCAATTTAATCAATGTATTTGTACATATATTCTGTAGTTTTTAGCACCTGAAGAGGTAGCAAAAAAAGTAACGAGGCGTCGTACAGATTTTATTATGTTTTAAATGTTTGGATTTTAATTAAAATTTTATTCTGACTAAAGTGGCTGTGCTGTACATTTATTTCACTGAAGTCAGGGTTATCGAAATGTAATTTTAGTCAACCAACAATTGTAGAAAATATAGTTTTAAATAATAAATGTCATTAGTTTAAGAGCCGAGTGAGGAGTCGAACACATTTGTATTACTATCGTAACTTAAAATGAAGGAGATCCTTCAAAGATTAGTTGATAATTAATCGTTACTGTTTTCCATAGGATCAGTGCTAAATTATTTTCTCTTACTGACAGAATCACATATTAGCCACTACGAATTTAAATTACTTTGACAGTTCAACCAGAATAAATTGTTTCTTGATATTCATCGTTTTATAAAAAAATGATTTAGATATTTGTCTCACTGTAAAGTAAATTCATTGTTTCGGAAATACACGTTACAGCTATTATAGTTTTTACTAAATTATATAAATAGAATAAAATAAAATAGTAAAACCCTTTCTTACAATTACGTTAAAATTTAATTTTAATGTTAATTACATTAAAACATATGCTGTTAAAACAGAAGCTTTCGGTAGCTTTCCACCACAGTCACATGAAATAACTTATTTTAATACATATTATAAATTAAATAAACTAGCTGTACATGTATGAAAAATAATTAAATCTTTGTTACAAAATAAAAAAATGTGTTACTATTAGTAAAATAAGTTCTTAATTTTTCATATGACTGTGGTAGGAAGCTACCGAAAGCTTCTGTTTGGACAGGACATATTTTAATGTAATTAACATTAAAATTAAATTTTAACGTAATTGTGAGAGAGTGTTTTATCATTTTATTTCATTATATTTACATAGAAAATTCAGTCACTTTATGTGAATGAAGAAACAAAACTTATATTTCACAACGGTTCTCTGCAAAATAATACTCAATCATTAATTGTTTGGTGAAGCTTCGGTATAATGCAGTGATTAGAAAGAAGCACGTACTAATTCGACAAATTCGAATTCAAAATAAACTTACAAACGATGTTTTGTAGTAACTTTAAACTGTTCCGGTTGTATTGGAATATTTTCGAAGTTCCTCTGTCGTCTGTTGTAGATTTTCGGTCTTGAGGCGTTCAGAAGTGAACGAGACTAAACTAGTTCGAAAAAGTATACGATTCATAAATACGGTGAATTTTTCCATTTCATGTTGTACCACACATGTCTGTTAACAATAAGCGCTAAAATTCGTGGCACGGTTCAGGACTCTACGAATTATGTAGGTCGCGCTTTTTTTTTTCTCCGCAGATCCTCCTCCGAGTTCACTGCTGCCAAATTGAATCGAACTGTCTTCCCTCATCCGTGGATGATTTGTAGCACAAGTTAGCGAACACGGTTCTTCGGGGAGAGTATGAACGTGGAAAAGCGCCACGAAGCGCAGACAGATGGGCAAAGTTGCGGGCCCCAAGGACTATCGTACTCACGCGAATGCTGAGGACACTCGCTCACCTCTGGACGATTCTCGTGGTGTGACGTCACGAGGCCTTCGTGGGAAACCTGTGTGTCATTACATCATCAGGCGGAGCGCTCCCACCAGCTGCGCTCTCCGTCGATTTGAAATTCAATGTCAGCGGTGATTTTCATGCGGCGATCATATCTTCCGGATGTCGCCCTCTCTGATTTCGACGAGAACAAGGGGAATCGTGGGAGGATTCAACAGAGAGACTGCGACAAATAAAACGAACCTACATTTCCAACATTAAAAAGCAACGTCCATATTCAGGGAGGAGAGCAACACGGTGTCAGAAGCACAGTTATCACGTTTTTCACCATGCCGGTTTTTACAGGGACTGAAGGGAAATCATCCTTTGGACAGTTGGAAACTTAAGAAAGAACTGACTCGAATGACTTGGAAATAAATCCATCTACTCTTCTAAAATCCGAATTCCCTCAGTAGGTATTAGAGATTTATATACTTAAATTGCGACCGTGAAACACAGATTAGGGAAAGTTTTACCAATCTGGTAAATAGTATATTTGAAGCATTCTCTATTTTTATAAAAGTATAAGTAGCAATGTTGTGGTTGTAGCGGTCAGCGTCAGCGCCTCACATCACAGAGGTCCCGGGCTCGAATTTCGGCATAGTCCGGGTTAAGACTGAAGGAGAATCTTTACGCTGACCATGTGCCACTCTAGAAAGTCCACGAAACATGTGCACCAATTCGGTTGCTTGTCAAAGTACAGTACTTGATATTGTACAGATGACTGATGCAAAATTAAAAGAGCTTCTTGACAGTAGCATAAGTCATTTAAATAAATTAGATAACAGTAAAAACAATGCATTAACGGCAATCTCTGAATTAGAAGGAAAGTCGTTAAAGAAAATAGATGTTAACGGTGATGGTACTAAAGGAATTTTAGCTTACGAAGATAAAATAGAGCAAATTAAAGCTCCTTCGGCGCAGTTCCTGCTACCTGGCGGATAATCTGCAGTATATATGGTCCCAAGCTACTCGCTCGTGGGGAGAATTTTATTGTTTTCATTTAGAGGCCGTCGTTCTGCCTTCCCGTCAAGCGGGGTATTTATCTTTGTAATGTGGACCGCACTCCAAGGGACGCTTTCTGAGGACTTTCGTCTACTAGCGCTGCCGTTCGCCGCTGCATGTGGAAGCAAGCTTCTGAGGCCAACTAGAGTGAAGTCTGCGGTTGTATGGTGAAGCATAGCTGCCGGATATTTACATTCTGGTCTCAAATCAAGACTTCAGTTCTTCATTATAATAAACCGTTTAAATGTATGCATATTTCTTATATTTGTGGAAAACCACGGTAAGAAATTCGAGCTCCCTCCCAATAAATATAAAGCGTGGATAAAAATAATACACCCACAATCAATAACTGAAAAAATAAATGGGCTTCATTGTTTCGCAATATTTAGAGAAAATACAATATAACTTAATTACCTTGTTTGCCAATTACGGTGTTCGGGTAATATTTAGATAATTAAAATTTTGTTAAAAATTCTAAAGATTTTATAAATAATTTTGGTAAACACAATGCTGTGTATAAAATTGAGTGTTTAGACTGTAAAGTTAGTTATATTGGTCAGACTAAGCACGAGCTTCAAACAAGAATTAAAGAACATTTTGCAAAGTTAAAACAACTAATAGATAAATAATTTGTTTTAACTAAACATTTATATCTAAAACCCCACAGGATTGATTAGAATAATGTATTTGATGAAGAAAGCAATTATTATTCTCGATTGGTGAGCGAAATGCTTAACGTAAAATCGAATGTAAAAATAGACACGCAAAATTTAATACATGACTCATTATTATCGTGATTTACTGGTACATTTTGGAAACTTTGAAATGTAATTCTAGTTCGGTTACAACAATATAAGTTTTGCAATCTGTTTTCCCTCATTTGCGGTAGCAACACGAAATTTTAACAAGATTTTAATTGTAAGTAACTACAGCATACCAAATTGTATTACGCGTACCTATTTTCATTCATCTGTCTATTGTTGCAGCAGGCTGAGAAAAAAATGAACTTCTTTGGATCGTCGATACGATGTATATATAAATTGGTTTTATTTCTCGCGTCAGGTAAAAATTAGTAATTACTAATATTAAAATAAAAAGGAAATTTTGAGTTTGGTGTCGAAACCGGTGTAATGCGAGTCGCTGTGTTATATTATGACCTTAAATAGACGATTTAAGTAAAAAATTTAACGATTAAGCTGGGAAATTTTTATTCTGTTAGAATACTGAAAATATATTTATTCCTGCTATTGTACGGGGGGATTTTTGACGCTCGAGATACTGGAGTATATTTGAGGTTCATATTGTGACGTTTTGGATGTCGGTTTAGTTATGTGTTGACTAAGAGTTAAGTAATGTACCGGGATAATATGAATAAATACCCGGGCAACTCCGGGTCCCCAGCTAGTTTTTAATAATCAACTGAAATTTTACACGTTACGTGATAAATACCTAGACGTAATTATATAATTTGTTGTTTTCTTTATGTTTCTTTCCGGTGTTTATTTTTAAAATTTACTACTGCCGTAGTGCATCCACAGGGTGCATTGTAGGACAAGCGACAAGTGGTTTATCATCAAAGATTGCCCACAATCTTAAATTATGTTAAGTAGCTTGATATGATAAGTTTCCTGTGTGGCCCAAGAACTACACAAACGGGGTATTTCGTCTGGAGGAGTTTGCTAAGCAACTGTCACGAAGACACGTAAAGCGCGTCTGATAAGATGTTTATCCGAAATTTCGGAACGTTCCACGGTGCGGTAAAGAGAAGAGGACAGTCGAAACGAGATAAATATTTAACAAGTCGCCGGCCACGTTAGGCTGCGCTTTTGGTAAAAATTCTCCCTTACCTACGTCGCTGAAAGCTGGCAGTCGACTGAAAGATGTCAAGGATAAAAGAGCAGATTAGTGTTTCTGGCGACCTCCAAGGCGATAAGCCTTTTATGCCCGTTTTGTCACCGCGAAGTACAAAAGTGAAGAGCACGCTCGAGCGGTCCACGCACTGATACAAAGGAACTTGTAATGGCACGTCACGAACCCACTAAAACCAGACGCGATATACTTCATAATAGCTGTTAAGCGGCGCCAAATGCAACGGCAAATCGCGAACAGAAACCAATTTAGCACTGTGATATCGAATAACATGCACGGTCAAAGGAACGTTTGTGTTCGATGACGATGATGGGCACTTCGACGTCCGGGACGAATAGCTGCTATTTTCTTTTATGACTCGGGAGGTAAGTGTACTTTTGTTAGGGGTTTCCATTTTCCGAGAGATGGATCTCAAACGTGAAACTGTAGAGGAATTCAGAAGATTTCGCAAGGGATAGACTAAACCAATAAAAACATTTTTCAGATCAATAATAATAGTCGCGTACAAAAAAATGTGTCCCTTGCAAATAATTCGGAAATGACAATGTGAATGGCTGGGTTATAACATAATAGTCATATTCCATGGACCCTTCAGTGAAGGATATGGAATGAGTCAAATTTCATATCTAGTTTTTCATCAATAATTACATAGTTCTAAAAATTCATTTACAAAATAGAAGGGGTGGCTAAATAAGAAAGCCGCCAGTTCAATTGCAATGAGTGGGTGAAGCTTGTTGAACAGTGTTGTTCCCTTATAGTGTACACATTCAGTATATTTCTATTATATATGAAGGATGTTTTTATTTCTGGTGCACATCTGCGTTAGTAGTGTATAAATTTTTATTGTTAATCACAAAGAGCATTAATGAGGGAATGTAAAGACTTGCGAGGGTAAGTATGCCTAATGTTTTGAAAAGCCCTCGACATGTTCTAGAATTGACTCTTTTTTGTATTACAAATAATTTTCTTTTACTGAGTAATCACCCCAAAATATAATAAGACAAAACAGAATGAAAATATGCATTATATACTAATTTTCGTGTTACAAAAAAATGTGTCCCTTGCAAATAATTCGGAAATGACAATGTGAATGGCTGGGTTATAACATAATAGTCATATTCCATGGACCCTTCAGTGAAGGATATGGAATGAGTCAAATTTCATATCTAGTTTTTCATCAATAATTACATAGTTCTAAAAATTCATTTACAAAATAGAAGGAGTGGCTAAGTAAGAAAGACGCCAGTTCAATTGCAAATTTGTCAGGTTCATTTCGGAGCTGTTTAATGAGTGGGTGAAGCTTGTTGCTTTATAGTGTACACATTCAGTATATTTCTATTCTATATGAAGGATGTTTTTATTTCTGGAGCACATCTGCGTTAGTAGTGTATAAATTTTTATTGTTAATCACAAAGAGCATTAATGAGGGAATGTAAAGACTTGCGAGGGTAAGTATGCCTAATGTTTTGAAAAGCCCTCGACATGTTCTAGAATTGACTCTTTTTTTGTATTACAAATAATTTTCTTTTACTGAGTAATCACCCCAAAATATAATAAGACAAAACAGAATGAAAATATGCATTTATACTAATTTTCGTGTTTTTATGTCCATATAATTAGATATAACTCTTACAGCATGAGAATCTATGGATTCATGCATGATTGTTTAGATTTTTGAAAACAAATATTTTAATGTATTTTGATGCGTATATTACGGTAAAATATTTTAATAAATCCTAATGTAATTTTTATTACAGTAAATTAATATTTTTATTACGTTGAATATGCAACAGAATGCAATTGAGGAATACATGGTCATTAATTTAGACCTTCGTCTTTTAATAGTTGGTTAATATGCTCTTTCCAGTTCAGTCCTAAAAATTTAGTATACATAGTTTCATGTCTTTAAAAATGGTAAGGATGCGTTGGTTGCTTGGAATTGCATATAATTGGTTTCACTAAAATTAAGTGATAGGCCATTCACAGAAAACCATCACTGCACTTGATTTAATACATTATTAGATGCTTCATTTAGTGTGTCCTTGTTACTTATTAAAAGTATTAAAAGGGTTTGGTCATGGATATGAAGAATGAAGCAATTATGACGAACAGTCGAAAGGACAAAGGCAGATCTGCAATTCAAATATTACGCCGGTCAAAAATCTAGAGTTAAAACTTTTTTTTAAAATTTGAAAGCAATTAAACCTTCACAGTACAATGAATAACTCGAACAATTTGGATGTATGATAACGTGTGAAGTGGTTCCTGGAGACGAAAATAAAAATCTAAGCTCGCAATGTTATCTGAATTAAAGTGAAGCGACGGTAAATGTCTTCACAGTTTCAGCTTGAGAGGGTAACTTTAGGGAAATACATCATTATATTTGTGTACGTTCGATTAACATGAATTAAAATATATTTTAGCTCGGTTTACTAATATTTTTAAATTTTATTTTCCATTTCACGTGCCTCAAAACCCTAGACCATACTACAGCATTTCGATCAGTAAGAATAAACTTCGAAGTAAATTGAGAAAAAAAAACCATAGGTTTATCGGCCCCGTTGTAATGGCGAAACAGCGACGACAAAATAACAAGAAGATTTTTGCAAACACAAAAACTGATTCAGTTATTGCAACTAGATGACTTGGGAAGTAATTCACACATGGAAAATAGATACAACAATATTTGAAATTGATTTTCTTCAGCGACTGTCTTACACCTAATCCAAAATACATAAGTGAGATAAATGATAAATTTGACATGTTTGTTTTATTTGAATTTGATACGACAAATAAAAGTTGGATAGAGAACTGTATGAATTGCCGTCAAGGTTTTTACTAAGGAGCTTCATGGATCACAGAATTCCGGCCAAGGCCCAAGCTTACTGCTGTACTTGGAGAATTCATCTCTCTAACCTACTTACACTTGATCGTTTCCCAATATTAAAGGAGTTATTTTAATTAATGACTGCTTCCATGCAGCTATGGAATGTCTGTTAAGATATAATTAATTCCCCGAAACCACGAAATTGGTTTCATCAATTTGTAATTGCTGACAGAAAAATTACAATCCTGTCCATTACATTTACAAGTTATGATTATAATTATAATATAAATTAGTCAGCACTTATAAAGAATTTGTAGCTACAATGGGATAAACAAATTTTGAATTTGAAAGAACATAAAATCCTCCTATTGCAGGTGTCAATAACATAACTTTCAATTTATAGTTGACTCATAGGAACTCAATATTTTTTTTATTCTTTCCATTCGAATTTTCCATCAGTCTAAGCACTAATTAATTGATAAGTTTGTTTTAATGAACACACATTTGCAATGTATTCTTCTTCTTCCAATGGCTCAACAGCCCTCTTGAGGGCCTAGGCCTACCGAGGTGGCTGCGGACTGTCATCTGGAGTGACACATTTTGCAATGTATACGTGCATTTAAATAACATTTTTCTTTTATGTGAGAATTACTACAGATTATTATTTTTTTCATTATATTCTAAAATTTATTTACTTCTCCTATTTTCTTCTGCATTTCTGAATTATTCCAATTATCACAGTGACCTTGGTAGGTCATAGATTTTCATAAATACTTGAAGAGATTGAATACCTTAATTTTCAGTACTTCAACATGTATGTCATATGAAATATATCTGATTGATGTATTTCAGCAGTGAAACAAAAATGATTCCAGATAGGCAGATATATAACTTTTAAATCATTCATGTCTCATGTCTCATTTGAGACATTAATATGGCATACTTTAGGTGAGTGATCATTTCTTTGGAAATGTTAACTTACCATTATATATTCTTACAACTGTTTGTGATTAATGAATTGTCCATATCATTATTATTGCTTCTAATAAACATGTTAACAATACCTCAATATTACTTACCGATGTGACATTTCCTCACCTTCTTATTTTTTCTACTGTAGAACATTGATTTTTTTAAATATTATGCATCTGAATTACTTTGCTTTAAAATCAAATGCTTATTAATTAAAAGCAATAAGGATTTTTTTGTTTCATTTAATGTTTTTAATTTTTTAGCTTCATTCCTATAGTGAGAATTGAAATTTTAATGTTTTTAAATTATAACATTTTCCAGATTTATGCATAGCTCTGAGGTTCTCCTGATTTATGTTTTTGGAATAATCTACCTAAATACTGTGCTAATTTCTATTTCTTTTCTGAAATTCTACATTAAATCATATGTTTTCATGAGTTCTGCATTTGCATATAATTATTTTTTTGCACCTTTTTCTACAATCAACCATCCATTTATTTTTCAAGTTATGTTGCAGTCAGATGCAAAAAATAACCCCTAATATAATTAATTTCAAGAATTTAAGTTCTGTGAAGTAAACATTGCAATAAAATTATATCATATTCCTTGTAAATTACTTGCATCACTCTGTGCAAAGACTACATGATGTGACCTTCTTAATACATCATTTATTTATTATACTTTGAGATTTAAATTACTTTTATGTAGTCAGTATTGAGCATTGTTCACATTCAGACTCCTGTTCTTCCTAAATAAGGTCGTCATGGTCTTGGCACCACAGTCTACCTGATGATGATGGTGGAGCTTACTGTCGATCGAAACATTGTATAAGTTAACTTTGACCCAGACTGAAATCAGAGAATTGTTTTTGAACAAATTCCCCTGAGAAAGCCTTCACTCTCTAATATATTAACATTCTCTTCATACATTCCTGTTGATTACACTAATTTTATCTAGACAGATGGTTTGTTCAACGTGATCTTTAATTGATTAATTAGATTTACAACTAATTTACCTGCCAAATTTATTAAAGACTTCACCTTGTGTCTCTTTTTGTTTAAGCAGGATAAACTCAATTACAGGAGAGTTTTCTTCTAAGTCTAAAATAGTAGATGTTTGAGTTCAATTTGAGATTGGCCAGCAGAACTAGGGCTATCAATTGAAGATTCAGGCAGAAGGTTAGCATTTCTGTGCTATATCATTGCTTTCATTAGATCCTAGTGGACTTATTTGCAACATTAAATTAATTCAAAATATGAATCACTTCAACCTGTACCAAATAAAACATATTGGTAATTAAAAATTAAGAACTCTGAAAATGAATAAGATGTCATTATTACATGATTTTTCACATAATATTTAAGTTTTCTTTGGTGTGTATCATGTTTAGTATCAGTATGTAATAAATTCAAAAGGTTTATGGGCTTGAGAATTTAGATCTTTCTTAGCCATAGAAAGTGCTTCCTCAATTATTTGACTTACAAGATTTTTATGTTATTAATTAATTAAATTAATATTTCTGATTCATGTAAAACTTTTAATTAAACAATGTAACGAAGACTTTAGCAAAAAATAACATTGCCAAATTTTGCTTATCATTGCTGCCTCAAGAGATTGGGATGCACAATTTTCAAATCATTTCTGCTTGTATTTGGAAAGAAATACTATAAAAACCACATGAAACACGTTTATTATGAATATTATTACCTAGAAATATTATTGAGTTTATTCAAAGTTTGTCAAAGCCTGAAAAAATGTACAACTTGAAAGTATCATAATACTACAACAGTGAATTCTGCAGGATGTCCATAAATATGAAGTGATATAGCAGTGATTGTGAACGCCATTTTTAATAGGCTAAATTTTGGACAGGTTGCTACATTAAGGGAGTCAAAAATACTCATTACATTTAAGGAAAAAAAGAAGTAAAAAATACTCCATCAACCTGAATGCTGTCAAAAATACAGTATGTTTAGGGGGTATAAAATAGTCAAATAAAAGAGTCAAAATGCTACCGGCTCTTTAAAATTTTTAAAAAATACTCCCGTATCCTCACAGAGTCAAAAATACCCCCTGTAAAAATATTTGTAATAGTTAAAAACATTCCTGGTACCATAACAGATTCAGAGATACTCCCGTTGCTTTCCTACGGGCTGAATACAACTTAACCGGCATAGTGAATGTCAGAAACAACCTCTACAAATATCGGTTGTTTTCCCATTATTTTTACGGGCCGTATGATAATCAGAAAAGTAGCTAAGCTAATAGCCCTTTATTGAAAAGGAACCAAATCTAACAAAAAAGGCTCGGTCCTCAATACCTACATCCACCCGCTTCCAAGACCAGCAAGAGACCGAAAAATTATTCAATAATTATTTATTTCTAGACACAACTGAAGAGATCCGCAAACTTGAGGATGAAACTTATTGTTTGATAATAATTTAATTTTGTAATAAATTTCTGGCATTTATTGTAATGATTGGTCAGATTAAGCTTCCTATTTTATTTATGAACCCAAAAGTATTAAGTGTTTGTCCTCGGACCGCAAGAAAAAAGTGCACAAATTTTGAATTAAATTGTTCCACGCGTTAACATGTTTATGAAGAACATAGACACGAAAATCCGATTCTATATATAAAATGATTGTACTGTTCATAATATTCAAGTCTCACTATTCTTTTTGACTGAGTAATGATTTCTCCGCAAACGGTATGGGTTTTGATTCCCGTTGACAATTTTATTCTATTTCTTCAATTTTCCTATGAATACGTTAACGACATCTTACACTTTTCCAATAATCCTCTTGGTTTTCGTAGATTGGTACACGCATGAGTCCTTGTTTCTAAGGTCTAAATGTATTCTTCCGAGTATTACCACGTTTGCACCCGATTTTTCTGGATATATCGCTGCCCAGCTGGATTTATTCCGGTGGATTGAGTCCTGGAGAGGGATTGAAGCCTGCCTCTTGAGCTTTCTGATTGAGACGGGCGGGGGCGGGCGAGGGCAGGGGCGGGGGCGGGCGGGGGGTCGTGCTGACCACGCGTCGCTCAGAAGCCGGAAATTTGACTATTCGAATAGCAGTTCCGCTATGTAATTCCTGGCCGCAGACAGTGAAAGTTCCATAATTACAATTGCCATATATGGCAATTATGAGCATTATCTGAATATGTTATATTAATATAACAATACTCTTTCCTGATGCTTAAATTGTTTAACATTTAGAGGAAATTTTGTTTCGGGTGAGACAAATCTATAAAATGTATTACTTGCTGGGATAATTTTATTTATTCCTCCTGGCATCAAGCAAAGCTTAGTTTTATTAATTATATTTTTATCATAAATTTTATAACAGTATGTACTGACTTTAGACAGCCTCTAGGATTACGTTAGAAAAAAAACCTTGATGTGAATTTAAAAATAATAGAATAAATTGACGTTTAGTAATAAGAGCCAAATTATTCATTGAGGTAATATCGTAATGATACCATATCTAATCACAGAAAGGAAATGCCAACTTTAAGCAACATAGTTTGCTTAGATTGTTAAACGGCTTCTTCATCAATATATTAACATGTTTCTAGTGAACACTTAAGCGAAATTAATTGGGTTGATAGTAACATTTGGTTACAGCCGTAAAATTTCTATCACCAGTCTGGGCCATCGGCTTAAGCAATTTGGATCCATTAGCTGTAGAGCGACCATAAACAACGTCTGTAGCGGCACATAGCCACAAAATAGACAAAAACATGTATTTGCCTGTTAGTATACTTGATTCTGAATGACATTATAAGTGGACATTGAATCCTCCATCTGTGTAGTGCTGGAGGATGACGAAATTTCAGATTCTTGAAATCAAGAAAATACGAACAAGTTGATATAAATTTGTAAATTGAAACTGTTACACATATTTTAGAGCATATATTAATATTTTTCGTGAGAAGAGTTTAATTGGAGTAAAGTATTACATCATTCAGGTCACTTTCCGCCAAAGATTTTTTTAATTAATTGAGACAATTAATATATTTTTTGAATGTTAGCCACGGATATTGGGCCCACCATTCCTTGTAAAAAGAAGTTTTTGAAAATCGAACCTATGAGAAATGACAATAAATACTTCGTGGATATATAATTTCATAATTATTTTTCTCTCAATAAATTAAATTCATTAAAACAATAGAAAAGATTTAATTAAATTTTTTATTTCAAATATCATGATAAATAAATAATAATAATATTAATAATATATATATTATAACGCAATTTTATAGTTATAAATATTATTGCCCCACAGTTGAGGCGCCAAATAATTGTTTAATAATATTTACGTTAAGTCAGTTGTTCACATTACGTTGTTACCTGGCTGCTATAACATATTTTTACAGGAAAGAGCAGGTTGGGGAATGCTTACTTTAAAAGTTGGCTGTTAATAGTTTGAAAATTTATTTAAAGTTAAACACTTGTGAATACACAAAACTTTACTTCAAAATATTAAAGCATTTCTTCAATGAATTTATAAAATATTGTTAAGACTGATTTTTAATTTTATTATGATGATCTTTTTCCTTATTTTTAGCAATCAATTAAATAAACCAAAACTATATTTTAATTTCGAAAATTTATTTGGAAGAAGCTTTAAGCATTGCCATATTCATCTACAAAATAAATCAAAATTATTAAGTGACTGATAAAAATAAGGAAAATTATCATCATAATAATATTAAAGCATTTAGAGATTCTTCTGTTTGAACCATAAAAAATATTACATCGTAACATAAAAAATTCACAATGGTGAAAATTACATCGAATTAAAATAGCTTAAATTTTTTTATTTGAAGAGAAGGGTTTGGAGGGATAGTTAAAATCAAAATGAGAAATCACAATAGCTGTGTACTTTTTAAGAATTGGATGCAGTTTTCATGTGAAAATGCAGTGCATTTGATATCACTTGCTGTGCATTGTCTCAACCACGTAGCCTTAGCGCCTACCACTCTACTGTCGTACGGACGGGCGGATACCCGGATGATTCTTGAAACTACGTAATTTAGGAAAACCATCACCAGACACCTATTTTCTATTACTTACTGAACACTAAAAGCAATGGACATTTCAAATGTTTGAGAAATTTAGTTTGAACATATAATTTTGTAGCGGCCCTCACGCATCGATGTCCAGTGGGTGTGTTCTTAAAGATGCGATACTCCATGCTCGGAAGCTTCCACACACTAGACTTTCATACAAATTAATGGAACCACTCCGCCAATAAGAACGTCTCTTTCTCACAGCAGGACGGCTTGTTCTGCCCAAAAATGGAGATTGTCAAGATAACGTCTAAATCGCTACGTTTGGAGCAACAATTAAATATGTTGGAGTAAGAATAATAAAAGAACATTGATTTTGGAGCAACAATTAAATATGTTGGAGTAAGAATAATAAAAGAACATTGATTTTGGAGCAACAGTTAAATATGTTGGAGTAAGAATAATAAAAGAACATTGATTTTGGAGCAACAATTAAATATGTTGGAGTAAGAATAATAAAAGAACATTGATTTTGGAGCAACAATTAAATATGTTGGAGTAAGAATAATAAAAGAACATTGATTTTGGAGCAACAATTAAATATGTTGGAGTAAGAATAATAAAAGAACATTGATTTTGGAGCAACAATTAAATATGTTGGAGTAAGAATAATAAAAGAACATTGATTTTGGAGCTACAATTAAATATGTTGGAGTAAGAATAATAAAAGAACATTGATTTTGGAGCAACAGTTAAATATGTTGGAGTGAGAATAATAAAGGAACATTGATTTTGGAGCTACAATTAAATATGTTGGAGTAAGAATAATAAAAGAACATTGATTTTGGAGCAACAATTAAATATGTTGGAGTAAGAATAATAAAAGAACATTGATTTTGGAGCAACAATTAAATATGTTGGAGTAAGAATAATAAAAGAACATTGATTTCAAAAATAATGAGTTTATTATTACAATTGATGATGTTTCTACTTATATGATTCGGAAAGTCCGAATAAATTAGTACATAGGCTATACTTTGTTTATTATTGGCGTGATGAATAGGTCTCAGTTAACACCTGACACTGTTTGGGTCAACGTTTGAGGTGTCACATCTTATTGTAGGGAGTAAACTAATTTCTTAAAACCTCGTTAAAATAAATAAAATTGGTTTCTCCTTTCTTTTCTTTTAAACCGCGAAACCGCGGATTTTGCTACCTGTCTTACCTGATATTTTCGAACACCACGTTGTTTTCATCGCAAATCTTTCATCGCCTATACGAATATTGTGCAGTCTGAATTTCTGCTGAAAATTTGCTAAATAATTTCAGGAATTTTGGAGACGAGAATAATGCTATATTTAGCCGCGGTAGAGGAGGTATGATTCGCCGGCTATTGTATTCTGTCAGACGTCGGACACATTTCCTGTTCCGGCGCTTTCAGACGCCAGACGCCATTATAACAGAATCGCATTTACTCCGCACAACTTAGTCCTTGAGGTATTCGCAGGCTCGCTTCGGCATTCGTCACAATTGAAATACTTGCAACTCTGATGTCGTGTCGTAACGTTTACATTTATTACTGTTTTTAAGTGAGCGCTAGTCGGGTGGTCCATTGTGTAATGCACAGGTTAAAAACGTAGCGAGAGAAGCTAGGAATCGCTTGGACGCGAGAAACCCAGAAGCATAGAAAAGATTTTCTAATAAATGTGAGAACCGTGGTGTAACTCCCCAATAGAAAGAATAATTTTCATGTATACTTAGATTATTAAAAATATATTCTACATCTGATTTGGTGTATGTACCCTGAAGATTCGTCTGTCCCTCACTGAACAACGTCTTATCACGACGTTAATCAACAACACATAATTTTAATATTACGTTCTGCACTCATATGAAATTAACATTTTTAAGCCAATACGCTCCCATAATTCTCCTGGTACACAATAAACAAGTGCAGTTATTTTGAACAACAGCTCGCTGCGAATGGTTTAAGTGAGGCTTAAGCGAAGTGCAGCTTAAAGCCTTGAGCACTCATGCATTACTCAAATACGTGTAGCAAAACACAAGACGTATGTTCATAATAAAACATCAACTGTGTGTTTGAACACTTACGTCCCTTCTTACACAATGCTTTTCTTCTTTGGGATTTATAAGCATTCTCTCTATTTAACTTGCAGATCAGCTCACATGTGAAGTGCTTCACACTTCCACGAACTTAGTAGATTATTGCTCGGAATTTCCGATAGCATCTAATTATCTTCATTAATGCTACAAAAATCAGTTTAATACATTAACGATACAGCTAGAATCACAAACGATCCGGCTATTGTAATAACAAGTTGGTTGAAAGTTAATTGGTAATACGTCAGAAATTTTATCAGCGACTCAATTCGTGTTTTGGAAACCAATTTAGATTCTTTAAGGCACTTATGAAGAATATCTTTAAATAATAAGATATATTTATAATTATCTGTGCGCGAAGCTTCTCGTTAGAAAAGCAATTTTCCCCCACACAAATACTGTTTTGAGTGTCGTATATTTCTAGAGATGTAGTTACCAAGTTAATAATTCAAGGACCAAGACAGAACTCTCAACAACGTTGTTCATATTTTCCATCATTCGACGTTTGAGTCATCCAATACAGTTATGAAGCAAAGAACTAGCATTTATGATAGTCACAATTTTTAAAAATTACCTAGCTTTGTTACTTTTATGAATTCGTTGTCTTATAGGATTTAAAAAAACAAATTTGTTTACTTCGTTGGAAGATAGAAATATGAAATATGAAAAAAGTTCGGTTTATCATATATATTGTATTTATACATCGTACATTAAAAACGTATTTATAATCAAAAATTAAGTTAAAAGCCTAAATCTGAAGCGGTTACCTCATCGTCTATCTATTTTTAAATAAGAAACAATTCTTCTTCAGTTGAAGAAAATACCGGTGTGTGAGTGTTCTTAATTCTTCTCTTCCTAAACGGCTTGACTGATTTTGTTTAAATTGCTTTATTTATTTTATTTATGGGGTCATTTTGGATTTCTTAGCCATAGTTGGACACGGTAGGTGACATTGTTGTTGAGATCCAGATTTTTTTTTAATTTTCCGACCAAAACATTTTTAGATTTCTCACATTTAAAGCCGTCCCAGATTTTCAACCTGACCGTTTGAAAAATCTGTGGCATTCGAATTGAGCATCAATACGTGCGCAAGTTCATTGCGTCGTAGCTTGGCATTGTTTTGACATTTCGATTTCGGATTGCCAAGTTCTGATATAATCCGTGCATTGTAATTGCGTGTATACTGAGTGTTTTATTTATCGATTAATTCGACATCGAACAAATGAAGTGTATTTGGAAAAAATATTTGTGCAAATGTGTAAGGTACATTGCTCGATTTACTATTTATACACTTGTTCATTCGGCGGAATTATGTCTAACTTCCTAAATAAAACACTTTATTTTCAGCGACAGTGACAGACTGTGTAAGGAACACAGTAATGTTTTTATAACGTGAAGAAGTTCTTGTGTGTACAAAAAATTTTTACTAGTTAAGTTTTAATTATAAGCAGGTAAGAATTGGGATGAATATGACTATATAGTTAAAAACTACCAAAATTAAACTTGGGGGCTGTTTTTGGTTGTTCACTTCATTTACGTATATATAGAAGTCCTCTTTGACACAATGAATACTAAGTATCTGTTTAAATTGAATTACTGTAAACCATTTCATACTTATTAATAAGCTGCGCACTGATCTGAAATCAATGTTCATTAAAAGAATAAGAAAATATAATCAATAAATCTTTTACTAACAGAAGTATACAAACTAATATAAATAGTTGAGCTAATGGTGCATTATCATTTACGGAACAGATTCCTCTAAAAAGATAAACATTCCGTCAAATTCTTTGGGTTTAAAAACGTACTATCATTGAAATTAAATTAAATTTAAAATAATAGGGTATCTAATCGTAGTATTAATAGCTTTAACAGAATAAAAAATGATATTTCACCATACATTAAAATAAATTACTCCTATCAGAACATAAATCGGCCACCAACCCTTACCAATAATAACTTGATGTTCAATAATAAATACTTCAAAAACATAAATATGATTTATAAACCTGTTTAAATCATTTCAAATGATTAAAAATAGCAAGAATAAAACTTTTACACAGACATACAGCGTAAAAAGACTAATAAATATATTAAAATCAATTAAACGCTAATGATAGGACTGAAGGACTTGACATAACCACTCAATATGCCGATTTTTTAAACAAATCGACAAATAATTAAGCTAATTGTATAAATTTATAGTAAATATGTTTGGATTTATCTAATGATATTCAGTTTAATAATATTGTTCACCCATAAATGAACACTTTAAATGCGGCCTACCGCTACACGTTTCAAGTTTCTTTTTTTTATTACTGTATACTTCATATTATTTCGCACAAATGTAATGTACCCAATATGTAAAATAAAGTTACCAATATATTAATAAAAAAAAGTACATTATTGTCCAGGATTTTATAAAACGAAAATGGAATTATTTGTAACAAATTTTGTTACAGCCACTTCAGTAGCGACATCTTTTATTTTACTCCACGCTGCGTGCTGTTTATTGATTTTATATTGCGTATACTAAAAATCTAAAGTTGAGTTAGTTTTACGGCCATTTTAAAATTGCCCAAGTTGCCGTTGTTTCACGAATATGCAGTAGTCGAGTCTGATTTATAACTTTCCTAAGCTCCCACTCCCCCGCCCACGCCTTACTGCTTAACATTTTCCTTACCAGCCGCTTATCGTTTGTAGCGCGAACAAAAGTTGTCGGTAAATTGTGTTCGTGTGCTATCACGATTTGTGCTTCCGCCTCCTTTTGTTTGCAGTTCTTGGCTTCCTACCGCGTTCATGAACTATCCAGGCTCCGTTGCCGCTGCTAAGAAGTACCAAATCCGACTTAAAAGATTTTGCATACGCCGCGAAAGTTTTTCTGAGAATGTGACATCGTTAAAAAGCCGTGACGGGACGCTCGTGGTTGGTGAGTTTTAGAGATGACTGAACACGTTCGTCGTGTCACTCAAGGTGACGACACTGCTGCAAGCTCTGTATGATAGTCAAAGTTATATCGACCTCCAATTTATTTTTCCGTCGGATCTACAACAATTTCTAAAAACACTTGAAATCATAACAGGGTAAAGCCGAACGTATTGCTACTGAATAATAGGAAAATCACATTTAGAGGAGACTTCCATACCCTAATGCATCAGAAGCAAAAATAATTTACGTAAAAGCAGGAAATCTAAATGAATTTTATGTTACCCAGATTCAAACTTCGGTTCTCCCGGAGACGAGTATTACTGCTTTGAGTCGGTATTGTTCTTTTTTTATTAAAAAAGTATTTATATTAGCCCAGACAAGAATTAAATGTAAATTCAAGTATAAAAATCCGTTATATTTATAACTAAAGTGCTATATACGTAGGATATTGTTTCACTCCCACTCCCAGGGGCTGAACTACAACTCAGCCGGCATATTGAGTGTGAGAATTAAACTATTGACCTCCAATTTATTTTTCCGTCGGATTTACAACAATTTCTAAAAACACTTGAAATCATAACATGGTAAAGCCGAACGTATTGCTACTGAATAATAGGAAAATCACATTTAGAGGAGACTTCCATACCCTAATCCATCAGAAGCCAAAATAATTTACGTAAAAGCAGGAAATCTAAATGAATTTTGTGTTACCCAGATTCAAACCGGTTCTCCCGGAGACGAGTATTACTGCTTTGAGTCTGTATTGTTCTTTTTTTATTAAAAAAGTATTTATATTAGCCCAGACAATAATTAAATGTAAATTCAAGTATAAAAATCCGTTATATTTATAACTAAAGTGCTATATACGTAGGATATTGTTTCACTCCCACTCCCAGGGGCTGAACTACAACTCAGCCGGCATATTGAGTGTGAGAATTAAACTTAGTGACTTCCATGACCCAGTATTCCACACCGATCTCGGTTGCTTTTATATTATAAATACTTGCCTGTCACTCCTACCTCCGGTACCGCTAAAGCTATCGGCTGAGCCACAATTCAACCCGGATTGTGAATTTCATAAATAAACTCAGCGACTTCCACAATATCGGAATAGACTGCACTCATTTTTACATAATTTTTATACCCTTCCGTCCCCACCCATACGGGATTGAAAATAATTATTGACAGCATAGATAATAACACTGTCAACTTCAGCGAACCCCAAATCCTTTTCCTGGTCGCTAATAATTGCCAGTTTAGAATGTTTCTAAAATGTCACCCTTTCCACCTCAGTATTAAAAGTGCTGTGAGTGATTTACCCATTCAATATTTGTTCTGAAATTGTAAGTAGCATGTGCACAAGTTTGTTAGGAATTGCTCCACACGTTTAAAATTGTACGCGAAACTTCGTTTCATTGCTTTTTAATCCCCTCCGCCTCACTCCTAGAGCCTGAAAGGCTACTTAATCGGTATGTTGAAAGCCTTAACTAAGTTAAGCGACTTACGTAACCCCGAATTCGGGACCAATCTCGTTTGTCTTCGCGTTAATTTATTGTAAAGTCCTTCCACCACCATCCCTACCCACGCCAAAATTGGTTCAAATTATACACTAACAATATCGGGAAAAACACTATCAAAATCATTAACCACGAAAAAATATTGATTTAACGCAAATACCGGCGGTTTCTGCTTGTTTTAAAATTTCCACCGTATCCAACCCAGCCCCTAGGGGTCAATGCAAATGTATCCGTATCTTAAGGAACATGCGGACCAAATTTGGTCGAAATTGCTCCACGGGCTTAGTTTGATATATTTATGACATATGATGGAAAAATATTTAACGGATCCACTGCTGTAACACAATCGTTCTACAATGTAAGGTAAACGATAAGATTATTCATACTAATTCGTAATATTATTAATCATTTACTATAAAGCGGAACACTAATTTGTTTCAAACAAATGGCGAGTTTCATGAATACGCGACCAGAAATCGTTCAGCTCTAAGGTCGGACAAGCATCGCCTTGCTCTACACCAGAAAAGTATTCACAATACCGGGATAATTTTATACAACAGCCTTCCGCCAGAGATTAAAAATAGTACCTACAAAAGCTTCGTGAAGCAGAGTAAAACTATTCTTTTAAATGGCGCGTTTTACTCGGTACAGGATTTTCTTAATCGTCCTTCTAGTATTTAAATCAAGGTTCCTGCAAAAAGTGTTGAATGAGCTGCCTTGTAAAATAGCACATCACATATCTTTAAAATTTCTATTCAGTTTTTTCTGCTCTTTTGTTTGTTTGTTTCATGTATTGCCTGGAGCTACGACAGAGGGAAGGACAGTTTCCTGGTCGCAGAGCTCCAAGTAGTTAAAACTCCATTGCGTGTTTCTCAGTGTGTGCTTGTTTGTGTTTCCCAGTGTGTGTCCGTGTTGTGTTTATATTGACTTTTGTCTATATACATTTTCTTTTATTAATTTATTTTAAGATTATTTGTCTTTAATTATGTACTTTATTTTTTTCATTTTTAATGTATGACGTATCCTATTTCCTCAATCGAGGATTAATGGAAACAACAATAAATCTAAATTTCGCACTTACCAACAAATCTACCAACCCACCAACAATTAGTTTCATTTCTTCATGGTCTAATATTCCGGATTAATTAGAAGGAGTGTGCTTGTCATGAATTTAATTTTTGGAGGGGGAAAGGGGGAAGTTATTTCAAAAACGTATAGCTTAGTTTGGTTGGTGGCGTCACTCCCAATCTGAGTTGACACAGCGCCTAAGTAGCCAGGGGCGACAACGTTTATTCCCCAGAGGCGCACATGATCACCAAACTGCCGCCATCTAGCACTGAGACAGAGTGGCCCATATTCTCTTCCAATTAAATAAATAGCATTGAGGGCTTGAAAAACAGCGAATATTTGGAATATCCATGGATTCTCGTATAGGTAATTAATTTCTGTAAGTTTGCCACCTGGGAAGGTCTATTTATGGACTATCTGATCAAGGATCTGAACGGTATTAGGTGATAATAGTCCACATTTACTAAAAATATGTAGCGAAACAGGGAATGCGGCTTGTAAGGGACTATTAAATTAAATTCAGTTCAGAAGACTTCACTGGCATCAAACATTAGTATCTACTTATTGCGTTCGAACGTCATTAAAATGATTCATCATCTTTTATCACTCTCACTGCCTCTGTTAGATGATTCGCAGAAGTATTGAAAGAATTATTGTCAACAAATTCTCTGGAATTTTCCCAAACTTCCCCGGTGTAAACGCGGCTTTAGGAATGTATAATATTGCCTCACTTCCAGTCTAAAATGGAAAATAATCCCCACATATGTTGTGCGGTCTATACATACCTAAATACGGTATTTAAAAATATAAAACTTTTTATGATCTTTAAATCTAACATTAAATATCAACACGCTTTCCAAATAAGTAAGCTTGAGCACAATGCTCCAGTTCCCTGTAATTTATGAGCGGTTTCTGTTTAACTTGCAGATCGACACACGGGCGAAGTTGCCTAACAGATGCTTCACAAAGAGAATGACACTTTGACTATGTATGATAAGAGGTTAGTTCACTTGAATTCGTCGATTTTCATTCGATGGCCACACTGTGTACTGGATGTGATCCGTGTTGACAACGGCTTAGTAAAACTTATAGACTATTTTCTGATATTCCATTGTCTGAAGTGTGGAGAAGAGAAAAGTAGGAAACTATGAAGTGGAAGTGCGAAATAAGTGTCGTGCCAAACAGAAGAAAGGAAGAAAAACGAATTGATTGAAATGTAGTAAAGCGAGGCTACAATGAACAACAAGAAATAAGCAACAGAAACATTTAATAAATTTAAAGGAAAACTGTATCAACGATTAGAATGGTAATAACACTGTTCGTTTTTTAAGGAAAGTATGTCGTGTGTCTCTTATGGCTGAAGACTTACTCTGTTCGGCCAAACCCGGCTTTTCGTATGTGAATACAAATTCCAACGCTCACTTTTGCGGTTTAATTTGGCACTATACATACTTCTCAAATTTCTGTTCAGCACTGATAGAATACAAGAAAAGAGCCTCTCCAATTTCTGTGTTTAGCAGACGAACGCTTCTCAATTCTCAATTTGTCTCGAATAGGCTCCGAAACGGCTCAATGGATTTCAATGAAAAATTTTGAGGGTTTAAAAACAGGAAATTTAACTTAAATATTCGTGCATATTTCATTTCGAAAATGATATTAAATATAAATATTTACAATGAAAATGACATATAAATATTAATTCTACGGATGGTTTCTTCGTTTACGTTCGTAAAAGTCTCCAAAATTGAATGCGGGTTGCCTACTCTCTTGATATTTGCTCCGAAACGGCTTAACAGATTTCATTGAAAATTTCAGGGATTGAAACAGGAATTTTAACTTGAAGATTCGTTTCATTTCGATATCTTGCAAATAATGTAAATATTTATAAATTATAATTGTGTTAATATTGGCAGCATAAGAGGGAGGGCGAGCATTCTCACTCCATCTATTGTTGCAAACGTGTGAACTGCGAGTTATAAGGTTTGCCGCGAAGCGCTCATAAGTAAATGATACCGTAATTTCGTTTTTAGGGCAAAAAATAGATCCTTTTGGCGCGAACGAAGTTCCCCGATTTGTGGATTGGTGAGGACGGATGGATATACTCCTTCATGCCCTTTTGTATTATTCCGTTGAGCTATTTGTTAATAATTGTACGAGTCTACTAAATATAAAATTGTAATAAAATAATAAACTGTGATATTTAGTTAAAGTTCTCCAATTTAATCTCCTTCAATCCCAACTACAGTAGTCATGTGGGGATGCGAACGATTTTCTCCATTCAGCCCAGCCCTACAATGATACCCGGAACAACCCACTTCTTTGATATACATAACTTTGTTAAATAATACACAAGAATTAATCGTAACTACGCCTAAATCAAAACCATGGCTACATCCACTTGACATCTAAATCTCTTTATAGCTAATGTAAACATTCACGAATAAAAAACAATTCTTATTGCTTAGAGATAAACAATTACTAAAGCTACCGAGCCCTCCATTCAGTACCCGTCATTCAAATGTGTATTTTATGAACATGTGACTGTATCTGCTGTCTATAGACAGTGGATTACTTGGCCCGTATGTATGAGATACTAAGTCCTTTGACAGCTTGTGCCCTGTTGTTTGTACTTGATGTGGAAACCCACTTCTCTCTCCGGTACTGTGACGTCATCGCTGTGGAAGCGAAGCACGATTGGACCGGATGTATAACCTGAAAAACATCAATCATCATGATGACGAATTTGTTTGTAGCGGAATAGGTATTAATTTTGATAGAATCTGGAAAGAATATTTCACAGACTTAACAAAGTGACATCATTACGTTACTTAACTAATGTTTCTGTTATGTTGGAAGCACGAATAAAGAAATTTAATGCGTATAATTAGTTTCCTTATTGAAACGTATGCCTTGATATGTAGGCTAATAATTTTACGATTACCCTGACGATGAAATAAAACGTAAGTAAATAGTCGTTGGAGGGGGAGGGGGAAGGGGAAAGGGACGGGGGTGTGACAAATGTGGTTTCTGCACGCATCGGCCCAGAGTGGTGACTCAGACTCATCCCCTTCGCAAATATGAGCAGTACAACTTGTCATGGACCCTCGATCTCGGGAGACCGTTAGCCCGGACAAAGGGAGCAACATGATCGTCTATTTCAGGTCACAACTCAGCCGAGGAACTAAAAAAAATGAGATTTGCTAGTAGTAGGATTTGGAGGGCTCAGTGAAGTTGGATGAAAATGAGATGACTCCGTGCACGGTGGAGCATGACTTCTAACTACGCAGCTAAAGACCTCATGATGGACTGAAGCCGTCGGTTTCTCATCATCAATACATTGAAGGAAGATGCAATTCGATTTGATGGAACATCGGAGGGATTGGGGGAAATAGATTTATTATGTGGCATATTATTAAGACACAAATTTGTGTATTCAGCTGAAAACGTGAATTATGCATTGTAAATTCATTTGAAAAATTAAATAAGTTCAAAAAAACAGGTAGGAAAACTACTCGTTTAAAATGCCTTTAAATTTTTTGGACAGGGCCTATAAAGTTACAAGATAAATTACTTGTTTTCAAACGGGATGGATGTGATTATGCTTCTATTAAAATACTTATGTACGCAGATGTTTAAAAAATGATGTCTTTAATTTGTACATGAAACTTGTGTAGCTAGAGATAATTTGTCTTGAATTGTCTCGATTGGTTTTGTGACAATAAGAAAAATTTATGTCTGTGAGAACCATTACTCACTGGTAACAGTGCTGGCTGTGGATAGATTCTGGAGATTTCCTCCATATAGAAGGCGGTCTGAGTCTTCGATGATGGCTAATCCTGAGAGGCTGCGACCGCAGAACTTGTCGCTGGAAGATGCGGACAGCGATCCTTCACCATCCCCGCCTCTCCCGTCGGCGATGTGCAAGTAGTCGTGGGTGGTCAGGTCGCAGCTACTTGTGCCAGCCCTACCCACGCCATCTGGGATATCGTCACCTGTGGCCAACAACGGTGATGGTCACAACTAATGCCGGTTGCAGGGAAGCAGCCCTAGGTGTAAAACCGTTCAGGACTCACCGTCGGCGCTGTCGATCCAGAATCTGGAGTTTTCCACTTGATCGTACTCCATACGGCATGTGTTTGGCGAGCGAAGTATGCAGATGGCGTAGTCGAGATTGGTCTGGTAGTGGCCTGCGCCTCCGTCGTAGTTGAAGCTCGTGATGTCCCCTGCCAGCTGAGTGTGGTATTGCAAACAGCCTGCAGGCGCTGAAAAAGAAACGAATCTCAGAGCTTCCAGATGCCTTCCTTCTGTTTCGATGCGGATTAATACTAACACCAGCATGCCACAATTCAATTATTGATTATGAAAGCCACGAATAATATCGAAAAATAAGGAATTCATGCGCTTACGGTCTTGATAATGAGGACGATTGACCATCAGCACACCCGTCTTCAGAGAACGGGGTTATTTAGTTATTTTAACGTTCCCACCATTTCAAACGACGGTTCTGGGTGAAATTAAATTCCAGGGTATTATGAGGTAATCTCCCCCATCAATACGGGAAAAAATTGTGGGACTGGACGTTTGGAAGGTGTCCACTCAATTCGGCAAGAGAAACTAGTGAACTCAGACATGGGCAAGAAAAGGTAGATTTTAACTACAGTTAGTTGCTTTATAATAATTTCTTCTGCCAAAATTAAGGAAATTCCGTAGTAAAATATTTGGTAAGTAATTATGATTATATGTTTTAACTAGCTGGAACTCTGCTTTATAAGTTTTATAAGTGAAGTTACTTTCCCTACCATATAAATCACCATTACTGAGACCGGTGGGTGCTTAGAAAATTTCATCACTAACAGATATACAAAAGTGGTCGAAAATAAGATTAGTGGTGTGAAAGCCTTTACCCTGCAGGAATATCGTTTCCCTTGACGTCTTCATATGTTCGAAGTAAGGCAACGAGTGATTGTTTTTGGCGTCATTGAAACGAACAATCCGTCGTTTCTGATATGAAAAAAATGTTTGTGACTGAGGGAAACCATGTGAGCGATTAAGTACTTAAAACTTGCCAAGTAATCTCGTAATTATGATGTAAGGATCATGACCTGAATCTATTCAGCAAAATCCCGGAAGGAACTAGTCTTCACAGTTATCATGTAGCTTCTAAATATGATTGCAACCAGTTGCTCATAGGACCAGGGACTACTCTAATCCTCAAACTACTAATTGCATTACACAAGCTCGTTTTTGAAAAATAATTTAAACATTGATTTTATGGGATTCATCAGTAGTCCTCGTTAGTCCAACTTACGACTTGTAGACAGTTAAATTTATAAAAGAAATTCATGGCAAATACGCGGTTCAGTCTGTTCATTAAAGTAGTTATACAATGACTGGGAATTTAATGGACAGACTTGTTTGCAGTTGCATATTTCACCTTGAGACTTGGAGCTAATCCTAACAGTACTGCTAAGTGAGACTTAACACCATGCACTTAGAACAGGAGATAAAATTGCCTCTAACAGAGTTCATAATTGTCGTAATTTATCAGTGACAAGCTTTATCATCAGATCACGTAATATTTACATTACTATTTCGGGCGATGGACGATTTATGAGAAAATCCGTACATAAAGCCACAGAAATAATATTTATCATTTCCAAAAATTTAAGAAAAGAATGCGTGCGTGGGTGAAGAACTCTTGTATTAATTAGAGAAATGTAACGCGAGAGCAGAAACAACATTCAAAAACAGTGGAATAGAAGACGGAAAAGCAAGAAACTTAAGTATATGAATAACTTCTACTACTCCAAGCCTAACACATACTGCGTTGCGTGGACCAAATTATCATCACAATATTGAAACCGGGGATAATAAGTTAACCCATGTCCACACCTTGAATAAAATCTCCCCACCAACAATTAATGTGAAGAAACCCACATTATCGAAGACTACAAAAGAAAAAAAATTAGAGCATCAGAACACGAGAGAAAAAGAACGAAATCATAGAATCATCAACGACACAAACTAATATTTATACAATTCATTAAAGCAATCAATTATTACCTGAAAATTAAAATATAATTTGACAAAAAGTCAAATAAGTGTGCATGTTTTAAATTTATCTAAATGAATAGCATTTAATATAGCGCATATTTAATTTTATTTAATATAATTTGTCTTTTATGTAGCGCACATCTCAATTTATTTTATTTTATTTGTTATATATATATGACTTAACCACGTTGAGTGTGTGCCGGCTCAAATGCGTTGCTACCCCAGTTATTGAATTATTATTTTATTTTACTATTCTAAATTTTATCCAGCGTATATGTTTGTGCTAAATGTCCGTCTGATACAAGCATGGTCAGGATCAGGTGAAGAATTCTAGGAAGAAGTTTCAGTTTTAAGATATCCAAGTTCCCGGTACCCGCCTTCATCCCTGCAGACTTAAGCAGCATTTTGTATTAAAATATGAAGTTTCCAGTTTCACCAAAAAAGAATAAGAGTTTACAAGAAAAAAGAGCTTTTAACACACGTCCTGGAAAAACTAAATAAACAACACTTCCATAATATGAGGAGTGAACTAATCAAGTTCGCTTTTAGTCGCTTCTGGCCCTACTGATTAATTGTAAACGCATATTTTATTTTTATATTAATAGTAACAATTGTGATGTTAAGTCCAAGGCATAAATGATAATAGAATATTCTACATGGCACATATAAATAAATTTTAATGACTTTTCGCCAGAAAATAACGGTTTGTATGTAAAGTTACATTGACCGTGGTAAAACGGTGCTTTACCACACTGCTCATGGAAAATAATACTATTCTGATTTAGAATGATGAATGCTTATTAACAGTTGGTTAAATTGTCGCTAAATTGCAAAGCTTAAGGCTTATTAAACATTATTGCAGGTGTTTTAGGGAATAATTTCTGACTAACGAGCGGTTTACTAGAATCCTGCATTTATTATATCCATGGTTTCTCAGGACTATGTTTGATAATAAAGAAAATTTTAGTGCAGGGCAATAAGAAATCAATAGAATGTTCTTTGGGAATTTCGGAATGGAGGGAGAGCATCCGAGCACCAATAACCTGGTCTCCCTCTTACATCCATTCCCGTTATGGAGTCGGGTGTTACTACTGCGCCACACGCAAAGATGGAGACCCATATAAAACACTTTCCAGGCTGTAAGGCGAAATGAAAAAAGGAACTTGCAGGTCGCTCGCCGGGGCACAAAGTACTCAATATGAAAGATGAGCGTCCCTAATTATTACATCTCTCACACAAACCAAATATTTATCAAGGAGACAACAAAGGAATTGAAAGTAGAGGCTGAAACTCTGAGAGCAATATCAAGTCTGCTTGGGGTCTGTTTCCCATGCAAACAACAGCAGATCAAGTACAGCTCAGGAGATTTAGCTAGTCGTGTGTTAAGACGATGCACAGTGGACAAATCCGCCCAGGTGTAGGCATCAGCTCACTTTACTCCGGTTTTTTGTTGTGACAAGTTGGTAGTGTAAAAACAATTCTGAAAATAATTGCGTTATTAAATATATTTCTGTCAGTTCAGAATATGTTGTACGTCAAGGATCGCACCTTTAAAATGTAATAGTTAATAAGTATAGCGTGTGCTTAAATTATGTCGTCCCAGTCTCCATACCCTTTCGTATAAACACAATTAATGACCATAACAATGTTAGTAGCGGTAGTACCTCCTTAAACGACAATACTCCCCTTCTCCTTTCCCTAATACGCATGTAAACACGCCATGTAGAATCTAAGTATAGGTCAATTTCCCTCCAAATGTACCCGCAAACAGAAACAGAATTTTCGTTTTTATTAGCCAACTAAGTTAAAAGGAGCGCGACAAGACTGTCAAATTTTGCTTGTAAAAACGGGGTTCCTTATATCCGAGAATTGATTTTATTTTTAGGAAATTCAAAAAACAAATCAAAATACGCTGTTTTATGATTATAAATAATCTAAATTACGTAGCCAAACGAAAGCGAAATGAAAAACATTCATATATTATTTTTCCTGACCAATCGTTATGCTCGTATTTCGTAGGTAAGACCGTCAAATTAATTTCTTTCCAGTTTTTTTTCTAAAGACGAAATGTAGAAGAAACGTCGAGATTGTTGAATATGGCAATACAAATATTTTGCGTACATTTACACGCCACGGGAAATTTCTCTCGTGCTTTTAACTTTTTCACTGGTCTATAGACTCTTTAAGTTTTCTTGACCGCGAGCCAATATAATTTTAACTGATGAATTTTTTTGGCGGTCTCAAAAAATTTGAGTCTGTAAGAATGCTCAAAAGAAAATATTTTTGGGGTACAAACGTCTTAAAATTTCCTCAAAAAGTATTTATGGAATTGTTTGCAATAAATCATTCATTGTTTGTACTTCCGTCTGGCCGTAGCCTGGAAGTTCCAGAAGGTCCTGATATATTTCTCGTTGTAACCGGATTTCCTTTGTTATATCCGAGTCAAATTATATATAAAAGCAGTGACCAATTTGTCACAGATTGTTATAAGTGGGATGCATAAAAACAAACCTATAAGCTTATTCTTTAATTTCTATATTTATTTCAAAACACTGTAACGTATCCTTCTACGGGAATGAAGATACTTGCCTACTAGCTGAGGATGTTCCTTGCAGTCTATTTGAGCAGTTCTTATCCTCCAGTGGTACGACTTCGACCCTGAAGTCATCACCATCAATGACACCGAAGCACTCCCAATACTTGCGTCAACTGGCACGTAAACTGTGAAAGTAAAGCGTTTATTCAGCAGCTAAAGTTCCTCTTATTGGCGTCAGAATTACTCTTTCTACTTACTGTGCTGACCGCTGTTCTCCCCGCACAGTTCTGACAACCCAAATCCATTAGGCAGAGACGTAGTTACCAGAAATCTATCGTATCGACAGATTCCCATAGTACGGTGTGGTCCTACTATGGAAAACTGCTCAAAATCAATCCTGAAAATCAAATGGACCGACAAGTAACTTTTTGTCACGATAAGGTTAACATTTTAAAGCTAAATGGCCAAGTCTCAGGTATTTCGGAAGGAACCAAACGAAATGTCGATGACTAGAACTTCGGTAGTCTAGAGGATCTACTGCAGAAACAATAATAAACCATTTGCGATGACATACTATTTTATAGTAAAGAAGATTTGTCACTTGACATTTCACTTTCATGCGTTAAATAAACCGAAAACGATCAATCATTTCGTAACAAAAAATCTGACAGATCGATTTTGATGATTATTTCGTTTGTTGTTATAAAGAACCACGAGATCATGGTCACAGAGACTGGGATTAAGACTGCTTGAGAATCTATACGCTGACCACGTATCAATCCAAATTCGGAATGTGTCAAGTAAGATGACAATCTGCAGTCGACCCTGAATGGGATGCAACGACAAGGAAGAAAAACAACGAGAAGGTCATTTAAAAATACAATACAGTCAATATGGCGGACGTTACACATCCTTATTTTTAATTGCTTTTGTGGGAATTTTATTCGTTTTACAGAAATCGTCTAAACGGGTTTTCTCTCTTTGAAAAATAATGTAGCGGGTGTGATATTTTGAGATGAAAGGATGAATTGTATATATTTATCGAAATGGATTGATGGGCAACAAGACAACAGGAAGTAGCCTGACACCATCGGGAAGTCGTACGTGCTATTTACATAGCATAGAGGATTAGCGGGCCCCAAAAGTCGCTGACCTGGGAACAGCTGTGGTTATCAAATTGGCCGGCAGATTACTATGGTGATGGTATTCAAAATGTTATTGTATTAATACTGGTGGAAATTATATTGAAAAGTAGATTTAATTATTGGCTTTCTTGTAAAATAAAATTAAAATCAAGCCATGGTGTCTTCTTAACATATAAAACTGGTTAAAAACTGTCCAATTATATGTTTTTAACGGTTCTTAATTAAACACTCGTTTGTTGTACACGAATGATGCACACTGAGAATCTATTTAATACATAATATAAAATTGTCTGACTTTTTAAATGGTTTATAAAGGAAGGATAATTACAGCACAGTTTGAAATATTCCTGATGCTTTTACCTTATTTGGCACACGTCTTCGTTGGATACATCTATTCTAAAGTCACAGAAGGAACCCACTTTGTCCTGGTTTGGGTAGCTTGGGTTGACGAAGTATGCAAGTTCATCAGTGGTAACGTTACGACAACTCCTCTCCACTGTAACACAAATGGGGGGGTTTATATACCGAAATCTAGTTGGCGTGAAGGGGTCTTGCCTAATTCCTTTGACCAGGGTTAGCAAACACTTCAAGGGGGAAAAAAGAGATTAAAATTGAACTTGGGAAAATATCAGCGAGAACCTTAGACAGATGGGAAACTGGGGGTTGCATTATATCAAAGTCTTGGAGCATAATATAATGGTAGAAACCGGCAACAAATTTTTTACGTACCTAAGCAGCAAACCCCGTCCTCTTCACAGGCTGCCAGTGCGGTTCCTCCAGCCTCGGCACAGTCCTCCGAGGTGTAGCAGATTCCAGTGGTGCCATCGGGCGAATCGCATAGCACCGCGCTGTTGTCCGAAGACCCTAAAAGGAACCGACTCCAATACAAATCCTTAGACATTAAAAAATTGAAGTCGAAAGAATGATTTAATCACAAAATTGAACATAGCGGTACTTCTTTACTTCTGTTATAACAGCACAAACGGAACAACAACTCTAACGTGTGTTTTTAGGTGTTGTAAGTACAGAGAATTCGCAATGGAGAAGAACCGTCGTGGAATGATCAATATTTTCCCTGTGTTCCTCTCTACGAAATATTACAATTGATGTACACCGATAATTATATGTATTATAAACCTTCATTTTGACGAATGTGGAAGTAATCGCTTGAGTTGCACAATATAAACCGAGCAACAAGTATTATCGAGTAGCTTTCTTATGTTTTATAACAAAACACTGATGTATTTAAAATATTTTCATTCAAGACCCATTTGCAAATTGTCATAACGATTCAAAATATCAAATATGTGTGTTTAACGATATCCCACCCAACAATCAAATAATTTAGTTTATATTTTCATAAGAATTGTGAATACAACCCGCTCTACCGGTTCTACTCACGATACAAGCAAAATATGTGTATTCATAGACGAATAGTACGCAATACATTTATTATTTTACATTGACACTTAATTTTGCAACAAACGTATATTTTAAAGACAGCAATTAATTTTCTTGGAATATATTTGAAGAGAAAAAATATTAATTGAAGGTTACTATCATTAGGTGAAAAGTTGAATTTAAGCACAAATTTAACTGTATTATTAATTAACCAGTCACAGAATCCAAAACTGTTATTCATGGTAGGTGACATTTTTTAATTTAAATTTTATTTTGAGCGCATTAACGTCTAGGTTCTTAGCGACTTCACATTTTCATTGCATTTTACTTATATTCTTTTATAAAATTACATAAATTACAGGTTCTTTACAGCATATAATTATTTTCAGTTACATTATCACTTTTGTGCATGTTTCTTTGATTTAACATTTTACTTGTAAATGACAAATGATAATTTATTACTTTAATTATTTTTGTAATGTTGTTTTGGTACATTGGTGATTCTATGATTTTGTTGACTTCTTTTTCTCCCAGGATATCTTTTCTCTCTTGCCCGTAATTTTTGTACTCTTGAATTATGTGATTTGTTGTCATTTGAATTTACATAATTCACATATTGATGGAGAGGTCGTAATCAAGATGTAATGATTATTTGAACCTTGAGATTCAGTTCTTGTTAGTTTTAAAATTATAGTTTTTAATTATTGGTATTTGTAAAATTATTTATTTATTTTCCAGGCATTTATTATGCACATTTTTAAAAATTTTACAAGGTAGGCGGGTCAATACTAATATAGAGAAACTTAGCGAGGAGTAGCATACTTCTGAGAGACATTATAATAGAACTCGAGACAAATGTGTGTTGCGTGTTGCATTAAGGAAGGGACGCTCATTTTTTGTGTCGACGAGTATGTAGATGAAGGCATACGGTAATGATTGCCAGAGGAAAAGGAGTTCTTCAAAGATCAAAAGAATAACGACATCTAAAATTGGAGGAAGAGATCGGAATTTTGTTGAAAAATAATGTTGATATAAACACATTCACGATTTAATAATTAAAGGCTGCGGGATTTTCAGCGGTGAAGCGTCTTCATAGCTCTCGGATTTGGTAATACAGAAATAATTAGGTTCGTAACTATGGGCTGACTGGAAACAGCGGTTTATCTCACGCAATCTTCAATACTCGCTGGACCGAAGCGCCAATCACAGCATCCTTCGCACTGGGAAACGACCACCTAAGCAAACATTACTCGAGGGGTTCGAAATGGCGACCTCCGAGGGAGATGCAGGCATTGAACCATGGATCGATAATCTGGCATACTTCGTCAAACAGCCCAGGCATTCAAGCACCGCGAACATGCGCAAGAGAATGCAAAAGCACTTACCGCAGTCTCCTAGCTCATGTCCTTAATAACGGCATCACAGGGAATATTAGAAACAGTCACGTTAATGAAATAACGAACAGAACACAGCAGATTACCTATGAAAGACTAATTAAACTAATTACAACCAACTAATCCATTTACAAGTATTCGAATTGTAACGCTACGACATCCAATGGATAACTTGTCTTTTACACCTTATAACTGGTGTAGGTGGACGATAAAATTTTTATCGATATCATCAGGCGAGGAGAAAACAGGAATTATATGCAATTTAATATTTCCTCAATTGATATCTTTCGAATACATTTTTTTAATTTTTCAACATCACCGGGCATCATCTACAGCAGTTACACCGCTCTTCAGCATCATCTTCACTCGCACTCTGTTTCAGCGAAATACGGGGATCACAGAACTGCAGACCATGTTGCAATCAATATCGTTTAACACTCAGATTACTAAAAAAAGATCGTTCCATCTGGATGCATGTCGACCGTGGCGATGACATCTCTGGATCCCTATCTGCGTTCACAAAAAGGTCCCGCCTGCTACAGCATCTGCGTTACGACTTTTTTTTCACTTTTAATATTCTATTTTTTTTTGCGTGAACAACGACGATTTCTTCTTCCCTTTCTTACCGTGCCTCAACCTCATCCCTATTGGGTTTCCAAATTATTTTTCTCGGCCAGTCAATAATATACAAATAACATCATTCTCACAACATCCACATCAATGTCATTAAAACCGAAAACTAATATCAGAGAATTAGAAGTTACAATTTAGAGAATTACTGATATTTATACTATAAATTTATTCTTCAACGAATGTATATTTAATTTGACTGATTCTTCATTTAGTTACTCATGCGTAAGGCGGGAGTGGAAGGATCAGAGTCTTGCAACAACGACCTGCTGTCTTCTCGAGGTGTTAAGTGTATAGGTTATCTCTTTGTACGACTCCATTTATTTATACAGGATTTACCTCTTCTACCTTTATTCGCAATTTCAGACAGGAGGTTGATGCACCCGATCATTAAGTATTTTCTTGAGATGGTAGGAAGATCCGTGTGGTTTATATGAAAGGAGGAATCCAGCATAGCGGCTTTGTCGGAAAGCCCGTTTTCTGAGCCGTCCGCATGAGCCGCGATCTAGCAGATGGTGATTTCTTGGTTGTTTCCTTGTATCTTCCAAAGAAGGCCCCTGATTCCTTTGATGCAACCACTTCTACATCGGTGATTGGAGATTGAGTTGATTGCCATGAGAGAATCGGTCAAAATCGAAGTGAAATTGGATGGGCGGTCTTTTCAATATAATAAGTAATTCCATCAGTATCGCATTTGTTTACTATATACACATTCGAACCTTTCCTAGGCTTGTTGGAAGTAATCGTGTTAATGAACGTTACTTATAGTAATGTTGTATGCAATGATTCTGTTTTATTCTAAAATTTTGCACCAAGTTTCTTGCCCTGTATATATAATATCGTATTTTACACAGAGGTGTCATTTTTCCCATTTTAATATTTTCTTAGTGATACAGCTTCCATGCTTCAAAGGTTTTTTTTATTCGTGGAAATCATAAATAATCAATCAAGGCGATTAAATTTACACAACCGTTTCGTACAGTAATCAGGAGCAGTGATGATGTAACGATGTGAATTTTCTTATTTAATATACCTGAGACATGTAATATTGGTGATGATTCTGCGATAAATAAGTCTCGTTTCAGAAGCTCGTTTCGCAACAAGGTGAACAATTTAGTTCGTGTATTGCAGATGATTATGTAGCCTTTACTTATATTCCCCAGCACACGTGTGTCTTTACTGAATGAACTCTTTACGTAACCCCACCTTAATGCACGTGTTTCGTCACTAGTGTCTTAGAGTTATTCATCCAATGCATTTATTCGTGTCGGATGTGACGCAATCCTCGGATATTAGTCAGTATTTCGATCCGCGTCATTATGCAGGCAGCTAAGTGACTGATTAAGGGCCTTAAATTTTGAAATATCGCATCTGAATTCCCTTGTTACGTGGAAGGCACGTGACGTCGTCAGGTCTTCCGCATCAAACATTTAAAGGCGTTGTTCAGACCGACGTTAAGCACTCCCTCGGCTCGTAGTCTTCGTAAATAAAGTCAGATTTTCGTCTTCATAAACAAAATTGTGAGTGGGCAACAGGAAAGACGGCGTGTTCCTAAACACTAAGCACTATATATTATTGAGGGAGGGGACCGTGGAGAGGAGGGTGCGGGAACGTGCCTCATACGGCACGAGGGCTTTGCATATTTCAGAGCGTTGCTCCTCAAACATTTAAAACCACGTCCACAGGTATGCGTCACCACTGACCAAGACAGGCGGTCATTAAAACCCCCAAATGCGCTGTTTATTACTCCACCCGCAGTAGAGTCTTGGCCCGGGGCATGTCCGTATTAACAATTATGTCTCCAAGACAGAGGGAAAACTCGCTAGGAGCTGTCCTGGTCAACAATAAGAAAACAGTAAAAGATAAACAACCCCCCATGGAGCATAACATCAATATAAAATATCACGAAACCCCATTCAAAGCGCCGGAAACGCTCCTCAGGAACAAATAAGTTTACCTTGAATTACAAAATGAACCACTTAGACTGTGAAATATTTCGGAAAATTTTACTTCATTCTGTGCATTAATAATCAAAATCTAGTATAACATACATAGAATACTACCCCCCAGACAAAGAGTAATTATTATTATTTATACAGCTTTCAGCTATATTTACTAATAGCTGCGGACCCAGCGTTACCCGGGTATTTATTTATATTATCCCCGTAAATTATTTATTTCTTGGTCAACACATAACTAAACCGACATCGAAAGCGTCACAATATGAACCTCAAATATTTTTTATTTATTAAGATATTTACAATCTGTTCAAAAGAACATTTAGCAAATTGGATGAGGGGAGAGGTGGTCCAGTGATCACGCTCCGTGATACATGAATAACCTCAAATATACTTCCAGTATCTCGAGAGAGAGTCCAAAATAGCCCCGGTACAATAACAGGAATTATTGATATTTCTCTGAAAAAATTATGTATCCAAATATAATTTTTAATTTTGTTTCTTAATTCACATCGAATCTTGTATATAAATAGAATAAAAGTAAATGACTGCCTCCTAAAACTGGTGAAGACACGGAGAAGGGAATGCTGCGATCCCACAGCAAACTCGTCTCCCGTCATTCGGAAGGGCGTGAGAATAGTACCCAATGTCCGACCTACCTGATGCAGGTTTTCTAGGGTTTTCCCTGCATCTCTTTAGGTGAAACACCGGGTAGGATCCTTAAACTATAACCCGGGGGCCTTAGTCAAACCTTGCTCTACCTTCCTCATCCCTCCTTTTCAATTAACTTCCTATGCTATTAAAGGGGAGTTGCCCGTTTCAGGATCACCCTCATGTAGCCTGTTTACCCCCCCTCCCCCAACCCAAAAAAATGTCCGTTAAATTAGAAGCTTTCCTTTCTACCACAGTCATCTCAAAAAATTCAGAACTGATTTTACTACTTATATGAATGTACATTGCATAAAATTATATATATATATATATATATATATAAACTTTAAAATTAAATTTTAACGTGACTGTAAAAGAGGTTTTTCTCATTTAATTTTATTCAATATAATTTTATTGAAAAGTTTATGCAAGAAAATACGATATTATAAAAGTTATATAGCAAAATTTATATTTAGAATTAGATAGCACAGCTTCTTTTATTCCGTATCGACCCGCCCTTATTGAAAAACCCTATGGGGGAAGTCGGGGCGGAACTAGATAGCGGGGTAGAAAACGGGATACCCTTTTTTTTACTGGATAGTGCTGGAGTTTAGTAAATATAGGTGGAACATTGTAACTGGTCAAGGACAAAGTCCTGGCAGTCACCTTGATCAAGTTCTGAATTCACCTTGCGAATTAACTATTGTTTTGGCATCTTATATCTGCGAATTGATAATTTTTGCAAAATTTAGGCCGAAGGTAATCTACAAAACTCCTCGCTCTTAACTCTTTAATGGTATCATTCCTAAACTAGGCGTCTTTAGCTGCATATAAGTTATGTAAAAGGTTTAAATCTGCTTGTACTAAGACTCGGTGATAAACCTTAAACTGAGACTAGCGTGTTGGGGCTGAACGGGATACTACTATATATGTAATGTGTTACTCAAGAAAGAAAAAAAACTGGCCAACTCACGTTTTATAAGAGTGAGCTATACCCAAATAGAATAGATTAGGAAAGAAAAGGAACGCAAATACAGGAAAAATGTTAGCAAAAAAAATCTCTTTGGTAAAGGAAAAACTGATAAAGCGATCAACCATTAGTACAATAAAAACCAAAGGTGCTAAAAATTTTCTTAAATTAAATTTTATTGTATTACTTGTAGTTTTAAAAAATTCAGTCCAGTTATGGGAATTTTTTTTAAATTAATAAAAGTTATAAATTTGTTATGAGTTATATTGATATTAGATTAAGTAAATAATAGAATGAACTAATATTTTATACTTTTAAGGTGATTTTTATTTTTCTATAATTTTACAAAAATTATTGAACTAAAAGTGTTCTCGTTCCGCCCCGACTTCCCCTATATTCATAAAAAGACTACGAAATATTTTATCTCAAATTTTAGTTTTAAGAAATCGATTTTTTTGTCCAAAATAAGAATCTTATTTTTTAAATGCGTAATGAAATCTCGCTCCAATTATAAAATGTTGATGATTAACTATGATTGGAGATGACGAAATAGTACCAGTCATACTCTCAAGATCTGCAGTATCATTTTATTTAGCGAAAGTGGAGTGGTGTACTAAAAAGGGGAAAAGAAAGTAAAATTTGAAAGATTTTGGGTGCAGGGCACAGAATTCGGCTTCAAGGGAGGAGTTTTAATCAAGTAAAAGTGGCCAGGCCTGGCGCTGCCTGACAATGACGTCACGGCGCCGCCGCCGTTGCGAGGGAAGCGCTATCTGCATTGTCTGCATGTCGACTGGACTGAAGCATCCTTCCCCAGATCGGGGATAACGAGTATGGATCTTTAGCTGCTACCCTTTCACTGCGAGTGACGACATTGTTTATGCGTATTCAGAACCTGCGGACGCACAACGCGCAATCTTCTCGGACAAGCAATTTCTATTCTCCTGAAGGGAACCTTTCTTTTTTGGCAGTCAGTTCTCTCCCAGATAAATATAAAGTTTCTATTGTGAGCAGGAAATAGGGATTTTTGTTGGGAAATTCACGGATCGAGATCCCTCAGTCAAGCGGGTTGCATTTTAAAAAGAATATTGTTGTTCGCTTTTTCCAATATTTAAGTTCGTGAACGTGAACTGAAGAAAAACGAGAAATTAAGCAACAGGACTGGTTTAAAGAATCATAGAAACGACGAAGCTAAATTGATAATACAAAGCTGATGTAATAATATAATTAAGGCGTCTTTACTTGTAAGATCTTAGAATATTACGTGATAATTAGACACAGAAACACGTTATTAAACAGTTAGTTCATTATTATCACTGAGCTTAGAATCAGTCTCAACTTTACATATTAATTAATAAATAATACGTAATAATTAATTTTTTTCAAATAAGATTTCGGGAAACAGTGCCCTATTCATCTATGTAAAGAGACCAAATTAAAACATTTTTCATTAAATAGAAGCAGATCAGTTGTTCAATATTCTTTTATCATATACTCCAGAAGATTTTAGAGTCATGCCATATTCATCTGCAAATACAATCTATTTATATCTATTTAAATGAAATTAAAACTAAATTTAATAATATACTCATTGAAAATCGGTACCCAACCACATATAAAAATAAAATATAGAATAGTTTTATTTAATTACATAAAAAACTCGAATAATATTAACAAACAAATAAATTAGAATAATGCTGCCTATGCAAATAACGTATATAAAAATCAGATGGATTCTATAAATATTTTAATGTTTTTAATTATGCAAATAACGATACTGAAACTTAATATATTGACATAAATGAAGACAGTAATTATAAAATAGAAATATATAATATTTATTAACGTCTGAAACTTTAAATTAATATTTAAATGAGTCCAAAAACAGACAAAAACTTGGTAAAACACAGCCAACTATAATTTTTTTAAAAAGATGCTAGTTTCGGTCCTCATCTGGACCCTCTTCAGGTTGAACTAAAAAAAATTCACAAAATTATTGCATCACAAAGAAGAGGGCCCAGATCAGGACCGAAACATGTAGTTGTTTTTAAATTATAGTTTATTGTGTTTTACTAATTTTTTGAGTTTTTGGTCTCATTTAAACATTGATAAAATAGAAACTAATAAAATTGGCACGAAATATTAATGGTGTATGTTAAATAAAGGACCTATCAGAGACGTTTTGTAAACTTTGATATATGGATTTGATGAAATAAAATCAGGCTTAAAACCCAAGAACAAATTCATAATCACGTTATAACTATGAAGTATAAAAGGAAAGAGGCAGATATTAGTTGTCGTGTGTAGATATTGAAATGTAGAGTTATCAAAATTAAATATAATGGTATTACTGGGATGTGCAAAAGAAACAGAGCAATCTAAAACCACATTCTAAATATAATACTGCCCTTTCTATACAACTAAAGCAGAAAATTCATGAGTGTGATTGGGAAAATATCAAACTTTTACTCATGGAAAATTGTAAATAACGCAAAACACCGAAAGATCCTGGAATACATAATAAAAAATATTATTGAACAAGTTATCTGGTTTTATTTTATGAATAATTTTCACAAATAACAATGTATTTTAAACCAATATTGGTTTAAAACTGTAAATTAAAAAATTTCAAAACAAATATCCCATAATAATTTGGCCAGACGTTATAAATTTTAAGTAAAATACAATTTTTTAACAAAAATAATTATTTTAAAATACTCGATATGAAATTATCCACAAAATATTCTTACAAACCCTTAGAGAAAATTAAATATCACGTACACCAATTTTTTTTATCAAATTAGATAGTCCAAACATCAATTTTCTGAAGTTAAGTTCAATAAATATATAAAAAATATGGTCAAATGTGTCAAAAATTAAATTTTATTAATGTAAATACAACGTTTCATCCAAATTTGTGGACTTCTTCAGGTAAATTTTAGGACGGATGAACTAATTATATTATACTTTGGTGTCGGGGCTACGTCCGAAATGCACACAATGTTATTAGTTCATCCTTTTAAAAATTTACCTGAAGAAGTCCACAAAATTAATTCATATTAATTAAATACTAATTAAATTTATTTGCTGACTGATTTCACCGTTTATTTATTTATTTTTATAGTCATTATTCAGCAACCTAAGCCGAAGATTTCTCTACATATTTTTTAATAATATTTGTAATAAAAACTAAAACATATAATGTTGGTTGTTATTAAATTCTGTGACTGATTTAAAACTAATCAAAATTAAAATCAGTTATTTAATGCACAAATATTTATTGCAGATATTAATTAATTTTTTATTAAATTTGTTAAACATAAATATCAAATAAACTTGCAAAATGATCACGGTGCGAGTTTTCTGAGATTTTTTAATCATTGCACGAGCTTAATTGTGCATTGGAATTCTCCTGCACTCACTGTTTTGCCTGATTACCAGGCCTAGCGTGATGTTTTATTCGAGATTTAGAGTCACAGTAACGAGCTTCGATTTGTTCCGACGAGTACATTTTCTGACAGCATTTTACGTTCCGATTCATCCACAATGTATATCCCTGGCAAGAGGGGGAATTGTTCAAAGGAAACAATTTAATTTTGCACTGGAATCAATACCGTGATAACAAAGCTGATGTTTAATTACGGGATATGCCACTTTTATTACAATTGTTGCTTCCAAATGTTCATCCGCTTTATAATTCGCGAATAAACGTGTGGCTAACAATTGGTTATTGTCTTCATCTGCCGGTCGCAAACACTTTTATTTCAAATTTACATATGCCTTTCCCTTCTCATCGCTTCTCTTCCCGTTGGAGCTTTCTCGTTTGTGAAAATAAATTTTACGTAGAACAATCAGGCATTTATTTATTTAAAGGACTAATTGATTATATATGTACTTCAGACAAATGTTGAACGAGCAGCAGTTAATGCAGATTCATAATTAAAATTCAGTCGTCAATTTGAATTTTCTACGACGATCATCGTAATTAATATTTTGGTTGCAATTTTTCTAAACTAAACAGGGGAGGAAACAATTAACTGCAATATTATTTAAATTGTATAAATGTAGTGGGAAAATATAACATTGATAAACTTCCTCTTTGATACTCAGGGTAATGCGGGGAAAATTGGAATAGTATCTTCAACCCACAATTTAATTAAAATCATTTAACTTGAAACGAGTGTAGCCGAGAATCTGTGAATTTTAAAAATTGCCATCCTGGGTATCATCACAATGATTAATTGGTTATTAGTTATTCATATTCTTTATAAATTATCTGAAGTAAGAAAAACTTATAGCAATATTGGAACTATTTTATTAGTAATATTTCTTCCTAAATTCGGAATGTAATTGAGACGATTAATTATCAATCAAATGCAACTTAATAATGATTGTGTTAATCTAACCACAAAATTAGGTTAAATGAACTCGACGAAATATATAATAGAAAATTTGAAATCTAAATCGATTGATTAACATCACTTTTATTCTGATTATTATTAATATTGTTATTATAAAATAAACTCCTAAGTGCTTACCAATTAGCAGGTTACTCGTTTCGTACAAGAAATAGCGCTTTTATTGAGAACAGTTGTATGTAATTGAATTGTATATAATCACTGGCAACATACAAAGTTTCATATTTTTAAAAAAGCTTTCGTATTAATTTCTATCATCCCTCCATGTTCCTTGTGTAGGCATTCAAAAATTTTTTTACGCGTATTAAAATCATCATGAGTATTTAGAAATGACTAAAAAGGAATTCATTTTGACACTACACGAAGTCACATATTTACAAAATTGAATTGCATATACCTCCATAATTCAGAGTAAACATTGGAAAACTATTATTAGTATCAGGATAATTATCTATATATGAACCAAAAGAATACGAGTTAAATTTAGCGCAGTTAGGTCACTCAGACAGATAACCTAACCTCTAACCTCAAAATTTGATTTCGAAAAGCTGTGTGACACATTATTGAAAGTCTGTTACCAAATTTGGAATATAAAACATATGATTAATGTGACTCCAAGTATTATAAATAAACTTCAATGATGAAATATGTAGAATTTTAAATTTTAAAAGTAAAAAAACCCCTTATTTTCTCAAGAATTTTAATTCAAATTATTTTGTCAGTCTTTGCAATTGACAACGAATCTATTCAATTCTAATGATTAAAAAAGATTGCTCTTTGATATTTCCTGAAGTTCATATTGCAGTATCGAGTTTTAAACGAGCCGTGGTTCCGTGAAATAAGTCACGTTATAGGCGGTTCTAAATAAAACAAAAACATAAACATTTACGTATTTAAAAAAATTATTTCGTATTATTTATTATCATACTTTTGAGTGTTCGTATTTTGCAGGATTTAATAGATCAAATGTGAGTGTTGCACATATGTAAGGAAATAGACGACATATTGCGTGGAATTAAACATGGTGGATTTCCTTGTACCTATACAAAGTGACGACACAAACTTTCTAATCAATAATAATGTAAAGATACAAGCATCAATTTTTAATGTAGGCCTGTTTGTAATTTGTATTGAGGAACCATCAACATATTTTATGATTAAAAAATATTTTTTAAATATTTAAAAATTTAAATAAATATAGTTCTGAAGTCATCAGCACAGAAACGTTACGGTGATATGATCAATAGAAAAAAAGTTGAATTATAAAAAATTATTTTATTTATATATGAATCAGCTGTCACGTGCAAGCAACGCACAATTTATTAATAATACAAGAAAACGTACTAAATAAATAAGTAGATTTTTAATTAATAGCCATCATTGGTCTTCATTTGCTGTAGAATTTATGTTTCACGTGCTGATATATCTACAAAATAACTAAAGAAAATATTGCAAATTCTTCTGATTCTTATTGTTTTAGGAGATTCCGATATCTAAATATAGGTTTAAAGCGGAAGGGTAGGTAACAAAGAATAGTTTTGAAACAAAAAACTCTACAAAAGTGCATAAAATTCGTGAAGAATATAATTACATAAAAACTTGAAGACATAAGATGCTAAAACCCTATCGAGGGAGGAAGACAAAAAGGGGGGGAATTGAGCCCGATGAAAGGAAACTACGTAAAATGCATTAGCCATATTTGTTGCAGCATTTTCCTAACCCACGACATGTAAGCGATGTCTATGACTGAAGGACCGTAAAATATTTTTATATTTGCTCTTACGGAGCGCCTTGCTCATAAAACTCACAGTCTTTTTCACCTGCACCTTGAAAATTCTCCTGCATTTACAACACGGGGAACTCGTGTTCCGGAAATACTTTTCATCCGAGTAAAAGTTTCTCTCGGCTTTTTCTGTACTATGAATACGTCAAAGGATCTAAGAATATAATTATATTACTCTATATACTCTTATGTTCATATGAAAAGAAATGCGAATCTTTCATATGAAGAAAAGCTAAGGATAAATTCCGAGTATGAAAACTTAAATCAGTGAGGACACTTATATTTCTATCTGTATCTTGCTATAATTTAGTTATTTAAAAAATAAATACATTAAAGGAATTTTTTTTTAAGTTTTAAATTTTCTTAATTTTTTTGATTTGTGTGTCAAATTCCCTGCATTAATTTATTATATTTTCTGGTTTCTTATTTTTTCTGCTTATTCATACATACTAATGAAAATATGGTCTCTCAGTTACATATTTAATCTAAGCTAATTAAAGCTCAGCTGTAAGACTATAGAACTGTATTATCGTAACAGGATAGAGAAATCTCATCTAGACTGGGAATCGAACCAAGGAGCAACACCACGTGTAAACTGAGGTCCTGCCTTCCATTTATAGACAAGCCGAGGTTTTTCGTTTGTTTTGTATTTACTTTTCCATTCATATATACTGTATGCATATTAAATTATTTTCAGGATAGAAAAAATCGACCGTACCGGGAATCGAACCTAGGGCCTCCTCTTTTTCCTTATGAGTTACTTACAGGTCTGTTTGATTTTCAGGATAGATTTTTGAGCAGTTTTCCACAATAAAACCACACCGTACTATGGGAATATGTCGATACGATTACTGGTAATTGCATCTCTGCCTAATGGATTTGGGTTGTCAGAAATGTGCGGGGAGAACAGGGGTCAGCATAGTAAGTAGAAAGAGTAATTCTGACGCCAATAAGAGGAACTTTAGCAGCTGAATAAACGCTTTACTTTCACAGTTTACGTGCCAGTTAACTTCGGTGTCATTGGGGGTGATGACTTCAGGGTCGAAGTCGTACCAGTGGAGGATAAGAACTGCTCAAATAGACTGCAAGGATCATCCTCAACTAGCAGGCAAGTATCTTCATTCGCGTAGAAGGATACGTTACACTGTTTTGAAATAAGCGCATAGGTTTGTTTTTATGTATAACAATCCGTGACCACTCAGATTTGATCGGGAAATACAGAGTGGCAAATAACCAGGTGGAGTTCTGGAAAGTCCGTCAGGGCTGACCTCCTCATTTCCTGGTGTCACTCTTTTCCTCAGCAATTGGCCCAAGGCGAAGGTATTTAATTCAAGTCTCCTGCAAGCTGAGACGACCTTGAGCAGTTTCAGGGGTGTATGCATGGGAGTCAAAGACCTTCGGCATACGGCAAAATTTGTTTTCTGATCCAGTCGGCCAACTGCCCCTGAAATTTGGTCGAGGCGTGGATTCGAGTTTGATGCGTCCCCACAGCCTTGTTCTACCTTCCATATCTCGCCTCATTACTAGCTGTCACCACGGGCATCAACCTCACGGTGCCTGTCACACTATAAAAACGAAAAAAAAGAAGTATGAAGCAAAATTTTAATCAAGAGAGCTATTAAATATCCTTTTGTAGAAGTGTGTTTTCGTCGAAGAATTGCGTGTAATACCCTCATCGCATGAAGTGAAGTTGTTTTAAATTCTTTGTTAACCATTGATAAATTATATATTCACGTAATTTTCACGAGAGCGACTTTATTTTGCAACATTTACGTGCCGAATTTAAGCCTCTTGTGCATATTTACCAATAAATTCCGCCAAACGATAGGAAGGGTTATGGAATAACCCGATTAATTACGGTGCGTCAAAGCTAAAGCAACATTAGTGAAATCTGATATAGTTTTGCAGTCTGCGAAACACAATCAGCAGATAAAACTCATTTGTACGCGAGTGTCGACCGTACTAGAGCTTGTTGAATAACAATATCACCCAGCAACCATTCTTCACACAGGTTTAGCAAAATATTGTTTGCTACATTTAAGCTCATGAAAAATATACCACTTGCGAAGGATTACCGTTAATGAAGTGGACACTCTTATCGTACTTTTATTTTTTCTTCTACCAAGTCTTTGTATTTATCATAATTAGAACTGTACCTTAGCATATAATTAAATTAAAATTAGAAATGAAATTTAATATTCGTTTACGGGCTTCATTGATCGAATCATATTATATACTAACTGTGTGCCCGGTGTTGCCCGGATTTTAGTTACATTAGCCCGGAATGAGATTAATTTGACAATAATTTCTCGGTCAACACGTGATTAAATCTTTACCGAGTGAGACACATTTTTTAACATTCACATTTTCATGCCCCGACCGTAACTAAGACGAAGAAATGTTAATTTCATTTTAACCGGCGACTAGTAACATAAATGAAGTCTATAACACCTCGAATTAGACACCAGTTTACATTGACTTCGTGTTATTGCCTCTCACCCTGTTCATCATCAACCAAGCTCCAACCCTTTTGTTGAAGTACAACTCAACCTACACTCCTTTCAACTTACTAGCATTTCCGAATTTCTGGCCCTCCTTGCTCGCTTTCTTTCAACTCTTGATCAACACTGACTTATTAATTTGCTTCAACCTCCAAGCGACACTGATTGTCGCTCTGCTTCCTCGTCCTTTCAACGTCCTGATCAACTCTGCTCATTTTTCGTGATATCACCACTCAGTTTATCTCTTATTTTCCCCTCCTCCAACGAAAGTGACCCCCCATGTGTCGTGTATTCACCAATCATTATTCGTCCTCTGTTAATCGCGGGAGTTTTTTTCGCTGACGAAGGAATGAAGTCCTTGGGAAAATCTGAAGAGTGAATGTCTCTTCAGCAATAGAAGCATAATCTTTTGCAGCTGCAGACAGACACGTTATCCACCCAGCACCCTGGATTTTGATTGGAGGTTGAGGGTCAGTTGATTCGCCATGCATCTCTGCGAGGATGGATGAAAGAAATTTGGGCAATTGGGCATGGAGAGTTGAAGAAGAAAGATTACTGGAGGTTGGGTGGTGTTTGATCCACGGCACGGCAGTCGTGGAGGAGAAATTTGATCCACGGCGCAGGAGTTGGGCATGGAGAATTCAACTAGTAGGATGTCAGGAGAGTGCGTGCTAGTTGAGCCACGACACTGAAGAATTTAGCGAGTCAGAAACGAGCTTTGAAGTAATCAGGCGGAGAGAAAACGAGGAATCTAGCCCGCGTTATAGAAGGAAGGATGTCCCTATAACGAGGCGAACTGCAAGCAGAAGGTGTCCTGTCCGAGTAATTTCCCAGAGCCCGTGAATGAGTTCCAGAGGCGGCCAGAATTCGTGGAAGACGGACCCCAAGGTACCGGCGTGGGTAAAGGACGAAGCTGTTGCCAATATCAAAAAGTGCGTGATGGATTTTGTTGCTGCTCGATAAGCCCATAAAAATGTCCCTTAAGAGTCTTACTAAATGCAATTGAGTTAACCGTGGTAAATTAAAAATTTTTAATCATTTTGGGAAGTTTATATTGAAACTAAACTAAACGGCTAAGTACTTCAGTGACGTTTGTAGGAGTGAGCGAACTTCGGAACACACTCCACATGCCACCCTCTCCTCAAAGGCGACGGCTACCTTTACAGATGGAAATGTCGTAAGAGGATACGGACGCGCTAAAAGTAATGGTTTCGCCTGCAAAGTTGGCCACGCTGAATAAGGACGACGAAGACGCGACTCCCCCAGTGTTCCGTGCCGTGACAGCGAGCCAGTCAATTGGTTTTTATTCCGGCCGCTACCGGGAAGCGCGATATGCGTCGGGATGGTGGGAAGGGGGGTAGGGGGGGGGGTAGAAATACGATCCCTGAAATGAATATCGTGATGTTCCTGAGGGAGCGGCTCCCAGCGCCATAAGAAACGCGGAGACGCTCGCCCACAACTGCAAATCTGCTTTTCATGTGTCTTCTTTGTTTATTCATGAAGAACGATCATTGTTCACCCACTCATGCCACAACTGGCGATCCTGAAAATCAAAATATCCTGACCCGCTCAAGGAATTTCCCACATTTCCCTCACGTATACCACCATACGTCGGTTACAGTACTCCGTATGCATGATCAACCATCGGTGTTTGCTTTTCACTTATTTGTTATGGCTGGGATACGTAACACGAAACATCTCCAAAGCAAATAATAACACAGAATGTGATTATAACGTGAAATAAACTGAAAGTCCAGTCAAACATAAAACGGTTTGAATTCAGCATCCTTAAGGATGATCTCATGAATGATACAACGAAGAGAGAAACATACTTTCTCTTAACCACATTTATTTAACAACCCATTTATTAAAATTAATTATCTATTTATCTAAAAATATTTTTCAGGGCGTCAGTATGTCACAGCTATAGGCGTCCAAAATACTGGTCCAAATTTGGACCAATGTGGTACTCGTGTTCCTCATGGCCTGAAGCTCCTCATGGTCTTTTTTTAAATATACTGAAGTTATATTGTTTGTTAAAACAAATTTTTAATTCTAAGACAGTGAGTAGAATTGCCAAAATTAAAACTTATACGAGAATATTGAAACCTATAGTAATGTTTGGAAATGATACCTGGAAAGGAAAATACTAAGAAAGATATACTCGTATGGATCAGTGCAGGAGCAGAATATGTGGAGGATAAGAACGAATCAAAAACTAAGAGAATTAAACAAGGGTTTTGATCTGATAGGGGATATTAAAAGGAAAATGTTGTAAAGGGAGAATGGAACGAGGAAAAATAGCTAAAAGAATTTAGAAGACAAACCTGAAGGAAGGAGAAAGATTGGAAGACGGAGACTAAGATGGATGGATGGGGTTGAAGAGGATTTGAGACAGCTGAAGGTCAAGAGATGGAGACAAAAGGCTATGAATAGAGAAGGCTGGGCAGTAGTAACAAAGAAGGCCAAGGTCCTTAGAGCAACGTAGTGCCAGGGGAAGAAGAAGAAAGCGGTAGTTATATATGTGAAAAAAGTGAAAAACATTTTACGTAAAAGTTTTTGTGTCCCATACACGCATCAAGATCTCCTAAGTGAACGCAGGTTGCCTATATTCTTGATCTATAAAACTATTTCCTTTAATCATAAACATTTCGCGTCGTAACTAATCACTCGTTGCGAGAGAGCTAATTCCCTGAGAGAAAAAAACTTCTTTGAATCGTCGATAACATGTATAGATTTAATTGTGGCGTCAGGTAAATTTTAATATTTTGTCATTGCTCTTTTGTAAAAGCAAATAAAATATTACGCATTTGATAGTGACATTGATCACAGGTAAAAGTATTAAATAAACTTTAATAACAACAATACAGTATATATGTGAAAAAAGTTAAAATGTCAACAAACCTCCGTTTTTTCTATTTTTTAAAAGTATTTTCTCGGTGGTTTTCCGTCTCTAGCAAAGTTCGTACTCAACTTGAAGAAACGAGAAAGGTCTTATTCTCTTTGTCTCGCCGAGACCTGTCAGTAGACATCTTTATTTCCAAGTTGGATTCTCACCCCAGTTACTATAGAATAAAAAGATAAATTCAATATAAACACGCCCAATCAGTCAGCAATTAATTTAATACTATATAATTAATCCAAATAAGACGTTTCGTCTCCTTTCTGAGACTTCATCGGGCATAAAATTTAGCAATTTATGATCTTTACTTGATGACTCCGTCGGCCGAATTGATTATTAAATTTATGAGTACTTACATGAGAGGAATTTGGTGTGAAGATCATGAATTGCTAAATTTTATGCCTGATTAAGTCTCAAAAGGGAGTCGAAACGTCGTATTTGGATTAATTATAGAGTAATAATAATAAATTCTGACTTATTGGGCGTCTTTTTATTTATTTACATCTAAAGTTAGAAAATTATGTTTGAGAAAACTTTATCTTTGAACCTCTTCTACTTTAGGCCGCTGTACTTCATAGATGATTGGACATTCGATTCTCTACAAATTTAGTCTCGTGACCTTTTCTTCTCAGACCACCGTAAATGGGTCAAAGGGATACCTCTCTGTAAGAAACTACTATTTTGACGATTTTTCGACATTTACTCAACCTATCGATAGTATTCTTTGTTCATATCTGTAGCCTCTGTTTGCAAATATATCAATATTTTCCGGTAAAGTGGAAATGTGATCGTAAATTTTAAAAAAGATTTATCGGTCATTTCCTTAAAGAGCAGCGTTGAAGAACGACGGGGAACTTTGTAATGAACGGCACCAGTGAAAGAGTATTTGAGTTTGCATTGTGGGCGAGTGTGAATTGCATTGGTAAGCTCCGAATTCCTGGCAATAGCTTAGTTTGCGCGGTTATTGATTACATGATCAGTGCTGTGTGCTAAATTGACAACGCGAGGCACAAAGGATTCAATTATTTTCAGCTGTTTTACGCTTCACCGGAGATAAATAAATACGTGCCTGTTACAATTTTGTTTAATATATATCTCGAGAGGCTACGCGGGTACTTTCAAACAAGCAGAAAAGTGTTTTAATGCACACGGAACGAGCTCGATTACTGTTGGAGTGAATATTGAAGCATGAATCCTTTCCAGTTTCTAAAGTGATCAGCCCCAAGACCGGCTTTTCTTTCATTATCTGAGCTATGCACGCTGCATCAAAATGTTCTCAATTCTTCCATTCACAATATTTATCTTAAGTTCCTGAGCAATTAAGTCAGTATTTCGTATGCGGCGTTTCTCATCAGCCTTTCTGCCAGTCAAGATTTCACTGTCCCCACAACCATGTTGGAAACTAATACCTTTCTTATTTTGAAGGAAATAATAATGTGAAATCAGAACTATTGAAACTGTATATTGTTTCCAATACTAAGAAACACTTTCAAATATATTATTTGAGACAGGAAAATACTCTGCATTTTCCGCATATCTGAGAAAAATATCTTGACACCTTTAGCGTTAAAGTAATGGGAATGTATAAAATTTTTTTCCCATATTCCCAAATTAAGAAAAATAGTCCATCCAGATGAGAAATGCAAGTTGTTTGAAATATTACCGGGAATATATAAAAATCTATGATGTGGGCTGGTTTATTCTTGTCTCTTTCTTAAAAAAAAACATAATTAGAATATTCATCAATCTTCCTGTCTCTTCATACGAGGATCGTTTACAGTCGTAATTGAATTTCATTATTACACAACGTGCATATTCCTGAACGGTATATACGTAATTTATATAAACATTTGGGGAAAAAAAGGAAATTTTCAAACAATCGGAGGTATAATGTCTCACAAATATATTACAAATATTTAATTTTAACGTCTATTTTAATAATAAACAGTAAACGACACATTAACATACACTTTTAATAATCCAAAAATAATTAATAATTATGATATTGTAACTGTCGATACATTAGAAGGATAACAAGATTTTATTAGAATAAGTTGAACGTTTAGACGCAGAACAAAATTGATTTAAACGTAATTTATTAGAAATGTTACATATATATATATATAACTTTCTGGAAATGGGACAAACCCCCTGTTGCAGTTTGGGAACAAATAAATCTGGAAACAAGTAGATTAATAAATGCCTAATAAATATTAAAAATCTGAAGCCACACTCAAACTACTTAGTAATACCTTGAAGTTAAGCAGTCTTTATAATACGTTATTTTAAAATATTTTGTTAGGTTGATTTTCAAATATTTTATTCAGTATATATTTGGATTCATGAAAATTTTTAACTGACATTAATTTCAATGTAATATTGTGTTGTTGATAATTCATCGTTTGTAACTCAAAATTTTTCCGAAAAATATTGTGATTTTCCTTTTTTATACAGTTTAGATTTTAAATGTAACATTTCTTACTTGACTTAATGTTATAAATAAAACAGAAAGAGTGGCCAAAGGTCAAAAGTGAAATAATTAATAATAACACGTTCTTTTAAGTTATATTGGTAGTAGATTAAGTAATAGAAGAAACTAATATGTTATACTTTTATGACGTCATTTTTCTTTTTGCATAATATTACAAAAATTGTTAAACAATAAATGCCCCGTTCCGCTCCGACTTCCCCTAATTATTTCTTTCAGGTTGACAGTAAACTTAAAGAGAAATTGCACACCATTTTCATTAAATTAATTTAATATGTATATTTTTACCTTCATTATGTTTTATAAAAGTTTATAGGAAATGGCCGTATAGTATAAAATACATTTCCCAGTTTTTCATACGGCATTTTCATTGTGTTGATGTACTGTAACTATAGATGTAGGAGAGTGGTGAATAATAAACTGATTTCTGCGGCAGTAAGAAACCCAGTCCAGCGTCAAGATGTCTTAATTCAGGAGACCGAACTGTTTCCATCCATTGAGAGACAACGAAATCAAATTTGCAACCACCTTCGATTTTTTTAGATAAATTTGTATTACCTTTAATGCAAGAGCTTAATTCCAAGGATTATATTGACAGTGGTAATGACTGAAACTGATCTAATTACTTTTTCTGAGTTGGTGGGTGCTAAAATACGACGTTACACTGCAAATTTTCTAATCCGTTTACAAATAATTTTATCTTGAATGAAGACGTAATCACCTTTGCTGATAAAAAAATCTCTCACAAGTTTCTTTGGTTTCGAATAGACCTCTCGGTTCAATTCTGTTTTATAGAATTCAGTGCCATGACTTTTAAGTCAGTCCCCGTTGCAATCAACGACCCATGGAATGAGCTTCATTGGAGTTTAGCGTTGAAGGTACGATAAACAATTGGATTATTAGAATATTTAAGTCTAGCATAAAATTAATTTAATATTTAGTGGCTACTTTTTTACTTACCTGACGAGTAGGAGGCGACGTAGAAAAGAACTGTAATGAAACCGTAGAGCAGCATTTTGAAAACCTGAAAAATAGTGAGACGACTGACTGCAGGGATTAAAAACACAATTTAATATTATGTGCTGAAAATTGACTGATGGTTACTTTAATATAACGTCAGTCATTATTATTTGGAAATATTTTGTGGGCATTATATAAGTAATTATTGGGGTGAAATGAGATTTTTGTATTAATTTTTTTCAATTGTTGAACTGCTATGAAATTTAGAAGCTATCAGTTGATTTTGATCTACTATTACGTATAGCATTACTATACATTCTATATGCAGTGCTGCAGTAATGTTTCACAAACGAAGTTCAAGTAGTGTAAAATATAGAAATAACGCATCCTACAGAATGTTTACGTTAAAATAAATATTTATTGGTCTCCTTCTTCCTCAGGCGTTAATGAGCACGTTTTGGCATTCTCAAAGATTACCCTCCATTTTTAAATATTCTTGTATATTATCATCCCATCTTTATTATGTTTATCCTTTCATTCCCGTATTTCATTGGAGGTTTCTGCTTAAGTACATTTTCGACCAGTGAAAACTTAATGTGTTTCTCAAGAAACAAAGGAAAAACTGGCAGACTAACCTTATAAGAATGACTTACAAGAATGGATTATGAAAGAAAAGGAATGGAGAAAGGGAAAAATGTTAGCAAAGACTGCAAAGAAGATCTCTTTGCGAAAGGAAAACACGATAAAAAGATCAACCATACGCTAAATAAGGATAAGAAATGAAACACAAGAGGTTTTAAGATTTTTCTTAAATTTATGAAGTAATTTTTATTTTTGTATAATATTACAAAAATTGTTAACACAATAAATGTTCCGTTCCGCCCGGACTTCCCCTAATATTTTATCTGAAATATAGGATCTTTTTACAAACAGTGCGATCCTCCCCCCCAGGTTGTCTGTACACTTAAAGAGAAATTGCACACCATTTTCATAAAATTAATTTAATATGTAGAGGTTATATTTTTACTTTGATTATGTTAAATAAACATTTATAGGAAATGGCCATATAATATAAAATACATTTCCCAGTTTTTCACGCGGCAGATGAGTGATAAATAGTGTTGTAATAATAAGTAAAGTTTTCATTGTGTTGACGTACTGTGACTACAGTATATTCTGTATTAAATTTCACTCTATCTACATGACCAATGTAATTTAATCTGTGCGGTTTTATGAATTTGAAAATATAGAGTTTTTCAATAAGGGCGGGTCGATCTTAAAGTGGAATAAAACAAGATGTGAGTGAGCCATTAATGAAATTATTTTTCTAATTTCAATCACTGGCCTTTCATATAAAAAAAATCTATTTCGTTTATACCTTACACACAGTTTGTTTTATTTCATTTCAATGTTTCAACATCGACCCGCTCTTATTGAAATACCCTATATTTTTGCTTTTATTTATCCTATCAAGTTTATTTTATTTTTGATATCCCACCGGCTTTTACAGTTTATCCATGTATTGTTTTTAGTATTTATTGCCGAGTAGTATTCTATCATTAATCTCTTCCTCTACTGTGTTATTTCTATTAAGAATCGTTCGTAAATATTTTAAAGATTTAACTTGTTGAAACTTACTGTCATTAAATTTATTTGTTCGTATCAAACAGTAATTTAGCCAGAAGAAAAACTTTCTCTCTGAGCAACTTATTTTGCTACGGGTCGATTTTATTTTACACAAAGGGTCAGGTAGTGCTTACTTTGGGGGCTCAAAAAAAAAAGAGGCGACCAGTCCGACAGTTTTATTGTTCGAGTGACGAAGGTTCAACGATGGCCAAAAGAAACTGAAAAAAAAAATCGGACGAAAAGTCTTTAAACTTTCCGGCGACACTTTTTTGGGGGAAACGGCTATTAGATACGGTCATCAGTGGACGGGAAATGACTGACCTCGTATCGAGGACAAATAAATTATTTTACGATAGTTTGATTTTAGTATTAGTATTAAATCATATTCCATTGATCCAATAGAGAAGTAGAACTTCTGGGATGTGGAAGGAGTCAGAGATTTACTGAAATTGTAATTAACTCTATGTTACTATTTACATTCATATGATTATGTTTCAGTTACAATAAGACATGCTTATGTACTACAGAGAAGACATGATTTGTACTCGTTATATAATATTGATAAATATTGCTAACATCTTATAATAGTATCTGGAAGGTCTGTACTGAGGTAAACTCAACTCCATGAATTCTTCAACAGAGTAGAAGGAGTGGCTAATTAAAAGTTAGTTATTTCATTTTTTAAATTGTTTATATTTATTTTTAATTGTTTAATCGAGGCTGGAAGTTTATTAAATATGCTAATAGCATTATAATGAACACCCTTTTATATTATAGTTGGAGACTTCCCTTCCTTGTGCAAATTATTTTTATTTCTGTTATCAAAGCTATGCACATCTGAGTTTTGTTGTGAATAAGTGACTGTTGTTAATCACAAATAACATCAGTGATTGAATATACTGGTAACTAAGGGTAATTATTCAGATTTTCTTGAAGAGCCCCCTGCATGAAGTTTTTGGTGGAACCTGACATAATATCCTGACCCATTTTTTCTGTAGATTAAAAACTTTGTCTTTCCCTGATGCATTACTCCAGAATATTATACCATGCCATTAACGAGTGAAAGTATGAATAATAAACTAACTTTCTTTAGTTTGGGTCACTACAACTTGACGTAATTCTTAAACTGTTCTTTGTTAACATCCTCTAACCCGTTTGAGAGTTCAGAAATGTCTTTTTACGTCTTTCGAGAGGAAGTATTACGATTCTTTTAGTTTTATTGGGACGGTTGCACTAAATAATTTTCAATTTTGATCTCATTATTAATAAAATCTAGCAATATCCACACTTGAACGGCTGTTTAAATATTTTTGCCACTGAATTTTATATCCTTATACAACTTTAAATTTTCCAAGTGGTGGTTTGTTCATTTTGCCAGAGTCAAATTTTCTTGGAGCCTCAGATATATGGGAAATTGAGAAGGATTGTGTGACAAGATACAGTAACCTCAGAAATTGAGGTAGGAAACAGAGTTACGACGGGACAATTTCATCAATTCTAAAAACTGAAGGTCCGTTTAACCATCTCTAATTTAAGAGATTTGACTGCCCCAACTTTCGTACACGAGTGTGAAAGCACTGTACTATGAATGGTTTTTACAGTGTGAAATGGCACGAGAGTGGGGTGGAAGGTTAGAGACCGAAGTCTTGAAGATAAAGTGTGTAGCGGGAGAGTATTCTTCTTGATATCTTATGATAAATATTTAAAGACCGAATAGCAACCAATTTGTATAATTAAAAATAATATTAATTTCTTTTTACTTAACGGAGTTACCAACTGAAACGTTTCTTTTGACGGCATAAACACTTTCTCAGGAATTTTTAGATTTTTCAGTTATCCGATTAAGCTAAATAAAATGTATTTTGTATAGCAAACTAATAATATCAATAAGTTTGATGTTCCGTTACCAGAGGAGAGTAACTAGTAATATTAATAGCCAGACTGACGAAACGTTAATGACGTCAAGAGAATAGGGCCACGTCATTAAGACGGTACAAATGTAGTTGCGATAAATAAATGAATTTATGACATAATTTTTTTTGTATAATAAAATATGTCTGTTAAAGACTCGTTATAAATTATAATTAAACACCGACGTTAAAATGAAATATCTATAATAGTGAAACAAATCATTCCCTAATTGTTTCAAAGGTTTCTTGAAGTGCTTAGAATAATTATTGAAGACTATTTGGTAATAAAATTCAGTTACCAAGTGTTAGGAACGATGAAAAATACTGGCAATAGCAATTTCAATTATATTAATTATGTTTCTCTCTCTTTCTTGAGTTTTAAAAGCATTGCTAGCGTAACTGAAGGGAATGCTGCGTTCCCGCATAGCATCGGAAGGGCGTGGGAGAAGTACCATGAGCACGAACTACCAGATGCAGATTTTATACGGTTAGATATTGCATATGACAAATGTCGGGAAGGATCCTTAAACTATAACTCGGCGGCTACGTTGATCTTCATTCCACATACTCCCTTTAGAATCCCTTTTTAAGCAATTAAAAGGAGTTTTTACCACGTAGATAACCCTCATGAAGTCTGTCTTCCTAAAAAAAGAAAAAAGTATGCGCAGCGAAATTACAATCCAGGTAAAACTATTAAATAGTCTTTGGCTGAAGAACTGAGTGAAATACATTCTTCGTATGAAGTTATTTTAGTTTAAATTATTCATTAAATAAGTAATACAAAATTTTTAAGAGAGCTATTTCATTTTGTAGTATATTTTCCTCGCCAATTTAAACCTCTCGTGAATATTTACCCATAAATTCCGCAAATCGATAGGATTAAATCATGATATAATTTTTTTGTTTGTATAATGAAAATCTCTGTTAAGTTCTCATTTATTGTTAAAACGTACGGTCAAATAAAATATTAGGTAATAATGAAATTATTTATTATGTTCTTAGTCAAGGCTCCTCATATCCTTTGGAAACTCGTTTACGGTCCCAGGGGTCGCCTCTAATATTTTAATTTTCCGAGTCGCTTTAGGACGTCTTTAATTGTAAACTATTTTCGTTTTTAGTCTTCCATCCTAGGCGAGAAGGCGAATATATTATAATGTTACAGGGTTTAATGGGTTTTAAATCAGTCTCCAAATTTAACAATTCATTAATAAATACTATTCATGAATTTCATTAATTTTTCCAACAAGAGATTTATATTAAACATTTTCGAACATGGTATATATTTTAATATCTTGTCATTCGAAACAGGTAAGAAATTAAATATTAGGTTACGTTCGAAGTCAAGGCTCCTCGTATTCTTTGGAAACTCGTTTATGGTTCCAGGAGCCGGTTCTAATATTTTAAATTCTACGAGTCGATTTAGGAGGTCTTTGATTGTAAACTAGATTTTCCTTTTTATTGTTCCACCATTGACGAGGAAGTGAATATAATTTAAAGGGGTTCCCTTGGGTTTTAAATCAGTCTGCAAATTTAAAAATTCATTAATGAATATTATTTATGAATTTCGTTAATTTTTTCTAATAACATTTTCGGAAACAACAACTCCAGATTCTTCTTCAAACATGGTATATATTTTAATAAAATGAAAAAAAATTTAAATCAATTTGGTCCTAAAAAACTTTTCTAATAGGTAATTGTTTTTCCGTCGAGGTTCGATTTTGCTTCAGTGTAACCAGTTTCAACAGGAATGTCTCTAGTAAGATTAAAACGAATACACATAGTCTGATGTTCGAACTTCGTCAGTTCTTTTCATCAAATTTTGATCATCACAATTTTGTTCCATTTAATTAAAAATGGAAACGCCTAAGGAGAACTTATACCAAGGTGTTATAGACGCAATACATGTCTATTGTTGATGTTCCGTGGTTGCTATTCTACGATCTATTGTGTGCGGTCGTTAGTAAAAAAAAAACAGGATTAAATAAATCTCTGAACGGTTTGTCGCGGATCGCTCTTTTCTTATTGTGGTTAGACAACAGACTGTAATATGGAAATGGAACTCTATCGTTTACGTTGTACGTCTCCCGATAGAACGAAGCGAATTTGACAGTATAAAGTTGAACAACGAAGTGGTACGAAGAGCGGAAGGGAGAAGTAAAATATGTCTGCTCGAAACGCGCCGCCAAGAGCAAAATACATATGAATACGTGCAAGGAAAGGCAACGATCCCTACAATACGCGACTCGGAGCACTCAGCTCAGCTCAGCTCGGCTCGGTTCGGCTCGGCTCAAGTACATGTGGGTAAGAAAAACCCGCGTGCCAGCAATTAGACAGACTGCAATATTAAGAAGGCTCGCCGCCCTAAAAGCCTTGGCGTATGTGTGAAACAGCCTCTACCTTTCACGGCTACGTGCCTGGGATACCCACGTGCGCAGGTGATAAAAACACCTCTGTCGGCGCCCCAATGCAATCAATTACGAGACCAGCATAAAGGAGAGCCCGACCCCGCGCCATCAAAACCACCCCCGCAAATTTACAATTAAATCACCCCCAGCAGGGACAAAAATAAAAACTTCTTTCTTTTAGCGATAATTAATAAAGACGGAGACAGCCTCGTTGATTTGTTTGAAACTTTATAGAAAAGACGACTTATTGCCTTTTAATTTATGACACCTCCCAGTTTACAGAGGTAAATGTTATATTCTCTGTGAAAGATACAGGAGTGTGGCCGACGTCAAAGTCTACCACTGCGGTTTCATTACAAACTACTTGTCTATCCGGTATAAATAATTAATTTTTCATTACTCTATTAGTAAAAAAATTATTTAACCGGAAGAGTCACTTTTCCAAAATTTTACCCCCTGCCTAACGTATGGCTGAATTTCCCCTAAGCGAATCAATAATTTTCCTATTACATTATATACGTCTGGTACCTTAATACAGTTCGAAAATACTACATTACATTAAGGTAGAGGAAAGTAGAGCATATTAAAGAAGGCAAGATTTTTTGAGGCAACGATAAATTAATACCCTTTTCTGGGAAACCGTTTTAGAAACGCTATATTTTTACGTTCTTGGTATGTACGTGGAAGCAAAATAAACGACTTGCTATAAATTTTAATTATTAATTTATTTAATAAATAGTTTATCTGACAATTAATATACATTAATAATAATAAATAAATTAATATTAAATGAGTTAAAACAGCCTCTTTGTCAGTTTTAATTTGATTAAATATTGAAATATACTACGTTTCGTCCCTCATTTGAAACTTCTTCAGGTATACTATAATGAAAATTACAATGGATTCCATTAGGTAATATGTTACAAAAAAATTGAAATACTATACATGGTTTTAAACTTACAAAATTTAGCTGTATGACTCCTTCGGACGAAATGCAGAAAAGTACCGCAAAAACGGCCTAGTAGTGAAGGTCCGATGCAAATTAAAAAATTATTTCAACATTTAATCAAATTAAAAATGACAAAGAGGCTGTTTCAACTCATTTAATATTAATTTATTTATTCTCAGAAGTTATATTATCCATACATAATAATTCAAATAATTTTAATTTAATTTTAGAAGGTATATTATCCATTCTTTATAATTAAAAAATTATGCTTAAACAGGTATAATGTACGGCTAAAAATAAGCTGTGGAAATTTTAGAGCTGTGTCTATTATGGTTTTCGAGAAAAGGGTATAACCATTGGCAAGATACGGCCTTTCGACTTCACTTAAGGAAGTCAAAAACACTCGAGAATAAGGGGAATAAAATACTACCGATACCTTAATAAATTCCAGCCAATAATAGTCACATTACCAATATAGAAACTGAAGTACAACTTAACCGGCATGTTGAACGTCAGAATTAACCTCAGCGGCTTTTATAACCCCGGATTAGACCCAAATTTCTGTTTAGCTTTATATTCATGTTCCATCCCCATCCTGAAGGGCACCACTTGAGTTCAAATTATACATTTACAACAACAGGAGAGACACTATGAATCTCAGTGACCCCAAAAAGTATTTATTCGATGCCGTTTTCACATGTTTAAAAAATTCTACTCACATCCTCCCCCGTTCCTAGTGCTGTTAGTTGTGTCTTACCATTACAGTGTTTGTTCCCTGAACGTAAGGAACATGTGTAGAAAATAAATGCATACAAACATAAGAAGTGGTAAGGATGGAGTTTTGATTAGGCACTTAAAGACATTAAAACCATGATTCAAAGTACACGAAACAATTCCAGTCCGCTATTTTGTAATGTCTTATGAAAATGAATGGATTTATTTCGTATTAAATAAAAAATTCGTAATTTGTTTGGAGGAAAGACATGTAAGGAAAGATGAAGTTCTGAAATCACTTCTTTGAAGGGCGTTTTCATTGGCAGAGAAAACTGGCAGACTTCTCCCTGGCTCTGTTAGACCAAAGAAGACATATGTTTCACATCACAGTGAGGAATTTAAGAATTATAGTACACGGGAGCGGGGTAAGCGGTCACCCACTAGGTTTCTGCTGTTCACTGTGGGATATAAAAATCCGTAATTCTTGTTTGGAAACAGCTTTTCATGAGCACATTTTAAATTTAACTTGTAGACCTTGGGTTTCGGTATTCTTAATAAATAATTCTTAAACATTTATGATTCCTCTAAAACTTTTTTGTTGAATAGAAAATCATCCATAAATAAATTCTGATCTCCTTGAAGATATCTCTGACAAATATCGCAAAAATAAAGGTAAACAACAATGGTATCTGTATGACTGTGATGTAAACTTGTAGATATATGGATTAGCTGGATGAACTTGCGACATAAATATCAACAAGGTACACGTGGCTTACTATTTACCTCATTAAAGCACAGATGCATTCTTATCCTTCCTTCAAAATAAATAACTCGTAATGCAAACGACTTTTATTAAAGAGTGTACGGTTGCACACAGCGCTGTGTAAAAACATATATTTTTAATTTAATTTCATGTGCTTTAAATGTCTCCAATTTTAAAAACTCGTTAATAGATAATATTTATTAATTTCGTTAATTTTTTACAAGAGCCAAAGAGTGAAATATTAAACATTTAAAAAAATATTCCATATTCTTTTGTACATAAAAATTGTCAAAACATGAAGCAGCATAGAATTTACCAAAAATGTTTGACGTCTTATTTAAGAATTATTCATCAAGGAATATAAAATTTATTATGACTGATTATGAATTAGAAATAAGTTAATATAATTTTTAGAAAATCTTTTTTCTGTTTAGAAGCAAGGAACTTTTGGTAAAAGTAACTAAAATAATAAACATTATTTATTAATGATTTTTTAAAATTTGGAGACTGATTTAAAACTCAAAGGTAATCCTATTAAATTATTTTAAATTCATAATAAATTTTATATTACTCAAAACATTATATTTTTGGAACGAAGAGGAAAATTATTCGTTAAAGGGTCTTATTACCAAATATATATTTTGCAATCAGTGCAAAAACCGTCATCAAGCCAAATTTTTTCAACGCGTGGAACACAATTGGTAATCTTTGGGCTTACAAACAGTTAGGCCGTCCAACAGATCTCAGCTGAATTTTTCTGTGAACATGTAGAGTGCGTTTTCAAGAGGGAAATAACCTATTTAACTCCAAGAATTGAGGCTTTTGAAACTGTAGGTATGGGAGACAGGATTACGCGGAAAAGAAATATGGTCATCAGAAAAACGAAAAACTGAAAAGTGTTATTTTACAAATAAAAAGTCGACTAACTGGAATGATAAAAAAATGAAATAAAGGAGTTTCTGAACAAAAAATAAACCAGAATCCGAATGCTAAGGATTTTTACGTGATGTGAAAAGGTTACAGCGGGATTAAAAAGCCATACCAGTTACGTGCTTATGACTCAAAGAGATTTCATCTATGAGAAGGATTCATTGCGTTCTTTATTGTATGTTGTCCTCTGATATTTGAAATGTCGTACTCCACAAATTCTCGTTTCCTTATAGTTATCACATTAAACGTATAACTCACGACTTGTCTGTTATTTTCATTAATTACCTGAACATTGAACACTTGACATGACTTGCCCCTCGTTTTTTGTCATATGGTGACAAGTATTCACAGGGGTTAACTTTCCAACCTCGAGGAGCCGTTGTTTGGGACAGCTTATTCTAGCTCAGCAAGAGAAGTCTGTAAAGGTCGTATGTGATGAGTAAAGATGTAGAAGACACTCACCTTTCGGCTGCCAGCTGAACACTGAGGGCCGTTGACTTGCTTCACAATAGACATTCAGCCATTGGCCAAGCCGAGGCACGACCAAATCAACGACATGCCTTCTTTTACGATGCCACAACTTTACTTCCTACTCTCGCAATCAACACCTTACAAACAGGCACGAAGCCAAACGTTGACACATGGATCCGTTTAACAATGTCGCAAATCGGAAGTAATTGCGTTTCACCAATATCAAGACAGTCAGTGGTGAACGGTGTCTTATATGGGGATTGCTAGGGGAGAAATCAAATTATTGTACGAAAATTCCAAGAGTCGTTCAAAGAAACGTTAGTAAACTGAAAGCAGAAGTAGAAGATTCAAGGGAAACTACGAATAAAAATGTACTTCAGTACTTCGGACAAGTTCCCAAATCAGACAAGTGCAAGGAAAAGTTCTATCCATTTATCCATTGATAACATTATTGATTAATTGCAAAGAAAAGCTTGGACCAAGTAGAGGAAACCTCACTCCTTTTATTTTTAATTAATATTGCTGTGTGCAGTGAAATTCAGATTAGGACTTGCAGATGTACACAGAGTTAGAGTCCAGTTATATATCTTTTTCGTTATGACTAAGAGTCCGGAAAATGAATTGATTCTACAGTATTGTCTTGGTAAACACGTGATTTAACTGGAATTAAGACGGTGGCTTTTTTTGGGGGGCTATTAACCCATTGTTGGGAACACCCAGACCTATGTCGATACCCAGTTAGCTTTAAACTAAGCGGGCCGATGGCTGACGATATCTTAACCGAGTCAGGAATTCTCCTAGTGTCATTAAATAAAAACAGAATCTTAATCCAAGTACATCAATAGTGTGAAAAATATTCTCTAACGTAGTGAAGAATACTCGTGGTGCCTTAAAGAAGAAAACAATAGACCATTTACCTTAAGGTGCCTTAAGGCATCCAAAATACACCCGGTTCCTCGACGGAGTAAAAAATATTCGAAACACTTTCAAATTATATTGACTCATACTGACAAATTTTCGTGAATTGTAACAAACATTCGTTTGATAGCGCATTAATTGGGGAGCTGTGCTTCACTGAGTTGTGTTGGAGTTGGAAAAAGTGACAGGAACCTCTTGAGTAAGGCCTAGAAGAATGTAAACAAATAGTCACCATATTGAGATCAATTAAATATGGCGGAAATCCTTGTATTTTGTCTCTCACAATCCTCCATGACGCCGCAAAGCCTACGCGCGCTGACACATTCCCAAGATTAATTAACTAAAATTCCTTTCACCTTTATACTACCCCCCAGATTTTCTCTCCGGGTATTTAAGCATATGTGTACCCAAGTTTGGTTGCAATTTGTTCACGCGGTTAAATTTCTATAAAGAATATTCAAAACATACATCCTTTTTTATAGCATAAATTTTGATGCTACTTGTAGTCCCCCGTATTTATTCAGTCAAAAGAGTTCCGTGGACCTCGTCGAACAATCTTTACACAATTCAAGGACATAGAAAGTCAACCTACTACAGTGTTAAATGATCGCATCTATTCATTACACAGAATACTTATAACAGATTTTGTGGCACATTGCAAAGAGCACGAAATTTCCTCAATCAAATAAAAACTCTACTTGTCTTTCTATCGTGCTTTCTTTTTATGAACCCTGTGAGGAATTTTGGAATAAGACGAGACGAACCATTGGAGTGAAGACGTTCGTAGCTAAAATTAATTCACACTCGCAGTTAACTTAAGATAAGCTGGTAAAAAATAACTGAATTCATGCTACAGACAATCCTGATGAGGACGCTGCGGGAGTTTTCTCGCAGACGCTTCAGCCCAGAGTGACTGCGGGGCTTACCTGATCATGTCGGGAATGCCTCGCACTCTCTCTGGGTATTTTTTTTATCAAAGTTCTCATATGCCGAGACACCTTCACCTATTTTAGGAGGTATATGTACTGGGGTCAAAGACCTTGGGCATATGGCAAGAGTTGTCCGCTGATCCCATTGGATCAGTCGGCCAATTGCCTCCTGAAACTGGTGGAGACACGGAGAAGGGAATGCTGCGTCCCCACAGCAGACTCGTCTCCAGTCATTCGGAAGGGCGTGAGAATAGTACCCAATGCCCGACCTACCTGATGCAGGTTTTCTAGGGTTTTCCCTGCATCTCTTTAGGTGAAACACCGGGTAGGATCCTTAAACCATAGCCCGGGGGCCCTAGTTAACCCTGGGCTACCTTGCTCTACCTTCCGCATCCCCGCTTTTTCAATTCCCTGCCTATGCTATTAAAGGGGAGTTGCCTGTTTCAGGATCACCCTCATGTAGCCTGTTACCCAAAAAAATACAGATAATCCTGTTTTGTCAGGAAAAATTTGGCGATCCTGAAGCGGGTCAGACGACGCTCAAATGGTACGACACTTCAAATCGAAGAGTGAACTTTCCTTTAAAAATTCAGAGAACCTGTTCAGTATATGTACAGTTTTGCAGTCCTATTTGTTTCTTTACCTGCCAAACGAAGTAATTAATTCGTTGTAGTCCAGGACAGTATCTTACATTTATCTGTTTGAAATCTCATCAACCTCAAATCATGCGTACGTGCCTCAATCGTAATTAATCATGAATGAAGTTTCTATAGGAGGCATTCGAAAAAGCATCCGGCTACAAACGGCGAAGCCGAACCAGACAGACACGACGTTACCATTCGGTTCAGGGCGGACTATATTTATTTGTCGCATTTAATAGCGAAGCCCGGGCTCTTGACTCGTCCCACTTAGACGCCATTAAATTTGCAGTGGCCTGTAATCGCAAGAAGCATTTCAATATTCCCGCGGCATAGGAGAGCCACACATACAAGTTTTTTGCTTATCTGTGCATTCCCGCAAACCAATAAATTATTTGCGGAGGCGAGCCAAGTTATGGCACGGCGGGCCGTATCGGCGCGGCTGGTGAATTTTGCAGGGGTACAGTCAGGTGGGGATGCAAAGACGCTCCCTCTGCTGTCTGGAAACGTCATACGGCTTACATACGCGCCACCTAAACGTTCGTTCGCCTCGTTCATACAAAAAATGTAGTCAACACACGACGCGGGGGAACCGAACCAACCACCAACATCTAAGCAACAATTACAGGAGTGCTTTTCCAATTCGTGACACTAATGGCGGTCCAACTAAAATTGTTTCCGATCCATGTTGGCAGTTCGTGCCGATGCGTAGAGAGCAGAATTAATAAACTCAGCCATTGCGTAGAGAGGGGCGAGACGTCGTCTTATGAAGGGAGGGGAACAATCGTTTTCTTTTGCCACGCGGCAAACTCGGAATGTTTACAACTTCTGATTTTAATCAAACGTTTCCCTACAAATCTCAGAAACACTCCACATATTTTCTGTAGCATCCAAGGAGCTTCATAAATTTTCTGATTAATGGTTTGTATCCTCTTCATTATTTCAAAATTTCATTCAAAAATTTGAGGAATAAAACAAATACGAACGTAACAGTTTCTGTAAATAACATCTGATACCGCTTTTCTGTCAGACTGTCAACTGTCGTGTTCCCAAATATTTAGTTACATATACCATACAAAATTTACTTGACCTCAGTTGGTTCCTAGCTCACATAAATATTTTTTTTTGTGAGGTGTTCCAATGAACAGTGAAATGAAATTAGTGGCCTGCATGTTTATTCAATGATTTTATAAATTAAAATAGGTAGCATTGAAATTCTCCGTCATGCTAGATATTTTAGTACCCTTCTCGCGTACACGATTTTATTATAAAATTGTAATAATTAACAAGTTTCGACGATTTTCTTTCAAATAATGTTCTAGTGTTATTACTAAAATTGAATTTTTTTAAATCTAAAAAATTCCAATTTCAGTAATAACGTTATTGTCAAGTTTCCTGTCTTGACCGTTAACAGAAACGAGTTATAACCATGGACAAAACGTTTACTGGTTCTGCCTGAAACTCGCTTTTTTTCCGTAACAGTAGTAGGTATTCTGGATTTAATAACTCCGATGCACTAGGTTTTTATATCAAATTTAATGGATAGTCACACTTGACTTTATAGATCGACTTTATGTCACGATAGTCTGAATTCTTGACTCAAAACTGATTGTTGCCGTACAGAAATGTCAGACAATTATTTTTCCCTTCATCATAAAAAATTTTTTGCTCCCTCAATGACTCATATTTTGTACTGAATTAGTTCGCTGAATTAATATTATTTTTATAACTCCATAGCTGTCCCTGAGGATATGGCAGTGGCTTCGAGAATGTCCCTGAAAGTCGCCAATTCTTTCAATACCTTTGTCCTCCGAGTGCGTTAATTACTGTTCAATGATGTCGTATGCTTTCTCAATTGATAGAAGCACTTCAGTTTACTTCCTTGATTAGTGGCTGTTATCACTTGTAACGCCACCTGTTCTAAGATCTCGTGAATTCGACCGGGAAACAGTACACATAAAGGTACAAAAGGAAAATTATTTAAGAACCAATTGCAAGATAAGAATTAATGAGCCAAGCGGGCGGTTAATTAACAACACGTACACAGCAGCAGTTGTGAATTCGTGCCCCACTAAGATGTTCGAAGCCAAGCGGCTGTAAGGTCAGTCGTAATTAATACGATTAAGGTCGAAGATAACCTGGAACTCAGTTGTTATTGTGATAATCTCCATGAGATTGTGGAATCTCGAGCTGGAGAATAAGATACTTTCAGTGTTTTTTCTCTTATGGAGATAATAGAACAATGTCATTAAATGCCATTGGATGTGTACAGTGATTATTTTCATAAGGAATAAGTAGCTGAAAATGATGAATATGGCTGAAACTCTCTTACACATCTAAATATAATATGAGGAAGGTGCGTCAGAGCGTGAGTGATGGCGGAGAACTCGTGAACAAATTATCTCGTCTGGAACCAGAGCGAGATTCATGTGTTTGGTACATTTATGTTTATAATATTCTCGAAAATGAATCTAATTACGGAACTGAAGTTTGCTGTTCGTCCAGGAAAAAGTAATTTTTCGACTCTCAATGCGGAAGTCGATTCCATAAAGGAATATGTGAATCGTAGGTAGCATTTTGCCTGCCTTTGAGGAAGTGCGGAGTCACTTCTGCAAACACGTGTTGGAGCGTGGTGAATTTTAATTATATGTAATGCGGAAGGGCCTGGCTGAGTGTACGGTCAGGTAATTGCCTGGTACCTGTACGCGTATTATTTATCACTTTGCAGGCGAGGCCATTAGCGCCGGAGTGGCTCCGAAACTTAGCTCCAGACAGCTTCGGGGCCATTGTCCTGCATCCTGCATCCAATAACTCTCTCCACCTCGTCCCCCCCCTCCCACACTCTCCATGACCCAAGTATTTTAATCACTACTGTGAGCATTTTCATTCCTGGAAATGAGCTGGGTGGACTCTCCAGCAGGAGAATAAGAAACTATCAGTGATTTTCAGCTTGTATCCTTGTTAGGGGGTTGCATGTGGATGTGATTAAAAAACCAGACAAGTATGGAACTAAAATGGTGCCGGAAATGAGATGAAAGAAAAAAATCCTACGTTTCGTCAACAGGGTCAAGATTTTAGGTGAGCAGCATTTAGTATTTAAATATAAACAGATTTACAACCACAAGTATACCATGCAGGATTGTCTGGACAATGGTCTCAACATACCGTTCATCAGAGACGTAATACAAGAACGAAGCTGGAAATACTACGAGAAAATCGAATATCACCTTAGTCTACCGATACAACCAGTACTTCAACAAGTCAACAGAAGGCTGAAAACACCCCAATAGATCTTAAATAAGTTGAAGGAGTCCTCATCTTACCATTTCTAGATTTTTTAGTTCACTATTAACATTTTAACTTGTAAAATTATAATTATGATTACTAACTGAAATTTAAAAAAAAGTATGCTTCAGTTTACGAAAAAATACCTTATACAATCCATCGGTTTACGTTAAACTTATACAGGCTGAGATTGTAAAAGTACGTCCGATATTTTTGTTTTCACAGCGTCAGTGTAAAAATTAACTTTAATATAGGCAACTGAAAAAATTGTTTTATCCTAAAAGCAAGATTACAGAAAGAGTACATAAAGTAAATCCGGCAGAGGAACGCCAAAGAGCTTTCTTAGAAGTATCTCAAGATTAATTCAAGGAAAAATAAGGCCTTGGATACGACTTTGTTCGTAGAAATCTAAGACGAAAGGAAAGGGAGTTGCAGAGGCTTTTTTACTACTGCACGACGGCTGATATTTCGTCTGGAGACCGTCAAGCCGAAATAAACAGTATAAACCATCATCCCCATAAAGAGAGTACTGTAGCGTTTCATTTTACTGATGAATACCGACCCGGGCTTTTGCTGAATTAATTTAACAATCTATAAATGCGACAGTAGTGTTTGAGTAATTAAAATTACGCGAACGAAACAAGGATCTGATAAATGGCTTGCCAAGGCACGTGAGAACTGGAGCTGAGAACAAAACTCTCAGGGTTCTTGTTGGGGCTCAATTAATAAAGATTGTAACATTTAATATCCAATTCAATTTATAAAAACTTAACTATACTTTACGCCCATTAGGTCATGAACAAGGCTCTTCAATCGTTGATTGTTGCTCTTAAATCCACACTTGCATTCACACTAGCTTAAATTGTTACTATTCTAAGAAAATAATGACAATAAGTTATGATATTTCAATTAAATATTTGGTCAAATTTTGCTGATAACTTAAGCACGTCCGTAAAAAGGCTGTCAGTGAAGGGGCTAAAACCTCTGAGAACTAGTGTAGGGAAAGGCTGGGCAACTTCTAGCTCCGGCGGTTTTGGCGAGGAGTCCCCGTGGGGTCATATGGCCGCTTGCTTGTGCTCTGGCACGTTGGGTGGATGCGGTTGGTTCCCTTACCCTCACGGCTGCACCTCAGAGACGTATCCGACTCGGATCTCCAAGCCTTTCTATCCTAAAAACAGCGCACGTTTCCATTAATTAAATTAGGACATTGACGTTTATTTAGGACATGAAATCGGCCTTGCTGAATTGACCAAACACTAGCCTTATTAAACCAGGATCTCTCTTCAAAAATACGCCCAATCACTGTGTTACATTGACTTGTGTGCAAACAGTTTATATAATAAATTATTTAGAAATTACAACAATTTTAGTATGGGACAGAGAAGAAGAACGTAAGACACGTTTTCAAGTAAATTTTTCGTCAGTCTTTTATAAATTCGTGATTATAAGGTTGAATACAATTATATGAATAACTTGAGAACAGCGGAGCTGTAAGATTATGTTTTAATTTTATAAACTATAGCTGTAACGTTAAATTTATAAAGTTAATTTTGAATTAATTAACAAAAGCCTGCTGCAAGCTGTATTCCAGTACCATGTTTCACGTTCCGGCAAATGATCTTGATCAGTGTGTGTCAGACAGTAATGTGCCGACGAAGGATGGAGGCGTTTCTCCCTAAGTCCAGACGAAGCGTTACATTTCATGGATGACTTGCGGTGGCCGTTCTTCTCTGCGTGGGTGCTATTTCTCAATCGGCGCGTTCGTATTTTTCTTGTGCGGGCTGGAAGGACCCGTTCCACATCATCTCCCCCAGGAGTGGATTTCCATCCCCTTCAAAGATTCTGTTTGCCGTGTAACGTCAGCATATTCTACTCGTGGGCTAATAACGACGCCACGACGCAGGATCTTGTGTGCGCGGATTATCGGATAAGGGATTCGAGTTTCAGACCGCGACATCTCATGACCACCACGCGGCCTTCTCAAGAATTACAGCGAGTCAGGACCATCAAAATTAACTCCGTTCTGCAGCTCTGATAACAAGTAGCCATTGCTCACAACTGCACGAGGAAAGAATGCTTAACACAACTTTGGCGAATGTGTCAGAAGTTCAACTCGTAGCTTACAAAGAAATAATTTGTACAATTTCAAACAAGTGCATCTAGGGGGTATGATACTGAAAGGTACATCTGGGAACACTGTGTGGATAATAAATTATCTTGGATCAAGTTAACACTCCAACACAATTCAGTTCAATTCACATTACCGGAAATGAGCTTGGGAGATCTTAGATACAAAATAAAATAGTTAATATTCATTAACGCACGACGTTTCCATGACCCACTCTGCCCTCGTCATGATGGATTTGGCAGTGTACTTCAAGAGAAGCAGTGAAAATTCCTTCCCTTGGTCCTGCTTGGTGCTACAGCCCATTTAGGACCTACTGGCTGACCGTCATCATCCATGACAGTGGCTCGTGGTCAGCTATCTCACCAATGGGAAGTCTCTCTATACGGATGTCTAGAGTCCAGCCAGTTTTCCGGCCATGAGAACAACCAATCAGCAACGAGTCTCGCTAAACGCCGACCTGAACTGACCAATCAACGACAAGACAGTAACCGAATTCATTTTCATCGATCTACATATTTATAAAACAGTAAATCGTTCGTTGACACTTCACGTATACACCACAACAGTCAAGTCAAGTAAAACTAAGATAAGACAGCGAGGGATTTCCCACTGAAAATACCGCAAATAATTGTAACACAGACCGCAACGACGATGGCAGAGCACGCCATTATTGGGTTGGAAATCCGAGAATGTTTTATTCATCATCAACACCGGGAAAGTTCTCGTTGCCTAATAGATTCTTATATATGCTTACGTCAGTATTAAGTAAAATACAAGTTTTTGAGAATTTTCCTCTTTTGGCTCAAGAACGGATCGAATGTAAATAAGTGAAAATGTTTGTAATTGAGAAATCAGCTAAACTATACAGTGCTAAATTGTGGGCATCAACACAAGAATAAATAAAATTAAATCACTATAAAAATGTTAAAAGAAATTAATAATATAATACATCAAAATTTTATGTATACTTATTTTAATTAATACCATCATTTATTTCAATTAATATTCTTAATTTTCGACGGTCTGTAATACCAACGCTTTATTAAATTACATTTCGGCCGTAACCGTCTCCGGACGCAGTCCATGAAGATTTTTTTTTCGTATCTCTAATGTTTATTAAAATGTAAGTCTGTAATATTTACATTATTATTATTTTATTCAATTCTGTACAATTTATATTTTAACGAAATATTATCAATTTTGTTTGTAATTTCTCATGTCTGTAGTTAATTTCAGAAGGAATTCGATTACGTTTGTTTGTACCTAACAGGATCCCAAAGTTGTTGAAGAAACGTCGTATTAATAAAATAAAAAACGTACTTTGTCGTTAATTTAATTCCTTTGAAAAATATTAGTAAATAAACGTAAATTTATTAATGGTACAATTAATAAATTCAAGAACAGAAAAAATCCTGAATTGAAGTATCAGGACAGTTAAGGCTCGAACCTGACAGGAATTCGACTCAGATAACTCAGATGGCAGAGCGACCACGTACCAAGTGCAGGTACTTGGTACGTATTGCTCATATCATCCTAATTGTAAATAATGTTATTTAGTAAATTCTAAATGAACTTGTATTCCGGATGGAGAAAACTCGCACCTGGCGGCTAATCGCCCAGGAAAATCAGATGTGGAGGTCCTGGGTCGATAGATATTTTCCAATCTGATTCTTAAATTTATTTTCTTTTAGTTATTAATTCATGTATTGGAAATACGCAACTTGTGTCAAATTTATTTGTTGAAAAATTATTAATATAAATTCATGGTAGAAACAAGCCAACAATAATTAAACCTAAGATGTTGGTGCGACTATAAACAGAATTTTTAAGAAATAATTAAAGCAAGGTAATAGTGGTTATTTCAGTCAATTTTCAGTTTAACCACACTGTTCAGCTCTTTGGCATTCCGAGGTATAGAAAATATTTGTACATTTTATTTTGTCGTGAAATAATTTTCTAAAGGAAATTGTTCGTCAGGTGTTTACTTACTGTTTCATTGGATTACAGGACGTCCAGTATTAATTCGGCAGGTCACGGTGGTAAATTATGATTAACTGGCTATTGGATAATTAACTTGGAGATGTGGCACGTGGCCAGAGTAAGGAGAAACGCCCCGAAAGTTATCGACTCCGAGAAAGTTTATAATCGTACCATTGGACGTTTCCTAATATTGCAAAAGCTGCACAGGTCGTTTATTGGCGGGGGCTGTACGTAGGCGTAAAAGTTGCGGCATCCACGTCAGGACTCGGATCCCCCAAAGAAAAAAAACACCACAGCAGCCGATATCTTACGGCAACGGCGCACCGCAGCTCCCTCGACCGGATAAAGTACCGAAATAAAGTCGACCTGCCGGGACGGACCCGGGGGAACAAACGTCACCACCGAAACCACTAATTAAAAGCTGTCTCCGATCATCAATGCTCTTCCACCAAACGCCACTTGTCCGCGAACGTCTAATTATTTAAGATACACAACCATAATGTTCAATAATTAAGATATATATTACTTTCGCTAAGACCATCAATGATAGTCTATGTACCAGAACATGGCTGACCCATTTACTCAATGGTTCCTAGAATCCTTATTCCAAGCAACAATTATCCGTTACCAATTTTCTTCGACCTTTCCAAGGCCTTAATTAGAAAATTGAAAAGGTACTACGGAATCACTCAATTCCCTTCCTATTCCTCTTACACTCCTTTCCTAAGCCATTAAAAATAAAGATTCATATTACAGTCAATTTTTTATATCTACGGAAAAAATAGAAACTGGTGTTCCGCAAGGTTCTATTTAGGGACCACTATTAATACATTTTTGCATGGAATTTTTACAGGCGACACGTGTATTTTAACAAAAGTAATCATTGGACTGAACATGTTGCTTCGTTGGTTTTAATGACTCGTGACAAAGCACCATTTAAAATTAATAATTTCCAATACATGAATTAATAACTAAAAGAAAATAAATTTAAGAATCAGATTGGAAAATATCTATCGACCCAGGACCTCTACATCTGATTTTCCTGGGCGATTAGCCGCCAGGTGCGAGTTTTCTCCATCCGGAATACAAGTTCATTTAGAATTTACTAAATAACATTATTTACAATGAGCAACAAGTACCAAGTACCTGCAGGTTCGAGGCTCTGCCATCTATCTGAGTCGAATTCCTGTCAGGTTCGAGCCTTAACTGTCCTGATACTTCAATTCAGGATTTTTTCAGTTCTTGAATTTATTAATTGTACCATTAATAAATTTACGTATATTTACTTATTTTTTCAAATGAATTAAATTAACGACAAATTCATAGAAAAACTACAATACTCATGCTAGTATAATAAATAAAATGAGGAATATCTCAATAACCCCTCAAACTCAGATTTGTTAGGATAAAAAATTGCAGCAATGAGAAAATTAATTTAGACTACATAGCGTCACTCTTTTTCACACTTCTTAAATAACATCCACTGCTCTCGCCGCCTTTAAAATTGAAATGAGTATGGGATAACGTGAAATATTATTATAAGAATGAAATTCCATTTACTATATTTAGCAGTTTTACATACATGCTACAATTTGCTCACTTTAAAGTTATAAGCCGTCAATTGTTTTAATGATAAACACTATAAATATATACAATAATTATACAAATTCAATTCCTTATAACTAATTCCAAGAGTTCTATACTAAGGGTCGTATAAATGGGCCTTTTCATAGAGCAGAATCCTACTTGGAACTGGCAGTATTAGGAAATCAACAAAATGTTACAAACAGTGGTATTTATCGCGTTGTCTCAACTTGCCTGGAACTTCCAGTTGCCGCTTCCTTGTTGCTTCGGACTGGATCACGATTACCGTTGTTAATGTCCGCGGTCAGGACAATTTAGAATCTTTAACTCTGTCCAATCTTAACCTCTGATCATAACCTTCACGTCCATAATCATCAAACCGTCATCTCCTTAATGTTCAAAGCATTAACATCTCCACGCCCTTAATATCAAACTCCTCATCTCTTTAATCTCAAAAATTCGTTTCTGCTGGAGATTTTAATAATTTTTATCCACTGCCTTATTTCGTATTCCGTCGGTGGCGGGGCTCGATATTGTCCAATCAAAATTATTGTCTGTCTTCTTTGGAGCCTTTTTTGGGGAAAACACCAACTTCCTTCGACAAAAAACTTCGACAAATTTCACGGGACGTGGGAAAAACCCCAGACGCCGATGTGTCTCACTTTTATAATTCTTTTTGCAAGCCACACGTTGGTTGCTTTTTTCTCGTACCCCCAAATTCCGAATAGATGTTTTTTATGGTTACAAATGATTTCTTATAATTTAGATTTATTGTTGTTTCCAACAGTCCTCAGTTGAGGAAATCGGATACGTCAAACATTATATCAAGTAACAAATAATTATAAGAAAAAATAAAATAACATAATTAACTACAAAAATTCATTAAATGCATAACTATAATGAACATGATCATTGGAAAAACTATTGTTTCTAATGTATAATGTGAAATTTTCTCTTTAAAACCGAGGTCTTTACAACCTTGTTGGACTGTGACGGGGTATTTTAATCTGTATCATAGTATATATAGTATATACAGGCGACAGCTGAAATAATTTTCAATTTAGTTTTGAGTGTGTGTGCGTGTGTGTCTCACATCGACTTCAGCTTTAGCCCGACTTAATGGAACGACCTTTGCTCAGGTAGATTGATATTTAAGTGCTTCTCTTGGAAAAGTGCTTCTCAGCTATTGATCAGCTTCGTGAAGCTACCCTCAGGGATCTAAACATATTAATGACTTCTATTCGATTTTCCTCCGTAAGCAATAAATTTTTAAAGTGTGTACTTTATTTTCACACTCACCTTTTTAATACACCGTCGCAACAGGGGCAATAATTTTTAAACGGCTGGAAACTCGCCTATCATAAAGTTCCTAGCAATTCCTCCTAAAAACTCCGCGTTAAAGGTTTAGGTACTAGACGAGCTTACAAATAATAGGATCAGAAGTGGGAAGAGGGGAAACGGCTGTTCCGGTGATGTTGATGACTGCAGTTCCACATTATATAAATCCCTGAAAAGGAAACAAAATGAATATCATCAATTGTGGCATATTCTGTGTGGATAAATATGATAAAACATTGTATAAAGGAGATGAGAGAGTTTACCGTGGCGAAGGAACGACTGGAATGAGTTGTAAACCGTGTCGGAGCCTAGAAGGAGACATTTCCTCGCCTCCCCAAGTATCGTTACGAAGGAAATGATGTACGGCGGTTGCCGTATTACGTTACGATTCATTTAGCTGTTGTCGACACCCATTCCGATTTATTTGAGCAATTAAAATCCCTCCATCTCCATTATAACGTTAATTAGCGGCAGAAGGGCAATCGTAAGCGCCGGTACCTGCTCCTTACCCCCAAATTTGTGACCATGAAAACAGCAAAACCAAGAACAATATTCTACAGAAATGTCGTTAAATTGATATTTCTGGCATTACTTTTTTCATTTGCCTAGTTCATCATATTTGGTAGTCTTTTTCCGAAGTCTTGCAAAAAAAAAATTTATCCATTAATCCAGCGAAAGGTTTCAATTAAATGTTTTTTAGATGTTTTGAAAAGCATTTATATAAAATTCTTTATTTGGACGTCAACAATCGCAAGGATTACTCCCATTTTACTAGCAAGGACCCACCTTCAACCCCAGACAGACAGACGAAGGCGGAGCAAAGTTAATAAAATAAAAAACTGCGGAGATGAAGAGATTTTTTGCGACATTCATACAGTGATACAATTTTTGGAAATTCTTACTTTTTTGGACTTGCATTCATTTTGTAATTATCATATCAAATATCTGCAGCATTGCTAATTTCGTGCAAGTGCGTCAAGACTTTTAGTCTTAAAATTGGAGTCATCCTTGTTGATGGTTTGGCAATTATTTGGAGGATTCGATTCACCTACAACGAGTAGCTTTTTCCGGTTACCGCAGCTGATCCACATGTTGGACCAACATCGTAATCTCCAAGCTGTGCGGTGATGTCCAAAAATTCTCGTTTCTCGCCCCTGGTTATTTTGAGTGTTAGTCAAAATTCGATGCTAACTATTGTTTTATGCCCACTAGATCCCTGGGGAAGAATTATTGCTCTCCGTTGAGTTAAGAAATTTCGGCCCAATTTTTATAGCGAATTAATTATTTTTTAAATATGATATATTTTTGTAACCAACAATCGTTAAATTTAATTTAATTGAATTAAATTTCAATTTTTTATAATTAATTATTAAAATTAGTGAGACACACCGCACCACAGCCATTAAATTGATCAATTTCATTAGTCGTCCTTGAGAGAGAGAATTCTCATGTATATGGACTGCGTCATCATGACTTTATCTACGGTTATGGCTGATCGTATTCACAGTCACTGGCGACTGGCGCAATAACTAACACAAAAATATTAAAAAATTGACCACCTCCTGTGGTCTAGTGGCCAGCGTCGCTGCCTCCCAACACAGACATCCCGAGCTCGAATCCTGGCATGTGCTTGGATAGTCACGGAGACTGGGATTAATACTGCTGAAGAATCGACACGCCGATCACTCATAACTTGTACTTATTCGTTTTAATTATTATCTTCATTTATTTCATTTTACATTGTTAAAATTTCAGGTCTGTAATACCGACGCTTTATTAACGTGACCGTCCCCGATCGCAGTCCATGAAGAAAAATTTTCTCTTTTTGATATCTCTGAAGCTTAATCGATGGAATATTCATTCATTAAAAATTATCTATTAGTTGAGCTTCTTTTAAAAATATTTAATCAGGTCTTGAATTAATGATTTCATTCATACATTAATCTGGAAACACTGCACGACTACACTATTATTTGTTTTTACTTCTGTACAGGTCCAATGATCGTCATCACAGAGGCTGATTAAATTTAGATTTATTGTTGTTTCCATTAGTCCTCGATTGAGGAAATAGGATACGTCATACATTACAAATAATTTTAAAAACAAAATAAGGTACATAATTAATTACAAATAATCTTGAAGTAAATAAATAAAATAAAAAGTGTATAGTCTAAAGTCATTAAAAACACTACTGGCACACAAGAGGGCATAAACATACGCTGAGAAACACACGCAATGGAGTTTTCACTACTTGGAGCTGCGCGACCAGGAAACTGGTCTTCCGTAGTAGCTCCAGGCATTACATGAAACAAACAAATGAGCAGAAAAAACTGTATAGAAAGTTTAAAGCTGTGTGGTGTGTTATTTTACAAGGCAACACAATCGACACTTTTGCAGGAACATTAATTTTAAACATTAGAGGGACGATTTTAAAGAATCCTGTACAGAGTAAAACACGCCATTTAATAGAAAGGTTATACTCTACTTAACGAAAAATTTTTGTTATTGTTTTTAACCTGTGGAGGAAGGCAGTTGTATAAAAATGTATAAAGAGTGCTGAAGAATCGATACACTGACCACGTATCACCCCAAATTCGGAATGTGTCGTGTAAGATGACAGTCCGCAGTCGACCCGGTAGGCCAAGGCTCTCAATGGGCTGCAGAGCCAAGGAAGAAGAAGAAGATTTACAAAATTGACAGCCATTTAAGTATTACACGATCCTCTACTAATATAAACTTTCCGGTTCAACTTATCGTGAATAAGAAATTTGATGATGAGAGAAAAGAAACTCTAAAAGAAAACAAGTTTGTTCAAGGATCAAATGCCCAAGAAAATTTAATCAAGTCCCTAGAAAAACTTAATTGTACGCTAATCTATAATTGCATATAAATGTTTAAATGAATACATAAATTTAAAATTGTATTTAGATAATTTAAAGTTAAAGGTATATAATTTATTTGTAAATTTAATATTGTATATGTCGTTAATCACTATATTATTCATGAGGTAAAAAAATCAAATATGAAAAAAAAAATCTGTTCCGCCTTAACACACCGTATTATATTAAACACTTGCTGGATGCTCGGCGTTGCCAGAGTTATATTTTATATGTCGGCTGGTCATTAAAAGTTTTCAATTGTTTTAATTATCTGATAGCTGTTCTTGTTTGTCATCTGACGGAAAGCGTGTGTGAAAGTATTTCTTCTGTTCTTGGAATGGCAAAAGTGTGTTTACAAAAGTAACCGAGACGAAGGTCGTGTCTCCTTTCTCAGGACGTGAATTTCGCGTGCTTGAGGCTTGGTGTATGTGAACGTGGAAGGAGCAAGGAGCAAGGAGCAGTGGAGCCAGCGAAGATACTTTTAATACTGGAACGTAACGCGCGGCGGGAGATCGGAGTGTCTGAATAGATGTTTAAACGTTGATGGCTTATTTATGACGGCGGCTGGCGAAGAGTCGTTTGCGAGGTAATCGTCAATAAAGTAAGGACGGGGAGCTCGCAGCTATGTTTTAATTTGGCGGGAGCGCATATCGTAGCGAGGAGCGAGGAGTGAGGAGCGAGGAGCGAGACCCGAGGCCCGAGACCCGCGGTCCTTGGGGAAACACCTGTATTTATGGCCTCGCCGCGAGGGGCTGTGTTTTGTGACTTCTGGGACCCTCAGCCGGCTTTTCCTTACCGACATCAAGCCGTTTCCCAATAATACAATATGAAGGTGAGATTTTATGCCTGGACCAAGGGTTACTAGCGGGGATTGGGAAGGAAGCCCGAACCTTATCTCGCAAACATGTTTCTCCACGTCACGTCGCGTCGCGGCGCGTCGCGGCGCGCGAGATCGATACGTTCCTCCAGCGACACGCATGTCTCTACGCCACGAGCGTGCTCATTACCCGACATCTGCGCGTAATTAACAATCCGGGGGAGGAGGACGGAGAGCCTTCTCCCCAAATTCCTCGCTCGTAATAATCGAGCTTGTCAGACAAAAAAAAGAGACATTCGTAAAAGGAATTGACAAACACCTCCGGCAGGAGTTCGGCTCAAAAAACAAGCCGAGCGGCTTTTATGACAAAACTAAGTCGATAGAATAAGATTATTTATGCTGCTGACGTGAATAAACCAATGAACACATGGGACGTCTAAATTAATAGTGAAACATTTATAAACATTACAAACACAACGTTTCCCCTCGCTTTTCTAAAGTTTTATTAGGACGGTACAAAAATTCTGAACATTGAAAATAAATAGATTTGCCACAATGGACAGAGCGCGGTGGCATCAAATTATTATTACATTTTACTATATAACATTCCCATCAGTTTAACTAGAATTCAAGTTTTTAAAAAAGAGACATTCCTAAAAGGAATTGACAAACACCTCCGGCAGGAGTTCGGCTCAAAAAATAAGCCGAGCGGCTTTTATGACAAAACTAAGTCGATAGAATAAGATTATTTATGCTGCTGACGTGAATAAACCAATGAAAACATGGGACGTCTAAATTAATAGTCAAACATTTATAAACATTACAAACACAACGTTTCCCCTCGCTTTTCTAAAGTTTTATTAGGACGGTACAAGAATTCTGAACATTGAAGATAAATAGATTTGCCACAATGGACAGAGCGCGGTGGCATCAAATTATTATTACATTTTACTATATTACATTCCCATCAGTTTAACTAGAATTCCAGTTTAATAAAAAAAGCATTCGTAAAAGGAATTGACAAACACCTCCGGCAGGAGTTCGGCTCAAAAAATAAGCCGAGCGGCTTTTATGACAAAACTAAGTCGATAGAATAAGATTATTTATGCTGCTGACGTGAATAAACCAATGAACACATGAGACGTCTAAATTAATTGTGAAACATTTATAAACATTACAAACACAACGTTTACTCTCACTTTTCAAAAGTTTTATTAGGACGGTACAAAAATTCTGAACATTGAAGATAAATAGATTTGCCACAATGGACAGAGCGCGGTGGCATCAAATTATTATTACATTTTACTATATAACATTCCCATCAGTTTGACTAGAATTCCAGTTTTTGAACTTAAAATCCTAGTATGATTGACTATTTCAATTAATTTATCAAATAAGGCAATCGAAGTAACAAACCTACGCTACGAGTTCATCCAGATACGTCCCATTCTCTACATTTTTTTTAATTGCGAAAACTTTTATCCGAAGATAGTACAGTTTTCTTTCTCTAAATGATTCAGCAAAATGTAGACTTTGCACAGATAAATATTAAACAACTACCGTACTTCACTGACCCTCCATGGAAAATTCGCACCAGAAACCAGCCCACAAGAGATCATCACTGCCTTTAAAGAATTACGGACACAAGCCTATAGTCGTGGAATATAAAATGGAAGTCATTTAAAGCCAAGAAGTCCCACTAAGGGACATACGACTTCAACGTATTAAATTATAACCCAAAAGTCAAGAGAAGAGACCAAATCAACTTATCGCGAATAAGAAATTTGATGATGAGAGAAAAGAAACTCTAAAAGAAAACAAGTTTGTGCAAGGATCAAATGCCCAAGAAAATTTAATCAAGTTCCTAAAAAAACTTAATTGTACGCTAATCTATAATTGTATATAAATATTTAAATTTTACAACTGAATGCATAAATTTAAAATTGTATTTAGATAATTTAAAGTTAAAAGTATATAACTAATTGTAAATTTAATATTGTATATGTCGTTAATCACTATATTATTAATGCAATAAAAATAAAATCAAATATGAAAAAAAAATCTGTTCCGCCTTGGCACACCGTATTATATTAAACACTTGCTGGATATTCATATTAGCCCGGTACAGGACTAAACCCGGTAATTTAAAAGAATAAAAAAAGAAAAAATAGCCAAGTACCCTAATATAGTGAAAATTACTGAAGGTGTTTGTCCTAGATCTCGTACTGTGTACCATAAGCAGCATTCCCACTTCTACAGGCTGAACTAAAACTCTGTGAGTTCCACAATCCCGAATTGAACGCCGTTCTAGGTTGACTTTCAGCCCAGGACTGAAGTACAACTTCATTTGCATGTTGAATGTCAGAATTTGAACTCTGCGATCCCGGTATGGACAGCAATCTTGGTTGATTTAACTTATTTTTATGTTACGCCAATCTGGGAAGCTCAAGGGAATGTTTGTAATCTTGAAGCACCACATTGGTGGCACCATTGGAAGTTACGAACTTGTAGCAAAACTGATCAACGTGGAACGACAAGCAGAGTCAGACTCAAATTCACAAGGCACCAAGTGAGTCGTTTGTGTCTAATGCACGAATATAGAATACTTGAGGACTAAAAAATTGTAACAATGAATTGTCATCGTGCCCCTAGTGTATCTGAGCCTCTTCCTGCTGACTGGCGTGTGTTCACGCTTCTATTAATCATGCTTCATAGTCTATCGATACAGCGTCACCAACACCCCTTCCACTGGTGTAAATATCGATTACAGTGCATTTCCAGGATTAGTATTGTTAACTTTTCGATTAATTAGTATCCACATCAGAGGGTATCCTGCGCTTGCACTGGTGCCCGTCCTATGAATATGTGATTGTTAAGCTTATCATTACAATTGTAATTTATTGTCAGACATCCTATCGCCATTCAATATGTTCCAAACAATGGCTGCGGGAGAAAGTATTGTTTTGCGTTTCCATACTACTGGACGCCCTTTAGTTACATTAAAACACAATATTTTGTGATCACAGATCTTTATTTTCGTGGCGTGTCGTGCGTACTCAGCTTAAGTCGCAGAGCGTATTAAAACATAAGACGTCTTCATCACTTTAAGGTTCCCTTTTTACAATCACATCATTTGTCGCAACGTCCAGTCTCGTCTATACGTCAGAAACAAAACCTCAACCATGCAAGAGAAAATAAATTAGTGTACAACAACAACGTGGCAAAGGGCATCGGTCCACTTGCCACGAGCCTCGTTATGTCGATTTAGAACTCACAAGGACTCGTCGATGAAAATAAAAAAATTACCATATCTAATGTCTGCAACTAGTTAAGTATTTAACATGCGGGGGGTTGGGGTTAATTATTTTAAACATGAACAAAATTCAATTAGAATTCTATAATTTATTTAACACAAATTACTACTTGTCTCCTGTACTTTATAATAGCAACAATGTGAATTTAGGGGAAATTAAATGTTGAAATAGTAATACCTCACGGTATTTTTATATACGATACTTATCAGGGTTAATTACTGTGGAGGGCAGAGATCTCGCTTATTAAGATGAACCTGTTTTTCGTTCTTCCCTCGTTTCGTAACCTCTCGTCCAGGTTGATACCTGGATGCCTTCCGGAAATTCCTCGTGGATTTCTACGATTGCAGGCAGCAAGTTGTGGCGATCCTCCTCGGCAGGCGGAAAACAGTGGATTTTTGCACCGTCAGGGAAAACCATTCTTCCATCTCGGTGCAGACGTTCAGAGTTTTTGGCTGAGATATCATAATTTTATTGTGCAGATATGTGTTTCCTTTCGACAATTTATTGAAAGCGTTTTCTTTTCTCTTCTTATATACTTCCATACAGCTTTCGACCAACACTTCTACTTCTCTCTTCTCCCGATTTCTACTTCTTTTCCACTCCGAACTTACACTGGCAGCATTTCTTCTCTCCTTACTTCCACTTCATCCAAGTTCGAATGCACTTTGCTACTTCTCTCCTGTCCCGACCTCCAACTTCAAACACGCACTGCTCTTTCCACCGTCTTGTCACTTACTAGCCAATCTCTCCTTTCCCCTTCTGTATGGAAAAACGACACCTCACGTGACGAGTCTTCGCCAATCGTAATTCATTTTCGACGACCGCGGGAGTCGCACTTACGGAGAAAAGAATAGACCTTGGGAAAATTCCATGGGTCATCGTTTCCTCTTGGCCAAACATCTTTAATCCCTGCACCTAGCTATCGGATCCTCGAGACAGACTGTCACTTAAACGTTAATATAAACAATAACTGTTTTAAAAATAAAATATTACATAATTTGATGCCAAATAGTAACTTTAATTAGAATCGTCACATTTCTTACCACAACTGGTTCTTAAAATTAAGAAAAAATCTTTTTACATGTATTTATAAACTGTAGGACATGATCATATATGCACCAGACACCACTGATTTTTGTTATATTTGGAACTGATATTTAAAAGAATATAAAACAGACATCGTTACAAACAGATTATTTTATTGATTAAATAAATTATGCATTGCCTTTTTATCATGAAGTTGTAATTGCATACAACCTGACACCATTCAATTGGTGAAAGAAAGCTGTTTAAACTGGTCACACAAATTCATTTGAAATATACAAAAATCAATGGGTCAACGAAATGTTAGGACTTCAATTTTTTGCGTGGTTGTGCAGTTTTTCGAATGTTAGTATAATATAGGCTAAGGAACATCACAAAAAATACCCAAAAAGCAATATTTCAATCTCTCACAGTAACCTACGTAACACACAACCATCTGTTACTTATTTTCTACGTAAGTATAAATGATTTGGAAATAATATAAATCTATTACACACTGGTATGGGTGTAAAGAGCGATGAATTACGGATATTTCGAATGACATTATTGTGAGTGCAACATCAGACAGAGGAAAGAGGATTGAGAAGAATGCCCCCGTCCCCCTCTCACCCCGCCCGCTCCCCCCGGGACCCTAATTTTGAAATGCGTTGCTCAGGAAGGCTGTAACTCGCACTTCGCCATCACAGTTATTCTGCTCACGCAGGATCTGGTCCCCTCCATTCTTCTCTTTGCCTTCGGAACAACTGTCTGGTATCATACACTACTTATCAACATAAAAATTTTTCTCATCTACCCCATGTCTGATGCCGGTGGTTTTTCGGTGATATACAAACGGTGAAGGCCAGAAATTAATTTTTCTTACGTCTCATAACCGATTCAAAACGACCTGAATGCAGCCAGTCAAAGTCGTTAAGTAGAAAGATTTTCCAGACGTATTCACAGAAATAATATCCTACTCAAAAAGATAAATCTCCTGGACATGAATTTGTAATGTGAATGAAGAAGAAGCAGTCAAACTGTTAGCATATTGGAAAGGTACACTCTAAAATAGTTGGATCCAAGTATATTTAATATTCATTCTCATGAAAGGCAGTGAAAAGATTTGGAGGGCTACAATTTAGAACATAAAATTTTATTATGAACAATATAAATAAGATTCCTCTGAATAACTAAAGCTGACACAGGGGCGCAAGAGGGAAATCACAAGTTGTTTAATTGCAAATGGCATTATTGGAGCAATGAGAAGAATAATGGGGGGAGAATCAAGGAACATGAATACATTTTGTAACATTAGCCCATCAGCAATATTTTATTTGCTTGAAGTCCCACATATTGTACTGTTGTACTAAGAAACTCAGCAGAGAAACAACAGTCAGTAGTGAAACTTCAGAGAAAAAAAATCTAAAAACAGCCTAAACTGTTCAACAATGTACTGCTATAGCCTAGGCGTACACATTGTTGATTAGAAGAAGATTTATTTATAGTTTCTAAAATGTTTCCCATTTGTTGACTACAAATTTCATACTTGCTTAATCCATAAAGGTTGTCTTTATTTCATATAATTTGAAAATTAAAAAACTGAATTCACCAAACTGCAAAATTATGTCTAAGAAGTAAAGACAGGATATATATGAACTTTCTGCTTATGTTTTTTTTAGTACTGTAAATGTGAGCAACACATATAATATTCATTAGGAGAAGATAGTTTGACCAAACAGTATAAAAGTGTCTGTAATTTATGTTCTAATCAAATTTAGCATCGTGATCGACAGATCGAAATATGAACTAGTTATGAAATTAGTAAGTACAGTGACAAACAATATTCTTACATATTAATAACAGTCAAGTTATTAAATGTGATAGAAAACAAAAATCACTAAGCCATTTTATTCTCATTTGTTCTCATAAATTGAAAATAAATGTATTATTCACCAGTCGTGGAAAGTCACTTTGGTGTTTTTAATATTACCCATGAAATATTAATAAATATTATATTATCTTGTTACAAAAATGTATTGACATTTATATGCTGTGCTGTGTTACAGGCCTTCTGTGCGTTTCACATATTAAAAAATATATACTATATTATAATATTGAATAATAATTGAAATAAGTGGGAATATATTTTACAGAAAGAAAACACAAATCATAAAGACAGTTACTCTGTTGTATATCTGTGTTTCTACAATATACAGTTTGGTTTCATTACAGTTAAATTACAATTTACTCAACAGAGTAAATAATTACATGTAACAAATCAGTTTAAAATTCACTAGTTACATACAAAATTCAATCAGTTTATAAAGCTGTGTCTGTTATTTTTCCATAAAATTGTAAATTCAAAATTATATTTGGCTCTTCATCTTAAAACAACTATGTAAAACTTTGAATTGACTATAAGTTATGATTTAAAGAAAATGATCACTAAACTTTAAAAAGTTCTGTTATATATTATGCAATCCAATACTATCGAGAGTATTTAGAATTTTACTACAGTATATATTTTCAAATTTATACAACAATAAATTTCATGAATAAAAATATTATACATTTAAAATATTATATTATTTATATGGTTTGAAGTGCAGGGAATATATGGTATTGTTAAAGTTTATAGTCTGACAAAACCTTTGAAGCTTAAAAGTAGATTTAATATTTCTGTAATTCCATCGATCCAATTTATTGGGAAATATCTAAAATGTGATTAAATGTTTCCCCAGAAAAAATTTATTATTTTTACTATTCAGTTGAGATTAATGAAGAATTAAATTGATTGGTTAATTCAATAACATTAATTCTAAATACCACATTTTAATGGAAGTATATTTTAAAAATCTGACTATATTATTGCTTCATAATTATAATGAAAAATGTGTTGCATTCTTCCATGAATACACTTACTTTGCATCAATTTATTTGTCTTTTTACTATTTATTTTTTGTTCTTTGAAAAATAATCATATTAGGAGTCTTCATTGTATGCATTTTCTTAAATTGAGTAGTATTTAATATAATGGTTACCATACCTAATAGTTATTATATTAGATATATAACTAGTTTATACAACAACCTGCTTCTGAGTTTTATATGTCATACTTCATTTAGTATAAAATTAAACAGCTTTTTATGGAAACCTCTGATCTATACACAGGGTGACACATCAATTGATATTTACCTATTTAATGACAATAACTATTTAATTTAAAACAAATAAAACTATTCAAATATTGTTCCTGATATTCACCTGAATGATTAAACACTAAGAAAAAGATATAAAATGTTTCACAATATGTGAGCATCATTTTTGGCTTAACTAATTCTGAGTTATTCTTGTAATGTCAACACACATAATAAGAAGAATCATGCAGTTATGGAAATATTTTTAAAATATTATTCTACAGTGTTTTTCTTTCCAGCTCAAGCTTGCTATAAATTTCTCACTGTTGCTTTGGTCAATTAAATGATATTAAATACTTCATCGATACTCAACAAAAGTAACTTTCTAAACCCATAGCATAATATTTTGAGTTGAATTTTTTATGATTTAGCAAACTGAAAAATATAAGTATTTCATTATATTATCAAAAAGAATTGGCATTCATTTCCGAAAAATTCCAATGTCACACAAGTGTGTGATAAAATGTTGTAACACCAATACTGTAACTCTGTAATAGTTGTAATTTATACGGTTTATATTTATTCTTCCAACTGTTTCAGATTATTTACTATTCTAATTATAATAGTTTTCTTTAAAAGTAATAATAAGGATTAGAACTGAGCCACACCTTTAATAAAATACCTGTTATAGGAAAATTATATACAAAGGTGTTTTATTGTTTATGAAATCAACAATGCAATGATAGGAAATAAATGAAAATTTGTTCTACTAATCTACAAGCTACATTATTATACATGATTGGGTACTACTTTAAAAAAAAATTCTTTCTTTGTTAAGTAGCACTGCTTCTTGCAACCAATGAATTATAATACAGTATTTAATTGCATCAATAGATGTTGTAAATAACATCACAGTACTGAGCTAATTTTAATAATAATGAATGGAAATTAAAGTTTTGCGTGCCTGTTGGACGGTTAGTATTCTCATTTAGTACTCAAAAAAATTTGCTAAACGGTTTCTAGAATTACGTAGCGCTCTTGGGAATTCGTTGCTCATAATAGAGTTCTTTTCCAAGCAGCCTGCTCGAGCACAAAACTATTTATTTGATATGGAGTTAGTTTTGTTGAAAGTTGTGCTCACATTTAAATAGACTTTTAATTTATGTGTTGAATTAATTTATAATTTCATTCTAGCAATTTAATGAGTGATTTTCAGTGTTTAAACCCCAAAAAATTGTGTTGCATATTAATAATGAGCTTCCATTAGTAAATTATAACAATATTTATATGAATGAAATGAGTCGATATCCCAGTCGTTTAACTCAATATTTTTACTATTTTGCGAATGAAATAAATTTATTTTTTAATGGAAACAAATATATTATTTTGTTTACAATATTTCAGTCAACTTTGACAAGCAGAAAACTGGATTTTGCTGGAACCTTGTACGTAATGTGGAGCATCATAACGTTATCGAAGTCAGGACGGTTGCAGCTAATGCGACATTTGAATTACAACATTGTTACGGCGAAGTAATCCGGTGTTGCCACATGATCTCTTCCTTTGCCTCATACCCTAGCTTACAGACTGATTTTTCCTTCTACATTTCACTGGTATGTTGCTATTTAATCAGGAAAGGGATTATCTCTGATGTATCACAAGAAAATTATTGATAAAGAAGCTTACATATTTTTTTACTTATTTATAAGGAAAGCATGCAGGAAAAATGGTAAAATTTATAATAATATAATTATTCATGCAGAACGAAGGATAGTGGTTCAGGGTACTGATATTTGAGACCGCCAATAAGAATATAAGATGTTTCACAGTAAAAAACGAAACCAAAGAGAACAGTTTCTTTTATCGTTCTTATTCTTCAAAACTGGTCGTCGTACAAAATAAATTAGCTTCACATATACGCTATTTTCCTGGACAAACGTAAACCTGGAGCTTGTAAAACTAGTAGATAATTTTTTTGAAAATAACAAAGCCTCTACACCAACCTGTTATCTGTCGCCCTCCCCTTTTTCCTGGCCAGCGAGACGTTCTTTCTGAAATTTTATCTAATTTAAAATTCCGTAAATTGGAATTAAAATTGGGCATGGTTCTACTGCGCTACAGAAGTTTATAGATTAGCAGAACAATTTTTCATTGATATCCTGTCATTGCATTCTTAATTTCATGAAATAACAAAGCATTAAAGAATGTTTCAAGTTATGGTATAAATAACAATATTTACATATATAAATAAATTTTAAATCTCGATTTTAGACTCTGATATAAATCTTCGACAAGTAGTTGAAAATTATTAAATGTTGAACGCTACAAATTTATACTTATGAAATCCAAATTTCTGTTAATTAATGCTGTTAAAAAAGGGTTGTTAGAAATAGGAATTAATGAAAGAGCAGTCTTTAAATGGTATAAATATCCACATGAATTGTGACAGAATGCACAAGAATTTGTATATTTATGATAAATTGGTACTTTTATTTAAATAAAAATTTATTAAATGAGGGTGTTTATGATATATGCAAATCGGATAAATTATTGGTTGAAATAATTGTAATTAATTTTAAATGTCAACCTTTGACTGTTTGCATATCCAGTTTCAGTGAGAGATCAATGGAATTTGACAATAACAGTTATAATTGAAATTAAATTGCCGAGGTCGACCACAACTTCGTTACTTCTTGAATACCGACAATTTTGTAATATACCTGATCATTACATTATTTTTTGCCCTGCCCAATTTCTTTATGTAAATCGGGGATGAATAAGATTCGCGCTGCTTGCGCGAATAAAGAGTAATGAACGCAAAATCTCTTTGCGCGAGGGATATGTTAGAGGCTTGGAGAGCGATCTTCAAGTTTAAAACTCTGGAGCAGTGAAGGCATCTGTGCCCGTCCAATATTTAGAACAATTTGCGAAGCCTTCTGGAATTCCGTCGGCAGCTACTGGGGAGCAGTTTCTGTTATTTTCCAGCGTTGCCTCGAACCCACAGCTGCATCATTGCGTTTAGTGGTTTTCTCGTCTGGGAGACGAAGATAGATTTGGTTGGAAGTTCCCTCTAAGTGAAACGGCGGCTCAGCGCAACAAAAAATAAAAAATAAAGAAGAAATGGAACGTAAACTCATTTGATTTTTGTCCCGTAATATGTGTACTATTTTATGGAAAATACAACGCAGTGTTGGAAAATTGATGGACATGTGTAACGTACAGCAGGGCGTGTCATTAAAATTTCAAACATGTTTTGCGTCCCGCAGATCAGCAGTGACGGTCGATGCAGCTCAGGTGTCAGGATGGCAGCACATTAGAGACTGTAATCCTTTTTGTAAAGATCAGTACGCCATATTATTTTCATGTCAGAATACTGAACTATGAACCCGAGAGAAATGAAAATCCATCGACAGACCAGGATCTGTAACGATGTAACCCTCCAGTGACGTGCACATTGATAACACGTCCTGAATATGTATGAGATGATGTCTGTCTTACTTCCTCCAGCCAGAACCAATCAAATTTCACTAAATACAGTACCATATGGCATCACGATATGAGATTATTCATGGTAATCCAGTTTCTTTGGCAGCAGATCAGCTGAGATGATTTTTTTTTACTGCAGTCAAGTCAACTTTGCGTACAGAATCTTTCGGATAGCCTTCTGAACGGATATGGATGACTAACCGGCTGCTTGTTTGCTGCTATCGCTCCAATGCTCGCTGTCCCGTATAAGTGTTTAATCCAATTATTATGAGGTCAAAGCTGAGCTGCGAGTAGTCGACCGTTCTTGTGAGGCCATATCAGTAGCCGCAGAATCAGTCCTTTCCCCTGCCGCCTCTGCCCCCGGATTTCATCAAAACACTCTCCAATTCCCTGACAAAATTCATGGTACATTAGATCTCCATTTGCCAAATAATTAATTATACTTTGACGCTGAGTGATCAATAGGGTGAACGCTATGATTTTATAGTTGAATTATGAATTTAATCTTCAGACAGTTGTGTCAGATTTTCACTACTTTCCCGTGGTTTAAGAATAACAAATACATTTAACCTAATAGAACTTCATTCCTATTTTTATTAACATAAGTTTCGTAGTTTTTGATAATACATGAGTTATACCAGTAATTTGGCTGAATTGATGGAAACTATAAAGTCCATAGAACATTTCAAAAAATATTTAATTGTTAATGGATAGACATAACGTAACAAATGATACAGTACGTGTAAGATAAAGCATCAATATTTTTAACGTTATACCGGGGAGTTACTGTGGACAACCCGCCGACAGGGGCGCCACCGACCGTAGTTGGTGAAACCTTTGCAATTGGCCTTCGAAAGAAAGATGAAGCATTTCAAAAAAGTCTGTGAAAATGACTACGAATATCATATCAAATAATACTGTTTGTAGAAGACAAAGTTTCAAGTTTTTTTACAATGTATGTAAATTGTTCTATGTGTCCACGCTTCGTCACACGCCACAATACCAGACAGCTAAGAATATCCCACAGGTATAGTTTCCCGGAAAAGTCAGTACGCAGGCAAAGGAGAAAACTTTTCCACTAAACAATCCAGAAATTTGTAAGAGATTTGGATGGTGATGCTAAGGCTAATTTCCATCAATTAGGTGATCTGTAAGAAAAAGGGAAAGGGGGAAAACAGCGAGGCTAAAATTGGCAGAAGAGGCAGAGAGACACTTTTGGGTTATAATTGACGTTGCAAGGATCGCAGAAGACGGAGCAAGGAGCAGATGAATATACACGGGGTTGAATTAACCGGAGTTCGCTTCCAGCCCTGTGGCAGAAATCCTGTCGTCGGAAGTTTCTTTCCAGGAGTTTTTGCGACGCTAAGTTTATTAAAAAAAATTCATCAAAATTTGCTTCCGAATTTACATACCAAAACACGGTAACCTGGGAGTATAATCTCATGTTGGAGCAGTCAGCAATATTTTTTCCGCTCATCTTCCTTTCTATGTATTTTATTTTGGTTTACTTATTTTCACATAAATGAAGAATTTTAAGTTTTAATTTTCATTTAATTTATTATTTCCTTGGTTCGTGGTAGTAACACCACGTGGAGGTCGTGAATTAATGGAAGTAAATAGTTTCCCATTTATTTATTAGTTTGTCTCCCCTTATATGCTTAGGTGTACCACAGTGCTTTCAACAGAAAATAATTTTCGAGTCGTAGATGAGTTGAAACGCGACTAATAAACTGGAATTTGGAACTTACTTATTCTCCATTACCGTTCCAGAGAGCGAAAACTATTTCATTTGATTCAGAATGCTAAACATACATTATTAAGTTTTGTAAAGACAGTAAGGGTGGAGGATCGATACGCTGACCACGTGTCACTCTAAATTCGGAATGTGTCATACAAGATGACAGTGCGCAGTCGACTCGGTAGGCCCAGGTCCTCAATGGGCTGTAGAGCCATGGAGAAAGAAAGAAAGAAAAAAGGCAGTAAGATATTTGATAGAATTTAAGTCTATTGCATGTTGTGTTTTAACCCTAAAAAAACAAATGTATTTAAAGAATTTAATGAACAGAAACTGGACAGTTAATGTAAATACAAATTATAAAATAATATGTAAATAATTAACACTGTAGTCGCTAATGACCAGGTAGTCGATGCAACCTTTATAAAAAAAAATAGAATAATTCAGTTTTAAAGTCAGGGAGTGGAATCATTGGAACGTGATTTAAAAAGCATATTAGTGGGAAAAAAATTATTATGATTGAAATTAGTTTGATAAATCCGTGTAAGTTTGTTTCCGGTTGAGTTTGGAGTTTCGCAAGTCGGCAGGAAGGAGATCCCGCCGCCTTTCTTCCGAAGTCAGGTGATTTGTTGTTAGAACCCAAGAACTGTGTGACAAACAGCACGCGAGGGAACCTTACTCCCGTTATTTTCAATAAACGCAGGGACCAGCTTCATATATTCTTCGTTTCCACGCTGCAGCGCGTTCAATTGATTTGAAATGCTTATAGTAAAGGCAGAAATATTGGGCCAGCTTATAGATAATTCTGGTGGATTCGCTAGTGTGTTCACCCAAAAGGGCAATATTTCTGTATTGTCGTGGATCGCCCAGGCTGAGATTTAATGTCAAAATTACTTACACCACCAATTTTCGTCGTAATCTCTCAGCCTATACCTAAAAGTTCGTGTAAATTTTATAAGATTATCCTTCAAAGACGACCTCGATTTGCAATTCGAGGAATTATGCGAGTAACTCCGTGTAACGTCCCCGCTGGGGAAAGTGAACGATGAAATGTGGCGAAAAGGGGTTTCAAAATTCGATTCAGGCCTTGTAATTCGGATTACTTACTCCCGTTCCAATACTGCTGAGCAATTAAACACACGGGATTTTACTATTCAAGCTGCGACGTAACATCCTAATTACTGATGTACGTAGCCTAGTAATTATGAAAATAATTCCAAAAACTAGTACAGTCGTCTCAATAAACATATTCATTACATATGGCAGCTTTCGACTCCGCGAGTCACACTCAGACAACACATAATTCTGAATCATAAATATATAGGATACAATCACAATTCGTAAAAATTTAATTAATAATGCATAGGTAATAAGCAATTCACAACTCTCCAACGAATGTATGACAGTTAAATCTTATAGCTTAAAACGAAGTTATGATCCCTTACATATAAAATAATTTCATCACACAACAAATTTAAAACAAATATTTAATTGAATAAACAATTCTTGGGTTTCCACCCAGGTTAAATGGAGTTTAAGCCACAACGTTTCGATGGCGTACTCTGCCATCGTTCACTTATGAAACGTCGTGGCTTAAACTCCATTTAACCCGGGTGAAAACCCAAGAATTTATTCAGAATATACACCAGGAAAACCTTCGATATTCAATAAATATTTAATTATTTTTATCAAAACTTAAAAAAAACTATTTATACCAATAAATAAAATTGAAGTGTCTCGTATAGGCTCCGAAACGGCTCAACGAATTTCAATGAAAATTTTAATATTCGTGCATATTTCATTTCGATACATTGCAGAAGATATTAATATAATACAATACAAATATTAGTAAAAAAATATTCTACGAGAAAGTTTTTTGGTTTACGTGCATTTGAATCTCCAAAATGTGAATGCTAATTGCCTATACTCTTGAGATCATTGCTCCGTAACGGCGTTAAGGGATTTCAATGAAAATTTCAGGGATTGAAACAGAGTTCACAAGATATTAACATAAATATTTATAAATTGCCCCTCGAAAGGCGGCGTGGAAAACAACTTCCTTATGGTGTTGATTTTATCAATGCAGGACACAAAATTGACCTGCTGAGGTCTGTCTGTAATGAAACAATAGTCGGAATTAATTATAAAATTAATTATAAAATAAAATAGAATAAATCTGTAAGACAAACATTGTAAGAAATTAAAACAAGGCCTGTTATAGATACTCAAGAAAACAGGTTATTAGTGTAATTAGTGAATAAAAAAAAGTCGGAGGCGTATAAAGACCAAAATATGGACATCTTAACATAAATTAGAATATAAATTATAGTAATAGTAAGATTATTCAAGTAATTATCTTAAACAAACTACATAACTCTGCTAATACAAATACAGTCATAAAGAATTAGAGTATAAAATTAGTAAAAAAGTTTGAACCTACAACTACTCGACCAACGCGTCATGGAGATCCGGAAACGTGGGTCGTAACCGGAAAACCGGAGTTGTTTCACACACAAAATGTATAAAGGTGGAAAGGATGAGGAGACAAAGAAATTAAGAATTCTCTCCTTCAGTCTCTCCACGAAAATAATATAATAATAAATTAGTGTAACAGATGATGATCTTGATAGGGAAGGGCGCTGCGGGAGTTTTCTCGTAGACGCTTCAGTCCAGAGTGACTGCGGGGCTTACCTGATCATGTCGGGGATGCCTCGCACTCTCTCTGGGTATTTTTTATCAAAGTTCTCATATGCCGAGACACCTTCACCTATTTTAGGAGGTATATGCACTGGGGTCAAAGACCTTGGGCATATGGCAAGAGTTGTCCGCTGATCCCATTGGATCAGTCGGCCAATTGCCTCCTGAAATTGGTGGAGACACGGAGAAGGGAATGCTGCGTCCCCACAGCAAACTCGTCTCCCGTCATTCGGAAGGGCGTGAGAATAGTACCCAATGCCCGACCTACCTGGTGCAGGTTTTCTAGGGTTTTCCCTGCATCTCTTTAGGTGGAACACCGGGTAGGATCCTTAAACCATAGCCCCGGGGCCCTAGTTAACCCTGGGCTACCTTGCTCTACCTTCCACATCCCCCCTTTTCAATTCCCTTCCTATACTATTAAAGGGGAGTTGCCTGTTTCAGTTTCAGGATCACCCTCATGTAGCCTGTTAATCAAAAAAAAAACAAGATGATGATCTTACATGCTGAAACAAATTTAAATATACGCATATACTTTATTATTGTATTCATTCATATTTATATCTATGTAAAAAAATGTACCAACAAAAGAAAAATATTGTTAAACAGACCTGTTATTGAATCTAGAAAACAGGTCAAGTAAATTATTATCAATAAAAAAAAAGTCGGAGGCTCTTTCGTATCACGCCGACTTCTCGCTGCAATTTACTGCATCTGATCCAATGACCGGCGTGCTACCATTTTATATAATATAATATGTATATATTACGACAGGAACTTTAAGGGTGTGTTTACTTGTTACAACGTATCAGCGTAAACATGGACGATATCTCAATTGCACATTAACTTTTGCAGATCGGCGTTCTAGGTTTATGATGATAATCTTATTGGACACATTCCGTCTATTGTAGATTGTAACGAAGTTTCGTCAGGTTTCATTATTCGCTGTTCAAAGTAAAGTACAGACATCCCCTCTCGCTCGCTCTCCTTAAACCCCTATGATTAATAATTCAAAGGTGTAGAAGAGACTGGCAGAAGACAGTAAGTACAAACTACTCCCTGCTGGGACCCACCCTTAATTCTGCGTATCGAGAAGCATGTCTAATACAAGAAGTTAGACCGTAAGTGGCGACGCCTTCCACCGTGCAAATATTAACTGTTGTAGCTTGTGAAGACATCAGACATCGCACGCTTCACTCCGACTAATCACCGCTGAGAACTTTGAAAGTATCTAATATATCAAGCGTTAGTATGCTTCATAATGTAACGAGAAGTGCCGCACGTTCATTAATTTTCATTCATTTCTCCATTCTTTGTCAGGAAAATTTAATTTTTACTATTTACGAATTTTATGAATTGATTATGCAGATTGTATACAATACAGAATCTTTTAACTCTGTTCATTGTATTTTTTGCGATGCAGTGGATAAAATAATTTTTATTATTTTCACGACAAAGAATCTGAAAAATGTTCGAGCAAGCTTTTGATGAAGAATATGCACCCACTGGTTGCCTGGATTAAGAATACAGATCAATAAGTCGTTGGCGCGGAAATTTATCCTTTGTCCGAACTTTAATTTTCCTTGAAGCATTCATGATCATCGTTGCATTGTTTCGAGCTGTATTCTACGTCAAACCGCAGATGACGATCGCAATGGCGGTATCCGAAATCAGGCTTCATTGGAAAGCAGATTGCAGATATTCGGGTGTACGCTGCACAATTTTTGCGCAAATCTCAAATTTGCAACCGGCTACTGTTAATAAGGTATTTAACTATAGATGTAATTTAAAGAGATATCATAATTGATGATGGGGCATACAGTAGCCGCGAGGACACATATTCATAATTTATTATGAGTTATTTGACCATTAATCTTTATATCTTTCATGAATGTCAGATAATTTTTAATTTATTCGTTTATTTACAGCCACCCTCACTTAATTGGATATAAAACTATATTAATATGAAGGGAATTTATATTAGCAGGGAACTGCCAATAAGAAGACAATGTTAAAATATAGTTAGTTTTGTCTTTTTGTAAGATCAGAATTGAATTGATGGTCAAATACAGACAGTTGAATTATATGACAATTAATTTCTACAGTACAAAATGTCAGAGAGGTGCCTACAACATTTTGTTGATCTCATCAGGCGAAGACGTATCATTAGACTAACATTCACAAGACGTCGGTGCAAAATAAAAATGAAAAAACAAATTAATAAAATAGTAGCGAGTCATAGAAGTTGCTGAGATTCTTCCTGTCCGCTTTGATCGTTTAATCTGAATAATTTATTATATTAATCTGAGCTGATATCTACCTTCATAATCAACAATTTTACGATTCAAAAAATCAAAAATTAATCTGAATACAATGTTTTGTTATGACAGTAGTAGAGGGTCAGGTGAAGGATGGAAAGCGACAGTTTTGTAAAATTTATATATGACTACTATAATAATTAATTAACCCAACTCTTCCAGTATTGACACGAGCAAGTTGTTTTGAAAGCTCCATAGAAGTGCGACAGTTGTTTACCTAAACCTCAGCGACCTGTCTGCGACGGAAACTCGACTGACCGAAGTACCATATAATTAGTGATATGTTGTGAATCAGTGTAAAGGTAATAGCTACAAGATGCAATCTTATGTACATGCAGCTGCTTCAGAGCAACGCTCACACAGGTCAGGGACACAAATAGACGAGTACCTAAATGCTTTATCAAAGCATTAAATACGCATCAAGAATATCAAATAATAAAATATGGATATTCTTAAGTAACAACAAAGATGTATTAGATTTAATAAATAAGCATAAGTATTTTTTAAAATTTTTTTTAATTTATAAAAACTATTATCTTTACAGATTTTCAGTTGTGCTAATTTCGAAACAGTATATACAATATGAAAACACAAAAAAAACATGAAAATAAAATATTGTATATAATTTACATGGTTACATGAGGGTGGGTTAATCCATTTGATTAACCTACTTTAGCTGAACAGGTTGGGTTTAATTGTATCTGAGGGGCATACGACGTGGGTGTGTGAGGATTGGCAAGCAGTGAACTGAATTTTGGAGGATTAATGAGGATGTGGTCTGCGGGAATGATGGTAAAGTGGGTTAGGATGTGCCTGAATGATCAGGGGGAAGGATGAGGTCAATTGGAAGTTTTCTTTTGAGGCGACGGGAGCGTGGAGGTGGAGGAGGATTAAATAAGCATAAGTATTTAGTTATCAACAAGCAAAAAGGCTTCTATTGACAAGTATGAGAAGAATAATAGTATCAAATTCCAAACCAATTGATTATAAATGAACCGAGTAGATACCAAATAATGTTAAATGGTGATCACTTCTGACAAGAAATTCCGTCGAGCCACACCGTATTTCCAAAATTAGTCTAACAAGGATAAATATGCCACCTCCCCTTTTTGAGCTCCCCTTTTTTAAGTTCCCCTTTGTGAAATGTAAGGAATTCCATGCTTTTCGGGTAGTGAAATTCACCTGTTCCTCCCACCCAAGTCTGTTGTTGAAACATATCCCCAAATATTTGCAGCTCGTTACCCTTGGAATTAGTTCCCCACCTATTCTTCAATGAAGAAACGGTACGCTGTATATAATTTAATTTAAATACTTTCCTGAATTAGTTTTCTCTTAATAATATCAATTTTCCAACAAAATGCATGATTTTTTTTGAAAATTGCACTGTATTACAGAATGTTTCCCATATTCCCCTTAACTCCAGGGCTCGTTTTGCTTCTCCCTGTTTGCATGTAGCCACCAATAATTGTTTCAGAAAAGAATGACAGTAAACGTTTGACTCCTTGATTTGATTCGGAGCGATGGCCTCCGTGGTCCAGATGGAGTTGCCGTACAAACTAATGCCTCTCGGCAACTTTCCCTCGAAGATCGAAAAGCAAAGGGAGAACATTTAATGAGTTCGGACAAACCATTTCCTGATTCACACGCCAGAATTGGGTAATTGGAAGGTTGGCATTAATCGATGATGCAGCCTCCCACTCCACAGCGTTCTCCTTTTCTTTATGCCGTTCTTTGTCTGTGTTCTTTTTTCCATTTAGATTTCCTTTGTCTGCGCACAATGAGTCAGCAGCAGACGCTTTTTAATTTGCATGTTTTGAGAATGTTATTTAGGCCGTTTCAATGCACGGCATCATTTAGCCCTTGACAAAGAGTTCTGATGAACAGCTCATTGTTGTACGAAACCTATTGTTGCCAATTGTACTGCATTTGTCACTTAATTAGCAATTTCGTGCGGTTTGGTATACTTGAAAATGAATATGCATTTAGAACGCACACGAGGCACCTTGCTCTAATATTATTTCCTTTCCAATTTTTGCTTGAGCAAGTGTTAAATTAAACATCACTTTCCTTCGAGGTAATTAGTCCTTAACAATGCGCGGCCGTCTGATTGCTTTTAGCTGTTACCGTAATTAAAATGCAAATGACGAATTCGACGTATCTGGTGTCCTTTGATGTTTGGGCGATTATGCAGCGCTTAAAAGGTTTATTACAGATTTCTTACCGCAGCCATGTACCCAAACGTCATTTATAATAGAGGCTGAATCCATTGCAATAATTTCAGAACATTCGCTTCTGTGATGGGTTTATGTATCAGTTTTATCAGCTACATTTTCTTATACACCAAACAGAAGCCTTTACTATCAGGATAGGCACTTATTTTATTTTATATTTCTACCCCTTTTACAGACACAAATGTTGAATTGTCGTCTATTTGAAATCATTTACCGTGTACATGCCAACTTCTTCCATTCTCTTCGCCGATATGATTAATAGGGATCAAAACGATAACTTCAGTCTTTTCCGGGTGAATAAGTATTTAACGTCTTTTTCTCACTCTAAACCTTCCGCTCCTTTGGCTATATAGAACCGCTGTGCTTCTGTAACAATTTACAAATTTAATTTCCAGACTCCTGAGAGGAATCAGTAAAACGTCAGAATATAGGCCAAGTGTATATTACTTTTTAAAGAATATAAATAATAACATTCGTACAGTCAAAATTGCATTCATTATAAATCTATATAATCAGTAGGCTTCTCCCCAGATTGACTGCGAAGCTCACCTAATTACTTTGTGAATGGCTCGTACTCTCTCTCTGGTTTATTCAAGTTTCTCACATGCCGAGGCACCTTCATCTATTTTAGGAGGTGTATGTACTGAGGTTGAAGACCTTGGACATACGGTAAGAGTTGTCTGCTGTTCCTATTGGATCAGTCGGCCAACTGCCTCCTAAAACTGGTGGCGACACAGAGAAGGGAATGCTCCGACCCCACAGCAAACTCCTCTCTTGTCATTCGGAATGGGCGTGACAACCTGATGCAGGTTTTCTAGGGGTTTCCCTGCACCTGTTTTAGGTGAATCACCGCACCTAATAGGATCCTTATATTATAACCCGGGGCTAATTTGTTCTACCTTCCTCCCCACTTTTTTTCAATTCCTTTCCTATTCTATTAAAGGGGAGTTCCCTGTTTCAGGATCACCCTCATGTAACCAGTTAACCTAAAAAATACCACCTAAAAAATAAACAAATTCATCCTATACCCAGGGCATATTCATTAGTAACATTAAAACAATTAAAACATTATATCATTAATATAGATTATACATAAAAAAATTATAATATTGAAATAACAATCAGTTTGCCAATTTACATGTCACCTATTCCCTATTAATGTTAATAATTCCGTGATATTAAAACATTGTGTTAAAACGTTAAAACAATTATATATAAATGCGCCTTTCAATAAATTATTACAGTTTTTGCATTGTAAACAAACAGCACAAAAGAGCATTAACTGATTTATTCTTTATTTAACATGAAAAGTTTCAATATAGAATAGTGCTGTATTTATATTTTTAATAAACAACTACATATTTAAATAACACGTTTCAGGTTAGTAAAATTTTATTATCAAGCCATGTATATTCTCTATAAAATCTGTTTTTGTTATTGAGCACCGAGAACGAATTGGATATACATTGCATCATTTGAAAATGATTACCTCGGTTTGAGTTTTCTCCGATCGCGTTCAGACGTATTATCGACGAAAACTGAGGTTTCACTGTAATAGCTTTAATGAAGGCCGTACAATAAAATCGAGTAGGCCGTTACGTTCCCCACCTGTTGTCTAGATTTTAAATAGATTTAAAATAAATATAATTGTGACTGTAAAATGTTTTTTCACTTTACTGTATAATCATACAGTCTAGTCATATTATGAGTGCGTACTACTTTTACTATTTTTCCATACATGCTTAATGTATATTTGCCTCATGCGATAATATAAATTTAATTTCCAGTGTTCTATGGGAATAAGTGGAACTGGAACATGCTATTGACTGAATCAAGCTGTGCCAATTAGTGATTTAAACTTTGAGTGTTTCTAGTTATCAAAACATTCATATATCAACTGGAAATTATTTTTTTAATATGTTAACTTATAAAAATATAAGTTACATAAAATATGTTGACTTTATAAGTCATCACGTAGTTTGTAAAGCTGGAAACTGAGCTGAAACAATCCGAGCTGCTTCTCTGTAAATAATTATAAATTTTACGAGAGAAAGGAGTTAATGAAACAAATTATTAATAATACCAAGGGTTTAATCACCAAACAAAGGACAAGCAAAGAAAAAATTAAATTAATAGAAAGCTTCGTTCTCCCTGCAGAAGAAAAGATATATATTAATTTTGTACTTAAATACTAAACGATATTTTGCCGGCTTAAAATAGACACAAAGGCCCTTCGTGAGCATTAATTAATACAGCTTCGGAGAGTTGTTTCCTCATAAAAAAAGCTAATTCCCGTCTTTCACGAGTTCGGGTTGGACAAGCCTGATAGTAGTGTTTATCTTCTTACATCTTACTTCAAACAAAATGCACGATGAATTTAATGAGATAAATGGCACAGTCAAGTAATTAAAAATGACATATATTGAAAGACCATTAGCATTTATTACAACTAAAAAAATATATAAAACATAAAACCTAACAGCAGAACAACATTTCGGTTCATATTTAAATACTCTTCAGGCTCCCGTTTCCTTAATCTGGCTATGAATAATACTTGCTAGTTTAATGGAACATCAAACTCATTGATATGTGTGTGCTTTTACATATTATACAAATATGATTTTATTGAAAATCAGAAAACAAAATTTTAAAAAATATAATGTTTAATATAAAAGATTTGAATAAATATAAAAAAGGAAAACAAGAATATTTTTGAAGCATGAGGAAGAGTTAATATAATTCAATATGGCGTCCTTGTCTTTTAAAACAGTCTAAATTTTACAAATTCATTATTAAATAATATTTATTAATATCGTCAATTTTTTTTCCAAAGCAGTTATCGGCATAATGAGCAATATTCATCCATACAAAGAGATAAAATTATATTAAATCAAAACAAATACCCCATGTCAATTTGTCAAAAACATTATATAGTTTAAATGCAATCAAAAATTTAATTGGAAATCTTTTAAACATTGCCACCGGGTTTTTTCCAACGCATTTCAATTAATCGACCTAACCAAATAATATTATATACGGTTTCTATTAAATTTTAAGGCGTGCGGTAATGCCAATTCGTGATGGTTTACCGAGTTGTATCACTTCGTCGTGTTCTCGCAAAAGCCTTCATTCGATTAATTCGTTAAAGCTCGGACGCCGTAAATTACGATAATCCTTAAAATATCTAGATACCTAGGAAGAGACGTTTACCTGCGCTCCTTCCGTGTTCCGTAATTATACGCATTGATTTGCACTTAAGACATACATAATTCATTCCTTCCCCAGTAGGAGTGTATCATTAGCCATCCGTCTTCATTGCGGAGGCAATTTGCTTGCAAGAAAGCGTTTTACAAAACTTTTTAACAATACTAGCGATAAATTAAAACAAATATTCTTTTAAGCGAGTAGAGGATAGCGTAAGTTTAAAGATCCATTTAGGGAAGAGAGGGCTCTGGCAAACACCTGAGCCGCGGAGTACAGTCTGGAAGCCAAGAAAATAAGCGGTGGCGGGACGCGACGGCGACGCCCCCAAGGACCCTTCCCGCCGCGTGGCGCAGGGACCCAGGAAAACCCGACCCGACCCGAGCCGAGCCGCACTGTAATGAAGCGGATTTGGGTCCGAGTCCCGCGGGCGAACGGAGCCACCTGCTCGCTGATTGCCCTTACCCCTGCCCCTGCCATGCCCTGCCATGCCCTCCCATGGCCTCCCATGCCTGCCTTAAGAATCAATCCTCGCGCTCACAATAATTGAAAACACGCGCCGCTCGCTCGCTCTGTCTTGTCTTCCTTATATCTCAGGACGAGCCCGTCTAATACGTAAATGCCTCCTGCACAGCCACCGAACACAAATCATATTCAGGCTGCACATCCTAAGACAACATTTTAATATTCCTAGGATTCTATAAATTAATAATTTTTTCGGGGTTTCATTAAATATCAGGTAAACAAAACAAGGAGAAGCGCTGGAATACTAAAGATATTCTTTCCATAATTTCCAACCTTTCGCGACCCAACCACTGCCCCTTGCATAAAATCCACTGTTCTAATAATCCAGTCAAAAGAATGAATTTCCAACCAAGTTGGTAGCAGCCACGTAGGTATTTTATGACACATATTTTTACGAAACAATTTGATTGATTAAATTTGTTTCAAATTTTGAGACACATTTCCTATAATTTTCAACACTTGGCTCAACGCCTGAGAAGCGTCTACAGAATTTATTCTCTCCATATTTTGATTCAGTACCGTGGAGTCTGCTAGCTTGGTGGTGATGAAGAGGCAGGTAAGGACCCGGCAGGTAATCGACCACATGGGCGGTGTTCTAGTAGATCTCTATAGTGAGACCTGTTATAAATTAAAATACTAATTACAAGTTCATGAGAAATTTATTTACAAAGAAAAAACAACAAATATTTACCAAATTTGAGGTTCGGCGAAGCTATCGGTCTAATACAATCTCAGGGTAAAAACCGTGGGCGATACCCTTCCATTAAATATCAGGTAAACAAAACAAGGAGATTAGGCGTTCCTAGAACGAAGAAGCGCTGGAATACTAAAGATATTCTTTCCATAGTTTCCAACCTTTCGCGACCCAACCAATGCCCCTGGCATAAAGTCCACTGTTCTAATAATCCAGTCAAAAGAATTAATTTCCAACCAAGTTGATAGCAGCCACGTAGGTATTTTATCACATATAGTTTTACGAAACAATTTGATTGATTAAATTTGTTTCAAATTTTGTGACACATTTCCTATAATTTACAACACTTGGCTCAACGCCTGAGAAGCGTCTACAGAATTTATTCTCTCCATATTTTGATTCAGTACCGTGGAGTCTGCTAGCTTGGCGGTGATGAAGACCAGGCAGGTATCGACCACATGGACGGTGTTCTAGTAGATCTCTATAGTGAGACCTGTTATGAATTAAAATACTAATTAAAAGTTCATGGGAAATTTATTTACAAAGAAAAAACAACAATGAAGGGAATGTTTACAAAATTTGAGGTTTGGCGAAGAAATCGGCTCTAATACAATCTCAGGGTAAAAACCGTGGGCGATACCCTTCCAAGACGTCAAGGATTGGAAACCTGACAACGAGCCTCCTTTGTAATGTCGCGTCGCCTCTTGCCAGCTTCTCTGTAGGGTCTCTTCTTCGGCGTCGCAAGTTACCCTCCATATACGTCCGGGACCTAGCGTCGGTTCCTTTCCGTACGTTTCAAGTTCTCGGAGACGAATGATAATTCACACAGCCTCACTACCGTGTGCAAAAGCCTCGAAATAGATATTAAATAATCTATTTTTCTTTAAAAAATGAAACCCCATTGGTTTGTGTTTAAAATTTTCCACAGGTCATATTCGTAAGTGACCAAAGGCCATTCCAGGGGATTACAGCTGGCTCCAGACCCGCCATGCTGACTGACGCCAATTCCAATTTTCCAATCCTTGCCAACTTTACATCAAGAAATAATCAAATATCAACAGAGCCCTATTTCAAACTATTACTGACCTTTTAATAGTAACTTCACAGATTCACTTTTACAAAGTAAGCATCGTGTATCTCCCCGCCTTCTGAATTCGTTGTTTTACTATAGGGTGACCCCAAATGTTGTGGCCTGTCCCCATCTGGTGAGCCCATCTGCTTGAGCACGCGTGGGCAGGCAGGAAACATCTGCCAATCTTCCAGTGCTCAAATATCTTCCCTATGCAAACTTCAGAGAGATAATTTCTTACCAAAATCCGCTGTATTTAAAAATGTACTTAGCACTACGCTATTGTAAGGGATGTTGTAGAAGACTGCGTCCAGTGGCTGTTCATTTCATGAATGGGAAAACCTTAATGTCTAGAGGAAGACATCAAGGTGAAATGACTAGTATATATTTTCACAGAGAGAAGAATGCTGTCCCTGTTGCGTTTACTTCATGCAGAAACGAGAATGATCAGAGTTTTGACCGTGATGACTCCCTATGAGTGGAAACGATTGCCAGGTCTTACAATTTGAGGCATTTGGAGTGTTTCGAAAGGACGGCTGAGAGACGTGATGTAGCGGTGTCAAGGATAATTCCTTATCAGTTATCGAACAGCGAGGTACTTCTTGAAGTTTTCAAGAGCTTTGAGGAGTTGACAGCAGAGAGCAGCCAATCCTATCCACGCAACTCAATCTTCGCCACAGCAAGAAGCAACGATTCTTTTCAGTTTGAACGAGTTCACAAGTATTTAATTTTTCCAATTTACGAATTTTTTCCCCACCTCATTTTTTATTTCGGTCTTGCAACAATACCTTTTTCCGTGTAAAAAGCTTCATTAATCACTCAAATATTTACAACGGTATCAAAAAAATTATTTTTATTTCAGCACTTTGATTTCGATTTATACCGGGAATACGAATGTTGTTTTCCGAAAGTGCAAATTTTTTCTGTAACAAACAAAAACGGATGGTAAGGAGCTTCCAAGAACACAAAGCACCTCTTCAACATACAAGAGTTGAAGCCGCACGCACAGTTGAAGGTTATATGGTGGCATAACAAAGATCAACATTTCTCAATTTTGTCTATGTCGTTTGTTAGATATAAATATATTTATTTATTATTTTTTAGAAGTAGTTTTTTTTTAACCAGGTTATTTATATACCATTTTTCGGACGCATTATCCACGTATAAATGGAATAAGTCCACGTCTGGAGAAACCCTTCACAGTCCTTAAAATATCTGAATATTGTCATTATTCCTGTTCCTCTTTTAAAATAAACTTTCTCTGTGTGTCTCCTACGTATAATTTATTAATAAAAATTGTTTCAATTTTTTTCGAGTGTGTTAATATAACTATTTTTTTCCTGGAGTTTAGCCTTTTCGTCGGGAGAACTTGTCACTTGTTCAGATTTTTCCTCTACTTAAATTTGTATATTCGTTGTTCTCTTCTAGCTGTTTTCTTGTACTGGTTGAAAATGGAAAGAGCAGAAGGCATAACATTATAACTGTGCCGTTTGTGTGGTCCGTCACGTCGACTTCCATAGCCCATTACAGGGAATGGAAACTTCTTTTTATAACAGTTTTTGGGACCGAGGCGTGCTTGAGTGCAACTTTCTTTTTTAACAATTTGGGAAAACTAAGAAAAAAAATAAATTGTGCCAGCCTGAAATTTGTCAGATTCTTTATTCTCAATATGAAACTGTAAATTAATAGAAGGAAGGGATATGATTGTCCAAAAAATCTGATTGGCTGATCTGAGAGTTCAAGAAAATTGTGTTCTTAATGGCGATGGACCAAACGTATTTTAAAAGATCGTATCACAACCGATCAATCATGGACAGAGGTTTTTATTATGAACCACACAAATTAAAACCTGAAGAAGTCTCAAATTAGAGACGAAACGTCGTAATGTTATATATTTTAATATAAAACGCTGACAGGCTGATTTAACTCAGTTATTGTATATTTAATTGTCAGATAAACCATTTAACTTTAATAAGGTTGTAGTTGTCCTATTAAATTTTTCTTTAATTTATATTTTAATATAATGTTTTAAGATGACTCATCAGCAAGATTCAGTCTCGATTGGGAAAATTAAAATCACTGAGCTGTTTAAATTAATCACGTTACATACTTATATCTCCGAGATTTTGAATTTTTGACCTTGTGAGTGGAATGATGTTTTCTCAACCGTTTAGCACTAGCAGAGATCACTTTGTTTGCTTTACACGAAAGAAAAATGAAGCTGCGTCTACTGACCGTCGGACAAATTTTACTTATCAGTTGAACACAATATATAAAACCAATAAAAGTAATTATTGAATATTTTAAGAGTAAAATTTTTATAAAACAGCGACCAGTCTGTTGAAAAACTTACTTATCAAACAATAATTATTGAAACGACTGATTCGTAGTACAGCATGTTTACGAAAAAAAAATTTGAATTGAATAGTGAATTAACTTGATTATTGGTTACCGTTTAACGATTGTTTATGCCGTGTAACCTGTTTAAACTAAAGACCGCGGGCGCAGCTGAACATTTGCTGAATTTTGAAGCTAAAATTAAGCAAGACAAGGCTAATTAGCTGTTTACGTTACGGAGATGCAAGAAAAAGTCATGCCTCTAATAACAACATCTGGCATCTCTGCACTTTAAGTAGACGATTTGCTTAATGTGTATTTTCATTTGCATTCACAAAGACGTGACTTTACGTTAATTAATTCATCCGTCAAGTACGCGTGTTCCAGAACTTGGAGAACATAGAATTTTTTTAAAAGTTTGCGGTTACTATTATTAAAATACAAAAGTCAAGTGACTGGACTGCACCATAATTACCAAACAAGAACATATAGCATACGAATCAACTTCTGTTAAAATTATTCCTCTTGAATTTATTTCTCAAATACATCCACATTGCAGCCTCAGGCAGAATAGTGTTTAAGTAGTAGATACATATTATTCATTACTTGCCTCAATCAAAAGAGGTGGCATATTTAAATGTAGTTACACTAGTTTTTGAACACAGGGCGCCATTGTGATCCAAATAGATAATATAAATTAAATTATTGGAAAAAAGTTTGGAAAATAGATGCTAACTTTGTCAGAGAAGTGTCAGGTCATAGGGACTAAAATAGAACAATTATGATGGGAGTTATTATCACAAAGGAGGGAGAAAGCAAGGCTGCATGTGCTATTCAAAGCTTATACGGGTCAAAAACCATGCATTGGAATTAGCTCCGAAAGCCCAGTTATATCGGTATATGGGATCATCCATTCAAGGTAAACAGTAGACAACAGAGAACAGATGTTCGCAAATACTCATTCCTAAATAGGACCATCAAGGGTTGGAATAATTTACCTGTGGAAATGTTTGGCAGAATCCTCTTCAGGAAAATACATTTAGCGTAGCTAGGCCCTCCCAAAATAAATTAGTAATTTAGGATGAATTAAATTAATAAAATTAAATAATTAAATAAGAATAATAATTAAATAAAAATATTGGTGAAGACACGTTGCGTCCATAAAGAAAGGAAAATGAGATATTGCCTGGGAGATTGACAAGGAATTGAAATAGCCACCGTGGTTCTGAAGTTAGGAAAGATAGGAGGTCAGGAGAGGAGAGAAATTCAGACCGTGTGCGTTTGAAGGAAGAAGGAGAGAAGGACCAGTGTTACTCGGAAGTTGGCAGGAAGAAGTATTTAAGATGGGAGAAGAAGTACTTTGCAGTAATTAGTAGATGGAAAACAGAAAAGCTGTATAAGAAAATTGTGATATCCCAGTTAAACCTCTGCTGAGACGTGTACGACCTCTTCGAGATAGAAAATTCATTTTTCCTCATCATCTTCTGTTTTCCACCTGCAGAATAACACTCTGTTTTAGAAAGGCTCAACACAATCTACTGTCTACCTCCATCAACGAGAAATTTCCGGAAATAAATCGTTTTGTACCTGCACGAGAGTCCGAGTCGCCGAAGGAAGAACAATAATCGAGAGATCTGTTACCCGTTGTTCCCCCCACAGTGATTAACCCTAATAAATCATACAATAATACCCAGAGGTAAGTCATTCTTATTGAAACATTTAATTTCCCCTTAAATACTATGTTTTCTGGTAATATAGATGGTGCAGGACCCAACTAGGAAATTGTGTAAAATATAATTGAATAAATATTTTTAAAAATCCATTTAAAATTGATAATAATGAAATATTTAAATAATCCCCCCTTCTTTGTATTACGTTAGGTTAAATCTAAGGAAGTTAAGTGGCTTTCCTGAACATTATAAATTAATATTAATCTACTACTTCTTCTTCCAATGGCTCAACAGCCCTCTTGAGGGCCTAGGCCTACCGAGGCGGCTGCGGACTGTCATCTGGCGTGACACATAATATTAATGCTTACTCCAATTTAAATGTTAAATCCAAAGTGAATTGATGTGTTAGCTTAATATATTTCTGTGGTGTTTTTTCTTTCTTTCAGGGGTAAAAAAAAATTCTATGGACAATGGTTTACTTAGGTTAGGAATAATATAAAAGTAGGGAAATTGAATTCTGAATCTGCCACCGGGCTTACAGTCAATTGGAGGTTATCAAATAAATACAAATACAAAATTATAGTATTGGCCACGAATAAGACATAATCAGGCCACCCACTGTTTAGAGAAACGGGTGGGAGGGAGGGATGGGGGATATTTTAACTCCTCTTCAGTTCCTCCAGGAAGATTATGTGAGTGACAAGTCTTCTGTGGCCGAGCTGTAGCTGTAGCTACTAACTTCACTACATAAGTGCTCAGCCAATGGATTACCCAAATCTACCATTATTAAGTAATATGGTAATGTTGTGAATACGTTGGGGTTGCACGGCTGGGTGAGAAGGGTTCTCGCAAAAGCTGCAGGAAAGTCTGAAAACTGGTATCGGGAAGGGCGTCTTTAGCCGGGACCAGGTGCTTACCACAGGCAGAAGCGAGCTGAGCCATTAGCGTGCACGGAGCTGCATTACATTTATCAAGCCACTCAGCAGGGCCTGCCTGTACTTAGGCCAGATATCCGCGTTTTGAAGCATTTGGACACTAATAGCAAAATGTGGGAATTTCGGAGAGGGTCACAGGCAGGCTCTTACGCTCCGTGGGAAGACTCCAGACTACGCTCACAGCAAACACTGCCTTCTCTCCACAATTACACGCCACCAGTTACTAGACTTAAACCTGCAGGCGAGCAGGGTTGGTAGTCTTTCACTTAAACCTCCTCCATCTCCTCATGTCGCAACCAACTATTCAACTTTTCTCCTCATCTCTAATTTATTCTTCCTAAAACCATAACACCGCAAAATATACCTCTTTGATGTGATTATATGCGGTTCGATAGCAGGTAGCAGCGGCTGTCCTAGGAGCAGTAGCGAGTCGCTCCAAGGCGCACTTAATTGAATCGCTTGTCAAAATTTGACACCATGATGTGGAAATCAAGAAGAAAATTGAAAAATATGCCTAAAATACTCATGAAGAACAAGGCAGTGCATTAAAAAGCTCACATATTATATCAAACTAATTTTATGAATTAAACAAACAAAAAATTGCAATCTAAAACGTCCTTAGCCCAATAATTAATCTTCGACTAATATTATTCTTTACATACTTTTCTATAATTGAAATACTGTCCTCACGACAGGTTTATTTATTTAAAATAATTATACATGTTTCAATTCAAAGACAGAAAAATTTCTTGACATAAGCTAGGCCAAAGGCCATGAAACTAATGAAGATGAGAATGGAAAAATGTCCCGGGTTCGATTCCCGGGTCCGGTCGACATTCTCATCATCTAAATTTAATTTCATGGCCTTCGGTTGAGCTTCTATTGAAGCAATTCTTCTCTCTTTGAATTAAATATTCATGCACCTTTGATCCTTACTTCCCTGAATCCTAGTTTACGAGACTGGAGGAATTTTGAATCGGATCTGGCAGCCGACTTGGAATACTTCAGTTGGGTTCGGTCGACATTTTTCCATTCTCATCCCCTAAATACATATGTTTCTTGTAAATTCATTTAACATACGTGCCGTGCAAACAACACACATCTAGATTAAATAAATAGATAATGTTAGGTAATGATTTCTTGCAATGAGCGCATCATGTACTACAGATCTAAATGTCAAACTCTAAATTTGAAATGTGTTTATTTTCTTTTTAATTATACGTGCCTGCCCTAGAGTGGACAGCTGGGATCATTATTTTAAAAGGCGGTTAATTTAGAAACCATTTTTAGAGTAATTAAAACGTGGTCCGGCGAGTGGGAAATGTCGATATAAATTAATTACAACATAGTCTTCTGATTTTAAAATTCACAATAAATAAAAATACGGCCAATAAGTCAGAATATAAATTTATCACTTTTTATTCTAAACCGACGTTTTGTCTCCTCTTTGAGACTTCCTCGGGCGTAAAATTTAGCAATTCATCATGTTTGAATAAATTGTGATAAATTCATATGCTGACTTATTGGCTGTATTTTTATTTATTGTAAATATAAATTAATATTTATATCGATATGGCCTCTTCGAAAATAAATATGTTAACAGCATAGTTGGAAATAAAATTTAATAATTTCATTGGAGCCTCTTCTAGTCCACCCCCACCCCTCTTTCCTCCCACGTGCAATGATAAATTACGATAAATAAATTTTGGGTGATATAAAATGATAAAATTTTGAATTGTTCAATGCTCGAATATTGCGGCGGAAAAAAGAAATGTTTTGCAACTTGCAAACTCTAAACTGTCGGGGTATAAAAGGAAGTTTGTAACTTTTTAATTGTAGACTGGTTAATGGCGTTGGTTGAATTGCAGGCTTTATGCCACAGTATTGAAAGTATAAATGGCCGGTAACTATTAAAATGCACGGAATGATATTACGTATCTGTTGTACGTTGCTCTTGAGTAACTTCGTTCAAGTTGCAGCTAATAGACTACGTTACCCGCGTGTGAACCGTTCCGACTGCGATTATGTCTCCTGAAGCCGGCTTTCTTTGTTCTTCGGGAGGGAATAAAATCGGAATTTGGAGAAGGTCTGCAAAGTGCGTGCGGTTTCTCTCGCGAGAGTTGAGCCCCTCTCAGAAGATATTGCCCCAGCCGCTCGCAGCAGCCATAGCTTAATCATGCAGAAGCCACAAATCATTTATTCGCAATGCACTTGGACATTTGCGGAACTACACCATCCACATAAAACGGAACTGTTGCAAATCGAGATTAACGGGCGTGTCCGTCCCTTCATTACTCTAACGACCGAAAGTTTTCCGCTTCCGGCGGCTGAACGAAGAATTTTCCCCGAGGTTCTTACCTCGACAACAATAACGATAAGTCGATAACTGCTGCATATAGACCAAAATGGGACTGGAAACGATACACGTATAATAATAACACATGATTATATCAGACTATTATTCGTTTCCCATACATTCGCCCTTAAGAGACGAAAGACTGGAACGGTAGTCAAAGAAATTATACATACATTTGCGCATAACATTACTAACATAATACAATAGGCTATTGTACTGGTATTCTCATTGCCATTCAGAAAATAAAAAAATAATTGAAATTTTAATTAAAAGGGAAGAAAAACAATTTTATTCAAATTTAACAATTCTCGGTTTAAAAATTAAACAAAAAGATATACATTAAATAAAAATAATTAAGGCTTTTAAATTTTGGACCGGCTACTTTCTAAACTCAATAGATAGCAATATTTTTCTCTGAGGACTTAGTGGACATAAAAAACAAAACTTGGCATCAATATTTTTAATTACACTCAAAATAGCCAGGGGCGAGAAATGTGAATTTGTACATCACCGCTCAGCTTGCAGATCGTGTTGTACGGGATTTTGGTCCATCTCGTCCTTCTTCAGCTGTGGTCGTTGAAACTGCTACTCCTCTCGACGCCTACAATCGGCCATGTGGATGAAGGGAACCCCGAATAATTTGCCCAATACTCAGGAATGCTGCAGACTCGATACTCTCCAAATAATGAGTGTATTATGTAATGACTAATAATGAACAAGAAAAATCTCCTCAGCTCTATCTTGTATTAATTTTGCTCCGCCTTCGCCTTTCTGTCTGGGGTTAAAAAGGAGGGTCCTTCCAGCTTTCCCTTGGTGGCTCTTGTTGACATTGTCTGTCAAACCCTTGGGTTCGGAAGTGCGTGCAGGTCAGATGTCAGGCTGCCAAAGTGTCCCGAGATATTTTGGGCCTGAAAAGGGTGGCCAGCGATACATATTATTCCCATTTCATCCAGAAATTTCACTCATACCCTTTCCACATAGTGTGTCCTGCTTATTGTCGTAAGTGATGTGCACGTGCATTTAATCTTGATTTACAATTGTCACACATTTTAGGCTTCCTTTCCAAAGTACTTCAGCTAAGGGCAGTTATGGATCTGGATTTCCGTCTCTCACCTGCCTATATGTATCATCTCAATTGGATGTTAAATTAACCAAACGCGTTCATTATTGGTCTGCAGTTGTCTTAGTAAGCTTCTTAACATTTGTACGCTATATATACAAAAATAATAAAATAAAATGAAAAACTCAATATTCAGTGGGGGAAATTGTCTTCCTTGAGTATGTGCGTGAAAACGCATACCACACTATTCAGTATATTGATGCCTTCTATTAACAAAAACCATAATCATCTATTAACACATACATTGAATCAGAAATGACAGAATAATATCTTTCGAAATACACAGTTATTAAAATGGAGAGAAAATAACACTATTATTTATCTTTTATATCAGTTAAAAATACTTATCCCCCAGGACACGCAAATTTTACAAACAAAACTTCCTCTCGAAAGGATGAAGTCGTACTTATAATTTACAGAGTGAGTTGCAATGATAATTTAACACAGATATCACTTCGGCCAAAGATAATACTTATTACTGCTAATATTACAATTTTTTAAAATTATGTATATTAAAATATAAAAATTGCAAATAATCTTATAATATTTCTTAATAGATGTAAAAATAATCCTATTGTCTGTTGCGCACTACTCATTTGATGATATGTCTGTAAAATATATATAATTTTCCACAAAAGTACTGGCATTATGAAGGATTGAGGGAGCGTAAAACTTACTGAATAATAATTTTTCTCTTTCTATCTCTTATTTAATACCGAGGCTTCCACAATGTAACAGGGGTGAAATGACTGAAAACATTGAATTTGTGGTTGTGCTTCTGTGAATTATAAATGAATAATAAAATAGTAAAATTTCAAATTAAAAATCACTAATAAATACGAATAATTGTAAAATTTTAATTAAAAATACTTTAAATTTTTTGTTTTAGTTTTTAACATTTTTGTAACTATTTTTTCCCTCCTCCATAGTATATAAGTCCATTTGCTTATTGATTAATGTTTGAATTTGTCATGTCTCTAGAAAATTTATTATTTTATATACTTTTTATTTTTGTTCTTTTAATGTTTTTATGATTGTTCTTACTCTTGTTTTTCCTAATTTGTATATTTTGTGTTATTTATGTATGTAATGTAAGAGGAGTAGTGAAATCAATCAATAAACGTAAACCTTAACGACCGATCTACAGCATTTTTATTTTGAAAAATAAGTTTTAGTAATGAAAGCATTTTTGGAATAAATTTTTTTTCCTTAGTTTGTGGTTGAATATATATTATAATTAAAAACTGACGTTTAAGTAATATTAAATTTTTATGTTGATTTGTGTTCTGGTTTGTTTATACTTCATGATTAAATTAACCACAATTTGTAAAGGGAAACTATTTTAGAATTTCCTAAATTATTTAATTTTGAGGTTTCGACATACTTTGTCATAAAACTAGCAGCTCAAATCTGGACGATGGTGTTATATGTTTAGCCATTAAATTTTTATATAAATAAGATGACAGTGTTGTCATGTAAAATTCGATGAAGATTGGGATTAAATCTGGGGCACTGTTGCGTCGTCTTTTTCTCTTACAGAATTTCCGTAAATGTTAACGTTGTACTGAAGGTTTAAATTACATGTCGAAGAAACAAATTATTTTATTTGTATACGTTGTAAACAATTATGTTTTAATATATGCCAAAAGCACCGGAAAAATTGTAATGTATTATTTTTTTAAATTATGAATTATTTTTCCTTTTACAAATTAAAATCATTGGGGATAAAATAAATACTTTCTATTACTTATAAAAAATATTATTAAATTTATGATGAAAGGAACGAGACAGCCGCGCCACTGGCAATTATAATTCCCGGTTGATGGTAACAAAGAGAATGCCAATAAATGTGGGGAAAACGTAATACTATAGAACAATCGGATCGTTTATTTGTTACGGAGTTGACTTGACAATACCTAATTTATTTTCGACATCAAACACTCGTAGTTTATATTTATTTGCAAATTAAACCTTGACTGCATAAAAGTATTTACTTTAGTATATTTTTACCGTCACGTCCAACAATTCGACATTTGTTTCTCGTAGCCAACTCGTTTATGAGTTAAATTTACAACTATTCACATTAAACTCCACGGAAAATTCGTACTGAAAGAAACGTGGTTATTTCACGGAAATATTTAATTTGTTTCCGCTGCTACGATCCAAAGAATTTGCCGAGCGTCGTTTGCTGCTCGCAGAGTTATTCTGTCGTCGGATTGATGCATTTTAATAAGATGGCATCCCATATGAATCCATAAGCGTGTTGTCATGAAGTTCGGCTTAAGCATCTAAGTTTGCCCCCGCCGTATTACACCTTGTTAACAAGTTGACACATTCAGCCATCACTTATTCAGTGGCGGAGTGGGACGCGTCTCGCAGCACTTAATAACTTCTGTCATTCCGCACCAACCAAAGAAAATAACATTCAACAGGTGTTTACGCTCGAATCTTCAGACCTTCTCGAAACATGTTCATCATATTCAAATCCATGCCTTCGATTCTTCAAAGCTGGCCGCGATAACCAGAGATTATGCTCACAAATGTGTACGTTGCGCATTTTCATTCAAGATAAAGTAGTTTATTTTGAACGTTTTTGAAAAATTATGACCACATCATTTATCCTGAAGTCTTCACGTAATCAGAGAATTATCACGGCTATAAATTTGTCAATAATATAAAAAATATTTTGGTTATTGGATGATTTTTATACAGTAGTGATCCCAATTTTTTTTGTTATATAGAGTTGGAAATAAAACTTTCATCAGAAATCTATACCAATAAATAAAATCGATGTCTGAATGTCTTGAATAGTCTCAGAAACGACTTAACAGATTTCAATGAAAATTTGAGTACCTAAGAACAGAAGATTTAACTTCAATATTCGTGCATATTTAATTACGATAATGATATTATTATAAATATTAATATTAATTCTTTGGGAACGTTTCTTGGAAAACGTGCGTTTGAATCTCCGAAAAATTATGCAGGTTGCCTACACTCAGAAATCTGATCATTCTCCGAAACGGCTTAACGGATTTCAGTGAAAATTTCAGGGATTGAAACAGGAATTTGAACATAAATTTTACTGTATGTTTTTATTCGATGTCTTTCATATTTCGGGAGTTTTTAATGTAAATATTTATAAGTCCATTGAATTGCTCCGCAAAAGGCGGCGTGAAAACCAACTGCGAGTTATAAGGTTTGCCGTGAAGCGATCATAAATAAATGATACCGTACTTTCGTTTTTAGGGTAAAATAAAAAGAGCTCTTTCCTGTATGTTTTAATTCGATGTCTTTCATATTTCGGAAGTTTTTAATGTAAATATTTATAAGTCCGTTGAATTACCGCTCAAAAGGTGGCGTAAAAACCAACTGCGAGTTAAAAGTCTTAATAGGCGTTCCTATACCATTCATCCCACTTACTGTGTCATTATAAGCGTAATTTTGGTAGCATGAAAGAGAGAGACATAGAGGACGAGCATTCTCACTCAATTCGTTGTTGTAAACCTGTTCGAAACCAACTGCGAGTTATAAGGTTTGCCGTGAAGCGGTCATAAATAAATGATACCGTACTTTCGTTTTTAGGGCAAAATAAAAAGAGCTCTTTCCACGCGAAGGAGATAATAATTATTGAGTGGTCGAAATATTTCGACTGATTCTGACGACTAGGAGACATGAGCGGGATGGTCCAATCATGAATGGTATATTTGAGTTTATACTTTGGACACTTCAACTACAGTCGCTAATGACCACAAGGTTATTTCGATTTAAATAAATAAAAATGGATCTAAATAGTGAAATAAATCCGATGTAAAGATAGCCATCAGGGAGTCAGTCATGTATGTTAAAAGATTTGATTTAGGAATAATGAAGAATGGAGCGTAGGAATAGGAAATGATTACATTCGTCCGCCGCTAGAGAGCAGAGGCCTGTGTCATGTATGGCTTTCTGCATAGCGAAAGGCAAGCGATTGAGGCGGTTCTGCAACCAAACGAAACAAGGCCAGTGTTGCTGCGATGTGATGAGTCAGGACAAGGCAAGGACAGGCTGAAATGCTTACGGAGCGAACTGTAATCTCGAGAACGCAGCTGAAGGCCAAAGGGCAACGACCCGACTCTACTGTTTTCTGTTCGCTCTTCTACGATCCAAGTAACGAGCTCCAGCTCGTAGACCTGGAACGGATAAAATGTCACATTGTTATAAAGAAGAGCAGTATGGATATTATCCTCAGTTTCCACAATCTACTGTGATATATATTTAAGCAAAGCAAAACAATATCCACGAACCAGAAATGAATGAGCCGTATATTCCACGATTGTTAGGAAGATGGAATCCATTGAGCGAGACGAAGTTCGTGATTGCGGTACAGAACGCCTTTCGTGACTGATCCACATTTGGCAAAGAACATCCGTCGTCAGTATCGGCGAATTAAAGGAGCAGGGCATTTATGAAACTGGAAGCGCACAGCATTCACAGGACTCGTCATGCTTGGGCGTGACTGTTTTACAAAGCACATTTCAAAAATACGCTTTATTTTATTACAGTTTGAGACATTCATAATCTCACGTGACTCAATCATTGGAGGGCCACTGCAAAAAAAACTCAAAACGAAGGTGGAAGTGGTGTTAGGAAATTCATATCCCAAACTCACCTCTTGAAAACATGCGATTTTGTGTTTTTATCAGTCACCATTTACAACAAGAAATAATTTTCAAATTATCTTGGAGCTTTCGGCAGTATTGCCATAAACATCCGTACAAAAAAATTTGTATAAAATTTTAACCACTTTCTTCATTATAATCGGGCTGCTTACAACTCTGAAATAACTACACTCAGGAAGTGTGACGGTCAGCGCCACACCCTTCTTTGGACAACGGGACAGACCTTTCTTCACACAATAGGCAAAAGACCTTTAATGAAAATTAGATGTCCGTCTTTTAAATCGGCTCCTAGTTCAAGAAAACCTTGCTTCTGCCCAGTTGTAAGCTACGCGTAACTTATTGGAAACAGCTACTGCGTTACAAATGAAAAACGTGCGAAGACGCTGTTCACATCAGGCAGGTAAAGTTTTACTATTACCTGCAATCTCTTAGGTTATTTATATACTTATAACGTTCAGGACTTTTAGACTCGAGTGCTAATTCGAAGGATACTGATTTGTCAGCCTCGTAAACCTCTTTTTACTCTTAAACCCACTATGATCGAAACTTAAAATTAATATAGCAGATGCCAGTACTGTGAAATTAAATCGTAAAAATTGTTAAAAATATACAAAAAATATTGCTTAAAGACAAGTATGTAGCGCCATAAAATCAGTTTTAAATCGAATAATAATACTTCAATCATTAATTAAATTTTAACAACACTGTTATCTTCCATAAAGACAGAATCACTGTATATTAACGTTAACAGAGAATCGTTAGTAAATAATAGGAATGAAACAGTATGCTGATATTATCACAGTTTTCAGTCATTAAGTTTGTCGATTACAAATTTTATCGTTTTGAAAAATTTAACATAAAACCATGACTGTAATTAATTTTAATATTAATATTAACACGTTTTTACAGCACTGAAATGTACGATTTGATGATTCCTTCCAAGGAATCCATAAATCAATGGCATTATTATTGAACAGGACTGAACATATTAGTATTATTATTAAAGGACTATGAAATATAACTGATTATGAATTTGAAATAATTTTAAATAAGTCTGCAAATTTTAAAACTTAAAAATAAATAATATTAATTAATTTCGTTAATTTTTCCAAGAGGAGCTTTCTTCCTCATTATGCCAATATATACATAAAAAAATTAATTATTCTCAACGTTTTCGAAACAAAAGTCCTTGTTCTTTTCTGATAAAAAGTATACGTTTTTATAAAATACAATCATATTTTAGAATAAGAATTTAAATAAAAATGAATGTATTTTTACAAATCTTAAATTTTACCCCAACGTGATCCTATTGAATTATATAAAAATATTTGTATTGTGAACAAATGCCTAGGCCATTGACAAAAATTTGTTTTACGGATACAATTTAATATAATTTGGCGTCGAAATCGGTGTAATGCGAGTCGCCGTGTTACATTATGACATTTATTATGCGATTTAAGTAAAAACTTAACCAATAACTGGGGGATATTTTTATTCTGTCAGAATACTGAAAATATGTTTATTCCTAGCATTGTACCGGGGGGGATTTTTGACTTTCTCGAGATATTGTGACGTTTTCCATGTCAGTTTAGTTAATTGTTGACCAAGAATTAAATAATGTACCGAGATAATATAAATAAATAAAGTCTGAAAGTGGTCGAAAATTTTTACTTATTATTATTCTCATTATCAGAATAAGTGATGTAGTTATGTAATTCAGGAATATGTCAGTTATAATAATTTTGTATTTCTTGCTGAGGAGTAACAATCTACATTGTCACGGTCATCCATTGAAAAATGGACGCATTATCCACTCAGATTCTCTGGAAAGTCTTTCAATAGTAGGATTGTAAACCATATAGATGATTAAAAACTGCCCAACAATGCCATGACTCATTTATATCCCCCACGTGAATTCCGCTACGCTTACTTAAAATAATATACCATTCACCTTTTGTAAATAGCAAGGGTTGCATTTATATCAGCCGCTCCGCGAGCTGCCCATTGGCCACATTTCTTTACACGGAATTTGAAATTTGTAAGGCGGCTGACACGTGTCATTGTTCTTACGAACGGCGCCCAGCTCAAGGAAGCTTCTGGGAATGACATGAATGTAATTTTACAATGAAATTTCGGGCTACTCTCACATAATACGTCCCTTATGGATGCAAATTAACTGCTGTATGTGAAGGGAAAGCCACACAACCCGCAGGAATGGGCGCGTGCACTGAATGGTTAATCTGAAAATGCTGGCGTGTAACTAATCGATTTTTCTTAATTACGATGCCTCGCGATACTGCATCAATCAATTATTGGCATCTCGAAAGGACGCGGTATCGGCTTAACCGACGAGTGCGTCTCGAGGACAAGATTTTGTCCCGCCTGTATAAAAAGAGAGAAAATGCGAGCTCAAAAATCGGTTAAACAACAATTCCAGGCTGAATCCTCACAAGCTTAGACATCGCACGTAGAGCTGAAAGGTGTTTGAACGAGAAAAGTGCTCACTCTTTGACGCGCACTACATTGTGAAACAGAAAACTCCCCGCATTAATTAAGACTCACGCATTGGTCGTTAATAACTCATATTGCATTTCGTATGTTAATGAAAGGAATAATCTGGTGCGTTCCTCTGTACAGTCTGGCAGTTGTAAACAAATGCTCTAATTAAAAATAATTGGCTGACACTGAAAGGGTTTCGACTTCCTCTCTCCTCGTTCACAATTCAGGTGATTCGAAAGCGGTGTCGAGATCTTTCCTACTACGGTTCCTGGGTTCTATGCTTCCCTTCTTCCCAACCTCCCTGTGGAGCCTTAAACCATCCTCAATTACATTTACCACAATTTTCTTTTCTACTCATTGAAAACTGACAGTTTCCTAGTTTATATCTCATTAAATTAATAATGCTTAAATATAACAAACATTTTGTTTAAGTTATAATATTTTTTGTTTCTCGCGAACGTCGTCGTCGCCGCCACCGCACGCATACACGCAGGTTACGTAAGGGCATCATGTATCCCGTTTCATATGTCATTAGGGTAGGACGGATACAAATAGTGTCGCGAGAAAAAAAATAAAATATCGGCCGATTTTGCACTTTTCCGCCCCCTCCACCCCCGTCCCTATTAGTGGAAGCCGTCTCCTACCCCGACAGTACTTCCGAGTCGCAAAGAACATGTGTGCAAAATTTGGTTAACATTGCTCCACGCGTTTAGATTTGTATACGGAACATACATACAAACACACGTACGTAATTTGAGCTCGTTTTACTTATAAACAATTAATTTCATTTATAATAATAAGGCAGTTGATCCACATATTTGGTCTGTTTCGCGCGAAATAAGATGTAAATTTATTGAGCGTATTATTTAAGTAACAACATATTTTAAGTACTTAAAATATATTTAAAAATTGTTTCTCTCTCGAGTGCGCCACAAAGACTGCGCCATATGTGCCCTTTTCCAATCTTACGTTGGTGGGGAGAAATACGCGAGGAATTAAATTAGCCAACTTATATAGGTAGGAGGGATCACAAATTCAAAATTAGAACAAGACCGCAGAAAAATATTCGTTTTTAAATAGAACCATGAACATTGAAATAGGTTACTTGCAGCGCCGTTCCTCATAGTATTAGGTTATTTTGGGAGGAGATTAAAAGGCTGATATAAATTTTGGAACAGAAATTAATCCTAAATTATTAATTTTCACTTTATAATTTTAGGGAATTGAATTTACTCAATTGAGTGAAATAATAGAAATAGTAATTGTTAGAGTAAAACTTATCTATAGTCAATAGATTTTAGTACTTAATGTATTTTTTTCGTTGTTGTAACTGCCACCGGACGTATGTCCCATTGTAGTTATATCAATACATACATATAAATACGACGCGTTGGGTCACTGACAATCAATTTTATTTTGTCTAAGATTAATTGCCATAGAAGTCTTTGTAACAGTTTAATTTGGAATCTTAGTTATATTAAACTCTTAGAAGCATCCGACACTCTATGCTATTTTCAACCTATGTTATTTTAGAAAAATACATAAAATAGTTCAAGAAACCTAGAATTTATTAATTAAAATCAGTTAATAAAACTCATTTATAGACGACTTCACGAATTATTAATTTCATATGATTTTTTTTGTATCCTATCCCCAATGTTCTTCATCTGTCGCACTATTAATAAAAACCTAATACATAATTTTTCATATTATTCCATTTTGAGAATCTTTCCTGAAAATTGCCAATTTAATCAGTACAAAATTATAAAAAAAAACACATTTTCAATTCAGCAATAATCCGTTGTATAAAATATTTGTCAACATTCATTCTCATAATAACTCTTAAATTATACAAGCCAAAATTAAATATTATTAAAAATAGTAGTTTTTTAAATTCTGTTTTTATAGTCGCCTTACAAAGAGGTCATTAGAGGCTTGGTAATTAGGTAACTTATTGCCTTTTCCTTGTCAGGGAACTGACTACACACACAAATACCCAAACCCTTGTCAGGTATCAAACCCGAGACCTCTGTGCTGCAACACCGTGACGCGGTCTATTAGTTCTATTATTATTCAGAAATTAGGGTCGCGTCAAGCCTAGGGTCAACTATTTTCGTTTTATGTTAAACTGGCGACTGATTAAAAAACACACAGGGGATAAAATACAAAACTATCAACCCATTCTTTTGATTTTTACCCGTTTTTTTCGGTTATTTAATTATATTCAACTTACAATTTTTAGTAACATGTACCTAGTACCTAACATTAATTAATCATTAATATTTTAATTTCTGCATTTTATTATTTAATGCGTGTGTAGATAACTTCTAATTTAACCTCACAGTGAAATGTAATTTTTTTGTTATCTACATACCTCACTATATATTTTTAAATTTTTAATAACTGAGACTTATCATTCATATAACCGGATTTCCTGGTGAAGAACAGATAACAAAACTCATTAGGAATTTCCTGAATTGATTGCTGTTTCCAATTATTTAAAAGAACACAATGTTTACATACATTTACGATGAAGTAAAAGAAAATTGTATCACGTCATATTCCATTATATAAATCTAAAAAAACTCACATGGGAGCCGATTTGTATTCGAAAGTATACATAGACTCTATGACTTTGATATTAATCGAAATAAGGATTGCGGTTAGAGTGAAGCTCGATCCAGTACCCAAAATGTTTAATATTTTCATCAATTCAATAGTTATAGAATATAAAAACTTTCATTTTGTTTTGTAATGTCACTTTCCTTTTCCCGCGATTATTCCGTAATTTTTCGTATGATGTATATCTTAAATTATTTTCCTTTTAAGGTTGAGTATTTTGTGCAAGGTTTGTTGTTTCAATTATAAATTTGTGCTCGTGTCACCAATATTTGAGTCACAATAACTGACAAATTGGTACAGGATTTTTATAAAATAAATTTCGTTACATAAAAATCAGTCTGATCCTAAATAATAAAATAAAATAACGATAAAATACTCTTAAATATTAATTATTAAATTAAAAATAAAATAGATAAAGAATTTGAAGTATAATATACTGTCTTATTACCTATTTATAAATGTAACTAAAATTATTTAATAAATTCATCAATTAAAAAAATTAAACTAGCATGTGAATCCTAGTAACTCAGTCATATAATATTATTTGGGTTTTGCTGTAGATAATTTGGAAAACTGTTTTCAATTATGATAGTCTATTTTTATACGCTGTAAGATGAAGACTAAAATCACCGTCGAAACGTGCAAAAATTCTAAATTTCTTCGAGATTATTGCTTCTTATATTTTAAATTGTCAGCATATTAAGGTTGTAGTATTTATTATTACTTTTTTATCCTACGTTAATTTTCATGGATTGTTTCACTTATGTCCTATTTATATGCATCGTGGGGTTGTTTTTCTATTTAAAATTTCTCATTGATTGGTCACGATCAATGGCAAACAATTACGTATCTGACAATTTCGATCCATCCCGGCGATTTAGCCTTACATCACATCTCAAGTCCTTTGGTGGGAGTTTTTATGAGCTTCCGACTAAAGAACTCCTTTCTAAGTTCCAAAATTAAATAAGCACTCTGATTACTGTAAATTATTCTGACGTAAAATACGCAATAAATTCCTAATGACTATTATTTATGACAATATGTAGCACACTCGTTTGAATTACGATGAAGTGTTATTTAACACGCGGATATGTAACAGTGTAAAAGTTTATTTATTTGGTTAACCTGGGCGAAGTCTGTAGCGTCGTTGAATTAATACGTTTCGCCCACACAAGTTTCGCGTAAAAGTACTACAATATATTTCCTGTAAATGACGTTTATGTTCGACGTGCGGACAATCTAGTGATGGAGGGAACCTTTGGTGTAACGTAGCCATTTGAGAAATTCCTCTCACATCTCTCAGCTCCAGCTTTGACGAGTGAGTGATGGAGCGATAATATGCGACAGGAATTTATGACGCTATTAATGTCCGCCGCCACACTTTCGGGACACTTATACGTGATGTTTCGCTAATACGATTTCCAAGTAGGTGTTGCTGGAACAGATAATATATTTCTACACTGACGGAGGCTGACTGATTAACAATGACCAAAGTGCATAATTAAAACAAAAATTGCAGAAAATTGGTAAAACGAGCTCACGTTATGACGTTTTCAAAATTTCAAAATCATTTACGCAAATATTTTCACAGCCAGGCAAGTGGACGGCGATCAAAGATAATATTTTTGCGTGTGTGTTTCGGAGAAAAACGAGGGAAAATAAAAATAGAAAAAGAAATCAAAACTCGACGAACTGAAATAAGAGCGTGTCGTACCGACGTTTCCAGGATATTCCGAGACGTAAAGATGATTTTCTGGAAGAATTAAAATTTTTGTCTGTTCTATGGAGCAGGCGGCTGTCTACTAAAAATAAAAATGTTAGGTAATGCCTCGTATAGCATGGATGTCCTCATGATGTAACCGTTGCACTCGCTGAGTTTTAAAAATTAAACACATGCACGACACAACTGATTTCAAAATTTCAAAACTATTCAGTTTTTAACCCGGTGTGATTGAACGAGGTACTGTTGAAAAGAGGATAATATTATCTTTGGATATTCATCTTCATTGGAATTTGTCTGGACCGATAAAAGTACCAGCTTGACCAGCAATGAAGGGATTGACTGACAAGGCCAATAAAAGCCAGATGGTTCGGCGTCGGATGGAAAATTTGAGGTTCTGGAATATTTTTAACAACTGGACAATTCCGGGAATATCCGATTTTTCAGTGGGATGTGTAATGAATGCCCCATCCAAATTCAATGCGTGGGCATTGGCGATTGTGGAGGAATCTGCCGACGAAAAGAAGTGGACTGGACAGGGGACAGGATTTTCTTCCTCGACGACGGATCCAGCCGTACTGGACAAAATTATTCTGCCTCCAAGGTCACTGGACCTCAATATGGATTTATAAAAGACTCCATGTCCTTCAATTTCCAGTAGCCTTTGAACCACATAACAAGCGTGGAAGCAGTAACTGAAGACATGTCCACTAGAGTGTAAGACGAATTTGAATCTCAATGAGGGCATTTTGAGCTCATTTTTAGATTTTTTTAATAGCTTCAATTTAGGACGCATTAACTGCGTAGTCATTAGCAACCGAACCGTTTGACATGTTATTAAAGAAATTATATTAAGCATTTATTATTAAAAAATTGGCATTAATTTATTATACCAAAATATGCACATGTCAAATCGGATAATTCCTTTTGAAACGCCTTGTATAATAGCAAAAGTGAATGAAAAATTGAGTTACAATGGGGGCAGTTGTTGGCCAAACGCCATCAGGCATTTTATTACACCTGGAGAAACGTTATGCAACATCCTGGGCCCGACAGAAATTTATACAGCAGATTCGCCACGCGATCTTACGTTCTTGTAGAACATAATATTCAACACTTTCGACGGGAAAGCGCTTTATTCTGGAAATGGCACGATATGTAACTGTTGCATCCGCTGAATTTTAAAAATTATACTCAAGCACGATACAATTGAATAAAACGAAATTGCTGTCTAATATGATGGAATCTAACAAGGTAAGAATGGTAAAAGGATTGGTATTGAGTTCGAATTATTAAAATGTTTTCATCATTTAAGTCTTATATTTAGTCCTATATTTATTTGTCAGAACCAACCGCGGAGGAAACGTAATATAGTGTAATTTATTAAATTTAATTTTAAGGAATATATACTGCCCGTATGTGACCGTTAATTGTCTCAGTAATTAATTTAGTTAAATATTTTTGTACACTCCTAGTTTGGCTAATTATGTATGTATTTATTTAATCTGAAAATGGGCAGTTTTCCCGGTAGCAGATTCATGAAATTAAAATAAATGAATTTTAAATAATTAAACATAATTATAACATTAATTATTATTAAGTATTATATGAATAATATTATTAAGGAGCAGTAAATTATGAAAAAATTATTTTATATGAATATAAAAATTGTTTGCTCTGTCCCGTAATGGAATTACCTGGAAATAGGGAATAAATAAGGAGATTAAGAATAATTATATTATATTTATTATTACTACAGGTGGGCATTTGCCTGGTGGCAGTTTGTTGATAAAATTAAAATAAAAAGATAAATTGTTGATAAACTAAAAGAACAAAGGTAATTACGGGGAAAAAATTAAAAATACAATTTTAAAATGTTTTACGCTCCTTTAATAATAATAAGGTTGAGGCGACTATAAACGTTCAATAAAACGTAAGCAACCACTTTTATTATTCATTTATAGATTGTGATTAGCGCAATTTGGAATATTAACTTGTAATTAATTTATAATATTAGTTTATTGGAAATGTTTTGTATTCTTCCAATATTATGAAGGATATTTTCGTGAATATATAGATTTTTGTGATCGTTGTGGACATAATTACAGTGATGCGAATTTTCTCTAAACAAAGAAAAATACGGACAATGTTAATCGTCATTGGTTATTTGAAAACATTCCGTCGCCTTCCGGGTTTTAATGATACCGACACGGAGGACTCAAAATATCACCGATACGTTCTGAATGTTATTTAACGGTTGTTTTCGACTGTTAATAATGCTTTGTGCAGTTCCGTTTCTCATGTTAAAAGCCGACCGAGCGACTCTCGGAACTGTCGGCGGATATAGCTCATTTCCGGCATACGAGCAGACTACAGTAGCCGCGGGATCCCACGCCTGTGCAACGCTCGACGACACTCGCCAGATCAACAGTCAACGCTTTCCAAACGAGCCCATCAGGTGATTATTTTGCCTCTCTGTGAAATTGCTCTCGGCTTGTGAATACGACGTAACATTAGCAATAGGTGAGCAAAGTGATTGAAGATATTCTGTGAGCGGTTCAATCATGTTCTGTAGAGTAATAGACACGATCTTCGGAAACACTATTAGTGAAAGAGACTGTTAGGTGAAACACAGGGCTACAAATTTCACAATATACCTGAAGTCAGAAAAAATAGACTCGGGTTCGAGTCCCACCCGACGCAACCATTTTTATTTGTTTACTTTATTTACATTGTTTGCCTCTACTTTCTAGTATTTTCTGTTTCGAGAATGTTCTGCTTCTGAAATATTCCATGTATGTATAAATGGGACTGGATTCCAAATCGGGGTCTACGAGCTTTGTACAGCACTTCGCCGTTAAATAAACCCACATAACCTCTACGTGTGCGTGTTATTGAATCTCACGATCCCTCAGAAACGTGACAATATTTCTGGAACGGGAGATAAATTTAGACAAATCCTCCAAGAAGTTTACTTAATAGCCTCCTCCTGTTGTTCAGACTTACTCATTACTCTGCCACTAAAAATGAGACGAATGATGAGTTAAATTATTCTTTTTAGGTTAATATGTACATTTACTGACAGTCATTAAGAACATTATCATATTAACAATCAAATGTATTTAAGAGTGGTTTGATGATTTAAATAAGATATAATTCTCGGGGTCATATTGAATTATAAAACTATCTTTAGTATGTAACAAAATCCTAACTAAGAATTGGAGGTAATTGGAAAGGGTTTACATAACCGCAGTGTTATTCCGAATCTTCTATTTCAGGATCACCCTCATGTAGTCTGTTAACCCAAAAAAAGTCCTCCTCAACGCCTTTAAAAATTTTGTCCCCTCTCCAGCCCACTGATTTTCTTCGGTAGCGGGGCAGAATCCTCCACAATCCCCACTGTCCACGTATTGCATTTCGGCTGGGCATTCGCTCCAGTTCCCACTGAAAAATCGGATATTCCCGGCATTGTCTATCGTCAAGTTGTTTACAATATTCCAGCACCTTAAATTTCCCGCTTTAAAATTGCTCATAACAAGGTGCATGTATTTTTAGGAGTGAATTTCAGTTCTACCTCACGCTCAAGAATATTTGGAATTTTATGTCTTGGATGGATCTCTCTTCATTCCTATTCATTTATTAGATTGCAGTAATCGAGTGTAAGCGTTCAGATGTATATGACAATATAATGCCGAAAGCTTTTGATACAGATGTATATGACAATATAATGACGAAAGCTTCTGGGTAAAATTACATGGCTGATAATGAAATGCATATCTTGTCAATAAAAGGAGAAAATGGGTTTCTACTCTTTAACATCAATTTATATTTAAAAAAACCAGTTTGTTATAGCATCAGTACTTAGTAAGTTATAATAAATTAAAAGACGGCCAGTAAGTAAGCATATAAATTTATGACCATGAGACTTTATCAGGCGTAAAATTTAGGAATTGACCATATTTTCTCCTTGACTCCCTCAGCAGAAAAGATTATTGAATGTACATGTGAAGAATTTAGTGTCGCCATCTCCAGCCCCCTGACGGTTACGGACGAAATGGAGTTTCTTCTCAGTATGATTTAAAGAGGGATGTACAAGCATTGAAGAAATGTGCGGGGGAATCGAAGGGAATATAAGGGATACATGGATATGTCGTTTCAGAAATGCTGTGATCTTGGTGTGGACGGAGGCGAGGAAGAAGGCATGGCAGAGAACAATTTCGAGAAGTTTTCTTAGGAAGCAATTTTGGTGGGTAAGCGAAGACGACGGAAGCGTTGTTACTGACCAGCGAGCGTATCTTAAATTGCGTGGTCCGAGGCGACGTAATTGTGTCATCCGCGTGCTCGCCACTCGCCGCCTTCTGAATAATAAAAAGACTTCGGTCCCTATCGAACGGCGAAGGGAAGAAATGCCCCGCAGCCGCGGCAGTTTTGAATCGCAAAGGGCGTGGTCCAGGTAAGCTCATGACACATTCAGGCCGATCGTAAAGGGAGCCGCTCCGACAGGTAGCCCACACCTCGCAATCAATAATCCTGACCTGCGAGCCTCGTTTTGGGCACGCACGTGAGTCGCGTGCCATGTGCCGCCCATCGATCGTGTCCTCCGCGAGGAACATCTCCGCAAATGAATCGGAGTCGCCGAGAGGCGGACGCGAAGACGAGAATCGATTCCCTGAAGCCGCGATCGGCCGCGGGTCGTCGGACTCTCCGAGACGGGGACGGGGCTCGAAGGCCGCGAGGGCCGCGAGGGCCGCCGAAACCGAAAAGCTTAGCGCTCTGTAATGTTGTCATAGTTTATCGGCACGGGAGAATCGAAGCGTCGCGGCGGTCGGCGCAGGCGTGGTGCGGCGCCTCCCCGACGCCTATAAGAGCCGCCCCACGCGTCGCTGGGCCACAGTGGCCACGCCGCCTGCAGGTAAGTGCCACTCTCACTCTCACTCTCACTCTACTGCTCTGCTCTGCTATGGCCTCTCCGTTGTGGGAACAAGCGCCGCTCATTATCAGACTCTATCCACCGGGAAACACTTTATACTCACTTGCAATTTTTAAACACGAACGCGTTTCGTTTCGCTCCGAACTGGCTCAAAATTCTTAACCAACCGCGAAAATCCCATCTTTGTCAAATCTACAATCTATGCTCCACGAATCGGGTTCATTCTTTTAGTTCCGAACTACAAGCGTTTTAAGGTGTCGCCTCAGACTCGCCAAGCTTAAGTTAAATCATCCTTCTCTGCAGTAAAGAGATTTAAATACAATTCCTTCTGTTCCGACCTGTAACTTACCCCCATAATTCAGACTGCGTAGAAAAAGAATTACGTCTTATCGGTACCGGACAAAAACTTCAGCCAGATCGTTCATTCATTGCCATTACATTTCTAGAAACCTCGTCAGAGTTGTTGCTTCTCAAATCCTTAGCTCTACTATATATCATGAAAATAATTGTTTTTCCTTCACAGGGTATGAGTTTCTTTATTCCAACAAGTTACGAGCTTTATATAGCCGTGCCTGATCCTACAGGTGGGAAAGAAATTTACGAGGCGTCGAAAATTTTGCTTCTCAAATTCAAGATTTTCAGCCTCGGCGACTTCCATAAATTTATTTTAAACTCACTTTATGAGCATCCCAACTTCTACCGTCACCAGTTTCTTTACAATACTAAACTGTTGAAAGTTTATTGTTCACTTCATCACGGTTTCCACATTTAGCAGTCAGACCCACGATCTAAAAAATGTTCGTATAGTTATATTTTATAAATTTCTCCCAAAACCGATAACGTTTATCAGGTCTCGATATCAGGCTTCAGTGAACAGCATCAGGTCGGAAAGCAAGCAGCCCTTCGATGTGTGTAAAAACTTTGGTTAAAATTTATGTTTGTAGATTTAGCAATTAAATTGGAGGATTTTACACTAGTCAATGTCGTTTAAAAATGATTCCACGTTGTAGGTATGCAACAGTTGCGTACCATTGTCCGAATAGCAGTTTAATCTTCTAAAGTAATTTTATAATTCTAATCTTTTTGCGAATTTTTGTTTATGGGAATTCAAACTCATTTATTAATACTTCTAACTGGGTCTCAAAACTAAAACTAAAATTTGAACGATAAAGGGAATGTATTTCGGGCCAAAATTATGACGAATGTGGAGATGATGAACCCAACGGTGGGGAACCGAACCCGTTCTGAATATCCACATTTGCCATATTATTTGGGCCGACAATACATTCCGTTCAGCGTTCAAATTCCACTCAAAGCATGGTAGCCGTAAGTAGTAAAAATTAATTAAGCCCGAGAAAACTTTGTACAAAAATTAATTAAGTTAGAACGAAGATTTTCCAGGTGAATTTGTTCTAAAGGTAATTCTGAGGTTACAATTCGGGCCAATGTTTGAGAAAACAGCGTTATGACAGTCAACCTGATGACGGACGCGGAACTTGCCGTCGAAACGTTGTTTTCTCAAACATTGACCCCAGGTTGAAACCAGAGATTTATATTTAGAACGAATTACATGTTTTGATGGGATTAGAAATCGCGTGGGTAGGAAGAAATTTAGTCTAGAAATTTGAATTCATAATCTCTCAAGACGTAAATCAAATTGAATTCGAAGCCCCTCTGTAAGCGGCCTCGAAATATCTGTTTCTGAAAATGATTTCCGCCAACGACCTCACAAAGCTCGGTCATCACCCTTCCACCCCACTCGCGCTCCAAATCACACAACAAACACCTCGAGGGAAAATTACGTTTCCACGCTCAGATGCTATAGCAGAGACCACTTACTCTTTACACTGAATTAAGTGAATTTTTGGACTCTAATGCTGTTGCTCTGAGTCCTCCGTCTCTCAAGACGAATGGAAACTTTCCGTCGGCCCCCGTAGCAGCGGAAACTCCACAAGTAATTGCTTTAGGTAAAGAATGAAAAAGGGATTCGCAATCAACAAAAAAAAATTAAATTGGGTTTCAACTTATCCATGGCTTTAAACTGGAAAATATTACAAATTAAAATATGAATTCGTTTAAATGAAAGGAATTCTTTAAATAGCCTGGAGTAGTTTGTAACTACGCATTGTGTTCAGGGGTTTGGTTTTATGCTCCTGTATGGCAGGAGGACAAATGAGTCATTACTTGTACAGGACCTTTAGCAATCTTCTCCGCTGTTAATTACGGGAAACTGGAAGGAATGAGTGTAACGTTCCAGTTACGCGACGCAGGAGATGAAGGTAGACCATTGTTCGCATATCTCTGTTGAATAGTTCCATTCTTTGGGAGGACCTGAAGCTCGGGGCGGCAAGTCTTGTGCTTTGTACGTAGTTTACGCATTCCCGACGTGGCAGCACTAGTTCTGTAAGGCCAGTTCGTAAGATGGGAAACATATAGCTAGAGCGCACATCTCCCATCTCCCGGAGGAGAGTAAGACATGGACCTAATACAGCAGAGTGCCTTCGTGAATAATTGAAGTCAGCAAAGCGCGCCTTTTCATTTTAAAACTTTCACGAAGGTAAGCGACACTATGCTCGCGGAAGATCACGAAACCACACTAAACTTTACTTCCCCTTCCGAATTAGAAATTGTGCGCCGGGTAACAAGTTTATAAGGTTACATCGGTGGAATATTACATGGCGCTCAGCTATTTATTTTTATATGTTCTACTTGACTGTAGCTACATTTACTGTATAGTTTTAGTAACACTAATTAGCCTTCTAATATTATAACCATGCATTTTTGTATTTCCAAAATGATCATATGCGTAGAAATTAAGTAAGATATATTAATTTTCGTCGTCTGACGTTCCAAAAACACATTTCAGTACCAATATCCTCCACAAATCAATGCACTTTCATCATAATATATATAAAACCTGATAGAAATGTTCAAATTTAATTCAGGCTTTCCTTCCTGAAGACGAGCACTGTTCAAAAAGTTGTTTTCAACCTTTATTCCACCCTGTTTCCCATCTCCAGAAACACACCACTCCCTTCCAAGACCAACAAGCCAAATGGCCTCGCTAAGAAATTAGTAGATCCCAGATGATATATTGATTTGCATTTCTTCGCTTTCGAAGATATATGCGATGTTTTTTGGAAATGAGGGGGAGAGAAAATTTGATTCCGACGTTCTGGGCTTTCACGGTTGAGGAGAAAACTGGAAGAGGTCCGACAGGTTTGGAGTTTTGTGGCCCCGATTTTTTCCCCCAACAATCGAGCTACTGACTTTCGTCGTTACAGATTTCTTGAGAAAAAAGAGTCTGTGAATTTCAACAGGCCCTGGTCAAGTGACCGGTTGAATTCACTGCTCACTGATCATTCGGGTCAAAAATGACCTAGGTAATTGATTTTAAATTCCCTTATTTTGAAACGATTCTTCCCCACACCAAAACTCATTTACGTACAACCATTTCGCACGGGTTTCGTCTTCAATTCGCAACTTTCAAACACGTAGGGAATAAAACGCAGAACCATAATTAAAAATACAAAAAATTCAAACTTTTTCCTTTTTCAATGGGCGATTATTTTCAATAAATCCACTTTCCTGAAAAACTACATTCAGAGTCATAAAAGTTTTCTTGGCGAAAAGAACTCATTGTAAATTTTAACAGGCTCTGGTCAAGCAACAGGTTCAATTCTCTGCTCGATTTTTTTTGTTAAAAGCCATTTGGTTTAAAAATACTATTTAAATTCCCAAGTTTTGAAACGATTCTTCCTCCCACCCAACTAACTTTCACAGGTTTCGTCTTCAATTCGCAATGCTAAACAGATTGCCAATAAAAACGCAAAACAATAAATGATTAAACATCCTAGTTATCTAGAAATTAAATTAAATTTAATAAGAGAAATTTAGACCATCGTGACGTTGCGCCCCTTTTATTGGAACCATTTCAGGAGCCGCTATAATAAATTAATATAACTGCGTTGAGAATATAAAAAATTTAATCAGATTTTGAATTTAATTTAAGTAATTTATATTCGCATTAAAGGAACGTAACGTAGTAATGTAATGAATTCTTATTATTAAAAAAAGTTACTTTTTTTAAAAGAAGTAAAGGTACTAAAATAATAAATAAAATTAAACCTTTTTCCTTTTTAAAATACAGTTCTTTCCTGTCTCCGGACACTGTGTAATAAATATTATTTGCTAAATTTTGAATATAGTAGCAAAATATTTTAATCAAAGGTTCGGGGTTTGTGCAGGATATTTATTATACAAATGAGCTCCCACTAAAGCAATTAATGTTTTTGTTTCAGCAACTCCGCTTTCTAAACCACTGTAGCATTTTGTTTAATTCGGGTACAGTCCACATTTAACAATTATATTGCCTGATGAGCTGAACGGGTTTCACAAGTGGGTTATATGTTAATACTCGTACATTATGCTAACGATATTGTCGATTTAAAAGCGGACCGATTCTGAAACGCGTACTCATTAAGGGAATTGAATCTGAATCGATGCGGTCAATCAGAGAAATTAGCTTCTCGGACTTCCTCGGTTTTACATTTGGCGCTCCCTCCGATCGTCATGACCAACCGAGACAGAAAAATAAACGCCTTTCCACGCTGCTCGAATTAATTACGTCTTTACGGCTAAATGGCAAGCGAGGACGTTATCTGGCAACGCCGCAAAACATCGACCAACCTGTTGACTGCAATGGCGTGCCTCGCCAGTTTCTGCGAAACCTCCACTTACCGTGCTTTTAGGATCAAATGGTTTCACAACGGAAAACGCGATTCCTTGTGCAAAAAGGGAGAAGAAAGAAAAAAGTCTCGGTTCTAGAACTCTAGCTCAAGAGTCGCATTACGCGAGCGCGTTTAGATGAAGCGAGGTTGTGCTTGCATTTATGCCGCAAGTTCGCTTCTTCAGATATTTCCAACATTCCCTCACTGAAGCTCAAGTTATATCGTCAAAAATACTCTTCTCGTCGCATAGTACTCAGTGAAACACATGTGAGACTCTGAAACAAGAAAGATGTCCTGCACTGTTCAAATATAATAGTCGCTTTCCATTCCTGGTCGCTTGGGACCTCGTGGACTCCAGTGTGGAGCTCTCGTAGTCAGTTCCAGTCGCTATCATTTCTGTATGCTTCGTTCTACTTCTCAGGAATTATTTCCTCGCCTGTTCGCTTCATTCATTTTTGGGGCATTTTTATCGTTCTTTGACAATCAGACGAATATTAGTTGTATTCCTTTGGCCTCCGGTATAACAAATTTGTTACGTCGATGAAGTCACTCCTTTTAAAGATGATTTTTACCCCCGCTAATTTATCAGATTAATTTACTTATTTCCTAGACAGGCCTGGAGATGAAGAGAAGATCGTCCGTGAATGGTAGGTGAGGTAAATGTTGGTTAAAAAAAATCTAGTCCTCTTCTGCTGTTGTTTCAACGATTCCCGTGATCGAGAACAATTTAGTTACAGCGAGTCCGATCCGTGCGGATTCTGTTTGCTGTTTTACATTGATCGGTGGCTCCGAGAATGGTACTCGCGGATTGCGTTTCATGATCAGAGGAACGGCAAATAAAATTCGAGAAACCTGCGAAAGCTAATGATTCCTGGCTTGAAACTGAGTACACTATTCGAAACACGCCTTGCCGCAATAAACCCGCGACTTATGTCCTCCATATTTGCAGTCGAAGCATTTTCTTTTTAATCCAGGATACTGCGTTTCAATATGAAGCTCCGATTATGAGGACTTTTAACAATAGCCTTTTAAATGCCACGCTAAGCAATTTCCTTTATTACGCCAGGGGAGCAAGGTAAACATGGCGTTCGGTTTTCTCCGTTTACGGAATTTCATCCTCCGCGTTAAAGTAATGACTTCTGTGGGACTCCGAAAACGTTTACCCTTTTGTTGAATATTAACACTTGCCCGATGAAGCGTGGCATTTCAAAGCAGTGGTATGTAATATGCACACACTAAAGGATGATGCTGTTACCCCGATAAATAGTACATTTAAATAAATATTTATTTTCTCCAATATTATTTTCTTAACTTACTTTTTCAGTTTAGGTTGATAAAACTGATGAAAAGACTAACGATCCTTCAGATCAGTTTTGAATACTCTCTTAGTATCCTCCCTCGGAGACTGTGGTTTTAATTTTATAATGTGAAGGGAGTGAAACAGAAATGTTGGTGTTGGTCGTACAACATCTTAGTATCTGAATTTATATGTCAGAAAATGACATTGCCAGATTAATTAAAGCAATTCTGATGAAGAGGGCGGAGCCTCCGAAAATTCAATAATTCGAAATCCGCCATCTGTGAATCTCAGGTAAGCCACCTGTTTTCAGTCTCTATTTCCTGTCCTTATTAATTATATATATATATATATATATATATAGAGAGAGAGAGAGAGAGAGAGAGAGAGAGAGAGAGTTTCTTTACGTATCCACTTAACGTCGGAATAAAATTGAGTAGAAAACCGTCTCGATCAAACTAAGCGGCCCTTGAACAGTGATGAAATGAAATGTAATTTCTACATTTTAATATTTGACTTAGACTAGGCAAACTTTACGTCGTCAAACCCTTTACTTCAGCAAATTAAAAACCAAGATTCAAACTCGTTATACGACTCCGTCAGATACTTGCCAAGTTTTTTTTCTTCAATTTGGAAAAACTTTTACGTAGATTATTTTACAGAATCGAAATGACAAGCACGTGACGTGAGTGAATGTTGAAATCTCTACAGAACCCACCTTCTGGTGAAACGCACCCGATGGACGAAAGTCTTTGCTCCACGTTAAATAACATTCTATTTTGAAGCTTAAATATATATGGCGTTTAAAAATTTTCACAATAAAAATAACAGTTTTTTTAACCAAATTAGTTTCTGCACTCGTCTTTCCTAATGTCAGAACGAAAATAATTTTTTAATCACGTTTTATAAGTTTCCAAGTTATATATTTTTTTTTGGTTAACAGGCTACATGAGGGTGATCCTGAAACAGGCAACTCCCCTTTAATAGCATAGGAAGAGAATTGAAAAGGGGGGATGAAAATTCTGTCTCATTTATTTCGCATGCTCACCCTTACAGCTGAAGTTTCTTACGATTTATTGTCAAAGATATAAATAAAAATTCTGAGCTTGTATAATTATATCGGATGTTTTAAAAGAATATTGCGTGAAGCTGGAATTTTTCGAAAAAGTTGTGCAAAATTAGTCACAATTTCAAATAAAAGGACTGATTGATTTATTGTACGTATTTAATTCAATATAACTTCCATGAATGTTTTAACAGTCAAAAATTTGTACCAAATACTGAAAAGCATTTCTTCAAATTAAGAAGCTTTCCGATAAACGTAATAATCGTTTTCTTAATTAAAATTTAAACTAGATGGAAACCTAAAATTAAGGTACACGGTTTAGGTCTCCAGTTTTAAAAACAAATTTATAAGAAGATGATTTTGTATTTAGCGGAAAGCTCCGTAAGTTCAATAAATAATTGTTCTTGATAAACATGGGGTTCAACAGTTATAGTAAATTAAATATGGCGGTTTATAAACGAATGGTATAAATCTACAACGAATCCCTTTTGTAGTAGAGAGTATTTTGAATATAGCTCGGTAAGAAGAGAGAAAATTAGATCCACGTTTCTAAAAGCGTCAGTTTTCCAATTCTAGGTTTATTTTTTTCTCTGCACTTTCCATTTAAATAACAATTTATTGAACAATGATCCGGATTCTATGGGTAGGGATTTCTCAGGAGTGGGGAAGTAATGTTCTTCACTTAACGGAAGGTTTCCTAATATTAGTAACGTAACAGATACATGGAGAAATTAAAATTTCGGATTTAACGTTAACGGATTCTTTGAGATTATTATTATTCAATCCATTAGTCCTCGGTTGAGGAAATAAGATACGTCAAATATAATATTACAAGAAATATACTAAATTTAACAACTAAGAATTGACAAGAAAGGAGAGATAAAATTCAATCTTCAATTTTCAGTCGACGGAGAAGGCAGCAGAAGATCGTGCGTAGGTTCCCGTCGAACATGAAAAATAAAATAAGTCAGCAGTTAAATTCTAGTAGAGTATAGTTGTAAAATAATAGAAGAATTTGAGGGTTATTACTTTCGAAACAAAATACATTACTATCGTCCCAGGTGTATTTGGGTAATTTTAATTGCTGTGAACTTTAACTCTAACCCCACCGCAAATCAATCAAAATTATTCCAAATTTATCTGAAGTAGAAAACAATTACGCTGGCGAAGGGAAAAAGGAGAGAATTTCGCTCGCAATGCAAAGGTGAACGGGCGCAAAGTTGGAAGCAATTTCATCGGCTAAACTTCTGCAGCCGGGCCGCGAAATTTTGGCCAGAGCGGAAAAAGGGGCTTCAGCTAATTTCCATCCCCTACTTCGTGGACCCGATAGATAACACACGTACTTTAAACTTTTATACACCCCATCCAGCTGCTTCCCTTTTAGCTTTATCTCACCTGCGCACCTTCTATTCTCTTCTCTTCATCGGCACTCGCCCTTAAGTTGATCAGGAAGAACGCCCTTTGCTCGCTTAAATAACCCCCTCCCTATTTTACTTCCTCTTCTTTATTTATCAAGACAATAAATATAAGGACTTGAAGCTAGTGGGAGAGGCAATCAGCTAATGTTGCACTTCATTTACAAGAGTAATGTGTGGCGCTTTCCCTGGAAAATTAACAAATGCCACAAAACTTTACGGAACAACCAACGAATGAGTTATAATAACGCTTGTTCTCGAGTTGTTCGCGATAACTAGATTCTTTTTTTTTTCTAACCAACTTCGAATTTAGGCGCTTGTTGGGAAATTTTAACGTTCAACTTTACTTTTCTTACAGACATTTGATTCGACGTTTATCAAGTACAGACCTACAGACAAATCGCACTTAATTAACGTACCATCGAATTCACTGAAAATTATTCGTGGAATAAATCTCAACTGATATGTTATTCGCAGAACTGTGCCAACCAGCAATTATTTTTCTGCGAACTGTCCGTTTCAGATTTATTGCAATTCCTTTGCGTCGTGTCACTTGATCTCACATACAATATATGCACTCAAATTGTATCACATTTATATATTCAACAGAACGGAAACGTACTGTGCTTTTTCCACGGAAACTGACATTCTTCTTTTTTTAAAAAGACAGGGAGACTTAATTAAGCCTGAAAGCTATTACAAGTGGTTGATTTATACTCGGAGGAAACAGTAGGGAATTCAACACGAAGTATTTCCTATTTTAAAAATATTTCAACGTATCTGAAATAAAGGAATTAATGAAACGACCTTTAACAGACAAGTTTTTATTGCATAACCCGACGTTTCGGTACCTCTTTGTAACCTTTTCTAGGTTAACAATTCTGTGAAAGCAATCTTTTCCGTATTCATCTATTGCATTAAATCAAAGAGAAATGCTTTCAATGAAGCGCAGGTATGAAACTGAATTATCAGAATAGGAGGGAAAATTCAGGAAGGGATCGGGAATCGAACCCGGGACCACCGATAAGCATGCGGTTCCCCGAGGCCACTGAACCATCCATCTCCATCAGTTGTACATAAACCTCAACACACAATTTAGCCAACCACATCCTACACGGCCCAATTTAAGGACTTCAATGAACAATGGCATTATCCAGGACAGAGCATTGGTCAGTGACCATAGAATCAGCGGTCTTTCTGGGATCCATTCCCTGTTCCCTCCATATTTCTTCTTCTGTCTCTACCTGTTAAAACATCAGACACCAGTTCGTATAATATAATCACTTTTTGACAACCAATTAAAATATATCTATTATACTATCACAAATATCCAAAATACGATGTTAAGCATTCAAATTCATCAAAATATTTGCTCCCTTTATTATTGGGGTTCATCATTCTTTTTCAGTAAATGAGAATATTTCTAACAGCGATTCCGTAAAGACCTTTTGATACACATCTACTGTATTAATGAAATATGGTCGGAGTTAGAAACATTTTAAAAATTAAAACATATATTTCGTAAAAACGATTCCTCCTTATGTTCAGGCACCTTTTCGGATTCTAATTAATTAACAAAATATCATTTAAATTGAAAACAAAGAAAAATTTTAATTCATCCAATAACCTTTTCTTTTGGTCCTGGAACTTGATGGTAGAAGTCAATCTTTGACTGTTAATATAAATATTCAAATCATATTTTCAAAATAATTGATATTGTGACTTACTTAAAATTGAAACTCGGAGTCTCAATTGAAAATAAAGCCTCTCAATTTATATATTTGATAAAATTGAATTATAAGAAATTGACGTTTAATTTTCAACTATACAATTTTTCATCATTTATTATTATATCTTAGGACAGAGCCCACGTTCGAATGACGAGAAATTTTTGCATTTAGTGATTCAGTTTTTTAAAATATTTATAATAATTATGATTTTTGGAGCTGCGCCTCACTATATCGGCTGTTGCTGGCGATCAGATTATTTTCTTTGAATTATGAGTTCATTATAACGGATTTACTTGATATATTTTCCGCGGTCACGCATCTGTGCGAATAAAATTCCTTATATTTTGGATTACAGCTTAAGTGGGACTGTTCAGAAATATTTTCAGTCTTAAGTTGAAAATGAAAATGTGGATTGCTTGTGTCCATTTTAAATTAGAATGTTACCTGGCGCACACACAGGGAAGCTGTACACATTTTCGGCAACGCTGCTTGGTCCGGCCATTTTTCCAAGATTTGCGATTAGTTGATTTACGGTCATACTCCTTGCGAGAACTAACTGTTATCGGCTCTGTTGTTTAAAACAGACTATAGCGTTACTTTTATTTGCCTCAACGTCGTTTCCTATCGACTCTTTCACTCCTATCGCCTTCTTTTCTATATTCTTTCCTATAGTTTCAGTTTCATTCCTACAATGGCAGATTAGACATCAATTTAACTGTGCTTTTAATGTAAGAGTTTTTCCAGATTGTTACGATTAAAATTTTTCGTCCTATATTTAGTTTGAACAATTTTTGAAACACAACCACATATTATTAATTTTTTATCTACCTATTTGTGGCTCTCCAACTGCCCAGGTTACATTTATTTCTTAAAGGAGGATGAGGATGACGTGACGAGGAATATCTCTCAATAATTTCTCATTTCTTAGATTGTTTTTAATTTTATATTACTATTAAGTAGCCCTCTATTGCCACCTACATTCCATACTTAATGAAAAAAATTAGTAGTCTGAGTCCCTTGAATAATTATTTCTTAGTTTCCTGCCTGTTATATACACGTGACAGAAATTGGTAATATTTGCAAAATATCCCGTTTCTGATATTGTTTTACCGCACCTTCAATCCGCGAAGCTGCACGATTTATTTGCGTTACGCGAACAACGCCGCCTAGAATTAATTGCGCCCGATATGACAAAGTAGTAACTAATGAACTACTTTACAATTTAATAACGATCCATTGTGGCGCATTTTTGCGAGGCGTAGTGAGCGGGTATTGTGCGCAGAACGTACCTAGGGGCAGCCTTGTCGCCAAAGAGAGGGAAATCTCTTAAGTGCCATCGCGACAAATAAAAGTCTATCCCAACAATAGATCCATTGTTCACTTGAAACAAAGGAATAAAATCTCGTTGCATCCTACTGTGGTGAATCGATACCCTCCGCAAAGGGGAAAACCAGTGCGGCTAAAGAAATATGTCAGAGCTTTCGCTTCCAGCACTCACACCAAAAGAAGGGTTCATCTCCGCTAATCATGTGCTTCATATCTCTCGAATAGACGCGAGGATTCGTGACTTCTCGGTGGAACCGCACAGGCTCCGGCCAGGATGAGTCACTTTTCACGTAATGCAGACTCTGGTGAATATTCGGAATTGGGAGATGATCTCGGTGTAGATGAGTTTCATTTTAATCCTCGGTGAAGACTGCCGAGACGCTTGTCTGGTGGCTTCTGTTCCAGGTCACATCTCAATTTGGAAGGGATGTTCTGATGGCCAGGTCCTTGCTCACTTCAAAAAATGACAAAATCTCAGAGTATTCTGCATTAGACATTACGGTATAACCACTGTCCCAAACCTATTGTACAGGTAATCATAGTATTTGAATAGCACATGGCGGTCTCAATGAACATAGAATTTAATAAAAATCAAATTTATTTATTGATAATTATAGAAAAATATACGTGATTAAATAAGAAAAACTTTTAAAAGGTTTTTTCTTCGGTTAGCCAAATATAGGGTTTACCTTGGGGTAAAAAAAACTGTTCCGCACTGATTACATGATCAGATTACCGTGGCACATAGTCCTGATGTCCTCTTTCGTCGCACACACTGGTGAAACTGACTCAATCCAACTCGAGCATTTAAATATACTTTCTTATTAGGTTCCACCAGGATTCCGAACCCTCCGCCCCCCTCCCTATTCTTTTCTGTAACCACCCGAATCATCTCGATAAATCTGGTTGGATCTTCTCTGAGGGTCAAATCAAGACTTCTCAACCCCTGACGTCGTCAAGGATGGAGATCTCGGAAAGTCCTGACGTCATGGGGTGATCCCGTATAAAATGCAAAAATAAACTGGCTTCGTCTTCAAAATCACTTTTGGGTACAGTTAGAACCTTTCTCAACTGATGGCACCTGGGTTTTCAACTAATTATAAAACCAATCTTCTACAATTTCGGGTTCACGTGTACGTAGAAAGAAAAATAATGGCTGTTCAGGATAAGCATAAATGATAAATTATAATTTTTTGCTAAATTACCACGAAATTTAATCTGAAAATGAGAAACATTGAATAAAAACTGGACTTCGCTTTTGGACACTACTTTCATCTTCAGATTCATTCGGGCAAGTTCAGGCCTGGTCAAAGAGGCAACAGATGTCTCTCCCTTGTTATTTTGGGACAGGACATGAAATATATCTGGCAGAGAAGTTTAGCTATACCGATAAGCATGTAATGGATGTGTGGAATCTCGTTTCCCATCTCTTTGGTGCTGGGTGACCCAAGACTTGCCGAGTCTCTTCCAAAGATTTCGTTTACGAAATACGTATTACTTAGTATCAGATAAAAGTTGACGGAAATTCCGTATGTTTGTTGAATGTCTCTGGTCTTCCAGAACACACGAACACATCAATAAATTCTCTTGAGAACAGTGGCGCGCATATTTCTGTACAAAGTAATTCTTGTACAAATCTGCCTCTTCCATTAACTACCGGAAATCCAAGAAATACACGAGACGTGAATTAATGGAAAACCGTTCTTTCTCCTCGTTTCACATTACAGTTTTATTGGCACCATGTCACGTTCACACCACAGCCAAAAAGGTTTGAAACACGAAAAGGATCAAGGACTCTACAATGAATTTTTTTCCCCTCACTAAGACTTGAACTCGGGATCGTTGATTCATAAAGCCACTGAAGCACAGAGGAAATACGTTGACGTTTTGTAGATGTCGACAAATAATTAATATCAAAATCACCAGAGTGTATCAAAACCACGTAAATATTTTTATTCGCAGGAAATTAAACCAAGCAACCAGAAATTTAAATTTTTTATTTCAGTAACTCTACAGCCCTGCGAGCAGTTGTTTTTTTCCATAATGGCTCCATGCTCGGTTTCGAGAGACAGGCACGCGTTCATTCGCCGCACATGCAACTTTTTTTTTTGTGGGTACGTTGAGCTAAATTACTCAGGTCAGCAATTTTGGGTGTGTTTTGCAAGAGAATAAGGTGGCTCGTGGCTCGTGGCGAGGTGCCAAAGCTGTGTTTGACAGTGAGTGAGCATTTTCTGGCCACAATGCTCTCACATATTACTTTCTGTAACTGCCCGGCTCGAGCAATCAATTTCCTACGGTAGACGCAATTAACGAACAAAGTAATTTCTTTGCGCTCACCCTACAAATTCTCGTTACTCAGCTGAAAGAAAAATTCTTGACAGCCACGAGTGCACGAGGATGGGGTGTCATGAAATGTTGAGTTCCTCACGCACCGTTTAGTAAAGATCAAAAAAGAGAATAATTAATTCTAGCCAATAACGAGTGCAGATTTTTACAGAAGAATAAAATACAACCAAGTCAAAGAAAAATAATTACATCATGTAGCACAAACTGCTGAAACGCTAACAATATTACCAGAAAACTTGAAAATATCTAGGCAGAGAATAGCCGTGAGAGTATTTCGCTTTCCAAATTAATAGACCTTCTGTTGAAGGTTCCATACGAAATTAAAATTAATGTTACATTTCACTCGACTTAGCCTCGTGCAACCGGAAGCTTCAACATAATGTATTTAAAATCTTCAACCTTTAAAGCATCAATTAAAAAATAATTGAAAATTGGAAAGACGAAGCATTTCTGTTCCTTCAGTAAATTGTTTTGAAAAATGGTGGTTTCGTGCCTTTCATGATGATAGTGTAACGAGTGTTACAAAGTTCCATTTTTATGAGTTTCACTCCCACAAATTCAATTTTTGGAGCATCCGTAACATTTCTTCATCTTATGAAAATAATACATTGCCGTCTGTTTTTGTGGATGAAGAAAATATGTATTTAAAATTACTCACATCCTTGTCAAAATTAGTTTCTATAAAACATAAAACAAGTTTACTTCTTTCCTCTCATCGGAACCGATTGAAATCATTTTCAGTATTTTCTCTTTTATATTCTACTAGGGCCCCTTTTAGTATGTCACGAGATTATGACAAAAATCTACTGGAGTTAGGTTTTTACCTGGTTTCTTCCTGAAGTCTTCCTTTCACACCAATCCATATTAATATATATAAGTTATCCTTTCATCTAAAAAGAAATTAGACGGCGTTACTATATATATGTATATTAATTTAAAATATATCAACTGCAACGTTGGATTAAATTATAAGGATAAACATGTACGTAAATATTTTTTTAATAATTAGGTACGTATAAAAACAACTATGTTTATTCAAGAGCCAGGTTGGAAAATTTCCGAACGGACCGGGAATCGTTTACCAAATGGATTGGTCGAGACTTTTCTATTCCAATACTTTAATTCAGTTTCAAATCGCCCTCCTTCCTGATTCTTTAATTCAATTCCAGTGCTAAGCTTGATTGAAATCATTTATTCTGTTCTTGAATTAAGTTTATACTGCACAAATAAAATATTTTAATATTTCGAAATTCGTTAATTATATGTAATCAGGGATGATATTAATGAATTTGGCGAAATATAGGTCGAAAGCTACCAAGTAAAATAAATTATTTAAGAATACTGTGATAATTTTGCTATAAAATTTTGAAGTCACATTTTTCAAACAATGGTGGCTGAACAAAATTAATTTGCAAGTACATATATGATTTTTCCGGTTAAATTAAGAAATTAGCGCGTTGAAATCCTGAATGATGCTCTCCCATTACCTGCGTTTTAGTTCGAGTGGGTTCGTGGAAGTTCCCGTAGAGTATTTGATCGTTTTTTGTGACACTCCCGTGCTCGGGAACGCGAGGAAATGCGATATTTGCGATCACTACGGTAGGAGTGTTGGTATTGAGTCTGTCGGGGGCTTCGGGGTGTTGGCATTAAAATGGCAAGCCGTGACCTTTTCTGCTGAAGCTACATTCGCTCCGCGTAATGAGTTTAACGGCTAAACAATCTTCTAAAGGGCTGCACAAGCGTCCACTGCGACGTATTAATTACCATTGCAAAGGGACCTGGATTAGTTATATTGGCACGCGTGGATTAGGCGTGACTGTTCAGATTCTTCCTATCCGGTAGTTGCGAACATGGGCAAGGTTCTAGAAAGATTTATTAACGCCGAATTCCTTTCATGTCGTATACCACGAGACGATTCAGGGCTTCTAATCGATAATTAAATGTTAGTTCTGTTCTTGGTTTCCGTGCATCAGCACTGATCAATCTCCCATTATTGAAACCGTAAATTAAACAATATCCGACCCATTCCTCCAATCAAATAAAATTGATGGCCCTCACATGTTTTTAAGAAATCGGATATCTAAAACAGTTTAGCGTTGTCTCTGGTATTTGCTCGCAAACATGGGAGCTAGCCAATAAGGTCCATTACTACTCATGTAATGAATAAATCTATCTCATTTTCCCTATTTGTGAGAAGAGTCAGGTATAACGCCCATTCCTTCACCGCAAAACCCATCCAGAATAGCCCAAACACACAAAACATATAATAAGCATTAAATTATAAATCAAACAGGAATTTATCCATAAATTATAATAATGTCGATATTTTAGACACAGAATATTTTTGGTTACGTATTAAAATCAGGGGTGAAAGTATAAAAAATGTCTTATCTGAACTCATTTGGTTGAGTGCAAAAAAAAGATTCATTATCATAATTTCCTTTTATATTGTAAATAATTGCGAATTTGTCAATAATAACATAACTATAAAAATAATAGAAAATCACAGACTTAATCATACAAAATCATATCATTATAATAGTTTCCACAAATTAAAATGGTAATTATCATTTTACAATGCAAAATTTATTTAAATAGACGAAGTATAATTCTTGGTAAAATTACCAAAATTCTTTTGTTAATATTATGAAAATAAAACAAATTTAACCACATGTTCCTCTGTCATTAAATTAAAAAAAATGCAATACCAGTCGACACATTTTTAATGTACAAATAAAAATGAGACTTCAAAACTGTTTCAGAAGCTTTGCCCCTCGTAGGCAAAAACGTACTTCTGAAATTAAAATCCCGTAAAAGGTTAACCATTTCATTTTGCATCGATTAGTGACAATGAAAATTACGTCTCATCGACGCCAATCTTATTCACACTCGCGTCAGAATCGACGATATTTGCTGTGGTACTATGTTAAATTCTGAAATTTAAAATATTAAATCAATTTCAAAAATATTTTATATAACAAGGACGTGGTACAGAGTGACCGAAATACGCACACATTTCAATTTTTAGACAGTATTAATATCGCGAATGCATGTGAACGACTGGAAAAATAATGCGCGTTACCCTTGGGTAAAGAATAAAGTGTTTAGGAAGCTGTTAATTCCGCAATAGTACAGACGTCATGTGACCAGCACACATTTCACTGTCGTCGACAGCAGTGTTGCTACCCAGAGGCATTCCACAAAAAATAACAAAAAGACCCTCATACGTCTATTAAGATGTGCACGACTTTTCGATCTCTCTGTATAACCGTGCTTGTGATTAATAAAACAACGGTACTACTGACTGACGGTAAAACTTATCTCAAAGAACAAACCTTAAAATTCATCGAAAAACATTTAATAATATTACAACAATATTTTTTAAATATGTTTTAAACAGTGGCTCTGACTAATTAGACTTTTCCTTTGTAAGAATAAATTCTAGATGCTTCACATAATTATAGGTCTCCATAGTTGTAGAACTACTTCACTTTTATTTCACTTCACTCGGTCAATTTCTTCAAGACGTCTAATAAAGCAGTGTAAAATTGAAGGGTTGCTGATGATCAAATATATTAAACGACCATTAACATATTTTACAATTAAAAGAAATTATTTTACATAAAATCTTTAATTAAGAAGACAGCAACATAGAGATGTTCTATATTCTATTCAGACTGTGTCTGACATACTATAATCGTTGTTTTTCGTAGATGATAATTTTTTTAAATAAAAAATTATATGAATTGTCCCTGACGACACTTGAGACCAAAACTGCCGTCCAAAGTAAATAAAAATATTCGACTTTTGAAAATATTTCAGGGATAAATGTATTAGAATTAATTTATAAGGTCAATTTCATATTTCTTGGCGTGGATAAAACCATTTTCAAGTAGATAAGGGGTTTATGTAAATGTCGAAGATCAGAAAAACTTTATCCCTTGATTTCTCAAAAGCATTTTTTAGACTTACTGCCTTTCTACTTTGGACGACAGAACAGTTCTGCCCTTTGGGTTATTGATATATTTTATTTTTCCAATTTAAATGTTTTATTGTTGCCTTTACCACTTGTAATTTTTTCATTTTCTAATTACCAATGAGTTAATGCTATCAGTTATAACCAGGCTGAGAAAGTTTATAGCATTAAATAGTGTTAAATATTACATTTATGTTTCTAAGTAAATTATTCATCATTAGTAAAGGATTCTTTACGACAGATTAAGGCAAATTAAATGATGTTATTAGAGCTACGTTCCGGGTCGCGTAGTAGTCGTAAAATCCAGCGAGGTAAAATTTTGCCCTCGAGGGGTTCTAAGAAACAAAAGAAAAATGTTTACTCGAACGGTAAAGTGAATTGTAGCAGCAGGTTCACGTTAATGAAGAGAAGGACGCGGACAATCGGAAGGGGAGAGAGCGCATCAAATGGAGGGATAAAGATAGCGGCTCAGAAATAGCTTAGCTCTTCGTATCCTATTAAATGAGTAATAGCGTTACGAGAACGCGTAGATGTTGCCACATCCCCAACAGAGCAATGAATGGGCCCACGTGCCTTAATCTACTATGCCAGAATTACTCGGCTTAAAAGGCCGCAGCCGAAAATTCGCTGAATTAGTTAGCGAGGGGTTGGTATCACGCGAATCCCTGAGGTGCCGCCTTGTCACGCACTCTTAAAACATTCTACCAAAATTTTTTGGCTTCACGTCCGCCAGTCTCAGCATTCGCTGGGCAACGGCTTTCTTTCGTGAACAATGCTTCAGTTTCATGTGGCAATATTTCCAATTCTCATACGCGAATCGGTTTTATAGATTCGCGGCCCTTGATTGCATATAGATATCTGCTCCCATCTTTTGGCAACGCTGTGGATTTAATTGACTGCTTTTCCATTTTCTATATGACAAACACGAAATATTTCTGACTTTTCTGCCTACTAGATTCTTCCCTCCCAAACACCCCTTATATTTCTGCATCAGAGATAAAAAAAACACGTTATAGGATACACATCATTATAAAAAATTTTCTAATTCTCAGAACCCGGTCCAATACCAAGAACTCAACATGACATTAAAAAAATTTTATTTCATATAAACTGTTAAACGATCATTGATCATTGTAAAGTTACACAATATTCACGAAATTTCACATCATACCAATTAATTTTTAATTGCGAAAACATTCTATACGTATAAGAGAGAGCGTAGAGAAGAACGATATTTTATATTAAAAAAACCACAGTCAGAAATGGAATAATTTAATTAGAATACTTTTCTTCTCGCAAAGTTAGGAACGTCCTCAGTACTTTAATTAAAATATGACATTTCAAGTTACAGTCCGTATGTTTTATATACATGAACATTTACATATTTTTAATCTTATAAAACACAATATCAAAATATTGTAAATATTAAAGAGCACAAAAATAATTTATATAAATTAATTATAACAGCCTCTTTGTCAGTTTTTTATTTTATTTAAAAGACTACGTTTCGTCTTTAATTTAAGATTTCTGAGGTATATTAAATTGAAAATTACAATTATATTAAGTAATATGTTACAAAAATTTGTTTTTAAATACAATAAAAAGTAGTAAGTAGTACATTTCATCTTTTAAATAAAATAAAGGAGGCTGATATAATTCATTTAATTATTTATTTAGGCGTTAGATAAAATACGTTGCGCAATACTACAGATGTCATGTGACGAGTATACATTTCATTATCGTTTCTCTCCAGTGGCAATCCATAGAAATAACAAAAGCACCGCATACATACAGATACGATTATTACACTGTGCTAACTTTTCGATCTCTCTGTATAACCGTACTTGTGATTAATTAAAAAAATGGTATCTCATACAGAACTATATACAATGTAAAATTTACCTCAAAGGACAAACGTTAAAATTAATCGATAAATATTTAGTAATAGTATGAGAATGTTTCTTAAAATATTATTTAAAAATCCACATGATCGGGAGATATGTTGAATACTTTTACAACCCTGAATAATTAAACGTTTCCCTTGTAAGAACAAAATCTAGATTTTTCACAGAATTGTAGGTCTCCTTAGTTATAGAACGACGTTGAATTTTTAGACAGTTTTCTGTTACCAAATTCTTATGAACGACTGGCAAAATAATGAACGTTGCTCTTGAGGGGAAAAGAACATGTTTACACACCTGTGAAATCCGCAACTCAATGTCATGTGACCAGCGCACATTTCAATGGCCCCTACATTGTTGTCGGCACCAGTGTTGCTCTCCGGTGGCGGTTCATAGAAATAACAAAACACCCCCATACATGCAGATACTATTGTTACACTGTGCTGAATTTTATTTCACTTCACTTTTGTGGGATTGCAGATGTGCTCCAGAAAACTGATTTTTGGTTCTGAACAGATGAATATGGCAATATTTAATTACTTTATTTTAAAAAATTATTTTTATGATTTTAAAAATATTATCTTATTAGCTAATTAAATATATATAATTATTTTTATTATTTAAAATAGTCATGCACCTTATTTATAGAGGTGCAATATATAATTTATACAGACAATAGGTCGATGAAAACGTGAATGGGGTTTTAAGGGATAGTAAATGTATATATATAGTCATTTTTTACTGTTGGCAAATACTTATGAACGATTGGCAATATAGTGTACGTTGCTCTTGGGGGAGAGGGGAAGAACATGTTTACATAGCTGTGAAATCCGCAATACAACAGACGTCAAGTGACCAGCACACATTTCTATATATATATATATATATATCCAATGATAACCGTGTTTTACATTCACAAAGTTGTTTTCCTTCTTATTATTCTGTAACAGAGCTTTCAGGCTATATTTCTATAATCATTCCTCTTGGTCTTGTATATACTGTAATGGCCGCACTTCCACAAATAAGAATTAAACGATTCAAACTACTTTCTGATTGTTAAACATCGTTGTCATTCTATATATTTATACAGTAAAGATAAATGATAAAGTATTATGATGTCAAAAATGTTCACAAAAAATTTTAATGACAGTTCCAGCGAAAAGAGAATTTTTGATTTGTTTTCGGACACGATTAATAGTGAGTTTAGAAAGTTACTACTCCTCATGGATATTGTAAGTTCCCGGAACTCTAATGGGAATTCCTTCATACAGACGCCTTTCTAAATATAGCGTCCTCCTCTCCTCTCCTCCCCTTGCCATTACTCAGACCGTTCATATTTATTTGGAATTATAATCTCCTCCAGGAACACACCGCTCCCCCTCAAACGCCGAAACACGCACACGAGAAAACACTTCTACTTCTAAAAGCGGGCATAAATTCTGCTTTCAAAGAATATGAGGGACATTTAAATGGGAGACAAAGACCGTAAAGGAAAGTTGATACGAGGAGTTTCCAACTTTTTTAAAAGCTCAAACTGAAACGCGCGGATTATATCGAAAAAATCGCAATTCACTTGAATCACCACAGGGGGAAAAAACCTGTCTTGACCCTCTTTCTTCTTCTTAAAACGCAAGCTGATATGAATGGTTATTTCTGAGAAATTGAAACGTGTAGTTGTGAAAAGTTTTTACGCTTCACGCCGACGTCGTACTCGGTCTCGGGGAAATAAAGAAGACTTCAGCATAATTGCTGGATACAGTTACAGGAAATCAACCACGAGGTTCACCATACAGCTTGGGAAACTGTTGCTATGAAATCACACTTCGTTCACCTGGTGCAACGAGCGACAATTAACCTCACAAAAAAAGGCCATGCGTCTCATGCAAACCATTGTTCATTTGAACGGTTTTGTAATCTCCAGGTCTCAATTCCCCCGGCATTCGTACTCCGCCAAATATCCGTAAAATATCATTGACGGACTGATTTTTATCGACTTGACTTTATAGACTTCTTTTCTGAGGGCGAGAAATGTGAGCCGGGGAAGTTTGGAGGAAAGAAACTGTTGTACCAGAAAGAAATAGAATGCCGTAATCTGCAGTGACACACACACACACAATTGCTTCCGCCACTGATGCTACAAAACCTGGTCATTTCCCATCCACCCCATTCCCGCCCCCCAAACCACCCCCGCTATAAAATCCGATTCCATACACGCTGGAAAACAGACAGCTGGCAATCTACAGTTAGGCTGAAATAAAGTTCCGGTTGCCGTCGCTCTGCTTCACGGCTTCACTTAAACAGCCGATGAATACCCGGGGAAAAAAAAAATCTCGCTAGGCCACGACATGATTTCAATTAAATCTGTATTTCATGGAAATCAATTAAACATGAGTCAAGAAATATTTAAATACCAGTCTCCGTATTTTTTCTTTAGATCATACTAGCTGCAGTACCCGACGTTGCTCGAGTTCACGTAAATAATTAAGCAGGGATGTAATTAAAGATAAGATTACTACAGTACTTGAGGGTATAAAATTGAGTTTTTTATTGCGTTCAATAAATTAGGTAAATCAGCCTCTTTGTCAGTTTTATAATTGAAAATTAAACATTACAAAGTTTCGTCTCTCTTCGGGTACCTGAAGAAGCCTCAAATGAGAGAAGAAACGTTGTAATGTTTAATATTTCAATTATAATACTGACCAATAGGCAATTAGCAATTATTTATTGTATATTTAATTGTCGGATAAAATATTTAATTTCTTTTTTAATTTCCATGAGTCCATGATTTTCGGCTGAAGGAGTCATGTACAGCTAAATTTTTACATGAAGAAGTCTCAAATGAGAAACGAAGTGTTGTAATGTTTAATATTTAAATTTAAAAGAAAACTGACAAAGAGGCTGATTTAACTTATTTATTGTATAGTTAATTGTCGGATAAAATATTTCATTTTTATTGCGTTCTTGCTCAGATAAGTCTCGGTGAGACAAAGAGAATAAACCCTTACTCGTTTCTTTGAGTTTAGTACGGATTTTACTACAGGAGGAAACCCATCGATGAAACACTTTCAAAAAGTGGAAAAAACGGAAGGTTTGTTGACATTTTCACTTTTTTTTCACATATATACAGTATTGTTATTATTAAAGTTTATTTAATATAGTACTTTTACCTGTGATGAATATCACTATCAAATGCATAATATTTTATTTGGTTTTCAAATGAACAATTACTAATTATTAAAATTTACCTGACGCTAAAAATAAAACTAATTTGCGTATACATCATATCTACGATCCAAAGAAGTTTATTATGTCTCTGGGATTTAAGTTCCCTGCCAGCGATAGGTTAAATAAAACGCGAAATGTTGATAATTTAAAATATATATCAAGAATATAGGTAAACTGCATTCACTCTGGATATCTCGATGCTTGTATGGAACACGAAAACTTTTCCGTAAAATGTTTTTCACTCTTTTTACATATTTTTTACGTGCCCTGAGGAGCACGTTGCTACATTTGGTCGAATTTTGACCAGTAGTTTGGACGTCTATAGCTGGGACATACATACTGACGCACTGACAAAGGTTTTTAGATGTATAGATGAACACGACTGAAGTCTGATACTATTTCTCTCGAACAATCTTCGTTTACAGTTTTGCTTTACACTGACTTGTAAATAATAACGAGGGTTGAAAAGATTACAAGAAAAATGAACTGTTTCGGAGTGACTTATCAGGCTCTGAAGAAGCGAATCTTATTTAATCCTCCTCTTAAGATATTCCCGTGGGAGAAAAACAGCGTATATAATCGTTTTCTAAACGCATTCCATTAAGAGTAATGTTGTTTAGATAAGGGAAGTGTTCCATGAATATTGCATTGCTGTGAAAAATCACTTATGGAGGGCGGCTGCTTCCCTGGAGGCTTTCCTGTATCACTCAGTGGAGTAGCTCCTAATATCCAAAGATGAATTTTGACATTTGCCCATTTTTATAGAACAATGCATTTACTATATTTACACCGAACACTGGCTTCTCAAAATATTAGAAATGTACTGGTCTGAACTTTATCGACAACCCTGTTTCATTATAAATTTATATGGTAAGATAAAGTTTTCATACAAAAACGTTAAATAACGCATCTAAATTTTCTATCAAAAATACTTTAATTCAATACATTACGGTAAGCTCTGTAAAGAATTGCTTATATAACAAGAACATTTTACGGTATTGAAACGAGTAGAATACTATTCAAACCTCCCTTACTTTTATTTATAAAAAAATCCTGCTCTACAAATTAAACACTCTGTCATGACAGAAACAATGAATGACTTCCAAAGAATCTTTATAAAGAATAACATTCTTATTGATTCCAAAGAATCCACTATTTCAAATTAAAAATATCAGGACTCCTTAGATGATATTTGCTATGAGACAGAATATTTGCATCTCAATGGAAAAACTTGCACAGTAACTGGAAAAGAAAGAGAAAATTCTTCAATCACAACCACAAATGGATGGAATTTTTTTTCTTTCACACTTTTAATTTAAGAGATTTTTTTAAACACATTTTCGCGACAAAGTCTGCGGAGATAAAATTGAAAACAAATTATTAGCTTGGTCCGTAGATGAACACTACTGTCAGGAAAACATCATTTTCATTTGCAGTCTAACTTAAACAGCTCTGAGGAGGAGAAATGGAAAATAATTCAACATAAGGTCATTTTCTCCAGTTGAATAGCGATGAAATAAATTTCCTATGAGCGATGTAGACAGAAACAGTTGGAGCCAGAAATTTAAATATTGGTCTCGCTCCAAAAACACACAAAATAAAAAAAAAAACAATATTAAATAATTTGACTTTGGTTTCCTGTTTTCATTAAGATTCAACGTTCAACTAGAAATTGTTGTCAAACGAGGGATATTTCATGTAACGATGGTTTTATGAAACTGATAATCGAGAAGCTATGTTTTTAAAGTCCCTACTCAGCAACTTAGACCGACTATAAAATCCCTGAATTCATTTTTTTTACTTTATTAAAGCGAGTCTGAGGAGATAATTTAATGTGGAACATAAGCTCAATCGGGACAATTATTGATTTTTTTTAACAAAATAGAGCTTACAATTAATTTCTTTTGTAAACGAAAAATAGTTGGGTCAGTATAATGTCTAATAAATATTTAGCGACCCATAAACAGGCATTCTTTTATAATTAAAAAATTATTAATCAACACCGAGTTTCGATACCTATTTGTACTCTCTTCAGTATAGTTGTGTTAAATAAATAATTTTAAAATAAATAATATTCTCGAATTATAAAAATATCTGTTAATTGGGGCCTCTGATACTGTTAACATATAATTATAACAGCATTCATAACCAAAGGGGAATCTTCCAAGGGGTGGAGATGGAGGTGAATCTTACAAAAATAGCCAGAAAACAACCGACATTTAGCTCTAAACCAGTGCAATGTTAGCCGCTGACATTAAAAATGCAATAAAAGTTGTAGTTCATCCCCAAAAATGTGTTGGAAGGGGGTAAAACAGATTTCCGCATACTATTTTAACTGATGGAATAGTTTCGACTAAATTTTGAATTCGTGTTCTTGGCTACCCGGAAATCACCAAGGCTACCAACACTTTGGCGGAAACTTTTAAATATCCATAAAAATCAGCTATTTGCTTCTAATATATGTGTCTATTAACTTGATAGCGTTTTCGCTGAATCTGTTTGCGTATAATTTGAACTCCATTCGAACTTCAAACGCTAAGGGGTCAGCGTACAATATTAAAAGCAACGAGCAATTTTGATGAAATTTTGTAAATGCTCTCGTTACCGGTTTAATCATGTGCTGACCTAGAATTAAATATTATAATTTAATACCCGGGCAACGTTGGGTCCCCAGTTGATTCAATATAAAGTGTAATATTTACACAACGGTCATAAGCCTTAAAATTATAAATTGGATGCAAATATCTGTAAAAGAAATAATAAAAGGGTTCATAATTGTCCCGAATCAGGTACAATATCGATCATTTCGATTTGTTGTCTTTTACGTCAACAATTATTCTGTAACAGTGATTCGTTCAGATACACTATGAGAGACTTAGAGTCAGCTTCTGGTCATTATTTTGTACAGCATTAGTAATTTCTTGGCCCCAAAACTCGACTCGGTTTCCATGTCATGCATAAAAAAATATCTGAAATTTACAGTGCGTCAGTCGTACAAAGCAAAAGCAGAGAATATATAAAACTTTTTTTTTGTAAAAAACTCCGAGTGAAATATTTATTAGGGGATAATATTTACATATAAATAATCAAAACCCGTCTTAGCAAAGTTTATAACTTCCAAATTAACTGGAGAAAGCTCACTAGGGCAGCGTTTCGTTCAATGCAAACATTTTTTTCCGTTAAATCTTTCTTCATTTTCATTAATTCCAAGTGTAATATGATGCTGTGCTTCGGACTTTCGCATTTTAAAAAAGTCTGTTCTGAAGCCATATGTTGGTGAAGTGGTCGTGTAGTGGGATAGCTTCGTTGAATTCCTTTGTTAATTGGAATTCCTCTCCTTTAATTCCCAGAGAATTTATACTACTTTAGCACACTTAATTAATTTTATTCGGAGTTTCGCTGAAATGATTATGTAATTGCATAACGCTGACGTTCCCATCGAAGCCTTAGCAGTAATTATTGGGGCAGACTTTGTAAAATAAGGGTTTCCCCCCATCTGGTTATAAAAGGACTTAAATTTTCTGCATCGCGGAGACTGGTACATAAAATAATTCTGACGAAGTTCGTAGTTTTAGTTATCGGCAGTCCTACAGGAACGCCCTTAATTAGAATATACTTTCGGCTCGTTGAACAAGAGTTACATTATCATACACTTTAACCTTCATCAACAGGCTTTAATAAAGATTAATTCGCTATTCCTCAAAGCGAACAAGAACTTTCTTTCCAACCCATTCGTGGCTCCAGTAACATTTCTAATTAATAATAATTAATTTCAAATTTTAAAAAACCATGTTCCTTCCTCATTCCGTTGACCTCATCGTCTGTGTACTACAAATAAGCTTAAACAACGATACAACAACGACGTTGTTTGAAAAATGGACATTACCAGGATCTTATTTTGTAAATTCATAATTGTAAATAATATGTAAATAATTGTATAATAATATGTAAATAATTGTATAATAATATGTAAATAATTGTAAATAATATGTAAATAATTGTATAATAATATGTAAATAATTGTCACTGTGGTCGCTAATGACCAGGGAGTCAATGCAACCTTTATAAATATTTTTTTTTAAAAAAAAAGACGTTGTTTGAGAATGCGGTGCTGAGATTATTTCTGTCAGTTTTAAAATTAATAGATGAACAATTGGATTTAATTGTTATCATTTCAGCCATTAATAATCAAAACTGTGATTGAGGTGACGTGTTTATTGAGATTTGACTGTTTCAAATCAGAAATATTTCATTTATCAGGCGAATTATTAATTTCCTGTTTTGTTTTTGTCCTATGTAACAAACACTGCGGTCCTTACAGGAAATTTTATATATTATTCTTATCTCAATTATTGATAATAATATATAATAATAATATAATTATTGATAATAATAAAGCGATCAAAACATTTGGGTTCTACACATAAAAATATAATAAAAGTGGTTTTAATCTCTCTGAGTAGTAACGTTCAAAATTGAATCCATTTGAATATAGTCGTCATAAAAATGAAAATCGCAGAGTTGAGACATTAAAACCGATGATAAAGGATCAACAAAGTCAATGTACCCATAACAAACCGTCCTGAAAGTCAAGTGAACAACGAACATTAGAAAAAGTAGCCCGCATTAAAATATATTAAAATTGCCAGGTCAAATAATTTTTGTGACAAGACCAAAATAACATTTCCTGGAGTTAACTTAAACAGGAATAAATCAATGAGTTAAAAATGAGGCTCTTCCAGCTCCTTGATTGTCCTCTTTATGGTGGCAGATCTGACCTGGAATCATGAGTAGTTTAGACTACACGTGTTTCAGGAACCCAGTTTACTTTAGCAGCACGTTATATATTTTCGTGAAGACGAACACCGACGTTGTGTCAGAAACGGTCCAATGACAATTTTTTAATATTTTTAGGCATCCGTCACATCTCCCCTACTGACATATTTGAATATAGAATATGTTGACGTCGAATACTTAGAAAATAGATTCCAGGGGGTACATTGAACGCGACCACGCAACGTTTTCAATTGATTCAAGATACCTCAGTTACGTAAAATTCAATGGTCACCGACCACACGGTTGTTCTTTAATTGACTCGCTACTGGAACATACCTTGCCTAGTTAATTGTGAGGCCAGAAACTCGACCAAACATTAATGATCCTCTTTTCATAGGCTCCGTTTAAAACGAATTTCTTAGCACTATTTTGGACAGCGATTCATCTCCAAAGAGGTTCATTTTTATAAAATTATTGGGTTCTGGAGATGATGAGATATCGATTAAAATATTTCCCTATGAATATATTTAATCTACAAATGGGCAGTTCGCCCGTTGGCAGAGACAAGAAATTCCAGTTAATAAATGTAATTATAACTGATATATTACATTGGTCTCTTTCATTCTTGTTTCTATGTTTTAATTTTAATCCCCTTAAACTCACATTGTCATTTGAACGGTCCACAATTTGTATTTAGGCCGCCTCTGTGGTCTAGTGGCTAACGTCACAGACACAGAGGTCCCGGGTTCGATTTCTGGCCAGGGTCTGGGTCTGTGTGTGTTTTCTTGCACCCTTACTGAGTTTACTCGACAGAGAAAACGAAAAGAGCAAGTCGCTAATGACCTCGTTAGTTGGTGCGACTATAAACTGAATTATATATATATATATATATATATATATATATCATGTGTATGTATTTTAGATCACATTTTGGTTGTAACTGTCCTTGGATTCAGTCCAGGACGAATTTAATTTTTTTTACATTTTTGACCTCTATTTTTATGTAAATTAATGTTTAACTACAAACTTCAAATTTGTAATTTACAATAAGTATTTATTTTAACGAAATTAGGAAATTAAGAAACTGGAAATTTGTACTATTAATTTTTATCAAAATATTATTACAGTATATTTTTTCAATTTTTTGGTGTTGTGAAGTTCCAAGTGTGAGGTCGAAGCCTGATTTGTCTGTAATGTGATCGTTTAATTTCATTGTAAACGAGTAAACCCAACGTGCAGACAGTAATTCAATAATTAAGAAGTAAATAACGTGTATTATTAATCGAGGACCAGTTTTCGAAAAAGACATTATTTTATATATAAATCAGAATTTTATATATTTATTCAACACGTTATATACAACTTTTCGGCCAAAAATTTTGGACTTCTCAGGGAAATAAGGACGCAATCATCTTTCTTCTTAATTTAAATTTTGAATGGTTGCAGATACACATGAATTAAATATTAAAGGTTGTTTCTGGACTTCGTCCAGTGACGGTTACGGCTGAAAATAGAATAGTATTAGATAGCTTAGATTTCTATCATAGTATTGGGAAAAGCCCGGTGGAAATAATTAATTTTCATCAAACGAATGTACACGAGTTACAGATAACAAGGAAAATGAAGTTTGGTTGAAGCCAAAAGCAAACAAAAATTAATAATGGAACTACATGTTTCGGTCCTGATCTGGACCCTCTTCAGGTTGACCTAAAGTTTACAAGACGCATATAGTTGTATTAAATAAATTTCCTTTTGTTCTATTGATTTTTGCTGCTTTTGGCCTCAATTAAATAACACGAAAATGTATAAATAAGGGGCGCAAAAACTTAAAGAAACCGCTTGATTATCCCTAGAAGACTATATATTGTAATATTAACTATTAATAGCGTCTAACTATTCCTTGAACTCTTTCTCTTTGCCCTTCCCTTCAGCTCAATTACTTAAATATTAAATTTAAATATTGGATTTTATTTTACATTTGGTTTGACTCGATTTTATTAGTAGAAAATTTATTATTTTCCAATTTGATGAGGTGAGGAATGGAATTACAACTGTAAATAGAAATTAATTAGGAGAAAATTGTAATAACACCTTCTTCTTCTTTGGCTCGTCAGCCTATTCAGGGCCTTGCCCTTAGCGGGCTACTATGGACTGTCATCTTACATGACACATTTAGAATTTGGTCATCGTATCGATTCTCCAGCAGTTTTAATCCCAGACGACACAAACATCGGAACCCATGGCAGGATTCGAACCCGGGATGATGTGATGCGGTCACGTTAGCCACTAGACCACACGAGGTCAGCTTGATAGCATTTTACTTCATTATATTGCTAATGGATAGTGAACCTGTTTGATTTTACGAAGCACTGTCACGTAGATTCGCTAGAGACAGATCAGACTGAGATTTTCTTTCCACTGGAGGACTTTCTCTTAACAGTCTTGCAAGTTCCAGTTGTTTAGAGTAGAGAAAACCCAACGTCATTTTCATGATTGATTCAGATCATTTTATTATATATATGTTATAGCTGAAACGATCGGACTGTAGAGTCTGTTCCAACGGCTCAGATCTCATCTGCTTCACCAGATCACACCCAACCAATCTCATTAAATTCCAAATTTCATTTTCTGGTTCAGGCTCAGAGACAGTGCGTCAAGTGAACTGCGTTTGTAAGTCAAGTCCTGGAGCTGTTGATTTTAATATTGTATATATTTTTTTTAACGAAGTTTCCCCGCCGCTTGGTTGGTTGGTTTTCATTTAAGCCGCGCGCGGTGGCAGAACTTTCTCCTGCGATCCGTTCGTTTGCTGTGGAAACAGAGATACCTGTTCATCTGATTGACAAGTGCGTGTGACAGACAATGCGAGGACGGCACAATGGCGAGGGAGACAACATTATCTACATGTCGGAAGCTGCTGTCAGACTCTGGCGAAACTTACAACACATGGCACAATGGCGCTCGCCAAGGGGCTCAGGCGCTCTCATTAAAAACCCGCGAGCCGCTTTTGTCACGCTCCCCAACAAATTAAGAGCAAAACACTCGGCATTATTACGCATTCCTACACATCGATAATAATTATACTTCAACAGAAAAAAAAGTGCTCTTTCAGTCGTCCGTAATTTGTCGGGGAATAATACGTATAATGATATTTCAGGTAAACCGAAGGCTTCCCTCGCCTCTCTCCGCATTGTTTCACGTGGATAGATTTTTGTCTTGGTGCAGTAGCCCGAGGACAGGGTGAAACTCGCCTCCACGTCTATAAGATTTGCTGCGTGCACGTCCAACAAAACAAGCGCACAAATGGCACGTGTACGAATTACTAAACACACTATAAAATTTATTATATATATATACGAAAAGACAGAGAGGGGGAAATGTGGAGGCTTACGTGAAACTGAAGCTCCACGTCATCATTCAGGAAAACATAAAATTCTTATTAAAATTTCGGAGGCATCAGCCTCCTTCTTCAGGAGAAACAGAGATATATTCCAAATGCCTGACGGTATATATATAATTAATAATGACAGGAAAGCGACACAGAAGGTTGGTGACCTACGTGAGGTTCACAGATGGCAGGCACCATGTAGTATTTCAAGTTATTGAATTTTCGGAGGCATCGCCCCCTTCAACAGAAGATTAGGAAAACATTAGAGTGACGGCCAGTCGTTTAATTTGTGACTTATTACCGAACAAATACTTATTTACATGTCGTAACATTTTTTAACCCCTTCTGTTAATAATACCCATCAACATAAATTTATATAATTAAAAATTTTATTAATCATAACATTGTCGATTTAGCATCACAACGTTTCGGGACTTATTAGTTAACTCTTCAAGCCTTAATCCCAATGAAAAATTTGTGTTTGCGTTGTAAACGTTCCCTCAGTCATTTTCTATTATTATTTTAGTTATAAAAGTGTCTGCGAATGGGTATTTTAAAGGTACATACCACAGTGTTATTTGAGGGACGTAGCATAATTTCTGTCGTAATTAAATATATAGACCATGTAGTCTTGTAGCCTATAACCGAGACAATTTGCGAAATACCAACGAAAGCTGAGAGGCTTGGTTGGAACATGGTATATATATAATTAATAAGGACAGGAAAGCGATTCAGAAGGTTGGTAACCTACCTGAGGTTCACAGATGGCAGGCACCGTGTAGTATTTCAAGTTCTTGAATTTTCGGAGGCACCGCCCCCTTCAACGGAAGATTAGGAAAACATTTCTAGTGACGGCCAGTCGTTTAATTTGTGACTTATTACCGAACAAATACTTATTTACATGTCGTAACATTTTTTAACCCCTTCTGTTAATAATATCCATCAACATAAATTTATATAATTAATTTTTTTTTAATCATAACATTGTCGATTTAGCATCACAACGTTTCGGGACTTATTAGTTAACTCTTCAAGCCTTAATCCCAATGAAAAATTTGTGTTTGCGTTGTAAACCTTTCCTCAGTCATTTTCTATTATTATTTTAGTTATAAAAGTGTCTGCGAATGGGTATTTTAAAGGTACATACCACAGTGTTATTTGAGGGACGTAGCATAATTTCTGACGTAATTAAATATGTAGACCATGTAGTCTTGTAGCCTATAACCGAGACAATTTGCGAAATACCAACGAAAGCTGAGAGGCTTGGTTGGAACATGGTATTTCCTGTTTTCTAGCCTTCGGTAATCGAATATAAGCCGTTGCTTGATTTGATCCATGAGGTTTAACAGACGCGAAGTGAATAGAGCTGTAACAATATTGCGTTAAAGATCGATTTTATCGATCTATATTTCGCGAAATTGAGGACGTTGAAGTAGATACTGTTGAACGGGAACTGGCGCGTCGTCCTCGGTCCATTCTGTTGATAACAGATACGGAACATTCAACTTCACGTGAAACTGTATTCGAAGATAAAAGCAAAAATAGGGGCTGCGGCCGGAAACTAGAGTGTCAGCTTGGAAGTGTGTCCACCGTACGTTAGCTGGAGCTTTGATAAAATGGCAACTGCGCTTCGGCGATGCGGCTAAGTCCTTATCTGCGGGACCGAGAGACTAACGAGATTATGCGATAATAGGGGACGGCGGGGTGTATCTTCCTCGGCTGTCCCCTAGGCGCGCACGTTGCCTGCCTGTACGGATGAGGTGACGTCACTTCCGGTAGCATGTGGCTAATACCCTGCGGCCTCGGGAGGCCGTCGGCCGTCGTCAGTCGTCAGTCGGCACGTCTGTGCAGATATGTAGCTACATGTACAACACACTCAAACAATCTATTAACTAAAACATCCCCTCTCTTAGTCACCTCACGAAACTCCGGCTCCTAGAAATCTTTCTTGGACTTGCAACAAACAAACCTTTCCTTCTATTATAATTGGACACCCTTAGGTTTCAGATCACTCATATTTTTGATTAATAAATAAAATCGGGTCAATGATATTAAATTTGGGTCCAAACCAGATAAGGCCAAAAATTATTCCACAAAACTAACGGAAAAATCTCAATAAATGAAAAATCTATTGTAATTTATAAAATAGACTGTAAAACATTACAGAGGACACACTGGGAGGACAATAAATACTAAAACCATTACTGCATTGTTACTATACCATTAACAAAACAAAAATGCAATATATTTTGACAATAAAGCAAATTTATGACCTTTCAGAGACTTTATTTCGAATAACGTTTAGATTTATTTTCATGCCTTCATCGGGTTTTCTGCCTATAGAGGAAATATTTACAAAGCATTAAATTCACCAATTAGAAATTAACAGGGGGATATTTATTATTTTATAATGAAATATTATTATAAGAATAAAAATCCATTTACTCTATATTAAAATTTGCTCAATTTAAAGCTATTAATGGCAATTTTTTTAATGATAAACACTATATATATATATATTTACAAAAGTTATACAAATTAAATTCCTTACAAATAAATCCAAGGGTCGTTTTAAATGGGCCGTCTCATACAGTACAATAACTAACACGATAATCCTACTCGGAACTGGCAGTACCAGGAAATCAGTAAAAGGTTACAAAAAGAGGTATTTACCATGTCCTCTCAGCTTGCCTGGACCTTCCAGCTTTCTCCTGACTGGATCATGCCTTATTGCCGTTGTTATTGTCCATGTTTAGGACAATTTCCAATCTATAACTGCCCAATCTCAACCTCTGATCATAACCTCCTCGTCCTTAATCATCAAACCGTCACCTCCTTAATGTTCAAAGAATAAACACCTCCACGTGTATTTGTAGACACTGTGGTAGTTTTACAATTCCCATTCCTCCGGAAGGGTCGACTTTCTGCCTGTTGGGAGAACAACATTCGCTGACACGTACCGTGAATCACTGAAAAATCTCAAACCACAAATCTGAACCGGAGTAGAGGAATGTTTAGTAATGGCGTAAGCAATCTCCATGACAACTCCCGCCCACATGTCACCCCCCGTCGAATTGTCTGTCTTCTGCAAAACTTTGGTTGGAACGACATAACCCCTGACTTCAATTGAATGAACATTTTTTTCTGGACGGCGGTTTTGCTCTGTATAATATGATGCTGGACTGATATGATTAATTTCATGTCCGTTTCTGATTTCAGAGTCCACCGCTCCTCGACGATCAGAGGGTCTTCCATCAACACACAGCTTCAAAAGAAAAAGTAAGTCAATTGTTTAATATAGTTTTGCTATATTCCAGGGTACACTTGAGTGATGAACCAATAAGACTGCCATTAATTATAAAATCATGTTAACGAAAATTTAAATCAGTGTTATAATTCTTCCTTCAATTGTAGAATTTTTCTAATGTATTTAAATAGTATTTTTCCCCTACAAAAGTTATGAAATTGAACGTCTGTAATAGATTGTACTGATTCGCTATTTACGTGCTCTGAACAACGTCGTGTCCCGTGGAATCTGTGCTTGCTGAGCGGCTGGACTCGTTTATCAATGTCCGAGCTGAGTGCACATGTTAGAAACATGTGAGGAAAGCTGGACATTTACATGTGCTTACATATACAAATATATGTATGTATGGATACGGAACAACTTTCGAGATATAGACGTGAATGGAAACATCTTGCCCGGCGTCCCTAGGTGCCTCGTGAAATAAGCCGCGGTAGGAAACTACGGCTTCGTGGTGGAAGATACAAACTTCCAAGTCTCGGAAACAGATTAATCTCAGTTTGTTGGAGATTGAATCACGCGTAGAGGATAATATTGTTTTCACTACACGTTCCAGTCATATAAATAAGTAACTACTTTTTTTTAATCTACGTGAAAGTTAATTTTGCAAATTTAAATAAAAATGTCAGGAAAAAGCTCCACAAACAAAAATAAAATTTCCAGCACATTTTAAAATTGATCATCATTTACCTAAACTTAAGACCGGATGTCAGAATGAAAATTTTGTGCAAAAAATAAAATCCCACATGCGGATTTATATTATTATGAAATATGACATACAATAAATTATTTGCAATAAATTATACCTTCCTATATTTTAATTTACTCCGTTCCTAAGTAAAATACACAGGCACTTCAGTAAGTAAAATAAATCAGTAAAAAACAGGTATGTACGATACACTATTTTATTAAATAATTGTAAATTATAGCGTAATAATTGTTTTTAAATGTACAAGTGTTACTGCTATATTTTAAATGAAAAGGGTGAAAGCTCCTGGGTTTAAAAGTGACAAAATTTAATGAAATAAATTAAAATACTGCGAAAGACTGTTCATAAGGTTTAAAGAAATAATTTTCTACAAATATAAAATCATATATCAATAGAAAGTTATTTAAAGTTATACAGAAATGCAATTAATTTGCCTATTAATTGTTTTATTGTCTCAATGGACACCAGTGAAGAAATAAAGTTTTCAGTAAACAGTTTATTTTATTAATTCATAAAGGAAAATTAATTAATTTTTTTGAAATTGTATCAATTTAATTTTTCTAATTCACCTAAACTTTAATTTAGTATATAATGAAATTGGCATGAGACAAGAGGAAATAGAATCAGCTCACTCAGTGGCGTTCATTCGCGTTGCAAGGACTTTTTATTCGGAGGAAATTAGATACTTTTGTTGTTTTCTTCGAGATACACCAACCTCCCCATTGTCTGTAGGTGTAAAGGGATGCTCACGCTGTAGGAAAAATTCCGTGTTGCACAGTGGCTGTTGTGCTGTGACTTCAGTCCGGATTCTCACTCATTCCTTCCTTCCGGGCGTAAGGTCTGCGTTGCGTTCTCAAGATGCTTGCGACCGGTGTATCTCCAACAAACCAAAGTCCTACTTGTTTTGGAAACAGGAGTTGCAAGACTCCTCTTCCTCGTTGTTGATGCTTCAAGAAGGACGCTCTGACCTCCTCGGTGGTGGTTGACACGTGGTATCGTGATTCTTAACAGGTGGTAAATTATTCCAATAATTCCATGGCTTTTTATCGATTTTCAGCAAATTTTGGCTCTGGAGGGGGTCACAAGTGACGCTACTTTGGGTTATTTCCGGAGTAACAAGGTACTGATTTCTGAATTTCCTCAGACAATGTGACTCTTGCCTCTTTCTTGGCGGCTAATTTTACTACTTTACATGTGCATCTGCTGCAATCTCCCCTTTTAAAGAATTTTGTGGTACATGTTTGACTGAGGCCCTGGTAATTTATGTTAACTACATAATTGATGTACTACGTGATATATATACTAATTGAATAAGTCATTCATGTTACTATATAAAATTTAATAACATCAAAAAGTTATTACGGAATTTTTTAAAAATGAAAAAATAAGTATTAGGGCAACAACCAATATAACATCATTCGACTCTTGATCTCAGGGTTTTTAATGGATCAAACTCAGAACACTTAATGACTGTGCTATTACAGCCGTTATCTTAGTTATGCGGGGTAAGATGTTTTCTACTTACAGACACCATCTCACTGGCGTCTAAAATAGAACCGCGACTTCAGGTCAGCGATGCTTGATGAACCACCGAATTCCACAGATGAGATCGTTACTCCAGATTCTCCAACCACCAACACCGAAAACTGGGCATATTTCCTTCTCAGTCAATGCTGCTTAAGTTATCATCTAGTCATCTCCACCAAAACTACATCAATGATCAACAAATCTCTCACCATTCAGACGTTCCGCTGGGTTCCGTTTCGAAAACCGGAGGAGGTTTTGTCACCACGTTTGTTGGCCATCCAAGATGGTAAACTGTTCTTACGCCCAGACAAAAAGCAGATTCTTTTCTTAACCATGGCGAGAAGAAGGGTCGCGAAGGTGATCACGACGTTCCTTCCCGCTTTTTAAGTTTCTGCCAGCCCTTCATCCTTTCAGTCCATTTGGACTGACTCGCCCGTCCAACCCTGAGATCCCTTGGCTCATTATAGCCAAATTCAGATAAATCTCGATGATCATGTTTCATGAATTGCAAGTTCTTGGTTTTGGGACACTCTTTTGTGCTACATTGAATTAAGAAGTTGCTCAGATTCCTGATTTTATCCTCGTTAGAGTTGGAAATATTGAAATCATTATCTCTTCTTGCCACTCTGACAGTTCATCTTCCGTAGGCAAGGAACAATAGGCAATAAATTGTGCAGCAATCTATTGGTGACCCACAGTCCCAGTTTTAGTGTAGCGTGACGATTCTCCCGGGATGAGCCGGAAGGCGAACGGACCGTCGCGTCAGTCGCGAGCCACCATCAGAGTTACTTCGAACCGGGGACCGCGCTGCGGGAGTGACAGCTGAAAACACGCACTCTTCGCCCGCGGCACAATGCTCTTAATGTGACTGGTGGTGAGGGTGGCCAAGGGGCATTGGTTTGCATGGAGCCGTTGCTAGGCAACAGTGACGTCATCTACGTGGCGCGAGCTGGGTCCCGATTGATTCAGCACGCCGTTTAAGTTGTGCAGTTTTAGTTTCGCGGATCGCGAATGCAACTCCCTGCCCCGCAACCCTTCCCTGGCTTCCCTCCAACTCGTAAATTGTCACGCAGCAATCCTTTACTACGTTCGGACTCCATTTACCTATTTAATTATACGGCACATATTTCCTCTCCGAGCGCTCCCATACACGCCTTTTATTACTTTTTAATCACCTTGATTTCATATCAAAATACTGTTAAATAGTCGCCAAAAACTATATTAAATTACATTACGATAACGCTGATCTGCAAAGTCCAGGTAGCTCTGAAATAATGTTTCTGTATTTGCTAAACTTATTTTAACTGATTCACACAGACAGAATAGTTTACTTTACAAAATCAATAAAATTAGACAAAAAATTAATATGTAATAGAATGGGTACTAGTGCAGGTCCTCTAGTAAACTATAGTCGGGCGCAGCTCGCAAAGCGGTCGCCCCTTACTAGTGCGAAGGAGTGCGGGAAAAATAAATAGCGACGTTGTCACTCAGCTGCCAGAGACTCTTCTATTACAAGACGTAGCACGTTAGTTCTGTAACTAGGAAATTAAGTGACGGAATTCATTAAAATATTTTGCTTTTTATTCTCTGTACAGTCCTTAACACCACACGACGCCCTGTCTTCTCCTTCGGGTGTGGCAACATAGTAACGCTCGAGCTCCACCAACCTAAAGTTACTCATTCTTTAAGTATTTGTGTGCTTTAGACACAATATCTCTCTGGCTTTCTTACACAATACTTGCCATCTTTCGCAGGTTTCACTCACGAAATTTCCCTAAACATTGCAGAAACGATGTTGCGTTTTCTACGCGAGGTTTGTGTCGTACTTCTGGATGCGTACGAGGTGGAAGCTGGCATCTGAGGAAGGGAAGTAATGTTATAGGATGACGTCACTAGCCACAGACATTATATGTATATCACTATTGTTTAGTGAAGTTACTCTATCTTTTAAAAGAATAAATACTAATATCAACACGTACGTTCTGAACCAGGCATAATAATTCTACCTTGAACTTTCGATACAATTTAGTAATACCATTCCCCATAACACGTTTTCATAATAGTTTACGGACCCCTTTTTTCTCTAGGCTATTTCCCATGAATCCCTGACTCAACTAACCCCTGCGATGTTCGCTCCAACCTCCTCCTCGTTCACCAACACGGCGAGAGAGATAATAAAACAATCAAATATCCATTAAAAAGATTTCATTTATTTTATTCATTCATTAAGCTGCCAACAGTTATTAAAAATACGTCAAACATCTTAACAATAACTTTACATTTCATTTGTTTTTCAAATACGGAAATATTTTAATATTAAACGGTTATTCACTTGTGACTTTGTAAACACTATATTACGCGGTCCAAAATACTTCTAAGGGTTTTCCCCATCTCTTTAGGTGAAACACCGGGTAGGATCCTTAAACCATAGCCCGGGGGCCCTAGTTAACCCTTGGCTACCTTGCTCTACCTTCCGCATCCCCCCTTTTCAATTCCCTTCCTATGTTATTAAAGGGGAGTTGCCTGTTTCAGGATCACCTTCATGTAGCCTGTTAACCCCCCCAAAAAAAAGCACAGCGACTCTAAATGCCACGTTACAGAATGAGAAAATTGAGTAGAATCCAAAATTATTTGACCTGTAATAATAAACTTAAATACCTTCGTGATTCTAACCCACGAGTCGTGGGTCGAATTTGTGAGTATCCACGCACGATCAATTGAAAGTCTTTGTAACTTTAATAACTGAGATCATTTTTAAGCGTGACTGAGATGGCGTTGAAAGTGATGTGATAGATGAAGGTTCCACTTGCAGTATTTCAGTGTGAACCACTAGTTTAATTTCCGATAAATTTCCGATAAATGCTCAAAACTCAGTGGTTTGAAGCAAATCATTTAAAGAATTATCTTAAGTTGTCTACTGAATTTTAGTTAACGGGTAATATGTGTGTTCCGTAACCTGTATTGACGACCAAATTCCTGCAACCGCGCAGCCACGAGCACCACCACGCCCCTGCTTCTAAAACAGATTGAAAATTCCTCTTAAAAATCCTACGCGTTCACGAAGGCTGATGCAAAAAAAATCTGCCTTAGATTGGTGTGAATTGGGTTGGTCTGTGGCTCTACCTGTTCCTCTATTCTCAGTCTCAAACGATTTAGGAAGTTGTTTCCAACAATTCCTCCTCCCACATGTAATATGTATCAAATTAAATCATAAAGAAATGTCAATTATAACTACATAAATTGGTACTGAGGTTTAAATTACGTTTCTCAATAATAGAAATTGATTCTGAGATTTTTTTAGAACTGCTGGCTCTTAATTAGTGTGGCGATGTACTCACGCCATATAAAGTTCAGAGTCGTCAATATACATTATAAACGTTTGCAGTGCCACGTATTTTGTTTCAACATCGTGACTGCTTTTTGTAACGTTTTATTAATATCATTAAATGAATGAGATAACCTGAGCTAAAGTAGTTAATTTACCGGGTCTTGCAAAGGCCCTATCTGGAGCGCGCTGCTACGCGCGAAGTAAATAATTCCGCATGAGATGGCAGTTTTTGTTATGTTGCGTAATTGGATACTGGCGAATATGAGCATAGCGCATCGGCTAATCAATACTTGATGTAGGCCTACGTGAACGGCTACAAGGGCTAAGCGCTCTCGTCGCAAATGGCGCCGATAAAAGCACTGAAACAAATTCCAACCTCGCCTCAGGTGAAGTGTAACGACTAAATACCCTGTTCCGATCGTGAGTGCCTCCAATATCTCTGATATGTTATTTGGTTTCGGGCGACAACCTGTCACTCCGAGGTCCATGTTGCGATCTCGAGGGCAGACACCAAAAACGGATCTCAACCAAAAAAGCGTAGCCTACCTTTGCCAGCGAATTTCTCGTCAGAATTTCACCGGAAATCAGGTCCCTTTAACACTCTGTTTCCCAAGTGTATTCCTTATCGCGTTTAACTGCTCCAGGATTTCACTGATTCAACTTTTGACTCTAAATGACCTCTCAGTCAAACGATCGTGGAGTCTCAATTTCGATACACGGCTTATCGATGCTGACCACGTGAAGATATCTATTGTTGGAAATTGATCCGTTTTCTCCTTCCGAGATTTAATTTTGGGCCAGGAACGAAATTTTCTCCTGCAATCGTCTGCATCTTCTAGATGGTAGTCAATTTTGTCACTCTCAAATCCTGTATTCTGGAGCCATTAAAGGCTGAGCGAGCCATGAAAATCTCCAGCTATTCAGTTATAAACGTATAAGTAGGAAATTCAAAAATGTCATTGTCCTATATGCTAGCAGAACTCTCAGCCAAGAATTAAATTGCCTCGTTCCAAGATCCTGCACTAAAATTTTAAAAATTTGCTCGTCTCTGAAGGGTTTCATGTACCCTTACATTCTTTGATTCCAAGTTTTTATAATTTGTTTCAAGCAATGGACGAAAAATTTTATCGCCCATGACGGATTCTTTTCGGTCATCTTGGACTATTTTAATGAAAAAGAAGACAGTTCATGTTTTGGTGCCTGCTTCTCAAAGAGGAACTAGTTGTATCGTATCACCTCTCCAGTAATACTGTCATACTTAACTACTTCGTCTTTATACATAGCTCTTCATCTCTGTTTCAGTCGATGAAATGGGTCTTCAAACACCTATTTATTTGATAAAGATTGAACACCAACTGTGGCAGTTACCAGTTGTTTCTGTTTTCAGCTGGAATGATTAACCCAAAATACTTCTAAGGGTTTTCCCTGAATCTCTTTAGGTGAAACACCGGGTAGGATCCTTAAACCATAGCCTGGGGGCCCTAGTTAACCCTTGGCTACCTTGCTCTACCTTCCGCATCCCCCCTTTTCAATTCCCTTCCTATGCTATTAAAGGGAAGTTGCCTGTTTCAGGATCACCCTCATGTAGCCTGTTAACGCCCAAAAAAAGCACAGCGACTCTAAATGCCACGTTACAGAATGAGAAAATTGATTGAGAAAACCAAAATTATTTGCCCTGTAATAATAAACTTAAAAACCTTCGTGATCCTAACCCACGAGTCGTGGGTCGAATTTGTGAGTACCCACGCACGATCAATTGAAAGTCTTTGTAACTTTAATAACTGAGATAATTTTTAAGTGTGACTGAGATGGCGTTGAAAGTGATGTGACAGATGAACCAACTGTGGCAGTTACCAGTTGTTTCTGTTTTTCAGCTGGAATGATTAACCCACCTAAATCGATTCAGAGTTTTCTTTCACAAATTCTCGACACATTATTCGATACATCGCGATGCTCTAATCAGAACGGAAGTAGAACATCACACTGCTGGGATAAAGCATGCAACGAGAAGGATTTGTTACAGAAATTAACGCAATATTGATTTCTTCCATAGAAAGTTCATCATTGAAAAGCATTTCTGGTAATTACAAATTTATATGAATTAAATGCTTATTGTTATGAAGAAGACCAACCTTTCGCCTATCAAGCGCCAATTTTTGACAGACGAGATCAGATGCGCCACATGATAAATAGATCTGAGGATAGGATCGCTTGTGGGTCGAAAAGGAATAACTTTGACGCAATTCAATTAATTAATTTACGCCTGTTCAATGAAGCACCAATATACAAAACTCAAGAATGATGTCCCTGTACGAGGGTGTGATAACTTCCTGATGCACGTTTGCTGAAGATAACTCTGGACTACCATTACTGGTGTTGGCACTGAGAGCAAAATCGGCTTGGAACTGTCTATTCTCTCTGTTTGCCAGAAGAACTCTTCCATTTCCGACTTTTGGACATTCATTGTATTTATTTATAATACATTTACAATTCTTTCTAAGAATGTGAAGGGACTTCTCGTTCGAAAAACAAACAGGCTCAAGGACCCAATGCGCCACTTTTAATCGTCCAAAGCGCAACGTTTGGCGCATGAACAACGGTTTGGTCACCTCTGGGGTAAACCCTTTAAACACAAACTAGAAAAGGTCTTATAAATGGTATTTTTATATTTTGATTCTTAACGACTTCGCCTCGGATTCTGTCTCCAACGTGACCATGGTCAGTGGGATGTGGAGCTCAAAGTATATTGAGCTGAATATCTAAAAATAAAAAAGGATCGGAGTGATCAATTTAAATAGGTTCCCTTCTTAAAGAAGGCAGATAAGCTAAAAATTTTAGTTTCAAAAATTAAATAACCCTATAGACTGTACTTTCCGTATTATGTATCATAACGATCACCCTTATTACGTGACGAATTTCAGTCAACTTCATGGTTTATATCCACTTCATGGGTGAATTAACCACGGTCACTCGCCGAAATACAAATAAATGAATCTAAAGGTGAAAATTTTTACGTAGTGTGGAAACAAGGCCACTTCCTCGTAAATGCTGAAACTGAAACTTGCTGCAGGATGTTTTAACACAAAAAATGTATCAACATAATAAAGCCACATGTTTGCTCCCCGCGACAGGTGCATCTGTGACAAGAAAAACAAGGGGAGATGCCATACTAGCACGAACGAAAACAAGCTGGCGGTCACATTTTAAATAAAAATTTAATCCATCCATGCGTAACTTACTGCACTGAATGCGCAATTACTGGCTGCTATTGAGATTGAAAAATCATTAATCACTAATATGACAAGCAAGCGGGGGTTTTTTTTAACAGGGAAAGGAAAAAAATAATTTGATGAAAGCCGGGATTATTTCTCCAGAATATTATTGGCCAAAACTATTGCAAGTTAGAACAGCGATTTGTAGAAGAATTCCCCTCTGGTACTGGATTTATTGGGTAAAAGCCTCTTCATCAACCTCTTTGTGGGTTTCGACGTGTCTACCATTTTGTGAGAGAAACGTCTTGGCTGGTTATAAGATAACGTTTCAGTTCGACCATTTACGTCAGTACTTATTAGTCCGCCATTGATTTAACTCCGCAGCCGTGTATCGACTTTTAAAGATTCATAATGCTCAATTAGAAGCGTTGTCGTTTTCAATAAAAGACCTCATATTTAATCTTCCAATTGCTGCTATAAATGCCATATTTATTCAATAAATAAGTGTTATAGATGCACATAACCCGTTGACGTCAACCGCGGGAAAAATAAAAAGAAACGTATGAAACTTTGCAATTGAACGATACGGTTTGTTTCCCTGCACGAGAATTGCTCACAAATTTTGGATCATTTTAATTAAAAAATATAAAACATTTGAGTTTTAGGGGATGTGTTCATATGATTTCGACTTCTCGTAATTTGAACGTCCTCAGCATGGTCTATTTTTAGTGTAACCGGGTGAGATGAGATTGCTGCGGCTCCAAGTCTGCATGATTGTACAAACACCATGTAAATCCTGAAAACTGTAATTTCATTCTTTCCTTATTTTCCTTCTCGTTTACGTTGTCGTCTCCCACCGTTATTTCCCAGGTTTGTACTGGCCTTATCTCTGAGAATTCATTTCTACCAGCCAACCAATAAAAGCAACAGATGACCGAAAATTCTTAAACATCCTTCACCAATAATGTTCCCAAAAATCGAAACACGTTTCATTAAGGGGAGACTGAACGGCCCTATCTAAAGTATCTTCCAATATTAAAATAGTGATATTTACGTACCCTTTCCTCAGAAACGGTTATAGATACAGCACTGAAAATTTCGCAGTTCATGGTAAGTTCGTAGAAGCAGAATAAATTATTGGATATGTTACTTATGCAAACAAAACTTCTTAAAATTTTCCAGAAAAAAACAGATCATGATAAATAAATTAATAACTGATAAGACATTTATTCTACGTCGACACGAATACCGTAATGTTAAAAATAAGCTGTGAAAAATTCAGTTTTTATTCTATAACGGTTTCCATGGAAGAGGATACCTAAAAATCATTCATTTAATTTTGCCTCTTGGCAAGATAGGGCCTTTTTTTAAAATTTGTTCTACTCAACGAGTATTCCTCTTATATTTTCTCATAAATAAGTCTGGATGTTCCTGTGTATTTATCTATACTTTGCATTCAAATTTAAACGGGTGTAGAAAGTTCAAGAAAAATTTCCTTACGACCAGGGAACAAACACTCTGTGGGTAACAAATTACTAGCAGCGGTATGACGGTGGCGGCATTTTTAAAACATGGAAAAACGACAACTAATAAACAGGTTTAATGGTTCAATGATAAGAGTAACGACCTAAAAGAGAACAATCCAATTTTTCCCCCAACCACTCCTATTCTATTAATGAATTTAGAGTATTTGGTTGATATTATAATAATCCTTCTGTATATAATTACGCGTACCAAAATTATTACTTACGTTTTCAATTTATAATTATAGTCACCGTCCATCTTTTTCGTCGTGACAATAAACTGAAAGTGTTCTCATTAGGCAATATGGTGACATAGCTAATTTCTGTTGGTGTTTTTTTTTTGTTTTTGTTTTTTACTTTCCTCTCTTTTATACGTACACAGAGACCTAGTTTCATCCAGTTGTTAAGTCCAATGACAAATGCTCTGCCTCGCTGGAAGTTAAATGTTAAACTTCACGACGAAATTCACGCTGCACCGCAACCGCAGACTAAGTTATACAAAACTCACAAAAAAAAATATTGCGTGTTAGCCTCCTTGCTTGCACCTGACAGTTCTGTATTATTTTAGGGATATTACTGGAAAAATTTTAAACGTCCTGTTTCTTCGTCGCCGAAGAAGAATAAAAATGAAGCAGCTTGTAGACGACTTGAATGAATATGGGCGGGTGAAGAATGAAGCAAAGGACAGGGAAAGGCGGAGGAAAAAATTGTAGACGAAATCCTGCCAGTGGGAAGAACATTTAATAATAATAATAATAATACTTCATGAAATACTGTCAATAGAAATTAGACTCAAACACTAAATCACCAGGAAACTAATTCATCAAATATCCAAATTCACTATGATCAATGAAGCTCATCAGTCCATACTAAACATTTTAATGGTATATTTAAATAAAATATATTCTGCCATACAGTCATTTTTCAGTATAGACTAGTTTCTGTTTCCCTTTGTTAATCTGTGACAGTTATAAACATAAAATTAATTTCTTTTTTTCTGATTATTATAAGCTTCAAAGACTCAAGCATTTATCGGCTATCATAGAAATTATTAAAATATTTTGTATAGGTTACTAATACGACAATTATATAATTTAACAGATTGTGCGATTTTATTTCACAAAGCTACAATATATTAATTGAAATATTATTTTAAAAGGATGTAACGCACCTTAGATATATAGGGAGAGAAATCTAATAAATAAATAGGAAACCATTTACTTTGGTCAATTTATGGGCGCCACGTGGTAGAACTATCACGAATTAAAAGAAACAAATTAAATAAAAATTAAAATCTACATTTATTCAAAGAAATAAATCGAAAGAAAATATCTACAAAAGACAATGAGCTAAATTAAAAAAATTGCCGACTGTTCCTAGATGACATTCTACCCACAGGTTGCCGCGTTTCGGTATGCAAAACTCGAAAGGATTTGGGATGTAAAAAATTAATCACTTTAGCGTCGCAAAAACTCCAGGAGAAAAAATTTCCCTCAAACCTTATAGGGGTAGTATTTGTCCTTGGAGCGTAGTTGACACGTGTACAAAGTTTCACAGAAATTGCTGCACTTCGTTTCACCCCTCTTCGACCGTTACTCCTAGCGTCTGAACTACAACTTAACCGGTATTTTGAATGCCAAAATTAAACTTAATGACTCCCATAAGCTCGGATTCTTGCTTGTTTTCGCGTTATCTGTATGTAAAGCCCCTCCAAACGCGGCGCTCCCCTCCCATGCTGTAATAGCTCTAAATTACACACAAACAACATCAGGAGAGACACTATCATGGACCCAGGAAAACAATTATTCGACGTAAATATCGAGCGATTTCTCATTTTTATACTCTTCATGCTGTGTATGACTGACGTAAGGAACATCTATAAACAAATAGGCATACACACTTTTTATCAAATATAATAAATTTTTATAGTCTGTACGTTGTTCCTGGCTCCAGTTCACTTTTAAATTTATTCATATATGTATTAAATATTCGATTAGATGTGACCCTACCGTATTTCCTTCAGCGGAATTTAAACACGGTCATGCTGGTAGACTCTCATCCATAAATACTGAAGAAAGATGCGTTTTGGAGGCGGTCCGTAAATAAATGACGGATTCCGTTACCGATGCGAAATTAAAGAGCACGTAACAAGTGTTTTCACTTTTTATACGTCGGGTTTTATGCCGCGGCTGCGGTTACGACGTGCCGTAAATTCGGGCCCGATAGGTTACCTTCCTACAACAGTTTTATACGGCAATTCGCCCGCGGCGCGACAAATTACATTTAAAGGAAGGAAAATTCACAGAGGGATCGGACGACGCGTCTCAAAGGGACACATTCAACAAATATTAAACAGACAAGTCCATCCAAAATGACCGCCTCTCACTCAGACAGAATTAGTATATTTGGGGTCGAGGAAAGGTGGTTGTATTTTAATCAATGCAAAAAATTCCTAAAATATTTAATTAAAACTGTATTAAACTTGAATCATCAGGTTTCATATACCGTGATTCTCACAGCACTTATCTCACTAAATTCTCTCGCAGAAGTTTTCGAAAACTTCTCTTCTTGGTCCACTGTCAAAGCTTTCACTCTATTTTCCGGCTCTCAGTTTTAGAAACGTCTTGTAAAATGTATCAGACTGGAATGTTTTTTTTTCATATAGAGCAACACTTAATGTGAAATGCGTGACCCTAATTAAGAACCGCGAACGTGTCAGTTGGAATTTATATTACATGACAACTGACAGCTTGCAGATTGTTTGATTCTCAGTTAAGTCTCCTCACACGTGAGTATAAAAAGGGGGCCAGTAATATAATATTTAATGACATTTGTTGTATTAAATATGAAATAAAATTTTTTCGACGTAGCATTGTCCGATTTGAAAATAAAATCGCGAGAGAGGGTGAAAATTCGGAAAAGAAGCCGTTTTATTGCTTTTCCCCTGTTGCCGTCTAATGAGGAAATAAGACTCGTCGGAAGTATACATATATATTCAATAATAAGAATAACAATAAAATATGCTAATAATTTTTAAATAATTATTTAGTGGAATTATACCTTCATAAAGTAGAAAAACAGAAAATATCATTTTTAGTGGGGTTATATAAAATCATTTCTTACGATCATGTCAAATTAAAGAATTATGATAGTTTTCACCTAAAATAAGAAATAAAATACGTGTTAGTTTTTTTTTCAGTTTCAGATTTAATATCGGAAAATTGGCAAATATGAAATGGAGAGAATTATGAAACAGAACGATCAAAATTGACACCTACTAAGTCAATTTAAATTTTCCCAGGGTGATTTAAAAAGTTAGGAACGGAGAAAGGAGCACCTTTTTTCATTGCTTGACAAATTTGTCATTTTTGTTGGCATTCCTTAAGGTTATTCAAGAATTTGGTAAATCATATATCAATAATTCGATGTTTCTACACGACACTTAATCGTTCTACCTATTGATGGTCGATTTATAGTATTGTATAGCAATGGGGATTAAAGCAATTTCTTAAAGTTTTGTATTCTACCCCGGATGGTATTGATCAGTCGCCATTTCAATAAGAAAACTTATTAATATTTTTTCTAAAACATATAATTTTGAGAATATGGACCTTTAGTCATAATCATTGGTACAGGAAAATATTTTTTCCCTAATTTTATTAAACACCTTTTCATTTTCACAAGAATCCCAATATTACAGAAAAGTCCATATTTTCATAATTAAATATTATTGGTCAATTTTATTTAAATTTCTGACTGATATAAAACGTTGGGAGAAAAGTCAATAAATCATCTATTAGTCATTTAACTTTGTTTTACTTTACCCTCGATGCCTACCCCCTTAAAAGCCTTTTCCCCAGTAGCTCCAACGCCTACGTTAGCAGATGAATGAAGTATTCGTGTCCTTACAAAATGGAAACTCCCCGTGGATTTCAGTTTGTTATTCAGAGTTCCGTGTCATTGTTTCGTTGCATATCAACCAATCACGCCGTCACGCCTTACTTAAGTAATCGACGCACTTTGTCCCAGCGGCTCTTACACGCTGCTTCTATACACTCCAAAATTTCAATGAACGAATAAATACAGTTAATTAGTACTGTTGCTATTGACATCTTCATATAACGTACGATTAGTTCAAGTGTGAAACGGGTTCTATACATCTTTCCGCATTTAAAATGTATATTTCACCCATTTTTTGTGTTCGGGTCGTAAGGAAATTTGTACAATCTTTGGTCAAAATTGTTTCACGCGTCTAATTCATTTAACATAAAATACAAGCATACACATTAGGCTTAAATCTGTAAACAGAAACACCGCAAGATACATTTGTTTTCTTAGAAAAGTTAAAATTTAGATTAATAATGTGCTGGCAATTTATAAAATATTTTGAGGTGATGATTAAGGCAATATTGTCGAAAAGAATAGAACAATATACCAAAAATCTTCATTATAAACCTATATTCGTGTATTTATTGAGCTGGAAGTTGTTCATAAAAACAATAAAAAATGGCAGGCGCCTTAAAAATTTCAAATTGTTTTTTAAGAAACGTGCCGAATGGGCAGTTGGTTGAGCGTGTAGTATAAACGTTTCCCCTTCTGTTTTAAAACAAGCTGAATGGTATATTACTTTAAAAGTTGCGGAAACATGTTGGAAACATAAATGATGCTGGTAGTTTTCTGATATTGTATGGGTCTTGTTTAAGGCAGTTTTTAAAATATCCCTTCATTTTATGAATTACTTTCCGGTAAATCTTAGTGGATAACAAGTCCGCCAGTAATTCTTTAAATATATAGCCACAGCCACGTGTCCTACTCAACGCAGCCATTTTTTATTTGCTAATCATATTTAATTCGTTTCTATAATTTTCTATTTCAAGAATGTTCTGTTTCTGGAGTATTCCACGAATGTATAAATTGTAATGGATCTCGAAGCGAAAGCAGTCTTTTGCATTACGAGCCTTTCTACAGCACTTCGTGTTAAACAAACGTGAAGATGATAAATGAGGAGAGGTGTTAAAGACGTTGAAAGGGCGAGGAAACAGACAGGCAGAGTGTTGATCGGAGGTTGAAGGGAACAGGAAGACGGGGAAGTAGGAGAGAAGATTGAAATGAACAATTAATAAGTCAATGTTGATGAGTTGAGCATTGTTGCACTTGTGTTAGAAGGAAGCGCGATCAAGGAAGGCCAGAACTTGGGACTTGCTATGAAAGGAAGTAACTGTGTGTTGGAGTGAAGTAGGGGGAAAACTGGTTTTTCTCAATCACTGGGCAGTACCAGGTCCAGAGCCCTTTTCCGTCGACTGAGGGCAAACCAACAACCCGACAAAGGAAGCCGGAGAGTGAGGGAGGAAGCTCTACTACGCGAAAGTTCCGGAATTGCTGAGAAGATGAAACACGTTCGTCACGAACGTGAAATTTCGCATGTACGTTTTTACTCCAATAATGAACCCTGAGGAACCCTTTGAAAATTAAACAATCATCCCGTTTTACAAATATATATAATTGTAAATAGTGCGCAGGATCCACTGAAGAATTTTTAAAATATAATTATTATTATATTTTTAGAGCATAAATAATTTAAAATAATTAACTCCCCTTATTTTGACTTAAACTTTGAATTGGGTAATATTTTTGGAATGAGATAAACTTGTACTGATGATTATGGCAATGCTGTCGAAGGTTCCAATGTAATTTAAAAATAAAATGTTTTAAATAATTATTAATGAGCTTTTCTGCTATAAATGATGACTGACAAAAACATCAGCGATAGAATACAAACGTGATAAATTAATTTTGAGTCCGTTTTCTTTCAATGTCAGAATGCAGTTCGTTTATACAGGACATTTACCATCGATTGATTCCAGTTACCAACAAAAGATTAACATCGTTTTTGCACACTGAACGGATTTCACGGGAAAGTCTACACGACTATCAAATAATCGCGAAACTTCTCTCACTTTTCTGTAATTAAACCCTATTTTATTAAAAATACTTATCCACGAATCTAGAGTGGAACGAAATTGTGGTCATCGAACTTGGAGGATTATATTGGGTTGGCCGCTTTCCATATGACGACGCGTTTTCATATAACTCACGGCAAAGCCTTCCGTGGCAGCTTTAGGAGATGCAAAGAACATCGCCCGATAATCAATACTCGGATATTACGACATCCTCATGCTAACAGAAACCAACAAGGATCACAGATGACACGCCAGCGCTGTTCTCTGTCCGTCAACGTCTTTCAACGTTCCCTTCTCGCAATATTTCGGTTTCATCACCGAGACAGCTTAAAGTCACTACTCAAGGGAATAGCAATAAAAATTCACAACACGTAGGAAAATAATGTATATTGCCGTTAAAAATACGTAGTAAATTATTAATCGAAAAAATTTTGACCTTGTCTCGTGAAGTATCATTAATTTTTAGATGTCAGTATGGCAGCGTTGGTTCATCTGACTTGCGGCAGCTTCAGTACGGAGTATCCAAGTTAGAATTCATTCTGTATTACTTACCCCTTTCCAGATTCGCTGAATACGATCGTGGTGTGACGGAAATTTATGGAGAAACGAGAAAAGTACAGCTTTTCTCCTCATGCATGATAAAAAATGCAAAACAATACCAGATTACAACAGAAATATGATTACAAACCCAAATAAAACACTTTCCAGTGGCAGCAACGCATATACTGAAGTGTGGTAGAATAATCAAAATCGGTGGAATAGAAGATAGGAAAAAATTGGAAATTGGAAAATATATGAACGATTTCTACTCCTGAATGTCAGTGAGCAAATAGTAACCAGAAGAATTAGAAGCGGGCATACTCCCAAGCATTTTGATATTTATAATTGCAGCTGATGACATTATCCAGGACTTCCAAAAATACGGACCAAAAGGAAAATATACCTAGGTAGAGAAATAACTTAACAAAATCATAGATAATTCACTTATTTAATAAAAACTTTAATGGAGACTTTAAAAACTGTTACATCAAAGATACAGAAGGAAAAAGGAAATTATATAACTGGAATCAATAAATATATACACTATAAAGTGTAAAAATCTTGAATTATTGTTAATGTGTAGCATATAATAACCAATATTTTTTTGTAATATCGGGGACCCACGAAGACAACGAAATTTTAAATACCACGTGGCTACCTCAACCAATGGGGTTTCGTGGTCTAAAGAAAAATCGATTATTAAATATCGATTTCGAGGCTTTTGCACACGACTGTGAGGCTGTGTGAAAGATTGTTCGGCTTGTGAACTTGAAGGAGACGGAAGGGACTCGACGCTAGGTCCAGGACGTATATGGAGGTCAACTAACGACGCTGAAGAAGACGCCCTACAAAGAAGCTGGCGGAGAGTCGAAGCCACACTACAAAGGAGGTACGCTGTCAGGTTTCCAATCCTTGACGTCTAGGAAGGGTATCGCCTAGGGTTTTTATCCTGAGATTCTATTAGATCTGATTGCTTCGCCGAACCTCAAATTTTGTAAATATTTCCTTCATTGATGGTTGTCCCAGTTAAGTTCTTTTGTAAATAATTTTTCCCTTTTCTTTCAACTGTCCTTTCAATTTAACCCCACACCCTGTCCTACAGTTCCGTGCGTATTTAATGTAATAGAGATGTGTCGAATTAAAAACTGTACCTGGATTATACAAATAAGTACTCTGGCAACACCGGGCACCCATATAGAAGTCTATAATACTTTTTAAAATGGCTAACAACGCCTATGAAACTGGGAAAATCAGAGTAATTTTACGATTGTGGACGAATACTGACAAATTCAAAAGTGCGAAGGGCGAATGAAAGGAACGCTGGAGGCAGAGATTATTATTATTTAGACAGTGATATACTTCAAAACTCAAAGTTTGGTAATTTGTGAACATTTCACCGAAAACAAAAGCGCTAGTAGCTGAGACAATGGAGACGAGAGTTTGACACCTTCAGTTAATTACAATTTCTGATGCTTCCGACTTGCGGTTTACTTAAATGGACTTAATTTACAGAAATTAAAAATTTCTTATGATTTTAATTTTAACTAGTAGAATTATTAAAGCAGGTTAATTATTCCTCATTTCTCAATGTACCTGATATTAGAAAATATGAGCCTGTTTTCTCATGATAATTTTATGTTTCTTATACTCTTTGCGCTTCGGTCCTTAAAATTATATCCTCAGAAATGTACACAGAATTTAAATGTATAAATTGAACTAAACGTTAGTTTTCATTTCCTCAAAATTACAGCAGCAGTATTCATGGGAGAAACAGATTCAAAGAAAATATTATTGGCAGTGAGTGGGATTTGGAGAGATTCCAACAACCTAGAATCTGTTGAATCCGTCTCCTCCCTTTCTTTCATTATCTGCATCCAGTCTAAAGCGGAGTCTTTCTTTTTTATTCTTTGTTCTTACATTTCATGCTGATATGATGCTGTGGACTTAAGAGACTTGTATGCAGGCGACAGCTGCGATGGGATGAACAAAGACTCGCCTCACAATCACTACACTCGTATAAAACTATTGTTTACATGTCTGAAATTAAGTCTTTGAAATTTTACAAAAATACTTTGAATTGTTCTTCTTTCTGAGTCGCCCTGGAAACCGGACGTTGTCCGATATTATGCCGTTTAGAAGATCGGGACGATCAGAAATATAGAAACACAAACGCTATTCAAATCTGACAGAAAGAAATGTGAATATGAAAATGTATTAAAAGAATTTTTAGATTCAAGCTCTGGAAGGCGTCAATCAACCTTTATTATTTTATCATACCTTCCATGATCCCTTTTATGTTGACATATTCCTGTCGAGATTTAGTGAAATTTGTATTTAATCAACACAGCCTTTCAAAGGATTATGGGAAAATAACTGACACTGTTTGACGTTTTTTTTAATTGTTGATGACTACGATTTCAATCCAGATCTTTTGTACTGTAAATTTATGTATTGCAATTAAAAACGATATAAAGAAAATTTAAAGCAACTGTGTACATGAAATAAATTTTTCTGAAATTATCAACATTTATCACGCCATTAAGACTTTTTATCTCAACTACTCATGGCTATTTATTTTCATGTATTTTCCTATTTCTGCAATCTATTTTCTCCTTCAACTTTTAAAATACCTATGACTGAACGTGGCAATATTAAGAACAGTGGAGCAATTTCGAAGTTCCTTGATGGCGTTCAATCAGTGTTTTTGCTTATGATTGATCTATTCCTTAGGAATCAGTAATTGGTTTTAACAGCAATAACCATTGATCTAAATGGCTATTATAATAATTTTAGATAAATACAGGGTGGGCCAGAGAAAGGGTGATTTTGAAAAGGCCATAAAAAGCCATCAATTTTATACAAATATTATTTTTATCAACTTCAGCGAAAAAAGAGAGTACAAAAAAATGTGAGTAAACGAAACAAAATTTTAAAAGTAGGTTTTACTAATTATCCGGTTTTTTTATGTAATTGAAGAGGGTAAAAATAGAATTTGGGAAATATTGATGGCAGTTTCTTACAGCCTTTCCAAAATGACTCCTTTCTCTGTCCATGCCTTGTATTATGTGTTAGTGAAGTTTTTAGTTAACATATCCATGGACGCCAGCTGTTCATTGGAAAAAGTTTTGTTCAGTCATTGGGTATTTTGTTTAGTTTGTGCTTTTTTTTAAAGAAACTTATTTAAATTAAATGTTACAAATGATGTATACATTTTGTGCCAAAGGGTATGCATAGCAATACAAAAGTCATTAGTATCATCTGTGACATTGGGTTCTAAGATAATATTCTTTACATCCGTTTAATTCACGTCTCAGAAAACTGAACATAGCGATACAAAAGTCATTAGCATCATGAGTGATATTGGGTTCTAAGAAAATATTCTTTACACCAGTGTAATTCTCGTCTCCAAATCAGAAAACTGAACATAGCGATACAAAAGTCATTAGCATCATGAGTGATATTGGGCTCTAAGAAAATATTCTTTACACCCGTTTAATTCACGTCTCCAAATCAGAAAACTGAACATAGCGATACAAAAGTCATTAGCATCATGAGTGATATTGGGTTCTAAGAAAATATTCTTTACACCCGTTTAATTCACGTCTCCAAATCAGAAAACTGAACATAGCTATACAAAAGTCATTAGCATCATGAGTGATATTGGGTTCTAAGAAAATATTCTTTACACCCGTTTAATTCACGTCTCCAAATCAGAAAACTGAACATAGCGATACAAAAGTCATTAGCATCATGAGTGATATTGGGTTCTAAGAAAATATTCTTTACACCCGTTTAATTCACGTCTCCAAATCAGAAAACTGAACATCCGGTTGAGTTAAATCCATATATTTAAGAGATTCCGATTCTCACACTTCGATTTGGTATTCTCTTCTCTAACTTTTCCACTCACTTTATCTCCTTCCTTATATTCCCCTTCGCCGCAATTTGATTCCCATCCTTTGCTTCAGGGTATGATCAAATGTTCACCTTCTTGAAGTGGTAATTGAAGAGACCGGTAAAATAATTTCTGAGATATAAACTCGCAAATTGAAATCATAAATTGGAGCTCTGTGCCTGTGGTTTAATGCTGGTAAACACGGAATGGAATCGCCAGGTAAAGAGGCAGGGCGCTATCTTAGAGGCGGACCGGGAAATAAACGCGCGGAGGAGGGAGACGAAAATGAGCAAGAAGATCATTAAAAGAGTAGGTAATTTTGCCGCCTTGTGCGGTGGCGCGTTAGAGGGGGACAATTAGCGCAAATATTGCACCGTTAACGCCCGAGGTCATTTCCCGTTCATTTCCTCGGACCAGATTCTTGCCGCGCTGCGTGAGTGCGAAATGGGTTTTTGCCTCGATTATTGTTGACATGGTAACGCAGATAGCGAAGCAGACGCGCTTCTCTGCGAATCCGTGCAGACGAAACTCAAGTGGCTGTCTGGCAAGTCAGCGTTCTTCTCTATTCGCTGCATATGCAGTCTCCTCGTGACTGACACCTGCGGGCTCCAGGACTAACAATCAAATCGACGATCTCGATACATCGTAGGTGCCAACATCAGATACCTACGGGGGAATAACGCGGTCATCAATATTACTTAATATATTAAAATATAGTGACTTTATCGAATTATGTATCCCTGTGATGTTGATGCGTCGATATGTAGAGTTGTCATGTCGAGGAATCACGCCACCACCGCGGTCAAGAGGCTTATTCAGTTGGCATCATGAGCGACCAATTGGTGCATCCCTATGTTTCACAACAGATTATGAGCTACTCAAAGCACAATTCCAAGAAAACTGACTCTCTCAAGTATACGAGTAGCATTCCAGATCCTCGAGGCTTGACATTCTCATTATTATAACACCAACAGGATGGGAAGCAGTTGAAAAAGAACCTCTTGATCAACGTCCACGATCCAGTTTAACTGAACAAAATCCTTAAACATCGTGACCGTTTGAGGAATAGCTTTGAGACGTATGAAACCATTATTGTTAATGAGTTCAGATTCCTTATCAGGTGAAGCTGAACCTTCTCACAGCTTACTTTTGGACCCTTTCAGACTTAATTAAGCCACCATTTGTCACGAAAATTTGGAACACCGTTACTCGGTATCAAAATAGTGAGCGACGAAAGGAGCACCAGAACTCAACTTCCTTCCAGAAAGTTCCTGCAACCAGTTTTTTTGGGACATTTAATGCATTTTGCACCAACTTATCAAATGTAAGGTGAAGTTTTTCTCATCAGTGCTGTGCTTGAGCTGCACGACAATGATCGACCACTTGCAGCAGGCCTCCCTCAACAAAACACTGGAGGAAATGAGTCTTCTGGAAAACCATTCCTCAGTCATGACCGTTAACCCCGACATTGTTACCTCATCTACCATTGAAAGTGTCACAAATAGAACAACGATTTGATGATGTGCATATTGTCGAGTGGTTTTTGCGCGAATTGCTCATCACCGAAAAATGGATCAAGAATATTCTTAGACGCAAAAAAAGAAGTGCGTTTGTTTAATTGACGAGTTCTTAAAAGAAATTTTATTTAAAAAATTACAAGTTGACTGTAGATGATTGTGTTTGAATTGGCGAAGGCTTCCGTAAAAAATCATTACTGATTTGCGATTTTTCATTAAAAAAAAGGACTGAAATTTTAAGGTTTTTATAATTTATTTCATTAATATGTAAATTAGGACATCGAGTAGAAATGTAAGCTCAATATTTTTAGATAATTAAAAAAATAATAATTCTGGTATATAATTGATCGCCCCTCTTACGCATCCAAATTCTGCACAAAAAGTTCCAGCCACGATCCATCATGTGATTGAATGGAATTTAAGTGCGTAGTCTAAACTAATCCCTCATTCTTCATTATCCGAGTTGCTTAATGCTATGTGTGAATTTCCCAACGCGGTCGCCTCCATTGCAGTGTTCTTTGTTTTACTTTTTACTGTTATATGTCCAGTTCAGTCGTTTGCTTTTAAAACAGTTCCAAACATTCTTTCCCTCGTCTGTATTTTATAGACCTACTAATAATTCTGTTCTACATTCACAGCGTTTGCGAAATCTAGCCATTCTCTATTTTTGAATATTTGATGCCCAACCTTGGAAATACCAAACGGTATTTAACTGTAGGAACGTAGCATATTTTTGTAAAGAGTGCTTCCAAAAATTTAAATCTTGGTTCTCTCTTTGATTATTTTACCGCCGAACTCCTTCTGGACTAAATTTCCCCACTTCACAGTTTCATACAATCAATATTAAACAAAAATGGGACGAACAGTGATTGGAAAATAATGCAGAGAAGCCAATACCAGGCTGGCATTATTCCCTGAAAACTTTCCCCAATATCACGCGATAATTTAGAAGTTAATTTGTTATTTTTAATGTAGTCCTATTATTTTAAATTAAAGCTAATGCGATCAAGAACGGCGGAGTAATGAGAAGCATCCAATTATTTACCATATCAGATTTTAAAGCAAAAGGAATAGGTAATTAATGCTTGCACAAGTCAAGTGAAGTTTTCTTTACCTATCAAGTTTCAGGTTTGATAATAAAACAGCTCTAATAATAACAAATAATATTACATAATTAATAAGATAATATTGCTCGTCAGCGGTGTCGACAAAGTCTAAAATGTAGTTCAATTATTGCCATTATTTTTATAGATCTTAAATCGCAAGTAAGTTGATATTTCAGTCTTCCATTACTAAAATGAGCAGAGGCAATCGTTCTATGTTTTGTATTTTGAGGAACAATTTTTGAGATAATAATGCTTGTTTCAATGAATTATTATGTCCTTACATTTTTTTGAGTCTGTATATTTTGTATACTTCTGAACAGACGCTAAATTATTACTCTTCTGGAGCATTTGTAACACTGGCGTTATGGACTGTTTTATTAGGTTGACACTGTTATACCCTAAGGTCAGATATGATCTATGTGTATCTGGGCCGCAGTTGAGGAGTCAATTTATCGTACAGGATTTTCCGTATCCTGTTGGAGCCGTTACACAAAAGAAACTTCCACGTGGAGAACTCGGAAATTTCTTTTTGACAAATTAATGATGAACCCGGCAATTTGGGCCGAAAATATTATTTTAAAAATTTTATTAAGGAAATATGTATGTTTTTATTGCGATTGATTAAAAAGTTTGAGGTATTATAAAAAAGCCCAAAAATAATAACGCAATTGTGTGAATATAAATAAAAAATTGCTTACTACTTTATCCTGCAAGTTCAGCAAACATTTAAATTCTGGAGAAATTTCTGTAGCTTGTAAAACTGATCTGATGTACACGTGCACCTTAGGAGGTTTAAAAAAAGGAACGAGAGGTTGTGATAAATTTTATTTTATTTAAAAGTTTCTGACATTTTAGCCGTTATTTACTTATTATTATTACATGTCCCTGCGTGCTGGTAAGTTTCAAAAGTGATTAAGCTGGAAAAGCCAGGAAAATGACAGACTGAGGTTGAATTTTAAGGGAAGTGATGAATTTAAAAAACTTCAAATAGATTTTTTTTTAATTTAAAAACTTGACCTATTTTATGAGCCAGTTTTAAAGCGTTAATATCAGAGGGATCATCATCTCCCAAGGTATTTTATATTTATATTTTTGCATTCTCCCTAAATTTTGCCGCCGTATGCAGTCCCCTACCATGCCTACAGCAATGCAATAGTTTAGTGGTCTAAACAATGGAGGTTAAAGCTCGACGATCAAAAATCTAGTCATATCGTCATTATCAAAAGAAACAACGCCAAACAGCTAAGAATAACCCTGGACAACAAGCTAAGAAGAGAATAAATATAAATTAAGCATAAAATATCGACACCTAATTGGCTAATTGGAAGAAACTCCAAACTTTTCATCTCCAATAAATTACTGGTTTTTAATCAAGTATTGAAACGAATGTTGATCTAAAGTATCCAACTTTGGGGCTGAGCCTGTGACACAAACATTAAGTATAGTCAAACATTTACAAATAAAGTGTTTCGAAACATAGTGGTATATGAGAAATAGCGATGTTCTTAGGGATCTCCGGATTCCAACAATGAAGAAGGAAGAAATAAAAGGCCAAGTTTGGGAAGCGTCTCCAGGTGTGTAGAATAAGATGAATCAAGAGGATATCCTGATGGGAAATGAGTGAGAGCCAAGTGGAGGTTGACTTCCTCCATCCTGGTTTTCCTCTTTCTCTCCCCCCTTGGTCCATGGCCATGGTAACTAACTTAAGATTCCTGCAGGCTGAGACGACCTTGGGCAGTTTGAGAGGTGTATGGACGGGGGTCGAAGACCTTCGGCATACGGTAAGAGTTTTTCGCTGATCCCATTGGACCAGTCGGCCAACTGCCTCTCAATACTGACCAAGGCACGGAGGCGGGTTTGTTGAGTTCCCACAGCAATCCAGTCTCCCGTCATCAGAAGGGCGCAGGAGTAGTACCCACTAGCCCGATCTACCTGGTGCAGGTTTTCTAGGATTTTTCCCTGCATCGCCTTTAGGTGAAACACCGGGTAGGATCCTTAGACTATAGCCTGGGGGCCCTAGTCAACACTGGGCTACCTTGCGCTACCTTCCATATCCCCCCTTTTCAAGTCCCTTCCTATGCTATTAAAGGGGAGTTGCCTGCTTCAGGATCACCCTCATGTAGCCTGTTACCCCCCCCCCCAAAAAAAAGCTTCTCCAGGCCCGTCAACTTCTGGACAATCCAAATCTTATCAGAAGTCTGGAAAGAAGAAAACAGTTGATCCTGTGGAATTTTCTGTGTATAAAATCAGAGTACAGCACGTGAGTGACCATAAAAATCTAGAGGACAACTGGATACACTCTAGTCCATAAGAATAAAGTTGACTAACCATTATTTTTCGTCTTACAAATTTACAAAGACTATTTTTAATTGGCGGCACTCTGATGCTATTATTTCTTTGAAATTTGTTGTTCTGGTTTTAAAGTTTGGTGTCGAATCAATTGTAATAGACATTGTTGGGTATGGAAACGGATAAAGAAGGAATATTTCATACAGCTCTTTGAAAAATAAATATGAAATTAGCAGTCTGAGGATTGTAAATTAGTCGGAATTGATTGAGCATTATTCAATAAGCGTTTGTATGAAGTGGAGGCAGGCGTAAGCGGAGAACGTTGCAGAGGTAGCAAGCATCAGGTGCTGCGTTTTCTTGAGTGAGGAGAAATGCGCGCGGATCTGGAGGGTTGTATCTATTTGTCACTCTACATGAACTACACAGCACCGTCGTGGAATTATGCCGTAAATCACCCGGGATCTCCTCAGTAATGTGCTATTCGAAGAGCGATTCAAAGCCCTTACCTGCTGTATATCATAGCGAGTCACGCGTTGCCTCGTTCACACAAACACGAAGCAAGAGAAACTTTCTCATAACAGCCACATATTACCCTCTTATTACCTCCCTTTGTTGACACTATTGTTTCCTATTCAACATTCTCCTGTGCGCTTTTTATTTAAACTTTTGAAAACTATTTCAGCCTAGAAAGATTTATTTCCTGGAGCACAGCACTTCACATAAAATGAAATAATAAACTTTCTATGCCTTTTAGCGTGAAATAATGCGAAATTTAAAATAAAATTTTATTTAAGTAATGATACTTTTAATAAGTTAATATAATGCAAAATGTATTATAAGTCGCAATGCAAATGATTCGTATTTGCCACTTGGGCGCTCGAGGCGTATTTTTCTGTAACTAACTCGACCGGGGCCGCACACACTCAATTCTATTTTCCGTAGATAAACATAAGTTTTGAGATCCTTCCTTCCCGCCTTGCAGGTCAAAGACATCAATAGATTTCTTGACTTGATTACAGAGTCATGGCTTATGGTGGTTCTGGCGGCGTCAAAAAATCGAGGGCATTAAAGGTAAATTTCCAAAAATATTTTCGCTCTTGCTGGTGGTTTAATCACATGCTGACGAACAGATTACTGTTCAATTACATACTGTAGCGGGTTAATGTAAATGAATTCCCGGGAATTGCCGGGCGCCGAACTAGTCATTGGCAAGACGTAAATTAAAAATAATTAAATATTGATGTGATAAAACAGTGGGACTTGGATAATTCGAAGCTGAGGAGTCAGACTAATAACAAAATTTACATCTAGTATGGGTATTTTACAAATACGTATTCGTATTTAAAACTGTAAAGTACTGTATATATTTTAAATAAAATGCGAATGTCAGTTTACAATTGACAAAAAAAAATAAAACTGTTTACATACTTCACTAGTGTTATGACGTAACTAAAATGCCTCTGAAATATTAAAACATAATCTATCTTTGTTAGAACAAATTTACCCTATTTTTATAAAGATTGTAAGAGTATATCTCGCGATAGGACGTTAAAACACTTTATTGAGCCATAATAGAAAGATTTTTTAATTAGGGTATAACTACACCTAAACCTTGTTCTACGACCATTACTGAACCCAAGCTGGTTTTCTTTTATGTACATAAGACACTGAATTACAAACAAGGCATAATTCGAAGGCTGATGAAATATGCCCTACAGTGATTCAGGTAGAAGAGTCCACTGATCAATCCGACCGCCCTTATTTGCTCTACTGATTTCAGGAAACTAGCAGAGATGAAGTTTAACATTTACATCTTGTACTCGTTTCAGACTGATATTCCCGAACAAAATTTTCGAATTAATCACGGAATTACATTTGCACTGCTTCAATTTAAAATTCAAGAACCGGGAAAATTCTTCGAATTTCCGACAATTTGAATTATAAACGTTTGAATTATACAATTTCCATTGTACAACATATTATAATTCATTCCGTTTCCCGGAAACTTCAGTTTTATTTAGACACGTTGATAAAATTGTTGAAACAATATTGGACTTCGGGAACATAATAATACCCAAACAAGGCGGCCAATCAGTTAAACTGAAAAAATATAAATTTATTGTCTACTGAAGCATAGCCATCAGCTTCTGCAACTAAGCCTGTAACTCTAGATACGATAAAACTTACGCTACACTCATTAAATGATTTTAAACCTGCCTGGCTTTGCATCAAAGAAGTTTATTTCTGAATATCGTGGACGCAGTTATGTTTATCTTTCTTATATTTATTATTTTTGGAGGGTTTCCGTTACTTCATTTTTTGGAGAGCTTATTGTTGTATACTTTTTTAAGATAGCGGTTTTTTGTTTTCTATAACTTTGGCGCAGATTATATGATATATTACTCTGTGTTTTTTTGGTATTTTTTAATCTTTTTATTTAAAATCGCATTAACAACTGTGGCTATTGGTGACTAGGTAAGTTCCACACACAACATCCATGCCCAAGCCACGATTCGAACCCGGGACCTCTTTGATGTAAGGCCAATACACCGCAGGAGGCGCACTCTGTGGTTTTTATTTATTACCAGCACAATTCAATTTCGTATAAGACCTGTAAATCTTTGATTTCTTATTTTGTAAAAAAATTAGAGTAATTCTAACACTGTGTTTACCAGAGAAACACGACCATTGTTATCGATTATTTAATAATATGTCTTTACGATCAAGGCATTTAATAAAGAAGCAAGAGAGTTTAGATTTAGATTTATTGTTGTTTCCATTAATCCTCGATTGAGGAAATAGGATACGTCATACATTAAAAATTAAAAATGAACAAAATAAAGTACATAATTAAAGACAAATAAACTTAAAATAAATTAGTAAAAGAAAGTGTATATAGACAAAAGTCAATATAAACACAACACGGACACACACTGGGAAACACAGACAAGCACACACTGAGGAACACGCAATGGAGTTTTAACTATTTGGAGCTCTGCGACCAGGAAACTGTCCTTCCCTCTGTCGTAGCTCCAGGCAATACATGAAACAAACAAAAAAGCAGAAAAAACTGAATAGAAATTTTTAAGATATGTGATGTGCTATTTTATAATGCAGCTCATTCAACACTTTTTGCAGGAACCTTGATTTAAATACTAGAAGGACGATTAAGAAAATCCTGTACCGAGTAAAACGCGCCATTTAAAAGAATAGTTTTACTCTGCTTCACGAAGCTTTTGTAGGTACTATTTTTAACCTCTGGTGGAAGGCTGTTGTATAAAATAATCCCGGTATTGTGAATACTTTTCTGGTGTAGAGCAAGGCGATGCTTGTCCGACCTTAGAGCTGAACGATTTCTAGTCGCGTATTCATGAAACTCGCCATTTGTTTGAAACAAATGAGTGTTTCGCTTTACAAACTTTAATATTTCATAAATATATACGCTTGATAAAGTAAGTATTTGCAAACTTTTGAAGAAAGGTTTACAACTCGATCTAGAATTCGTGCTAGAAAGTATTCTAATTGCACGCTTTTGCAACTTAAATATTTCATTACTCCTGGAGCAGTTTCCCCAATTAGAGATGCCATAGCTCATAATTGAATGAAAATACGCGAAATAAACCATTTTGACGTACTTTTTGTCAACGTGTTGCATTATGTTGTATTTAAAGCTTGCCCTTTTCTTCAATGTAGCTGTTTATAGATATTTTTTTTTGTGAGCGCCACAAAGCCTGGGTTAGTTTCGCGTTTGTCGACTACACGAACGGAGCGACGGGGTCAGTGGAATCTCTACCCCAGAGGGAAGGTTGTAGAAAACACTTCCCAGCCTCTTACGAATAAAACTTAAAGACTTCATATGCATCTGTCTGAAATAGAAAAATACATTTGATATAAATATAGGAAGAAGAAATATGGAAACAGAATGGAACCATATAGAATAGTTCACTTAGAGAGTGCCATTTGTAATTAGCATTTCATAAAGTAATAATAATAATCAAACAGTAAACGCATATGAACAAAAAAATTAATTTTATTATTTTGAGAGATATAAACTAAGAAAAGAGAGACTGTGGGAAATAATGTCTGGAAAATATGTCCAAAATGTCTGCCTTATAATAACATTTTATTATTTGTTATTGTTAATCAAGGAAATGAAGAAGTGGAGGGTTTTTAATGTTTTGATAAAGTGTGAATGGTTCTTGAGATGTTTTAGACCCGGATTATAGCTTCGGGTTAAACACAACGTGGGTAAAATATATTAACTTTTTTTTGTGCTCCAATGCGTAATATCAAAACCATTCCAGCAGCTGTAATTTCGAGAGCGTCTGCTGCGTGGAAATGGAGAAACACAGCATGCAATTTAATGCAGAACCGAAACTACAAATCATTTAGCTTATCAAACCCTTCTATTAGCTTTAAACCTTTTCCCTTAGCGAAGAAAGGGGAGCTTTGAGTAATGCCTGCGCCGAATCAGAGATTTTCTCCTCGTCCGCCACTGCGCAAGCAGAATTAGTAACGCTCGCCTGAGCGAGTAGATTAAGCAGCCATTTGCAGTCCAGAGAACTTCGGTACAGATATGCCAATAACAGACTACACAGTCGAAAATAACTGCGAGAATATTTTTCAAGGGCTGGCAACTGTCCCAGGTTTAGCACAGATACTGATATACTTCCTAAAATCGCTGAAGGTCTTATATTCTTGTGATGATGTGAGTAGAGTACGGAAGAAATAGATCACTTTATGATCCTGACAGCATCGGATTTGATTCAAAATGGGCACGGTATAACGGACCACGCGTATCAGACTCTTTTGTCGACAGGTGGTTATTGGTGATAAAAGAAATTAGATCCAAACCGTAAATAATGAATTGCTGATATTATCCCAGGTTGAAGTATCCACATTTTACTTTGAAATTTAAGGGATACTGGGACTGAAATTTTGAAACAGCTGTAAATGAAAAACTACTGAGTTCAAATTTTAACTGAGTTTTAACAACACACATGTAGCAAAGGACAAAATTTTGATCTGTAAGCATGTTTTTTGGTGAGATATTTTGAAAATTACGTTCAAAATTTGACAGTTTTGAAAATGTTCCTTGCATTACATACTTAAATATATTTTGGCTTTTTTACATTAATATGTAGGACTGACCATTGTTATTAACTGTCAGTATTATTTTTAAAATTCAATAAAAGTGTGGGGAGAAAATAATGATTTACTAAGACTTAAAAATTGACATCTTCACTTTGAAAATTTGTTTCACCTAAACTACTTGACCAATTCAAACCCTAATACTTTTATTTAACGGTATTAGCATGTAGATTATGTACAAAAATAATGAAGACAATATCTTAACATTTGTGACGCATAGAAGGTTTTTGGTAGCAGAAATCATTAAGATGAGAAAAACTCATTTTTCTGAAGAAAGTAATAATTTATTAATTTAGAATCAAATCCTTTCAAATTGCTCCTGAGCTTTTAAAAATGACGAAATAGAATTAAAAGTATATGATCTGTAAGACTTATAGACATATTAAAAAAATATAGAATAACTATTTTTTCAAGTTTTTGGCCGAAATTTTAGTCCCCGTGTCCCTTAAATTGAAAACATTAGGAATCTTTGGATAGTACTTTAAGTAGAAACCGTTTCCGTATTTAAAAAAAATTCTTCCACTCACTCGTTTGTTACTTAAATAGTTTGACGAAGGCGTGGAAATATTTGTAATGATTCTGATCACTCCGATATCCATAAATTTAAAGAAATTACAAGTGTTTCTCAGTCAGATGCGCAGGCATTTCTATTTCTTTACGGAGTGATCGGACTCGTGTGCCCCAGCTAAGATTCTTAAACTTTTTCCTTGATGACGAAACGTTGGATTCCCTCATTCCTTCCAGATAGTTGAAAAGTCTCTAAGAACGAAATTCCAAACGTTGACTGTATCTCACAATTCTTCTTTCCTGGCACTAAATTACTTCGTCTACATGCTCTTTTCTCTCTCCACCCCCCAAGGAAACGCCCCAAAAATATCTCCGACTTAAAATATGTGTTGCTTTACACCTGAACGGTGAATGAGTATTCTGGGAATTTTCTCCTGGAATTATTAAAAACGACGAGGTTGAGTCGGAGTAATGATCTTTAATTCCAAAACGGAGAATAGAATTATGTTAATTTTTCTAACTCTATTTTCAATATTTTACTGTAACAATATAAAACCAACACTCATAGTCACGTTGCTTGGTGCATCGTTCCACTATATTTCCATCAGCCTGAGAAAGATTTTGCTTCAGCTGGAAGCAATGTATGCACGTTCCCGAGTGATGAGTGAGGACCTTTTAAAGTATTTTTAAGGGGACAAAATATTACCTTCTGCAGGTAATAACACAGAAAGATTCTGGAATCAATTTCCCTGCAGAGGGTTGTCGCTTGAATTGATTTCTCGCCGGGTGTTTTCTTGCCATCATCTTGTAATTGTTCTGCGACTCCTGTGACGATTCGTTTCAGGACTCGGAATCTAGATTACGGGAAAGCCGACCTTCTGTTAAGCGCAAGAAAATTTACTTCACAATAACACAAAGAGAACGGAAGTGATAACAAACGAAGACTAGACGATAAGACCGAAACTGCATTTACTATTGGTTTTACTGTCCTGTTTACACAACGTTATCAGTACTATTAACACAATTACGTACACTTCTATATAGCGTTGGATTCGGTCAAATTTCCCGACCCCTTATCAGGTATTTCAAACCAAAATAATCCAAAATTTACAGATTGCCGGCAAAAATAAATTTGTTATTGTGTATTGTACAGGGTTCATATTTTTAGCTCTGTTTCTTCGTCTACAGCCCATTCAGGGACTTGGCCTACCGGGTCGACTGAGGACTGTCATACATGACACATTTGGAGTGATACGTAGTCCACGTAACGGTTCTCCAGCAGTCTTAATCCCAGTCTCCGTGACCATGATGACATCCAAGCCCATGTGGTGTGACCACAGAAGGTCGGCTTTAGTTCAGATTAGACGTTATTATTTTTTGTGGAACTTTGCCGCCACCAAAAAGTGCTGTTCGGGGCGTGTCGTCCCTCGTCACGCTACGCGTCTGAATATTCTATTTTGTTTTTCCACTTCTATCCCTTCAGTCAACATCTCGAAAGAAACTCGGTTTTCTCTCCCTGGTATTTTCTCTACGCCATCTGTTTCCTTTTTAAGGAAAATTATTTTAATTAAACTACTTTTATTTCAGATAAAACTCTGACCCCGCGGACTTACAGCCCTATAATTATACAGAGCCTAGCGTCAATTGCATTTAATTGAATATTGATACTATCACTTTTATAAATTTCGTTTTGTTCTCTGTGAAACAGGTATTTATGCATCTGATAGCTTTATCACCCACCGGTTGTCATTTATCGTTAAATACGAATTTGAAACACGCCAATCATTTGTGCATACTTTAGCGATCTTTCACAGCACCACCGAATTTTTCCATTTCAAAATAAATACGCCAATGTTTAAGAGCATTAAGGGAAAACTGGGAATGAGGGTCAAATCAATATGCTTTTTTGACGGGAACAAAATAGAGGAGCGTTGTCACGCAGTTGCGGACGACGCTCACAGATAGCGTGGTGACATCTGGCGTGGGCGGCGAGCCGTAATGAACTGTTGGTAATGAGGGTCGCTGCTCCTGTAAGAATTATTTGCGCGATATCGCCGCACCGCCGCAGCGCCGCACCTACTTCCCATCTGCATGACCTAACGAGGGCCGCTGCTCTGAATTCCGTCGCCTCCTTCTATTGGATTCTCCGAATTCCTCTACTTCGCCGATGGAGACGGTTGCTCCGCGTCTAAATGCGCGATCGTGCCTACTTTACCCCCCTCCCCCTCCCCCACGGACCAATCAGTCTTGGAGCTCTTATTACTCCGCTCTATACCAACATTTGATTACTGCAAACCGAATCCGAGTTCAGTGATGCTGAAAATACAAACGTACTCGTTGAGACTTTAGAAACAAGGCAAGGCTTGTCTTAATTTCTTTAATATAGCGCTTGTCCGGGACGTTATTAATTTACCCTAAACAGGTTTTATACTTTACCATCTTATTACAATCAAAGATTGGTAGGAGACTTCTACAATTGGCTCAGGTAATTTACGCGGCTGAGTGAGAAAATAAATGTTTAGTAACAAGACCTGTGGTCACCCAGAGATTTTCCAGTTTCCCATTAGATTATCTAATAAACGTAAACGAGAGAAATAAAGAAAACAAGATGAAACATAGAAAGCACGGCAAGAGAAGGAAGGTTTAAACGCAGCTCACATTGTATTACTGTCCAAAGACGTATAAACCAAATTAAAATTCCGATTAATAAAACCAGAGCTCGGAGATTTGTATTTAAACCCCGACTCTCCGCCTCTAAGTCGGAGAGATACACCTGTGGGTGTGCCTCAAGGGTCTGTTATTGATCCCCTTCCATCCATTATATACATTAAAGCTGCAGGAAATTATAAATTCAAACTTCCGGCTATATTAAGAACAACGCATAATGCATAGGGAAGTAAACTATTGTTGTTTGAAATATAAAACTGAATAGCAGAAATCAAATGTATAAAAACATAATTAAGAGAAAATCAATACTGTCTTTTACAGAGATAACAGAAAATCCTCTTTCATCGTCCGTAGACACACACAATGTTTACCCTTGCTATTATTAAAACTGTCAATCGGGATTCGAAATTTTTGACAATGGTGTGCCTCAATGGTTTGTTATCAATCCCTCTTTATTCAATAAATATATAAATCTGAATTTGCGGTTATATTGAGAAGGACGCCTAGTTAATAGTAACTTATTTTTGTTTTTGTATGTGAAAAATGGGACAACTGCGCAAAATTAAAATAAATGGAAACAGAATTAAAAGAAACTAAACACTGTATATTAGAAAGAACGGAAAATCCGCTTTCTCTTTCCGCAGAGGCTGCAAGAAAATGTTCCCTTTGATATGATTACTTGAAAGTATGTTTGTACTGATTTAATTTGGATTTGAAATTAATAACAATGGTGTGCCTCAAGGATCCCTTTTTTCTATTACAGGCCGGTAAATTAAATTTGGACAAGAATATAAATCCAAATTTCCAGTTATACTCAAAGCAACTTGTAATACATAAACCAAAAACAATTAAATTTCGTAGACGTAAAAATTAAATGAATGTCAATGCTAAAAATTGGAGATAACATAAAATCCGCTTTCATTTTACAGGCAAATGTTTCTCTAGTAGCAAGTATCTGGGAATGTGTGTACTGTATTAATTTGGATTTCAAATTATTGCTAATGGAGTGACTTCTTGTCATTGTCCACCTTTCTTGAAGTCAGAGGAAACTATAAAGTCAAATTTTGTACATTAATCTTTTCTCTGTATGTGATATTCAGCAGTAAAATATACAGAAACAGAATTAGAAGGAAATCAATGGCGTCTATAATAAAGGGTACAGAAAATTCCCTTTAATTTTATGTAGAAACCGAAAAGAAATTATTTTCGTTGATATTTCTACTAGCAAATATCTTGAATGTTTGTTCTGTATCAATCTGGACTTTGAAACTGTTGATACGTTTCGTTCCGTTGACGAGTAAAAGAGACAAGCGAAGTGCAGAAAAGAGTATAACGACAAAAAATTTAGGAAATAAGGAAGCGAACAGGGAAGAGAATTGAGTAAGAGGTACTGAGAAGGAATTCGATGAAATTATCGAAAAATGAGTATTCCTTACCACGATCATGAAAATAGGTGACTAATTCATTCGAAATTTATATAACTCTACGGAAAGCAAATAATAAAACCTATCTTCTGGACAATAACATTGAAGGTTTAATTAATGTCGAAGTTGACTGCGGAAATGGGTGAATTAAAGCTTTTGATGGATAGCGAAGATCTCAGAATTGCTCAACACGACGAGATTACAGTCGAGTAAACATTCGCTGATCCCCAAACAGCTCCGCAATCTCCGAAACGCGTTTATCGCTTCGTGACGCGCAAATTCTTAGCTCTTGGCACAGAAAAAAAGACGCCTCATCGCCAAATATTTCAATATTCCCCTGACGTTCTAGAAGAGACGTCCACTGTCTGCAACACAAGAAACCATCTTCCTTGCTACTCACAGAGTTATGTCTTCCATGATGTTATTAAAACCATCTTAATTACACTCAATTAAATTTTATTATTTTAATTGAGACTTCCAAAGCAGGAGGTAAAGGCCGTGACGTAATAGCCGTTTTATTAACGTCAATCCAATTGTCAGCGAAATAGAACGATTGGCTGAAAGAAAAAAATCTCCCGACAGCTTTAATAGAAATATAGTTTGCAATCCAACTGTGCATGATTATATTTATTATATGACGTGTTTATAATTGTCACTATTATGTTTTTACTAAAAGGGACATTGGAAGAAGAGCAAGTGCAACAATGTCGCTCTATCAACCCGCGGAGGAATATCTTTTGCCGATTTCAAAGTCCGGATAAACTACAAAGAGAGAAGACATGACGACTTCGTATTGCAATTATTCAAATGTCGTGATACGCTGGATTGCCAAAATTAGTACTTGCAAAACCCTCCAGCGGCAGTTCAATCTTGTATTCAAGCTGTGATAATTTCTAACTTATGTTGTGACGAGGCTGGTGATTTGTGAAAGCACCGCAACCTCTCCGCCTGATAAAGTTTCGAAACGAAAGGGACGTGGGAACGGAGCTTGCCTCCCTCAGTTCTGAAGAAGGGGGGAAAAAAAGTCTCATTCCGAGAATGAAGAGGAGCTGCAGCTATATCTTCGTTTGTCAGGTCGTCCTCCTTCGTTAGGGCAGAACTATCTGCCTCACTTAAGCAACGTTCCAGGCTCTCAACGGCGAAACTCAACCACAACATCACTCCACAAGTATCACCAGACATTTAATTACTTACACTTCATTGAATTTTATAGCGAACATCATCTGCTGGTCATTAAAGCACGTTCGTTACGTGGGTCGATGTTAATGCCTTTGAGTAATATTCGAAACTTGTCGGGAAAATCGTCAACGTCAAAATGCTTTAAGGAGTCAGACGTTGAAGGTTTCACCGACATCAGTGAGAGCAAAAGAAAATAATAACTCAAATTGTAATAAATTAAAAACATCATTTTCTGACTTTAAGCTTAAATAAATAAATGAAAAGACGGCCAATAAGTCAGCAAATAATTTTATTACAATTTAATTAATTTTCTGACTGATTGGCTGTTTTTTCAGTTATTTGTCATAAATTACGATTAGTTAAGGTGAAATTTGTGATGCGTCTTTCATTTTTCAATAATGCAACTGCTACTTTTTGTTTCAATTTATTTGTTATGTTTTATTAACGTTTTGAACAGTATGTTACGTGCCTTGACTCTTTTCTTCAATACGATCATTTCAATTTTCGGTGTCCGTGATGCACTTTATTAACATATTGGCTTGCGAAAATTTGCCAAATACAGATAATTTATTACCGAATACCAATTCAGTTACTTGGACGACTTTCTAACAAATGGGAAAACCTTCTCAAATTATTGAAATTTTAATTGAAAGTTGTGATTGAGAAGGTCTGCCGAATTGAATTGGTATTAGTTAAAAGATTATCTGTATTTGGCCGTTTTTACAATCTAATTCGACATCATACTTTGATAAATTCTTGAAGTACTCATTTTGTCAGAAATCACTTGGTTAGAAAAGATAATTTAGTTTTTTAACGTTTCTAGTATTCCATATTATTTGAATTTAATTTTTTTTTAATTTTAGGTCGCTCAACTGTGATATTATTGGCGACCACAGATATTTCGTTAACAAATACAAAGAGAAAATAATTTTGAGATTAATGTACCAAATACGGTTTACAATTTTACTTGAGTTAAGCTTCGTCATACATGTTGATCTCTTTTTAGAAATTCTAATAGTCTTTTGATTGTCTCTTCTGAGGACGTGGTGTCCTTTGGTTGGGGCAGTGGAAAATGATGTGGTCCTTGGTTAGGTGTATCTTGCAATAGTTGCATTTGGATGTAGGTTCTTTGGGAAAAAAAAGATAGCTGCGATAATATGGTTGAGCCTTATCCTGGAAAGCTGTATTTTATCCTTTCTTGTGAGGAAGAGTAGATCTTTATGGTTGTTCAGGAGGAGGTGGAAGGGTCCGTTGTTTCTTGATCTTCTGTAGAGGTTCCAGTGGTCCATATTTCATCCGTGGATCATGTTTTATTGAATATGTAAAAAAAATTTCTCGTTCGTTTTTACGTTCATTGGTGCGTGAGATTCCTGTTGGTAAGCGTGATTCTCGTAATCTTGTACAAACTTTGAGGCAGATGCAACAAGGAATCATTTGTTGCTTACCTTCTTATATGATCTGTGTTACGCGTTTCATAGAATCGTATCAAGACCAGTTTCGTATTCTGATAAGGGTTTACCTTTTTTTTTTAGAAATAGTAGACTGCAGTCCTGATAATAAAATTTTCAGCAACACTGGATAAATTAATCTGACTGCAGCGGTACCGAAGTGATACAAGCAGATTGAAGTTTCTTTTGAAAAAAAAAATGCTTTATAACTTTCGTTATAGAAGCTTCTGACAGATGTCATGTGTGCACAAACGTCCTTGCATCAAAGTGCGTGTTGCTCACACAACAGCCATCGCAATGATAAAAGTGTACGAGCTGGCTTTACAAATAATTCCATTGTTCTGCTTCCTGACAACAGACTTAAAAATTCGGAATGCCTCCTACGCGAATGTGGAGCGCCCAATGCAGTTTATGTAGCAAAAATATTGTTTTCATCAGACCACGTAGGCAACATTTTTATTATTATACATGTGCCATTTAAAGATGAATTTATCAGCAAAATAATGGTTATATAAATAGACTAGTCGATTTTTGTAAAAAATGGTCTATAGTAATATCGAACGGGCAGGATTTAATTATTGATTTCTGCAGAGCAAATCTATTTTTTTTAAATTATCACTCAGGTGATCATCTAGAAGACCTAAATGACGTATATGTAAATTACTCTCAATATTTGATGTAAAGCGATTGGTGTTACTAGTATAGTTTATTTTTAAAATTACGAGCTGAGAATTTAACACAAAGGAATTCCTCATATTCGCGGAAGGCAGGTGATAGAAGAAACACACAGAGAAAGAGAGATACTTTCTGTTCTGCTCTGTCCGCACTATTGGCACATCACGACATTTTTGAAGTCTGCAAGAGCAAAGGGGAGAAAAAAAAGCTGATGGCGACTAGCAGCAGATGGCTCCGAGTCGGCAGCGAGAAAAAAAAAGGAGTATAAAAGCTACACAACTTAGCTGCATGTGTGTTCTCCTCCCAAGAGACGGTATATTAGCCGTTGACTAGCTTCACCCGTTAATATCCCAACTTTATCTAATTATAATGATATTAAATATTTATTACATCGCCGCACACCTTCACATTCCTTCAACTTATAACTCAAATGATGTTTCATTCGTAAAGCCTCCACCCTGAATATTTACCACTGGATGTTTTACCACGTTTCATTATCCACCAAAAACAGTTGAGCTACCTTCCTAATTATTTGCCTTTTAAATATAACAGGAACTGAGTTAATGAATTTTTTCATAACATTAAATTTAACAGTCTGAAATTTTAATAAATGTATTATATAGTGGCAGCGTGAATCAAATATTTACCATGCTATGTTCTCTTTTTTTTAGGTAAAGGAAATAACTCTACAGCATTGAAGAAATTATGAGGGAAGAAAGAACGTTTCGAGTTACCGCAACTACGTTCGTCTTCGAGCACAAACGAATGAATCCGAGGTACGTCATCACTCCTACAGACTGCCTTTGCCTTTCCAAAGATAGAATCCATTCTCCGCTTTCCCGTCTAAAGTGTGTGCTTGAGCGTGAGTGGGGTGGACCGGAACAACTGTTTCTCTAAGGAATTTATGAGCGCCACTACAGAATAGAGAAGGCCAAATTTCCGGTACGATAACACCTGAAGCTAAGACAGCTTTTCTTGAAAGTATCGTCTCTCTAAAATATTTGTTTAAGAATACGCGGTTCTGAGAATAAAATAGAAATTTCAAATTAAACTCATTGATTATCTTAATATTAAAAAAAATTGAATGTGAATTTTGTTTGGTTGGCCCGAGGGGGGGGGGAGGGGAAACAGGCTACATTAGGGTGATCCTGAAACAGGCAACTCTCCTTTAATAGCATCGGAAGGGAATTGAAAATGGGGGAAGTGGAAGGTAGAGCAAGGTAGCCAAGGGTTGTCTATATTTTAAGGATTCTACCCGGTTTTTCACCTTAAGAGATTCAGCGAAAACCCTAGAAACCCTGCATCAGGTAGGTCGGGCTATTGGAAACTATTCTCACGCCCTTCCGAGAGTCTGCTGTGGGGTCGCAGCATAATGAAAAGAATCCTAGATAGAGGATGAAAAGTTGTTAATTTTTCTTATTAAAATATTTAACAAATTTTGTTATTCCAATTTATGTGCATATTCAAATAGATTATTACTTTTCAGTGTAGTGAATTGGATGATTTGTAAATGATGTTTATATTATAAGCTCTTAATGAAGTCCTGAAGCTATTAAGTAGACATCGATGGAACGGGGAAAGAGTGAAAAACTTGGATTTGGCAATCTCTTTAGGAGTCGCTTTGGAAGGTTTCTAATCAGTCTTTGTGAATGGTGGAATGATTAGTGACCAAGCTGTCTGCTACAGTTTTACGTGAGTGAAATGTTGGTTTCCACAGACGTGTAGCTATAACCACTAAATTGATGACTGTATGATTAGAATGATAAATGAATTATTATCGTTGTAGTACAAACTAAGCTGTACTTTTTTTTTGGTTAACAGGCTACATGAGGGTGATCCTGAAACAGGCAACTCCCCTTTAATAGCATAGGAAGGGAATTGAAAAGGGGGGATGCGGAAAGTAGAGCAAGATAGCCAAGGGTTAACTAGGGCCCCGGTCTATGGTTTAAGGATCCTACCCGGTGTTTCACCTAAAGAGATGCAGGGAAAACCCTAGAAAACCTGCATCAGGTACTAATAACAGCTAAATCAGATAATAAATTGAACAGTATGTAAAACCACACTGTAAGAAAAATATTTATGAGTAACAAATAATGATTATTTACACATTCTACAGGAAAAAATCGACGGCACATTGTCCAACACCTACTGAATAAGTAAATCATTACACCACAAAGAGAGAACATAGGGCTGGACCACGTGACACCTTAACATCATTCGAGATACGAAGTAAAGAAAAAAAGAAAAGAGTTCAAAAGTCCCATCCCGTTTACTTTGAATTATTTGTTTGGTGCTGTTTAGTAATTATGTTTTAATATTTTAGTTTAGTTTACGAAGGTTTCAAATTATAGAATAAATATTTCTGTGACAGTATCGGTGATATTTTTTTTGTATTGTTTTGTAGGTAGGTAAAGACTTTACTGTAATTAATTTCGATTACAATATTGTAAATCCAGAACAGATATGAACTGCGTTGAGTTTTACGTCGTTGATTACGTCTGGTTATCAGGATGTTCCAAGCAAAAAGAACAGCGACTACCGTGTTTGCTATCGAATCGTAAACATTGTTTTGTCTACGTTCGGAGACCGATAACAACCAGCTCCTCAGTCCAGTTGCTCTCTTAGCCAAAATCTGTTCCAAAGCTTAGATCAATAGCCGAGGCAGCTTAAGGCACACAAAGACTCCAAACAGAAGACGACGTAACGGAAGCGTAAAGAAACAAACTTGGGTACGACTTGATTATTTCGAATGAAGACAGCCTTCCTCTTACGCAAGTAATAAGTTTGCCTCTGGACACGAATTAATTCTGACAGACGGAGAAACATTGTCCCCTGATTTTTCCATCAACATTGGAGACCATAAAAATACCGATATTCAGGTTGGCCATCGTCTTGTTCTATATTGAATATACAGGGAACGGAGAATGGAAGTAGAGAATAAATGATGAACAATTGTAAGGTGGGGCACAAAACGTTGCTGAAATGACCCGACTAGTGATCGTACAGCTTCTCACCTGATGCCATGAAGACTAAGATAACTAACATACGAGAGTAGAAATCGAACCCAGGACCAGTGGTAATTCTAACCACTGGTCGACTCTCGTCATAGTCACTTGCGGTCCTTCTCAACCCATTGTATAAATTCCAACACAGGCTCGTTTTTCTAGATCACATTTAGGACCTCGGTGAAGAATGATCATAGTGTGTAAATTGATCACTGGTGTATTAAATTAATGCGACAATCGAAGAAAAGCTTTCAATGAAACTAAGGGTCTGAAGGCTATATATTAATAGATTGGAAACGAAAAATATCGACTAAGAGCTTTCTTCTAATTTTAGAAACCTTGGCCATATTTTTTACGTCACTTTAAATTTTTTTGTCCTGCTATTCGAGCTGTTACTACATACTACAAAAAGGGAAATGCGAAATCCGATTAAATAAACGCCCAGTATGTGAATGTGGTGCAGCTTCCGTCGATCCATATGGGAAAATTAAGATAGGAAGGGTGCAGAAAAAGGTCGTAAAATTCGTATGGTTAGGACCTGAACATGGGAGAGTAAAAGTAAAAATTCAAGGGTGGAAAACGCTACAGACAAAACTACAAACAGGCTACACATTTTCTTTTAAAGTCTTTTGCACGTAAGAACCACCAGAGAATTCGGAATAGAATGAATACTTCTACTCGGAACGGGGGTACTGATAACTTTATCAAAACATAAACGTTCAAAATATATATGTAATGTATTAATAAAAATAATATACATTTTTCGTAATTATTAATAAATAAATAATTATAAGATTAAATGACTCTAGGTACTTTATTTTTATAGTTGAGGTATAGGATGGTCTCGAATGAATTCGGATTTTTTAAGAGGAGCAAAATTATTGGAAATATTCATACATACGATTATGCTGTAATTGTTAATTGCTCTTCCCCCCGCGTCTGCCGTTTCAAATCTGTTCCTATGTTATTATAGGGAAGTTGCGACCACGTGGATTACCCTCATGTAGCGTGTCACTCAATAAAAACTAGTGTAATGTGTAAAACTTTTAAAACATACAGAAATGTCGTGGACTGCGTCATCAGTCTTAAAGCTTCGTAATTTAAAAATTCTTTTGGCTGTATTAAGCAGTATATTTATTTTCCCTCAATAATGTTTTGTACCGATCCTGTACATACGTCTTTTGTATTAATATTCTCGTAATTAAGGACATGATCCAAATCTTACTCCGAACTAAGAAAATGAAGTGAAATAGTAACGTTAATGAAAGTTTAGTGTAGAGTGAAGTGATCTTGAGAGGTTAAAGTATAAAGTATAGGATGATATTTACAGAGAATACTTGGACCAATAGATTACAGAAGGGATTTATAAGATTATATTCATATTAATATTTTGTGCAAATGCCAGTTAATTAATTTTGCCAAAGCAGTCACCCCACGATAATTTATCCAGAAAGAAAGAGATTCTGATTCCTGAGTGAGCGGTTCAAAGAGCAGTAGCCCTGGGATCTCGGTCCCCGCGATCTGATTCATGAGTGAGTGATTCAAACAGGACGTACCTCTCGGATCGGGGAAGCGGAGTGAATCAAAAGAGTTACTGATCTTTCTTTCGGATCACTGATCACTCACTCCGCAGAAGATCTGAATCAGATCTTGATCAGATCTCTTCTATGAATAGGCTAACATTAAGGACCGGACAAGGGACAAAGTTTCCTATAGAAACGTTTCCTTTCAAACTCATCTGCTTCACGTGTCCTCCCTTCTTTCACTACTCCTTCACTAAATTTCGAGTTCCCTTCTGTTGTCTTTTTTCTTCTGTAAAACACACAGTTTAATATCGCATACAGATGTAAACAAAAGCAATTATCATTCGGCTCGTGGTTCTGAATTCAACTGAATCAGTTCTGAATTTTATACCCCGTCATCTGGGAATTCCAAGCGAACAGTCAATACATAAAGTATCTGCAGCCAATATGAAAGCTTTATATATATTTAATGTCTCGTGATACGTGGCGGTTAACTGGGTTAAGGTGACGGTAAATGAGCATGTTAAGTAAGTCTCTGCTGAGGAGTGATTAAATCAGTTTTACACGCTGCACTGTGTGGAAGAATCAGCTTATTAGCATAACAGGCCGCACACTAATTGCTAATACAAGGGGAAACGATTACATGAAGCGGCGTCAGATTCGATCAGCGCTAAACAGATTACTCCAGTGGTGCGCTGTTTCTATTATGGACGAGCCGTTACAATTACGCTGACATGTACCACCTCTTTCATTCCATTTTATTGACACAACCGATGGACAAAATAATATCACGTTTCGAATGCGTTGCTTGTGGCACTGATTCGAGCGTTGTAAACGAACACATTTTCCCCGCACACTGTCCAGACTTGAAAACGATGAGCTGATAAAATATTTCTGAATAGTTCCGTTCATCAGTTACGAAATGAAGCGTTTCAATATCCTGTGTATAGATTCAAACTACTCCACTCTATTTTAGAAACGTTGTATCTAACGATCTATTGAATCCCCCCGTCCCCCGACTTGCTGTAATTAAAAATCCTTTGTAAACGAAAACTTTCAGTAAATCAGTTTTCCAGCAAAGTTTTTAGCGCACTGTAAATAAAGAATTTCATATTCTGCATAGCCTCCGACTAACTAGATTATCATCTTTAATTTATTTGCCAGTATTTTCAAACGAGATTATTCGGTTTTGCCATTATCTGGTTTCCAAAGTGTTCAGTTTTATTTGCAGAAGAGAATAAATGAAAGCGGGACGAATATGGAAAAGACGGGGAAAAGTTTTAAATAATATACTATTTATTTATTGTTATAATATATGATAAGACTCATTTTTATGTAATTCAATTTATTTAATAAAGCCAAAAACACTCATCTCCATTTTCAAAACTTCTATTTGAAGAATATTCCTAGATTAAAAAATAATAGAAACTAAAATCAAATATCCCGTGATGAAATTATTAGTCTAATTTTCATCATGTTCAAATTAATTTCTAATTCACTCTCATGGTGAGAGACACTTTTAATTTTCCAAGTAATTTGTAAAGTATTTCATTTTAACATCCGTTGTAAATTTTAATAAGATATATTTAATGACCAATTAATAGATTTTTGCTATGCATATATAATAATTTATCAGATAACTGTTTCACTGTTTCACAGTCAACCTGAAGAGCTTATAACGTAGGGGCTGTTAAATAAGAAAAATTGAATGTTGAAATGTATGTTAATTGGTCGTTAAATAGGTCTTACGAACGTTTTTAAATTCTTGGAGGCGATATCCATCTTTGCTGGAGTCCATAAATTCTCGATTTTTCTTCGTTTCACAGTCACGTTGCGTCATAAAATCACATTCATCGCTTTATTCGTTGTAGCAGTTCCAATAACTATAGAATGGAGAAAATGAACAATTTGTGTTCGTTGCCCATCACAGTCACTTCCGGCAAAGATAGAGGTTATTATTCCCGCCCTTTTTTTCCAAATTGTACTTTGCGTCACTGTTAAACATACTAACGAACAAGAATATGCTATAAACTTCATTCATCGCCGGAACATTTCCTAAAGTACAATAAACTAATGCATAATATTTTTAAATGAAATAATTCATCGGTATATCATTATTTTTAAACCCCTATCCTCCCTCCTCTCCTCTAAATCAAAAATAAAACCTTTTTTATATAAATATAGGAACGCAAGATTTTCATTTGAAAATAATTATGAATAAAGGAACTCAATTCGTTTCCTTCCAAACCTATGATCTTCATTTAGTTAATTCTAAGGAAATAGTTTTGATTTTGATAAATGTAAAGAAATTGTTTAGACTAGTTCCGGGATGTTCTATTTAAAGTTAATCTACTTTTATGTATTGTTTTACAGTTCCTTTACTTTTCCATGTTTATTAAGGTTCTTTTTTTAATACATTCCCAATTTATGATATTACACGGACACAATTTATTCTCCTATCTTGCGGGGTGTCGTCTTACGATGTCCCCGAGTTATAAATGGCGGTCAAAACGACACCATGTAACAAGTACACATCCTTCACCAACTTGTCGATCATTTCTTCCAGTTTCGTCATCAGGAGGCTTCCAATAATTGTTGCTAGCCTGAATGAAAATTTAAATTTCTTACTCACTTTCACAGAATCAGGGGCAGGACAGAACCTCATGAGCACTTGTGTCAACAAGGGCAGATGAGCCTTAAAGCTCTGCTCTGTCTCACCAAGATCATTATAATTCAGGTAGAGAGGCAAATCGTAAATAATCTTGAAAGCGTTTGAAGAAAATTTGTGGAAGACGCAGGTAGCCCCGCGGGCGTTCCAAGTGCATATGGATAGATGTTGTGGAGGGGTGTGGATCATTTTTTCGAGTCTATTAGCTTGGGGATTATTGTAGTTAGGAAGTGGATTAGATCCTTCCCTACTATCTAAAATTAAAGACATCCTTAATGACACCCACTACAAAATACTCCCAAACTACCTTTCAAACAGAACCTTCTCTGTCAAAATAAATAACCACCTCTCACAACCTCACCCAATCGTGGCGGGCGTCCCCCAAGGAAGTGTCATTGCCCCCTTCCTTTTCAACATCTTCTCCCATGACACTAGCACAATCTTTTTCGCAGACGACATAGCCATCTCCTATGAAACCTCCTCCCTCACCTCCGATTTCCAACCACTCCAATCAGCGCTCAATAACCTAGAGCAATGGTCCAAACAATGGCGAATCAGTATCAACCCCACCAAATCAATAACCATCCCATTCACCCTAACAAAAAACCCTCCTCCCCAAATTCATCTCTATCTAAACAATTCATTAATCCCTACAAAAACGGAAACCACCTACCTCGGAATCATGTTTGACTCAAAACTATCCTGGAAACCTCACATTAATTTTCTCCTCTCCAAAATAAACCAAAAATTCAGAACTCTATATCCCCTCCTAAACAGAAAATCCCCTGTCTCCACTAGCACAAAACGCCTCATATACCTCTCCATAATACAACCCACCTGGTCCTATGCCTCCTCCATATGGGGAACAACAGCCAAAACCCATTCAACCAAAATTCAAACCAAACAAAACACAATACTACGCACCATCACAAACTCTCCCTGGTACCTAAGAAATTCCGTCATCCATAAAAACATCAAAATTCCCAATGTAAACTCAGTAATCTCCAAATCCATAACAAACCTAATCAAAAGCGCACTCAACCACCCAAACCCCACGATCCAGCAATTTCACAACAATTCTCCTCCACCTCCACGCTCCCGTCGCCTCAAAAGAAAACTTCCGATTGACCTCATCCTTCCCCCTGATCATTCAGGCACACCCTAACCCACTCTACCATCATGTCCGCAGACCACATCCTCATTAATCCTCCATAAATCAGTTCTCTACCTGTCATTCCTCACCCACCTAAGTCGTATGCCCCTCAGGTACTCGCAAAAATAAATAAGCATAACCAATTCTCCTAAAGTAGGTTAATTAAATGAATTAACCTATCTTCACGTTATCATGTTAATTATATACCTTTTTAATATTGTATATACTGTATCGTTATCGTCCTAACTGATAATCTGTACGATAAAAGTTTTTAAAATAATAATAAAAAAATACAGAAAAGAATATTTTTTCTTGCCAGCCTATGTTCAGATGTGACCTGCCTCTCTTCAGGATTAGCCGTGGTTTATTTGGTTGCAAACCGGCGCGTAACCAGGAAACATGCATTCGCGGCTTACCAATGTTAATGCTCCGCGGCAACACTTGAGGTGACCCAGGATCCGCATCCAAAGTCAGTCTGAGGTCTCGAGCAGATCGTTCGCCGATTCTCGAAACCATTGGTTGACGATTGCTCACCATTCTTACGTGACCCGCCAGTTTCTCAGTATTTTTACGCCCCCTCATAGGACCGTAGTCATCATGGCGCGTCCCTCTAGGGTGACATTCCTGACCTTCGCTCCCACGGGATGACATTTATGGTAGGATTTACGAAGTCAGGGTTTTACCTTGTCTGTGAGGCGGCAGCTGTTGGAAAACCACGGTCCCATGTCTCCGCACTATAGTTGAGCGTCATGTGATAGACGAGGTGACTTACGGAACTTCGACAAGTCTGAACTCTCTTATTCGTTTCAATGAAACCCTTAAGTGAGATCGATTTATCAAAGAATCAGCAACTGGCTTTTAAACTGAGTCTAGAGTTGAATAACTTACCGATGGGAGGGAGGGGAGAGGCAAGGTCTTAAATTTTAAACTTAATAATTTTTTTTTGTAAAGTAGCTTTTCTGGCGCATCGGTGCGGAAAGTTTCGTCGTGAAACGTGGTGAACTGTGTGCAATGAAAACTGGCCGCGGGCGATATTACTCTCCCCTCGATTATACCATTTCTCGTTTTGTGGGAGATATACTACGGAACATGTTTTCTCTCTTCCGCTGAAATAAGAGTTGTGGGCGCCCCTATAAATTTATTTGAGCTCCGACTTGGCACACCTTCGATTGATATATGTCGTCAATGTCGCGTAGAAACGAAGGGAAAAAAAAGAACATCGTAAAGGGAGGGAATGGCGGTCCCGCCTCAGAGTATAAACATGCGCTCACTGCCGCGATACCGTCGTTAAATTTCATCTCTCCCGAATGCTCCTGATAGCTCCAGCACACCAAATGATATCCATTACCAATATCTTATTAAAAGATTCTCCTACGGACTCCGCTGCACTGTTCGATCGTATGATGCAGGCTTCACTACCTGTCCACCTATTTTCTGGCACACTCTATTTCAACCTTAATAAACCTCACCAGTTTTAAACTGATTTAAAAAACAACATAAAAAGATTTATCGATTCTATTAGACCTCTGAGGAAACTTGACAAGACAAAAACACAGCTTCGTGTATAAATATGAAAATACATCAGTGAAAAATACGCAAAAAGGAAAATATATCTAAGGCGAATAAACAAAAAGTATATATATTTAGCATGACGCCATGAGACTGTTTAATTCAATCCAATATTCTCCGTAATCATCCAATTTATTTCATCTTACCTCATGGTTAGAAGCCACCTATGGTATTTTTCAGCTGTACACATCTGAAATAATACGTGTCACGAGGATGATTTTTCACGTACTCATAGCATCATGTTGGCAGTGTGTGAGAAAATTAACAGGTAATCACACTTTGACGAATGATATATCAGACAAAAACTATTCCATTTCCTTTTATTTTTTTCTAAAAAACTCTGTATGACCGGTTGAGAAAAAAAATCATCTAATATATATGACTTTTACCCATGTAAAAAAAGGTTAAATAAATTGGATGTTATGGTTATAATATCGATTATATTTATTCATTGTAATTTTATTTGTATTAATGTTATGTATATACCAGCGGGAAAATTCCACATTTGTTGGTAAATAAATACAGGCATAGTTTACAGAACTTAAGTCTCTTCGTGCTATGAGGTGACATGTATTTCACATTATCCTCGCTTTTTTTTTCTTCTCAATATTGTATTTCTCTATTAGAGGATGAAATTTTTATTATATGTATAATGTACCCTATTACCTTTTAAAGTTTGTAAATTTGGAGTATTAAAATATATAATCCCTCATGTGCCTCGAACAAGTCGTCATCCTGTCGAATCTCTAAAATAACATTGCCTGTATGTGTGTGTGTTTATGTGCATGTATGTTCCGCGTACAAATATAAACGAGTGGACCAATTTGGTACACATGTTCTTTGCTGCCACCCCTAAGGGCAATGGTAGAGGGGCTGGAAAATTTTAAATAAACAAAAACGGCCAATATTTCCATTATATAAATACATTTTCTGATCAATTATTTGATAGTGTGCCTTCCGATACTGTTAGCGTATAATTTCAACCCCATCCATAATTGAAGGGGAATATTCTTAGGGGTGGGGTTGGAGGGGCATCACATAAAAATAACCAGAAATAAATCGAAGATGGGCTCTGAACCGGAGTAAAGTGAGCCACTGAGTTCAATTCTGAAATAAAATATAGTACATCGCCTAAGAGGGGATAAAAGGGGTAAAACAAAATTTCGCATACTATTTTTAACGGATGGAACAATTTCGACCAAATGTTGAACACGTGTTTTTAGCGAACCGGAAATCAATACTATTGGGCCGGGGGTGGTGTGGGCCGAAATTTTTAAAGAGCCATATAATACTTAATTTCCTTCGAATATATATTTTCCGGATCAATTAATTTGATACCGTTTTCGCTTAATTTGTTTGCGTATAATTTCAACCTCACTTAGCCTCGAAGTGGAGTATTCATAGGGGTGAAGGTGTGGGGGGCGTCATATAAAAAAATAAAACGGCCAAGTTTTGTATCGAAATCAGTGGTATGTGAGTCTTTGAGTTTGATTCTCGCATTTAGCATGCGATTTAAATCACCGTTCATCATGTAACAGGGGCGGTGGGACGCAGCCTAACACATTTCTGAGTCTTTTAATGTTATTGATTATCAGGGGTGTCAATTAAGTTACAATTGGAGATATTTCAACCGACTTAGTTTATTTGTCACTTAGATCTAGTTTGATGGGTAAAATAACCCTTCAGGGGTGCGGCTCTGGCGCATCTCTTATTGTCTTATGGTACCAAAGCTAATTATTACCATCTTAAAATACCGGACGTAATTTTGCCTTTATTAAGAACAAGTGAGTGTTTCTTACTCCTGTGGTGTAGTGGCTAGCGTTGCTGCCTCACAGCCCAGAGGTCTCGGGTTCGAATCGTGGCATGGGCTTCGATGTTTGTGTTGTCATGGTCGAGAAGACCGGGATTAAGACTGTTGGAGGATCGATACGCTGATCACGTGTCACTCCAAATTCCGAATGTGTCATGCAAGATGACAGTCCGCAGTCGACTCGGTAGGCCCAGGCCCTCAATGGGCTGTAGAGCCATGGAGAAAGAAAAAAAAAGAGTGTTTCTTACTCTATTCGGTTACCGGAAAATCTTTTGACACTCTTAGATCCCTGGTTACAATTTTTATTTCTTTAATGTACCGGGAATATAGTTGTGCTATTATAAAGTGTTACGAGAATTTTTATTCAGCTATTTTACTGAAAATATTTTTAGCCCTGCTACGTACGGGGAATATTTTTTACTCTCTCGAGATACTGTAAGTATATTTGAGGTTTATACTGTGACGCAATCGATGCCCGTTTAATCATGTATTGACAAAGAATTAAATAAAGACGTCGGGTTCCAAGCTAGTCACAAATAAAAATTTAAGAATCATCAAATTTTTATTACATACAACTGTAAATTTGATGTTTTATTCGTGTTGCTCACGCCGACAGCTGCGAAAAGCCGTCGATTTCGTCACGAACTGGAGATAATTTCCGCCATCAAGATGAAGACAACATAATCAGGGGGTGCAGTTTCGAGTCTGTGCGCCATAAAGTGATCATGATGGAACTTCTCATTCCCTGCGTATTCACGACCGCGTTATATTCATTTCAAAGAAGACAAGCAGTGTGCCTTCCACTAATTAACAAGGCATTCGCGAAGTCTGGGACCCGAACACAACACGCGCCGTGTATTGATCCACACGACTAAGAAACTGCTGTGTTATAGGCATGTTTCTGCACTTATCATAAAATGTACAACGCCCTGAATCGATCAGTCTGTGTGTGTGAGAGAGAGAGAAAGAGAGCTGTGCGTCTCCCTGTCCGGACCGAACTCCAGCGAAAGCGCACGCAAGAAAACACTTGCGCTCGTGTCACGCTGCTGGTTCTTGTTAAATTGAACATAGCCATTGCTCATGCTCATTGTCTGCGATTATATGGATGGACCTTTCACAGGAAAATTATTGTTCAAAAGCGTGTCTTTCAAAAAAAAAATCAGGGGCGTTACGTATTTATTGGATAGCATTTGTGATCAGGAATAATAATTTATTCCAATTTTTAAATTTCGTGACAACGACGAGTTTAATTTTTTTCTAACCGTGAAGAAAACATCTATTTTAATTAATTGAGGTGGAGAATCGTCTGTATATTTCCCACGAAAGAAAGACTTTACGAAAGACAATATGCGGTTCGTTTGTGTATTCGAGTATTTTCGAGCTGGTGGTCGGGCATGCTTAAGTTAGTCTTCATTGTTATAATAATGGCTATTTTTAACACTCAAAGGGGCCAGATTATTAGTTACAGAGGAACGAAACTGCGTGATAGTCTGTCAGCCATCAGTAGATCTGCGAAAAAAAAGTCTTTTCATTATCTTATTCAGAAACCGAAGCGTATCCCACTTCTTTTTGTCGTCTTTCCTTGAATTGATTTCACAGCTGCACAATTTTTTTTAAATTATATAATAATCACTACACAGTTTTTATTTCTATGCATTCCCTAAGAAATAAATTTGTAACCCAAAGCTAAATCTAATATCTGACCGTGAGAGTGATTCACTCTTCTACGTAAGCAGATGGATTTCTTTCCTTAAGTAGAACCGTAATTTTTTTTATGCTCGTGTTTTTTCTACCGTCTCACGCAGGAAAGGGTTGAGGTTTTCTTGAAGGTTCTTTCCACTGTCTCATCTTTCAATGAATTTATATACTTACTGTATATTATTTCTTGGAAATTAATCTCATATATTAGCAAGCCTCCGACTTTGTTGCCAACTTTATTCTGTTCCACTTTTTTTTCTTTTTAACACACAAATTTTCTGTTTATTTTAAAATTCTATTGTAATACTAGACATGTTTTAACTATTTGACATAAGTCCTAGCTTCTGGACGCAATTCAACCTTATTTCCCCCTAAAGGAAACGGATCGATCCCAGAGCAGTAATTCATAACATGAAAGTGACGCAAAGAAGCGCTGAAAGGTCCGCTTTAGGAGTCGCACGAACAGGCCGTAAAGGAATGAGTAGAAAGGAAACAGGGCAAGTGTGACAGATGTAGTGGAACGAATAAAGTCGTTGGATTGCAGCGGGCCGGCCAGATTGCAGCAAGATTGGATAGTAGATGGACCAGCGCCCGAGAGACCGTGAGAGAACAAGAGGGAGGTCCATTCGATAGGTGAGAACGAAAATATGGAGCAGGGTTGTGGGGCGAAAGGGGTGTGGGGTCGAGACGTAAAGAAAATGTGTGAGGAAGGTTACAGCTTGGAAATTGGAAAACGCGGAATATTTATCATCACGTACACAAGAAGAACGAGTCAACTGTGTTTCAATCATTTGTCCGTAAAAAGGAATAACACTATTCGATAAATAATACATATTTTATTGGCAGCTGGTCATGTGCTACAATAATGGACGAAAAGAACGATCTTCTTCATGAATGTTAACTTTACTGTCAACAAAGGGATCGGTGAAGTTTAAAGGTCGTTGTTGATGGTTATCAATAAATTCTATCCCAGCTTTATATATATATTTTTTTTAAATTCTTATGTTTCAAATGTAATTCATTTATAAGTATGTATTTGGAATCACACCAAGCCTGTAGTTTGACCCTTGTGGTAGTCACGGGTGTTCAGTGGAATAGTCAGCTGGGTTCTGGTTAAAGTTCAGCTGTTTTTAGTTTATTCCGACCTCTGGTCAGCTGACGTTGTTGTGTTTATTTTCTGGTACATATCGCTTGATTGAGTTAGTTGCTTCACGCCTTTCGAATGTTGTGCTATGAGCTGAACAGTGCTTCAGTGCCCCTTCTAGATCTGTCGTTGGTTCTGGTTACTTTCTTGTGTCTCGTAAGGAGCCAAAGCAAGCGTGTGCTTCTGCGGAGTAATGCATTCCCTTCAGATTATCCAAAGGCTGGTGTAGGTTTCATGTGTCTTGATGACCCTGAGACTATTCATCTACCCATCTTATCTCTACACATCCCGTGGTGGTTTTGGAGCAATGCAGCCTGCTGCAGGAAGGTGCTTAATTCAACGTTTTAATTGTGCTTCGTCTTCCAGATCTTGGAGACAAGTATATTATTCTCTAATATACGCCCACTACTTCGGTGGTCCTCCAACGAGTGTTTTTTGTTTGGGAAACACTATGCATACATGGTTGGCAGTGGCGGAAATTTATACATTCTTGTTATGAAGAAGACTTGTCAAGATCAGCGAATAACCAGGCTTCACGGGAGGAATAGATCGACGTCAATATCCCCCCTTGAATGTAATAATAATGGGAAACTCATTCAGATGAATTGACAAAAATAAGTCTTCCAGGTCTCTCTCGTGAATCTAGCCGAGTAATGACCACCAAAGCCGTCAATATTCCAGGCCAACCTCCGTCCTGTCTACTCTTCAACATGATCCAGAAAAGGGTAATGAGAGATCCAAGGGGCACCACATGTAATAAGACAGTACAAGTGCTACCATATGCTGATGTTTCCGTCATTGTGGCAAGATGCCAGGAATTACTTCAAGAAGCGACATGAATGTGGCACAAACATTGGACTCACAGTGAACTAACACAAGAGTAAGTATATGGCAATAACCAAAATACTGTAAAACTCATAAAAGCAACAACCAAAAATTACAAAGAGTCAAGGAATATAAATATTCTTAACAGAAACAATAATCTAACAACAGACAAATAATATCGATGACAAAACAATTTACGGCTTGATAAAACAACTGAGATCATGATATCTGGAACGGCATACAAAATGTCTTTGATAAGAGTGTTGACTTACGGAGAGTTGGCCCAACTGGTAAAACGGATATCAGCTTCAAATCTTTGAACGGAGAATATTGAGAAGAATTGTTGGACTTATATGAGAAAACGGGACATATATTACAAAGTATAACCATGAATTTTACAAACTATACGAAGTATCTGATATATTAGAAATAATTAAACTTGGAGGACTGATATAGATGAGGCATCTGTTTAGAATGCACGATCAGAACCTTTGTAAAACTCTGCCGCTACACAAACCAGATGGAACACGACGAGGAGGACAACCAAAAATGAGGTGAGAAGGAAGATCTGAAAATCATGGGGGTGAGCGGATGAACAGAAAAGACACGGGATCGTTAATTCTGGAAAGACGACATGGACGAGGCTAAGATTCACTCTGAACTGTAGAGCCATAGGAAGAAGTCTCTCATGAGGCAGAGGGACATCTTCACTGTTCACTCCGATTTTAAATTTATCATATTACTGTTCGCGTCTGACTTGCAGTAGAAGTAGATGAAGTCGGAATGGTGGAGACATGTTTGATTAAACAATGTGAGGAACTCTGTTCTGTCTTCAGGAGGTAAGGAACATCATTTCAGAGAGGAAAACATCAGTCCAGTCCAGAATCTGAGTGATAGATTCCTTCATTATGACAATTCTTCCTTTATTGACGCATATTTCTCGTAGTACCCTCCAAATCATCCATGACTCCTTAGCCTTCTTGGACCTGGATAGAATATTCGTAATTAAAAGCTTACTATGGTATTCGCCTCTTAATGAGTTACCTCTGATAAACGTTCGAGGCGGTCATTTACATTTTATTGCGGCCATCACTGGCCCAACCCAGTCACTCCCGTAATCATTACGACAGCATCTAGAATCACAAATTTTGGTCGTTATGTCGTGAGAAGCACATAATGTTACACACACTTAAGCAGTCTTAATTGCGGGGACATAGATTCGTATTGCTATGCCTTACATTGAATCGCTGCATCATTCCGAAATCGGCAGAGAAACGTCTACCGTCATAACTATCCATGTTGCCAAACCTCTATGAAAGTTATCAAAAATTGTTAGCTTTATTAGTGAGTAGTGTTTATTCGTGCATATAAAGCTTCTGTAACAAACACAATTATATTGAAACGGTGGATGAAAAGACGGAAAGTAGATCAGATTACTTGGTCACCTTTTCAAGTACGGAAATGGAGCCTCCTTGCAGCCCTCAGTATATTTAAAGATCAATCACATCTCTCTGTCTACTTGCAGCCCCAAGTCCGGCAATTAAGAGTACGCTACTAACGAGCCATTGAAAGATTACTTTATTTGAGGAAGTTGCTGTCCGCAATCGCATTTGGATTCGTTTGATTATTTCTCCTCTCCTCGGCGCAGGTGAGTCGAGCCTGTTTCTCTCTTCTCGCGAAGAATACGCTCAACGTTCCGCACTCTCAGCGATCGGCTTGTTTTGCGGTTCGGGGAAGTCGATTTAGTTGGTCTGCTTTACGTGGCTGGGCTTTTCTTTGAAAATGCCTTTGTAGCATTAGGGCTCACAACGCAAAGAAGCAGAGTTTCAATCACCGTTGCAGGGGCAAGACTCTTACAGAATATATCGGCGTATTTGGTATACACTCTAATGGCTTCAGATGCGGTTCTTCATTTCGGCAACATAAAACGGCGATTTTGCAGATTTATCTCATTTCACTAGTAAATATAATTATTCCTCCGTAGGTATTTATTTTAATACCATAAGCATAATTGTAGAGACGAAAGAACAAATTACTTTATTTCCAGATACTTGTGTACTGGATCCGCATTGTGTCTTTTATCAGCCTCAATAAAATTCAAAACTCCTTTAAAAATTAATTATTAATTTTATTCAAATTTTACATAGGCCAATAATTCTACCATAATCATGGATACAAAGAAGAATTACTTTTAAACAAGAATGGCGAAAAGTCAGAAATAGAATAATTCAATTTGAAAACGTTCCGTCCCCAACTTTTGGGACCTCCTCAGTTCATTAATTAAAATATTATAAAATTTCATGTTGCTGCCCCAACGTCTTGAGCCAAAGAAAACACAAAATTTTATAATATTTTAATTAATGAACTGAAAGTTGAGGACGAAACGTTTTCAAGTTTTATTCTGCTTTTTCTGACTTTTGGCCATTCTTTTAGTTAAAACCACATATTATTTTGTCAGCACTAAAATTTTCCCATATACTACAATCTGTAAATACCTTTATTTAATCCCAAACTTTTTTCTAATACTTCTAACGTGATATATCGATTTCAATAGGGAACTTGAACATTGTGAATTTTTCGTATGCGGCATTTTCATTTTGCTCCAATATCTAAAAGGATCACATGTCCAAAGTATCTTCAATGGTTATGAGTCACTGTGGTAAATATCGGTCTTTTAAATTTCAATATGCACCAAGATTTAAAAGCGATAGCTTGAAGTTATTTAACTTATTATTGCTCTAAATTTTTTTAATAACGTTTTGAGATTCCACTGTTTTTGTTTCTTGTATTCTTCTATTGATTATAACAGTTTTATTTTTTTAGGTTTATCGGTTGCTTCTGTAGAATTTTGACATTGTCAGCATATATTTTATGTTTGGATTCTAAGTAGTCTTACGTCAATGTAGTGTTAGTATAGCGTTTTTCAATAAGGGCGGGTCGATGTTGAAATGAAATAAAACAAACTGTGTGTGAGGTATTAAAAAAAATCTTTTTTATTTGAAAGGCCATACATGGATCATTAAAAATAAAAATTTTAATACCTCAATTACACCTTGTTTAATTTTATTTCAACATCGACCCGCCCTTATTGAAGAAACATATATATTTGGTTTTATTCTTTTGATTATAGATCAACTAACACTTGTACCAATGTATGCTATAAAATTTTGTCGCAATCTTTACAGTCTATTCTACAAATTACGTCTGTTTATTGGAATTTTGTCTTTTACTGTTGGTAAGTAGGTTTTATCTTATTATCAGGTTTGATGCTGAGACAGCACGGGTATTCAATACGTAACTTTCCAAATTAAAAATCAGTCATATTAATTTTATAGTCCTTGAAGGGTTATTCAAATATGAGAATAAATAGAGAACAACAGAATGAGTTTATTATTAGTGAAAATGTTTAGCAAAATTGTTATTAATTTTTCCAAAGGTTCGTATGTCGTGCCTCTAATTTGTCTCTTATGAAATGAAAATATTTCTTGCAGCCTCTGAAGTTCGTTACTAGTAAATATTCACTTGAACAATACCGAAAGACTGTTCCGTCCCATGTAATGCAGAAACGCGGTACTCAATAGATGGTACTTCTGAATGTATTCCTGCCTGAATAAACTGTGAAAGTTGATTCATGAAGTGCTGCTTACATATGTACAGACTGGGCTGCTGTTTGTGGAGTTTTATCTCGGGCGCTGGTGATAGTTTATCTGTGGAGCTGTCTCCAGCATCCAGCCGCTGGTGCGGAGCGGTTCAGGACCTTTGCTATCTGGCCCACTCCGAAATTTGTTACTCACGGCTTACCACCAGCTAGAGAGAGTGTTGATTTATGTCGCGGTTTCGTTAAAATACTCTCAAGTTCTGGCCGTGATATTCTACGTAAACCGTTACAGCCAGAAAGCTCTTAGAACTTGAAAGATAAAGAAGTGCTACTTCATTTTCTACCCACCACAGGATAGCATTCTACGTAGTCAATTACGTTCCAAACAAATCCTCAATTTATATATTTACCTCGTTGAGTACTGAAATCGTTGACTACCAAACTTCGATGGTGACGTACTGATTTTAAAGTTGTCAAAAATCGGCACAACTACACACCTAGAAAATAACATAGCCCTAAAAGTAAATTAAGCCACTAAACCCGATAGCAGTTCGTTGAAAATATGACGCTGTTTTTTAGTTTACTCGTTAAAATGTCACAAATTTTCGGGAAAGTCTACTTTACGAATAAAATTGTCTGTAGTCGTCTTCAAAGAGCACGAAGGATACCCTAGATGATTTTTAATCTAGTGTGCCATGAGGCCGTACCAAATTCTTACGTAAGCTACGTTGCCACATTGCCCTTTTGTTCTACTTTTGACGCAATTCAGATACGGCTTCTGTTCTCTAAAGAACCTTATTGTACTTCATTACATTTTATTAAAAATATATCTTATGGCATTACTGCTAAAACGAGAATATACGTTGATAATATTTTATTTCTATCAGTACTTAAATTAATGAAACTTTCTCTTTTACACCTCTATTTTTAAAATTATTTTCATCTATTAAGAAATTTACCTAAAGTTATGGACGGAATGATACTTTCAGTGTGTTGAATAATAAAATAAATTCTGAATTATTGGCTGTTTGATGTTGTTTTATTTTTTATACATCAATATCAGCTGAAAATCACTCATTTTGGTGATTCTCAAAGAAAAATATACCTGCGTCACTATTCCCGTAAAAAATAATCCTGGCGTTATGCAACAATTTGTTTATCAATTTTCTTTTTATACTTCTCCCATGGAGGCTGTATAATTTCTAGTCCAAAAGGAAGTCAGAGGTTATCTCATTTTCGAGTTCCAGGTTCGGTCAATTAATCTATAAGAGATCAATTTAGGATTATTTTAGGATTCCAATTCTTCGCGCGTTTTACAGGTAACATAAATCACTGCAGTTTCCAAATTTTGTACTAGTACAATTAATGGCGTGAACTGAATAAATTCACACACGTACGTTTGTCCCTTCTTCAGAGATAATATTGGAAACGAAATCACTGCTCCTATCTTTACGAGTAAGCTGTTTATTTCCCTCAACATAGTTTTGTTTTCACTCTTGCGCGTGAATGATTTCTCACCGGTACGAGGTCACAGGAAACAGACGGTATTTTATAGCTTGACGTTGCTCTATTATTTTTTTCACAGCTCGGATTTGTCAGTTTATGAGCCTTCGAGGCGTGAAACGCCTGTCGCGCTATGGCGGAAACGTCCTGAATTGCGACAAAAGCCCACAGGCGTGTGTGTGAACTGGGGGTCCATAGATAACAAACCTTCGCTGATAAAGTCCTGGTGGGCGATACTTTTCTCATATCTGCTCTACTCAGAAGGCGAAAGGAAGCTTGCCCCACCAAATGTAGTAAGAATATTCTTGTTGGCTAAGAGCCACAGCCGTGGTGTGAAATTGAAGACTGGTGCATGAAAGCAAACCAACAGGGGGTGGAAATTGGAAGGTGGTAAACGCTGAGAAGAGACGAGAAAAGAAATTTTACATTACGATCGGTTAAAACTCAACGCCTCGATATAATCCGTACAGTCATTGGTTCGGATCAACTATAAAAGGACCTAAACTTTAACTTCTAAACTAGAAAAAATAAAAGTTTCCCCTCATCCCTGATATTTTCCAAAACAGTCTAGTTCCTTTATCCATTTATGTTGAATCTTCCACACTACTTTTAAGTATAATTATAACCTAACTCTTCTCTTCCTTGAAGAATATACTGTTACAATTCTCTAGACAACTGTTGGTGTCTATTTTACCATAGCAACAACCGTTCACCTGTCCCACCTCCCAAAATAAAAATTAATTTTTCTGGAGTCAGTAGTATCAGTTAATTCAAATACACTCAAAGAGAAAAGTTTTTTAAAATTTTTCAAATGTTCCTTATGCCCTCTAACAGCAAATCTCTCCTCCCTCTTTTTTTCCAGTCTCATTTTTTCGTATATTTCCTTCACGATTGCCTGGACAAGTAATAAAGTAAATATATTTCAGGAGTGAAAATATCAGCACTTCGGAATCAAGAAATATGCTTATATTTCATATAAAGGACAGGAGTTTGGGACAGTAAGGGTCATTCGTCACAACGATTAAATGTTTTTTTAATGTGATAAATAAACGTTGCTGTTTTTTAATAAATATAATTTTATTAATATACATATAAACATATTTCGGGATGAAAATGACCATTAGTGTTCTTTGTGTAAAATTTAAACAGACCTTCTGTCTTTACCATACGTCAGTATTTCAATATTTATTCAACCACATCCACGACACATCATTTTTATTAATACACATTGCGAACATCTATTAAGTGATACATTAGCATAATTAGCAAAATACAGACCATATTGTGTGATAACAACAGTACAACGTTTCCTCAACCTTTTGCTAGAAATGCTCTAGTACAAGTCGAATGCAGACGAGCGGGAAAATACTATTTATAGGAAGTCAAAGATCTTGAAGTAAAACGCAAGGGGTGTCATAGATTCTACTTAAAAAAATTGTATCACTTTGAACATCTACAGTAAAATTATAAAGTCTAATATTAATCATTTCAGAGATGATTCTGGAGTTACAGTAATAAAGTTTCTAGGACTTTTTTTGCAATATTATAGTCGCGAGGTTTCACTGGGGTTAAATGAACGAGTTTATTGAACCTTTTTTTATATAGATATTTAATAAACGATAGCGGGTAGAGATTAGCCAGTAGAATGTTTGTAAAAATACTTAAATTCTCTGCATGAAAACTAGGATCAAGGAAAATGTCTAATTATAAGCGTCGAGAAGAGAAACTCAGGTACTTAACCTTAATTTCAACTAGACTATTGTCAGTATTCTTGACGGTGAACCAAACTATACCACCAGAATCATTTCTGAAATGATTAATAATGGATTTAATAATTTCGCTTGAGGAAACGCTGTATAGTTATTCTTACAAAAAACATTGTCTGTATTTGGTCAATTATACTGTTTATTTTTTTTTCTAAATTTAATTACGACAATTCATGCTCTACCGGGATTGTGACCGGTTCCTCTGTTTCCATCTTTAAGTGGAATATTTCTTAATTATAATGTTTATGTTTACATGCACTCAGCAGGTTCTTACAGAATCGTTTTCGTATTGTCAAGTACAATTTTTGCTTCTCCTGCCTCGTCAAGCGTTTATCAACTTACCTTCAAATTCTTGTTTATAATGATGATAATTTAACTACAATTAATATTTGATGGGATTAAATGAGAAATGTATAGCACCGCTTTAACGAAGAGACTGGTGTGAGTTACTTTTCATCTAATTAAATATTTTGCGAACAGCTCACCGTTTTTTACCCCCCCCCCCCCAGCCCCACCCCCACCCACCAAAGAGACGTTCACAGAGAAACAGACTAAACATCGCGAACAAAGACGCGACAGACTCGTTCACACATTTCGCACAGACGGTCAACAAACCGGATGCTCGTTATTTGGATTGTTGTTTAACAAGAGATAAGATTGAAGATCCACGCGCACGTGGGCCCTCAAAAGTCCGGGCTGGGCTATATTAAAGCTTAGCATCGAAAATGTTTCAGTGAATTTAAAAAAAAAATCTAATGTCGATCGACGGAATATTTTTCTCATTAATAATGCCGAATTTTAATTCAATTTGCAGCGCTTGGGTTAGAGTATTTAAATGAATTCGCTTATGAATCTGACAACAAAATTGTCTTTTGTAGGCCGATAAAGTTCTTCAGATGACGAGGTTCTTTTATGTTAAATAAGAAGCATTGTAAGGAACAAGTTTTCCTCCTTTGGGAATATCGGCTCGATTATGGAAAGTCTCCCCTTGCATAGTCGCGAGTGTGTTCCCCAAAGTCTTAGCCGCTATTCTTCGTGAGGCTGTTTGTTCGCCTTGCAGCCAATACTGTTGCGGACAATGCGCATTCTCCTCCCCCTTTTCAGTCTGTTCCTCGCTTCTCCTTGCAGCTCCTCTCCTCTCCTGCCTCCTGGATATAACGCAACGCTAACGCCGCACATGGACAAATATTTGATATTAGCTTTCCCCCCCTCCCCCCGCTCTCTCCAAATATTAAATATTACCTTTTTAAAAACATTGTGATTACAAAATTTGTTTTGTAGCCGCGACACATTCTATGGTTTCATGAAATAGTACCCAATAATCCTTACAGCGAAGGCACGTTTCGAGGGCTGTGCCATGGATCATGAATTTAAACGTAGATTATATTAGATAATGACCAGCGCCTACTAATTACCTGGCGTTAACACATATCTTTCATGAAATAATATAAAAATCACTCTCCCGCGGTTTACATTCACTGTCATAAAATTAGAGTTTATATTTAACTAAATAAATTCTTCAGATGGCTGGCAACGTTATTTGAATACTCTTCAATTATTTTTAACAGCTTGTTAAAAATGTTAGCAGGTAAATCAGCATTGCAATGTGCACCATTTAGCGATTCTCCTTGAATCTCCTGTAGGACGTGCCCCACGTGAGCTGAAACAATCCTTATCTTGACGCACATTTCTCCGTGTAATCTAATATGGGAAAATGTCTCTTACTGCTTATCAGACGGTCTGTATGCACAATATCCATGAGAACTGCAGTCTTGTGTACCTAGGACGATTCCAAAATTGTTGCACAATTCCAAAGAACACTTTTAATTTCTTTGCCTGAACCCGTCACTATCAGGAAGGATGTTAGTAACGTTATTCCTGTGCAATGAACGCTGGTCTCACAGGATTCCTTATCACCGAAACCTATACCCGAGTTACATAAATATAGACGGAACTATATTAACCAAGTCACAGACAAACCAAGTTTTTCTATTTTAGGATTTTTTCGGGTACAGACAAACGTAATCAATCACTATCCAAAAGGGATTTGATTATTTTTTTTCTGTACCTGAAGAAATTGTGGAAAAGACCTCGAATGAATAAAATAAAAACACCGCCTGGTCTGTGTATTGGTCGTTAATTTTTATTTTATTAATTCTTTTGAAAAACAGTCATTAAGTGATATATTACAAAAAAATAGTCTGACGTCTCAGATTTCTAATCCACAACCGTGTAATATAATATTTTTAGTAACGGATCGATAAGAAAACTGACTCCTATCTGAGAATATTCACCTATTCGATTAAAAGTCAAAATTGCGAAACAAAAGTAATTTTTCGCATGAATTCTCTGCATAGTTGTTGATAAATTTTATGGGGATCTACGTAAATTCTTTTTTTTTTCTTTCACAAATTACTTAAACTGTAAGTTCAATTTACTCTGTAATCGAGATAATAAATCTATAAAAATTCATGATTTCAGGTGAACTGAGGACGATCTACTTCCTAGGATGAATTCCACGCGGCATCCCGAAGTTCACAAACTCCAACGGTAAGTAGTTTGATTGCTGTTCTCGGTTTATTTAACTCTAGAAAGATTTGAAGCAATAACCTTAACATTTAAAGAAATTTTCTGAAGGATGACAAGTACCTTTTACGCCGTATCAGAAGATGTTCCGACATATTCTAGATGAATTTACTCTCCCTTTCTTCTTTCTAAATGTAATATCAACATATTTTCAGTGAATTCCTTACTTTGCCCTTATACACTCAACCCCAGGCCCATTTATATTAAAATTGATATTTAGCTGCACCAACAAACCCCTCCATCTTGACCAGTCTCCTTCAGCAGCTCCGATCTTCTCCATCACCTCTGTTTCGGTCTTCCAGGGGGATTGCTTTTCATCATTTCCTTCAGCCAACTTATCTCCTCTCTTCTTAGTACATAGCCAGAACATTTCATTTTTCTGAACTTTATTTCATTGTAGATGTACCTGATCTCTTTATTATGACTTCTTCTCCATTACTCTTGTTCGTTTGTAGGCTCTTTTGCGTTTACCTATCATGTTTTTACTTTTTAGTCAGGTTATGTTACTCAAGGAAATCCTGAGAACTTAGGAAATCTTCTTCCTAATCGTGCCCAAGCACCTTCAGCCTTTATTTCATTTCTACAACAATTTATTTAATTAAAATCGCCCTAAATTCAGCCCTATTCCATAATCCATACCTATACTGTATTTCCTAATTTATTAAAACATCTTTCAGTGCCATGGATCATTTTGGGTAACTGGTAAGATTTCTTACTTCTCCAGACCTCGTGGTTGATTTGTTTTAGCATATATCAACGCGTCTTCGTAATATTTTTTTACACTGAAACTTTTAAAATTCTTTCCAACGTTCTGTACCCTACACGTAGACAGAAACTCATTCACTGGTTCATGATTCCTTTCCTGTTCGTTCCGTAGTTAGGCCATTGTCTTAGAGTTCGTCAAGCTGAAGTCAGATAGTAATTCAATGGAACTTTGGACGGGAAATCTCTTTGATGTTATCTCGGGGGAAGTAGGGTCTCCAAAACCTGGACACGTGCATCCAACGGTTCCGGCGCTCGGGTCAACGGACACAATGCCCCCGGAAACTCGGACAAAACCACGGTCGGCCTTTCCCGAATTACTGCCAGATACGTGACGGAATGTGCCCTTCGCTATTTCTGACCCAAGAAGAGGCCATCCACGACGACTTACAACCTATAATCCTCCATCTCCAAAGGATATTTCTTTCGGAAACTGAACAGATCTTCGTCAAAGTTACAACTAATTTTCAACTCTGATAGCTGAACTGCCTGATAATACATAATAGAAACTGTTGGGCGTTACATTTTCCAAGAACCTAAAACGAAGTCCCGGCCATGGATGTTTGAATTTATTTTTCTCGTGCTCAACGTCATCATCATGAGACCAATTATTGCAGAACGTCACGTTGCACGGTCGAACACAGCATAAGTTCCAACCCGCGTCATTAAAATGGCGGAAGGAAATGAAATGGTTGTCCAAAATTCCCAAATAGAAACAGAAACCAGTCTCAGGACTGATGACTAAGTCACATAAATAACGTGTTAGTTCAGTAGCAATATGAAGTCACCAAGAAAAATAGGAGGAATGCTAATATAGTCAGAGGACTATGAATATTTCTATTCTTTAAACAGTATTTGAACGAGTCAGCCATTAACAAGAGTTTTATTTCCTCCTAAGAAATATTGATCTTACATCCTCCGTGCCGTTCTCGCTTTCAGAACATTTCAGCATTAAAAAACGTCACATGAATATATAATTAGTTATGAGAATTATGTGCAACATTCTCGACATATTTCAATACTGAAAAAAAAATACTAACAGACAAATGATGTCCTGGGAGAAGAAAAACTCAAGCATTCATAGAATTAAAGTAATAAATTATTACATGGACATTTAAAACTAAATTGTTAAATGGCAGATCCAAAAATGGAAAGGAAACTATGGAAATGAGGACAGTATAACTGTTTCAAATTCATGTTGATGTATACCGTGTAAATAATCCATAATATCTGTAATTTTGTAAAAGTATGTAGGTAATGTTCAATAAAAAATTTAAATAAAAAATATATACATTTGTGAACAACCTGCAGGAAAATTTTTTGTATGGCATAGGAAAATAAGGGTTTGATAATGATGTGGAAATTTTCTATTAGTGTTATTTAGTTTCTCCTTCTGAAATTGTAAATTGGAGGCAGCCTGTCTTCTTTATTCAAAAGTTTGTTATTAATTTTATAAACTGTAATTCGCTACAATGCGCTAATTAAATAAGTAGCACCACTCTTATGAAAGGATAAGAAAAGCCAAATTTTCAACGAACAAAATATTCGAAGGGACTTAAAAGAAATTTCTTCCGCAGTCTGCTCTTTGACAATAATTTTCTCGGTGTGAAGGACAGAGCTCGTTAAGTTCGACTGAGTTACCGTTCCCGGAATATGATTTATTATGGTGAGAAAAGATGAGTCCCCCGGTATCGTTCCGCAAATGTGTGCGCAAGGGCTTTATTTTGCTTCGCACAGCCTTTAATGTCTTAAGTCACTTACCCTACACTGCTCGGAAGATTTTCTAAGTTAACCTAATCTCCGGACTGCCCTTTGTTTGACGTAATCCTGTTCTGCAGTGAGCTGAAAGCGGCAAAATCCGGGTTCCTTCGCTTGGAAATTCCGCACGCAAACTCGGGCTAAACATTGTACCTAACGGACACGCCTCGAGATGTCTCAATCAACACGAGGAACTGCGTTCAAAAACATACTGTAACATTCAAAGATGCGTTTGCACGTTTGCTCCGTCCGTGTTGTTGCTGATCATTTTTGCAGCTCGGTCACAAGAATCCTTACCTTGATTCTGCTTTTTAATAAAGTAATAATTATGTGTGTATAACGATTGCTGACTACGCAGAAAATATTTCAGAGGACTGTTAAAAATTATGGGAAAAATCAATAAGGTAAACTTGTTATAATGATACTAAGACGGTCGTGCAGTCTACAAAATACTTTTATTTAGAGTATAGCAAGATGAATGGCCGTAATAACAACCATGGTTGTGTGATAGTATATGTAAAGAAGACGCTAAGAGGAAAGATCCAGTTGATAATGGCTATGGCCGAAACGTCCTGAGAATAAATATATTGAGACAACTCTTCTGTGGTTTTTATTCACAATATATTAATTATATATAGTTGTTTTTTACATTAAATAATAAAATTTAATTTTACTCACCTTACCGGCCACCAGTTTGTGTCGTAGCATGACAAGGGTCCGTTTCCTGACTGTTGTTCTATGTGTAGCGTGAAGCGGTGTTAGTCCGCAGAGCTTTACGGGTGGTGAAGCGGTGTAAGACGGAATACTCCGCATGCAGAGAGAGAGATTCCGACGCAGATAGACTGATATGGCCACTGATATACTTTAACGAGAGAGTGAGTGAGAATTCGCTACTATGTGGATAGTTTAATTTTGTATTGATCAAATTTTGATATTCGCTGACGATGGTGAGGTGGCTATATTATAAAAATATGAACTTACAAGAAATTTTAAATGTAATTGAATAATATTGACGGAATATTGCCACTTTGTAATTTTTTGTGCATTATTTTGCCTGAAATTAAAGTCCGAAGAAATTTGAATGTCTTATTTTTAAGCTGATGAATTATGTGGACGAAACTTCGTTGTAGTTGAATGAAACTCTTTTGTCTGTCGTTATATCTTTTGATTAACGGAGTAATCTTTACTTTCACATTACTACGATGTCGTCAGCAATTCTCTCAATAAAATAATCTGATTTATATTTCTTGTTTATTTTACGTTTCTGAAGTTTTATTATCCCTTTTTATTTTCACAATTTCTAGAAAATTTGGTTCGCTATATAGTTCCACGCGAAGAATTCAGGATTAGATTTGAACGCAACATTTTCGGTATTCTAATATCCAGTTCTGAAATGGGTCACAGACGATTCAACTGGTTTCGATAAAAAGACGCCACGTTTCATTGCTAGTATGTTGTACTCTCTCTTGACTGCTATATTCGGATTTAGTTTTTGGTATTTCGTGTCTGTGCTTTGCTTCGGAAGAGTTGCATAAGCCCCGATCGGCCTCAAGGGCTCAAGGCACGCGCCACCAGCATGAGGGTCTATTACTTTCTACGCGCTCTCTGCACGTGCTCTTAATAAAATAGGTTTGTACGCAAGGAACAGATACTTGTGTTTGATCCACACCAGAGGCCATAATACGCTATAATAAGGCGATTCTCGGCTGACTGAATGAAGATTATATGGCCGAGGAAGAAAGGATCCGATAGTTCGACCTGAAGGGTATTACAAAGAAAAAAACTTCAGCGATAGTTAAGGTATAGCTCACTTATGTTTAATCAATTTTATGACTAAGAGAAACTTGGTCGAGATCACTCCTAGCAACAATTATTATTACGCGTATAATTATGTAAAATATTAATAATAGGATAACAGTGTTCTCAATTCCCAATTCTCTGCCACCAAACTCGTAATATTCAACATTTTTACGAAACATATAACACTAACTCATTTTTAAAATAAAGTTGGCACAAATTTCTGACATTAAAGTATTTTTTCTTCCTACATATTTTAAATAAGTTAATTCTAGTATTGTATTCAGGGTCCCGTGGAACTTTTATCAGTGTCACTAAATTCTGCCTCCCCCCTTTTTTCTCTTTAAAGTAACCTGCGGTTAATTCAGATAAGTCCATAAACAGTAACAACTTTACTAATTCGTCATTAAAATCAGTAAATTGATGAGGCCACCTATCTGTGTCATACCATGACACGGCCCATTTCCTGACTGCTGCGTTGTCAGTAGCGTGGAGCCGTGGTAGTTCTCCGAGCTTTACGGGTGGTGGACAGGATGTAAAACGGAATACTCCACATGCAGAGAGAGAGAGAGAGATCCCATGTACAGAAAGACATAGGCCACTGATATGCTTTTGCTACTCGGCGGGTAGTTTGAAGTACTCGAAATCGAAGCAAAAATTCACCCTGTTAAAACAAATAATTCATCCTAAATTAAACTATATGTTGTAGAACACATACAACAGTCCCCGCTGGGGGGTTACGATACTAAAAAAAATCTGGAATAAGATTCGAAGAAAAGCAGAAAAGAAAACTGAATTGTATGCGGCCTACAAAATATTCAGAACTTCAGCAAAAGAGTCTGAATTTTCCAACAGCCTTTCGGCCAACTTTCTCATAATCAGAAATTTGATCAAACATAAGTGTCCTATAATCTTTATTAAGAATAAATACCAGGTCATTCTACTGACATTCAGTACCTTGACCTATCAAGTCGATGCGGACTGTCATCTTACATGACACATTTTGAATTTGGAGTGATACGTAGTTAGCGTATCGATCCTTCAGCAGTCTTAAACCCAATCTCCGTGAACATGACGACAGAAACATCCAAGCTCAAGCCAGGATTCGAACCCGGGACCTCTGTATTGTGAAGCAGCGACGCTAGCCACTAAACCACAGGAGGTCGGCACAAGTATATTAAGAAATATAGGTGGTAAAATATCTGAAAGATATAGTGTGAATAAAACCACAGAAAAGTTGTCTCAATATATTTATTCTCAGAACATTTCGGCCATAGCTATTATCAACTGTAATTATAATATATATACAAGATTATTTATAACATGAAGGATATATTTTTACAATTGGCAACAACCGCTTGTTGTTGTCTTCCGAAGCGCAATGGTTGTATGATAGTATAAGCAAAGAAGACGCTAAGAGGAAAGATCCAGGTAAATAGATGTGAAAATGGAATAATGTGGTTGTTGCCAATTGTAAAAATATATCCTTCATGTTATAAATAATCTTGTATATATATTATAATTACAGTTGATAATGGCTATGGCCGAAACGTTCTGAGAATAAATATATTGAGACAACTTTTCTGAAAGAATTACAATTAAATATATTTATTTAAGTTTGAGCTATGAATACAATACATTTCATAGTAATTCATGTCAAAATTATATTGAAATTGATACCTATTTAATCGGTTTTTGAAATAATTCGTTGAAGCAAAACTGTTCGGATGTATGTTAACGACCTAGATCCTGAAAATGAATCTCGGAAATAATTTGAAGTGAAGCCCAAAGTTGTTATTTTGTTTTCGAGGTCCAAAAAAAGTGGCGCCCTCCTGGAGAGGTGATGGCTGTCTCAAGAATGTCTTCCAGTCTTTCTAGTTGTTAACTACGGTTCCGAGTCGAGAGACTCCACGGTCTTTTCCTTAGATGTCGGCCAGCTGCTTCCTAAACTGATCAAGACGTGGAGAGGAGAATGCTGCGTCCCAATAATAAACCTCATTCCAATATTACGAAAGGCGTGGAACAAGTACTAGGGTTTGTCCTGCTTCACTTTTAGGCGACTGCCCGGCTATGATACTTAAACTATAAGCCTTAGTTCAATCCTTTCTGATATTATTAAAGGGGAGAAACCACCACGTGGAGCACCAGAAAAAAAATTCTCGCCACTTCGACTTACTTCACTTAGATGATTTTTTATTAATTTCACTAATCAATGAAACGGCAGAAGCGTGTTTATCCTTGAGTGAAATTAGACATTTCGGTTGTAGATAAAGTGATAACCCAGGCGAGAACCAAGGCTCCGATAAACGTGTGTGGTAAATGGGGAAGGAGACGGGCCTCAGGACGCTTTAATTACAGAATCGGCGCGGTTCTCGTAGTTGTGGCCTGCGATCTCGCATAATCGCTTCCGGCCTGGCCGTGGCCAGATAACATACTTCCTGTCCGATATCGTATCCGCGTGTGTGCGCAGGCGTCCATTTCGCTTACCACGCCAATTTATAAGCACCCCTGCTGCTCTGCTCTTATGTTCTTCCCCCGGTTTATAAGCAGACCCATATTTCTCCTCATTTCTCGTTAGTAGACTGTACCGCGTCACAACGAATCACCCGATGGTCGTAAAACTTTTGATTTTACAGAATAACGCGCTCAGGTATCGATACTCGACACATCAGTAAATAATTTAATAATACAGGATATTCTTCAGGAATTTACCCTTTTTTGCAGTACTGTATCTTCAAACTTTGTAGGCGCTAACTGCGTTTGAACGAACGTCATACAAGTCAAAAAAAGTTGCATCGAAGTTTCGTTCCAAAGCTTTAGCAACCCCAGTTATCTGTAGTTCCAAAAAAATTATATTTTTTAAATAAATACAGTTTTTGAATTTCACAGTAACCGGTGATTGGTGGACATGGAAAGAAAGGAAATTTTGAAAGGATTTTCTATAACTGCTTATGTTCATTAACGAAAAAATCTGTGCTTCATGCTTTTCAAATTAACGGTGGAGCTGGATAACCAAGGACTGAGGCGCTGCTTTCCTTCTCACCGACAACTTTTCAAGTCCCTTGCGAGAACTATACTCAGTGGAAAACAATAATCTATCTCGTTTTTCTGCTACTCGGCTTCTAGACCACGAAGTCTCACATTGTACCATGAAATTATTATTTTTATTTATTCAGCTACTGTTGGCAGCAACATGGTCACACATTATAATTATAAGAATGCTATATCTGATTAACACATAGTTTAGTTTTTTATACTGTCTTTTGAAAGCATTATATATGAAAATATTTCAGGAACCACGCGTTTCGGCTTATTTAAGCAGACTAATCATCGCTATTCGGAAAAACCGTCAGAATTCCAGTCGCATATTTTTCTATTTACAAATAAAAATTTTCCTATGTCTGTGCGCTCCCTTTCCTTTAATTTTTAGAGATTTCAGTGGGCGCCGTAAAATAAGATTTCATTTCTTTCCGGGTCGGTTCACCCAATAACCTTTATATATTGCGCAAGCCTCTCATGTTTCTCCCTCATACTAATAGATTCTAATTTCTCATGAGTCGGATTGACCCCAAATATTTTTCAGTCTGATTTTGTGTATTTTCCATCGGTAAAGTAAGTGAATCCCGACACCTCATATTCTAAAAATTGACCTGACCAGCAATCTCGGTTTCCCTAGTAATCCTGTAACTGCAAAAAAGAATTTGATGTTTGTAAAGTTACAAGAGCTCAACCCCCGTATTTTATGTTAATCAAAATTTTGTAACATGGCTGTATTTTTCAAACATAGTGCGTGCCTTTCGACCATGTCCGGAGATAAGTAAACTCGTCCTCTTGGCGCCACCGAATACGCCCAGAAACTCGCTCCAGAACGCTTAGAATGTAACATAGGCGATAGAAACACGCAATATTACTTACAGTTTTAAGCCTCACAAGAATAAAGATCCGAATGAAAATAATAGAAAATAAGGCGAAAGCATTCACAACTACTCATGATGGTGTTCGAATGGAGTTTAAAAATTTGATACAGTTTCCGTTAACGAGATTTTAGGGGCTTGGAATTTTACTCTCTTTTTCTCTCATTTTAGTGCCTAAAAATCACAATATCGATTTTGTCTCGCAAATCAGTTCCGAACGCCGGACCGGCTCATCATTTTGCTGCTCGCGGAATTCGGGATATAACGATTTTTGTATCACCTATTTGTTCGTCCGTCGAGCTTACCTTGCTAATATGTGCAGTTGGCGGCTATTTTCGCGCAAGTAAAATCAGCGAGCCTTTTGGAATGGCGTCGACGTGGGGAATTTTGCCTTTCTACATTTTTGAAAGAATCTCCCGTCAATAAACAAATAAGCAATTACAATTTTTCTTTACTTCTAAATACAAAAGCCTCATACTATTTTATCCGTCTGAGACGTTTCAGAAAAAAAAAGAGACTAGATTTAACTCAGCTATCAGGTCATTAGCAACCCTTCCTCCAAATGTAATTTTTATGAACGATTTGACTAATTGCAGGCAATTAAGATAAGCGCGGATTAAGCTGGGGATATCGGCAGTATTCTCTGGTGGCTCGGTTGTTTCCGCTCCATTTTGTTTTTGCGCAAGATGGTTGATTTATTAATGATAACCCTGGCGTAAGGAACTAACAAGATTCGATTCGCCACCACACGTAGCCGTCGAGCTGCTAAAAGCGTCATAAACCCGGAGAGCCATTTGCTTGAAATCGAGAAGCGATAGGGTTTATAAACTTAATAAATATACTGTTCGTTTAGAATATTTCCCTCTCGGCTAGTTTGCACTACAACGGGAGAGCGTTCGCTTATCCTGAGGCAAATCGGCTCAAAGGGATTCGATTATGCTGCGTTATAAGGGCCCGGTGCTTACACAATTTCAAATAGTACGGTATGTATAGTGGCTTTAAGTGCATTCGCAAACTGCATTTAAAAATTTTGAATAAAAAAATAACGAGCAGGAATTTCTGCAACAAAAAAAGGCCCAGACAATAAACTGCCGCGAAATATATTATGCACAGCATAATGATTGACGCTAAAACAAAATTCCCTTATTTAAATATAATCATCCTGTTTCCACTAAATCAGAATAACTGTAAAAGTAGTGGTTGTAAGCGTTTATTTGAATGCCTGTGTATACAGCTTGTTGACTGAGTGTCTTGTTGACTGATTTTCCCTAAAGGTCGGCATACCTTGCTACTTGGACTTTCCCCGGCTGCATCATACAGAATACATCTGTTTATTAGACACTTTTTATGTTAAGACTAAGATACAGTAAATTACAATTAACAGATATTTTTTTATTATTCAAAAACATTTTATTAATCATAAAATTCTTTTTTAACAGCAATAATGAAGCCAGGCGGAGGAAACGTTTGTAATATGAAGACAAACCTTTCAGTCAGACTCAACCTGAAGAGAGTACAAATATATACAGATGCATACATTTTATTATTAATACCTTTTTCAATTATAAAAATATGTCCATTAATGGTCGTTAAAATACATCCCATTATTAAAAACAGACGGAAAAGTACAATACTTTTAGTCTTTCTTCGTTTCCACGTTATACTTCCAGTTAAAAGTCTAATAAACAGTTTATTATGATAATTAAATGTGGAAATCATTTATATTTATTTTAAAAAGGGAATGTTTGCTGTGAAATGTCTTTGATGAGACAGAGAGCTCTGTTGTCTGAGATTGGAGAAAAATAAATTATTTAAAATATTGTGTGGGATTATAGTTGTTTTCTTAGTAAAAAAATATTAAAAATAAGCTTAAGCTATGTTTAAGAACCACGTAAATTGAGAGATATGAATGCAATTTAAAGGTAAAATTAAGCAACTGCGCATTAGTTTCCAGAGTTTCCAGAAGAGAGAGATTTGACTCAAGAGTGACAAAAATTAAAAGATAAGTATTACATTTCTTTTGATACCTAATTATTAATGATACGTACAATAACTTAAAATGCAGTCATTACAAACATTTGGGTGATAAAATTTATAAAAAACAAATTTAAATCTTCTACATTAAGTTTTATTCCACGCTGTTATAAGCAATTTAGAATTAAATAGTTTGAACTAAATTTCCGCGAGTCAATTTAATAATATTTGACATTAATTTTCAATATGCAAGAACTCGACTTTAATTTGTCCCGAAGCAAATAAAAACAGTCATGTTCTGATTAAACGTGTATTATGATTTAACACAGAAGATATTCCAAATAAATTTCATTTAAGACTAAATTGGTGATCGAATTATTCCTGGAATTAATTTCCTGTGATAAATGTACTACAATATTGCTCGCTTTTAATTCTTTAATGGTACATATTCTTATAATAGGCGTCTTTAAGCTGCATGTAAATTATGTATAAGGTTTTAGTCTGCTTGTATTAAAGCTCGGTGAAAAAACTTGCACTGAAACTAGCGTGCGGGGCGGAACGGGATATTACTGTATAAGGCAAAATGTTATGTATTCCTGAAGAAGAAGAAAAATTGAAAAACTGGCAGACTCACCTTATAAGAATTAGTTACAGGATGCTGTGCCCAAAAATAATATATAATGAAAGAAAAGCTTCGGGGAAAACGGAAAAATGCAAGCAAAGACCGTGCAGTTGCAAAAGAAATCTTTTTGGGAAAGTAAAATTTGAAAAAGCAATCAACCGTTCGCAAAATAAATATAAGAAAAAAATGGTTTTAAGATTTTTCTTAATTTAATTTTATTGTATAAATTGTAATTACAAAACCTCCCGAGCGTGGAGCAGAACGGGAAATTTGTATGTTTCTTTTCAAAAATTCACCAAAAATTCAAATTCGTTGTTTTAAGTTATCTTGATATTAGATTAAGTTAATAATAGAATAAACTAATGTTTTATACCTACATGAAGCGATTTTCATTTTTCAAAAGTTTTACAAAAATTGTTAATAAGTGTCATGTTTAACCCCTATAGAAAACTACCTTCCAGCATCTGGAGAGAAGGTAAAATATAAATTGTTATATAGGAAACATTTATATCAAATTTTCAATTAACTTGCATTATATACGTCAAAACTTCTTCAGTTCATAATTCCTAAAATCGGGAAAAATTCCTTATCGTGCATTGTATTTATTAATGGCAAAAGCTAAGAAGCGGTGCGCAATGCTTTCATTTCCATATTTATGCCATGTAATAATTATTGTGCTTAGCAACTAAGCTTTCTTGACGTTTCCAACAATGCGCGGTTATAAAAACTTATTCATGTTATTAATGATTCCAAAATTAATTTCATTCGTCACGAGCACAAAGTAAAATGATATAATTTCCAACTTTTCCAGGCTGTGTTTTACGTGACTCCTGCCAGACATTACGATATACGTTCCTCGGCGTAAATTACACTCCAGAGTAAAGTACTAATGGTTCTTACAAATATGGATCGCCCATGTGTTTTAAATATATGAGGATTCCAGTAGTAATTTCAGAGGAGAATGTATCGCACGCGTTACTTGACATAATAAGCACGTCCCGGTTATTGCAGAGCATCAGTTGGCAGTGAGGACCGTTTAATACCTTCGCCGAGAAAGTATCTTGAAATACGTCCTCGTTGTTTAGTATTTGCACAGATGGCTTAACTGTGTACTAATAAATCAGATTCACTTAATTTGGCTCAGGGCGCAATTTGGCGCGCAAGTGTAATTAGGCCTGGTGGCTGTTAAAACGTCAATTCCCGCGAGCGCCCCACCTTGCCGTAATTCCGCCAGCATTTAATAAGGCATCGTATTAAAGTGGCATTTATGCCACGCGCTTTATGTCTCCCCCTCCCCCCCTTCCTTTACCCTCTCAGTTTAGACGTCAGCTTTTAGAAATTTTGACAAATTTCGAAGGAGTTGGGGCCCGGGCGCGAGGCCTCACAATAGTTCCCTGCCCGCAACGTAGACCTTTATGTTAAATGTCGAAGGCATTTGCTGCCAGGAGAGAGAAAGGGGTGAGGGGGTGAGGGGGATACTCCTGCCACGCCGAGCAAGCACCAGACAACAATTCCTGCTTTAATAAGTTCACGTGAACAACTTTCTATATATTACAGCATCAGACTGCGACATCTGCTCTCCATGATTTAGATTTAAGATTTATTGTTATTTCCATTAATCCTCGATTGAGGAAATAGGATACGTCATACATTAAAAATGAACAAAATAAAGTACATAATTAAAGACAAATGAACTTAAAATAAATTAGTAAAAGAAAGTGTATATAGACAAAAGTCAATATAAACACAACACGGACACACACTGGGAAACACAAACAAGCACACACTGAGGAACACGCAATGGAGTTTTAACTACTTGGAGCTCTGCGACCAGGAAACTGTCCTTCCCTCTGTCGTAGCTCCAGGCAATACATGAAACAAACAAACAAAAGAGCAGAAAAAACTGAATAGAAACTTTAAAGATATGTGATATGCTATTTTATAAGGCAGCTCATTCAACACTTGCAGCAGGAACCTTGATTTAAATACTAGAAGGACGATTAAGAAAATCCTGTACCGAGTAAAACGCGCCATTTAAAAGAATAGTTTTACTCTGCTTCACGAAGCTTTTGTAGGTACTATTTTTAACCTCTGGCGGAAGGCTGTTGTATAAAATTATCCCGGTATTGTGAATACTTTTCTGGTGCAGAGCAAGGCGATGCTTGTCCGACCTTAGAGCTGAACGATTTCTAGTCGCGTATTCATGAAACTCGCCATTTGTTTGAAACAAATGAGTGTTTCGCTTTACAAACTTTAATATTTCAAAAATATATACGCTTGGTAAAGTAAGTATTTGCAAACTTTTGAAGAAAGGTTTGCAACTCGATCTAGAATTCGTGCTAGAAAGTATTCTAATTGCACGCTTTTGCAACTTAAATATTTCATTACTCCTGGAGCAGTTTCCCCAATTAGAGATGCCATAGCTCATAATTAAATGAAAATACGCGAAATAAACCATTTTGACGTACTTTTTGTCAACGTGTTGCATTAGTGTTCTCAGAGAATAACAAGCTGAACTTAGTTTTCCGGCAAGCAGATCTATATGGTCATTCCACTTTAATTTATCGTCAATCCGAAGGCCGAGGAAAGGTGCATTAGCTGAGAACTTGTCTACTGGTCTATTACTAGCATCAGCACTAAACTGAACTAACTTAGTCTTATCTAGGTTGAGGGATAATTTATTCACGTTAAACCAAATATTTAGACCATTTAGAGCGTTGTCTACTTTCTTAATCAGATTATCGAAGTTTTTATCTGCAATAATTATATTTGTATCATCCGCGTAGAGAATCGATTTTAGAGTATTTACGTATCCTGGAAGATCGTTTATGTACAGAATAAAAAGTAAAGGCCCAAGAATTGATCCTTGAGGAACTCCACATGTAATAAATTCCCAATCGGATAAGTGAAGTTGGCCGTCTTTGGTTTCAATTACTACTTGTTGTTTGCGGTTTGTAAGATACGATCTTAGTAAAAGTGACGTATTTCCCCGAATTCCATAATATTCCATCTTTTTTATTAATATTTGGTGATCTACGGTGTCGAAAGCCTTAGAGAGTCCTTCATCCAATGAATTCTGGATATTTTGAATGAAGTCGTACATTGCGCTATCTGTGGACTTTCCTTTAAGGAAGCCATGCTGCGCTGTTGATAAAATCTTATATTTATTCAGGAAATGAAGTAATCTAATATGAATTATTTTTTCAAATATTTTAGAGAAAATAGGAAGGAGAGAAATGGGCCTGTAATTGGATATATCAGATGGCGATCCTTTCTTAAACAGGGGCTATTTTTAACGTATCGGGGAAAATTCCAGCGGAAAGACATTTGTTAAATATTACTTTAAGTGGTAAAGCGATGAAACTCTCAAGCACACATAAATAACATTGATACGATAATGTTTCACTTAAAAGCACATGATACAGATCAATACAGATCCACAGGATAAGTGTCTACGTAAAAATTGTGGACAGCTCTTGTTTAATTTTTGGGTTCACATTATTTTTCTTGTAATGTTGCGTAGATAAATTTTTAATATTTGAAAATAAAATAAATTGAAGCTTGACCAACAGAAGTCCACTTGGTAAGTATCTCGGTACCTGTGTCTACGACAGCCCAGTCGCACTCCCTAGCTGATAGTACTATAATATGTTTATGATGCATAGGATTGTTCCCTTACTCCGTTCTTTGTAGTTGATAGTTTCTCACATCCAATATGAAAATTATTTTTGTTTCTTGTCTCAATATTGTCAAGATTATTTATAAATATTTTTTTATTCAAAGGCAGAAGTGTTGCTTACAATTAAATCTCATCCGGGCCCGTTGAGATGTTTATAAATTAAATTTTTTATTTAAACCAGTAAAATAATAGTTTTAAACGCTCACTGTTTTGTTTCTTCACGAAACAAAACTTTGTAATCATGAATAATTTTTATTTTGTTACATCCCAAGAAATTCTGAGAATATGCCAGACAAATCATATTAATAAGTTGTAAAACAGCGTATGAGACAAAAAAAAATAGTCTTTATTAATAGTAAGTTCGTACACAACGTTTCGTTCCTAAACTTGGAACCAAATCTAGTGTGATTTTAAGGATTCAAATTTAGAAGGATGATAATTTAGAAGAAAAAACGAAGAGGCCGAAAACTAATTATTAATCTTATTAATTGATTAGTTTATGGCTGAGAAAATAGTTTACGTCATAAATGAAACTACAAATAACTGCGAACTCAGAACAACATATCTAAGAAGACTATGCAAATTAATCAATAGCTTAAGTACAGGGGGATCTAAAAGTCGCGTACGTCGAAATAAATCTGTCTGTAAATAGCAGATTTCTTGAATTATTTTTAACGACTATGTGTAACAATGTAGGAGCTATTGAAGCGTGTACTGGCCACATGGCGTCTGTATTATTGCGGAGTTTACAGCATAGTCAAGAGCAACGAGTGTTAATTGTTGTTCATTACTTTTCCTGTCATTTATATGCTTTGTTGGGGACCAATTTCGTGTGAAACAAGTCGACGGTCGTTTCCATGAAGCTGAATCAGTTGCAGGCATTTGTACAATTAAATATAAATGAAACAAACAAAAATACAACAATGTGCTTGGTAGCAGAAAGTGTGACACGCAAAGTAAGTCACTTTTCGGAGTTGAGCGATATTAAATCTGTATATTCATGATAACTCCAGCTCGTATTTGAAACTCGCAAAGAAAAGAACTGAATAAAATTAAGCATATATTATGTAAAAGGATATTTTACGAACGCAACGCTTTTGTATGAACGATAACTTCAACTATTAGGGTAACGATCAAAAACTCCTAAAACGCCCGTTTCCATAAAATATTTTTACAGTTAATTTTAGAAGACAGACAAGAATGGAAAAATGTCAACCGGACCAGGGACCAAAACTGTGCTAGTTATCGATATTTACCTCTGGAGGAAATTATCTCCGCATGGTGAATACTTTTCTGGTAGATTTCGAGTCACATATTTGTGGAATTCACCATTCGTTTGTCATTCATTAATCCTTATATTCAATATGGCAACGTCTATATGTCTTACAAAAAAAAATCTGAATCAGTAATGTTGTATGAATTCACTTACATAATTGGAAAGATGAACATGCGAATAGAGAACTGAGTTAAAATTAAAAAAATGTTCTCACGTATCCGTGACAGTTATCATGATGCAAATGGGGAAGGATTCTAAGACCATATACCGATACTCAATACTCAAACTCTTTGCCGAAAAATATATCGCTTCTTGGCTTTTTGGAGCCGTGCATTGAGACGTTTTGCATATCAAGGCGCTGAAATCTCGAAAATTTACATGTCACACGTGGTCACTGGTGGACTTACAGCAGAAGTTTATCTCATTAAAATATAAGTCTAAAATTAAACCCACTGAAGTTGGTCGTTTTCGTTTCTTATCTGGAATTCTTCGTCCTGGGAGAAGTGATGTGTTGCGGGTGAGCGTGCTTCGCTCCACAAAGTAGTTATCGTTAAATGACATTATATCAATAACAGGGATGGCCAATTTCAAGCCGAATTGTTGATTTCGATGTATTTGCCTGCGTTGCAGCTCTGAAAAGCTCTTTCAGCGAAACCCTAATTTGAGAAGCTGATCTCGTAACAATTGCCGATCGCAATAACATAGCATCATCACATTCCGTATTACATTATTAATAGGATAATGCTACATTTAATAGGTAGTGCTCACTATTTGTATTTATTTATTGTAATGCAACTAATAATTACATTCTTACAGATCTACAATACCTTTACAGAATAGGAGTGGCTAAGTAGAAATGTGGATAGCTCATTTTTATTTTATTTCTCAACACTTTTGGATGATCTAGTAGAACAGAATTGTTCCCCTGTCATACATTCTACCTGAAAGCTATTTACATTTATGGTGTTAATACTGTGAACATCTGAATTAGTTAAAAATACATTTTTATTGGGAAGGGAGGTTGGAGGGGCGACGGCTAAGTAAAGTCTTCGAAAAGATGTTCCTAATTGATCTGAAATATTATTATTGAATAGTAAATACATTTTCTTTCGCTGAGCATTAACCCCATAATATTATGCCACATAACACCTTTACACTAATTTAAGTGTCCCGATGTCAGCACGTGTAGGCATAATTTTTACATAATACGTTGCTCTTTTAAGTTTCTTTAAAGGTTGATTAATATGTTCTTTCCAATTTATTTTATTACCGAAAATCCTAGAACCTTAATAAATACCAAAATTTGACACATTATTTAATAAAACGTCGGAAACTAAATTAGGCCAAGCAGCAAATAATTATAAAGTAGATAATAAAGTGTATTACTTAATATTATAAAAAACAGAAAGAATGGCCAAAGATCAGAAATGAAATAATTTAATTTGAATACGTTTCGTCCCCCAACTTTAGAGACCTCCTCAGTTCTTTCTACAAAAAAATTCAACTGTGTATTTTGATTATATATTTTTTGCACATTCAGCGATATCTACTACAGCTTATGGATAATATTATTACTAGATTTAATTATTAATTATTTAAATTATTTTTAAGGTTAATCTTTGACGCCACTATAGATGTAAAGCTTTTTATTTTTAACATTTTATTTCTTCAGAAATAGAAAAGAGTAAATCATTCTCTTTTTGAATTTGTTTAAATGTATTTCATGCCCCATTTCATTTTTAAAAATTGAACTTGAGATGAAGAAATTGCAATCGGCTTTCAGGGGCACCCTGGTGTTTATCGTGTAGAGGAGATTTTATTAATTGCTCTGTTTGGGTCTTTTCTTCTAGAAACGCCAAGTTCTGCCTCGCTATAAGATCAGGGTTGCTCTCGGCGCTGGTTCCAGGAAATCCTTAGCGTTCAGCTACTGTTCTCAGCGACCTCAGCCTCGTCTCCCAACTTTTTCTTCCTTGGGTAAGGACTGCGGCGCATTCCCAAGCGAATGCCTATGCTCGCTAAATAAAAACTGTCTTTTCTCCCTGAACGCTGAATAAAAACTATCTTTGCTCTCTGAAAGCCGAACCAGAAGTGTCTCCTTTAACGCTCCGTCTCCTTCGAAGGTTGACTGGCGACCTCGTGTCGTTGTTCCGATGATACTCATCATGTGACCAATTTCGTCCATTATTTTCTTGACTCTCCCACCATTCCAGAGAAATCGTTCACTGGGAGAAGCGGTATTCCCAGATAAACTGACGGACGGTCACTTAATATTAAGACAATGGAAGAATCGTCGCCTTGGTTTATGGCTTTGCTTTTGGCAGTAGTTGAAATTTGCCTTTTAAAAAAGAATTTTGCGACGTCATTTTTAAGCTTCGTGAAAAATGTTAATATAGTATTAGGCGTCACAATTACTATATAAGCGAGTAATTATGTGTCAGTAATTGGTATGGAAATGAAATAGAGAGTTTTAACCGGAAAGGAGGCTGACGCCATGGAAAATTTGATGAACTTCCTCCTGTCTTGTTTGGCGACGCCGAACTTGAATTACAAGTAAGCCACCACTTTTCTCTCTTTCATTTCCATATAAATTATTTTAAAATTTCATGCTTACGAACTGGAATTTATAGAAATATATATTAAATGGCAGTCTGTCGCTAATATAAAGTGCCTCTGACGTCGGACGTTGCTATTAGCTGAACGAAAAATAGGGCAGACATTTTTTTTTAACAATAACGGTCTGCTTTGCGAGAGCATGAGCTTTTCCTCGTTTAATCTGAGAAAACATCGGCGACATTTATCGCAAGAGCCGAAAATAGCGTCCACAAAAGAAACCCCTCAACAATAACTGCTCTCTCCATCCAATTGAAGCGAACTTCATCCATTAGGGGCTCCTTACATTTTACTCGCCCGCCTGTTCTTGCGTCACTATAACGTAACGTTACGACTTCTTATTTCCCAGTTTTTACTAGTTAGCGGAGATTGACCAAATTACAGCTCACAAACAGCTTATCTCGTAGTTTATCCCGCATTTCGTAATTAAGGAACCGCTTTCCGTATTGGCTTAAGGTGGCGAACTGTGCTACGAATTAAATAGTTCCGCGGAGCAAATGGGGAGGAAAAAAAAACAGCCCGATGCAATAATTCTCATATGAGAACAGATTTACATGAGGAACGAGATAATGGCGGAACGGAACGCGTGAAAATATTGCAGCACTGTAATGAAATTTGCTAGCAACTCCGCCTTCGTATCACGCCAAGGCTGCCACATGCGCCGCGCGGAAGCAATAAAAAGCCTAATTTTAATCAGTCTAAATCTGCAATATTCCCCTCCGTTCGCGACCCTCCACCAAAGTAATGAAACAAAATAATCAATTTGCTGTTTCGAGCAAGCAATTATGGTCAGCGCGACAGAAAGTCAAGTGGGAAATGATTGAAGTTTTATAGCAGTTTCCCATTGCTAAGCAGATACTTCACTCGTATAGTATATAATCAACGATTCGCTCGCTCGTATCTTGTACAATTCTTTTCAGCTGTAGCGTTCCACCCACCACATTTCTCGTTCCTATTCTCGCTCTCTCTGTCCCCTCCATCTCTCTCTCTCTCTTTGTCTCTACCTCTCTGTCTAATTCAAATTTGTGTTACATCTCACAGCAAATTAAGCCTTTGTCATTAGCATCGGGCTATCTGCAGTCGACAGCAGTTCCCCAACTTGGCTCAATTGTTACGTGAAGGGTTCAAACGGGGAGAGACTGCCGTCAGCTTAGAGAGACTTTAGGATCAGAACCCTTAAGTACACCGCGATCAGCCAAACCAGACGACAAACCGTGGAGAAGAAACAAATCGCTAAGACGTGTGTTTGAAGGTTAAGAGGCAACTTACCTTTTTTTTGCACTTTACATTTCAGACAGTCGGTCAGAGTTGCTACGGTCGTGCCATTTTACGACAGTTGCAGGGTTGAAAATTAATAGATGCGATCTGATACTGGCATACCATAAACCCTACACAAAACCAACACTGCAAGGCTTTGGATTTAAAAAAAAACTCCAATAGCACTCAGATTACAATTTAATGTACATGGTTTAACCGTTCCTTGAACTGATGTCGTGGAGAGATGAAGGTCTAACAAGGCCACTTCAGTTTCATTTAAGTCTATCGGCCATTATCTCTTCAGTTTTTGGATGTGTATAATCTACAGTAACGATTCTGCAGTGCTCTTACAATGGCTGCCGTTCCATAGTACAGTGAATAAAACAGTCTCACTTCTCGTTCAACGAATCCTTGCTTCAGCTGCGAGGGCAATAATATGTAACATATAAAGAATTAACGACCCGTAAACAAAATTTTGAACCGTTTCGACCATCCATTGTGATCCTTGTCAATAATATGTAACAACGTCACATGAATGTTATTGGATTATTCAGGAAATACCTTGAAGAACAAACGGCTCCCATTGGAAAAGCACTATAGTAGTAGATTGGGGTGAATTTCAAGTTTTGTAAGGTGTATACGAATACCAAGCCTCATCTATACGGTACGAAGAATCATCGATTGTACTCGTTGTGAGACCTATTCCGTACGTTCATATACGTTTTATGACTGATTTGTATATAAGTAGTTTATTTTATATTAATAATGATTTGCATCCAATTGACTAATTTAGCCTTTATATTGAATGTCTATTTGTTTCCTTTTTTTATTTATGTGTTCCCTCCATTTAAGCTTTCTCTAAGTATAGACCGAAGCGAGATGAATGTCTGAACCATGAAGGTTATGAAACAGAATTTAGAAGATCAGTCACTGAATCGCAATCCATGAAAAAAAACACCGCACATTTCAGCCAATGAATTAAAATCATTAAAAACAGCTATGCAAAAGTTTTAAATCGAATGATTTTGAATTGTGAATAATTTTTAAGTGACGTTTTAAACAGACAAACATATATTATTACAAATTTTATAACTTCAGCGATATACTATTCAATAAAATAATCATTAAATTATAGTGTGATAAAATTTTTTAAATGTGAACGATATATAATTAATATTATATTTACACAGGGTCGTAGGCTCCTGGATTTAAAGTTGCCAAATTTTAATGAAATAAATTGAGATACAACAATATGCTGCATATAAGGGTAAAATAATTTTATATAAACATATCAGTTACAGTTATTAAAACAGCTATAATTTATTTATATAGAAAATTCCTTCTCCTCTTAAACGACTTGACCGATTTCGATGATTTTATTTGTTGGATGGTTTCAGTTACAGCGGACCCGTCATGTGGCGCTGTTGTCAAAATCCAGATTTTTTCGGACCAATTTTTTTTTCTTTTGATTTCTCACATAAGGACACATGTAATCCCAAATTTTCAGCATGACCTTTGGAATAATCTGTGGCATTTAACTTCCGCATCAATACATGCGCAAGTTCATTGCGTCGTAGCTTGGTATTGTTTTGACATTTAGGTTTCGGATTACTGAGCTCTTACATATTCCGACGATATAAAAATAACTGCTAAGAAACTTGTAATAGTAATATCAAGACAGACGCACAGAAACGTAAATGCCCTGTGTAAGAATATTTTTTATTTGTAAAAAAAAATTGTAAATGATCGTTAACTACACCCTATTATTTAAAACAGTCATAAATATAAAATAATGTTATTCTTTGTTTTAGTTAGCCAATTAAGGCTAAAACTAAGAAAATCAGGATATTGAGCCAGTATATCTTCAATTAAATGCTTTTTACGGGCCAAAGGAAACTTCTGTTATTGTTTTTGATTTACCCCTTCTAATATATTATTTATAAGCCAGAATAAAAACTTATTATACTTATTTGTGCGGACCTGAAGACAATAAGAGTTTTTCTGGTAGACAATGGAAAACCCCAGAGTTCGGCTAATCTGATGTGCCTTATAGCGTCATCAAATTTTAATTAAATTCAAGTCTTATGAATTGAAACGTAGTGCTTCCTTGACGGGCAACGAAATGACTAGGTTTAGAATCGCGTCGGTTATTCAGCAGCCTTCCATTTGAAATGAAAATATTTTGTTTGGGATTTTGATTGGAATCTCGAGTCCTATAACGACGGGCCGCGATTCGCAGGAAGCGCGAAACGTGAAGGGAGAGACGACTCCCGTAAATTTTTAACCACTCCGGGAGATTCAAGGTACAAGGAATTCGGAATAATCATATACGCTTATTTGAATAAGTAACTATAGGTATTGTCCGAGCCACAATGTAAAGCTAAAGGTTAATACATTATATGAATAATAAGAAACAGCGCACCAAGTCGACTCCCGCGGCTTCTGAATAAATTCATATTAATTCGTTTAGATATTGTTCAGGGTTGGAGAAAGCCGCCGCTACTCTACATACGAATGTTAAAGGTTTCTCTAAGTAGATGTACCAACTTGAGCAGCCCAGATTTCGCTACTTGTGCTCAGAAATATATTTTATTACGTTTCTTTTTATTTACGGAATTTAAATAGTGACTTAAATTCGGTATTTGGATAGGTAAATCTACCAAAATGCCAGTACTTCTTCGTCTGTAAAACAATTATCACTACAGGGATCTAAACAATACCAAGTATTGTATTTTTATGTTGATTATAAACCAATTAGCATTTCCAATATATATATTTACATCCCCACCAGATTTTGAACTGTCGGTTGCGAAGACTTGATCCATTACATCTGGATGCTAACATCAACGGCGAGAGACTCCTTTCCTAATATCTATGTTGAAACAAATCCTTCCAAACCTTTTGTCTTCATGGATGGAGTAAAATCTGAACTGGTGCTGGTGAATCTGGTCCCCTACAGAGGCATAAAGGTCAGATCGAAGAGTCGACTGGCTATTAGGAGCCGATTACGAATCGAAGAATTTGCTGAAGAAGTCGTAGTGCAATGCTGGATTTTTAGGGTGGCTGGATTTGCGAACTCAATATGTTTGGAAATATTTGAATATTTATATAACCTCTTTAATTTTTTAAAGTTCTAATAGGATAATGCAGTGCCAATTCCCCATTAAAAAAATTGGAATCAAACTCAATACTCCTATTTTCATTCGACGTTGTAGCTGATTGACAGCGATTGAAGTAAAATGTTTGAGAGGATATGACATCTAGAAGACGCCAAAAGAGCTACGAAATGACGAGTCTCTCGAGGTCGCAAGATCTGTGTGAGAGACTCATCCCTCAGGGCTCCATGTTTAATGAGGAATTCAGGTCAATTGGGTTGTGTGTGGCAGCAGTGATCAGCGTGACACATCCAGGCTCATTGATCTAAGGCAGGACAATATGTGTGTGTGTGTGGGAGTAGGGGGTGGGACGGAGGGACGGACAGGCAGATCATTCGGATGGACGGCACGATTCCGAGGCTCAAGACATAATGGTTGTAACACATCACTTTACACGGCTGCGATCCCGTCTTTCAGCAGAGCCTGCACCATTGCGAATTCAACACTGGAATATAACTGCCCTTGTGGACAAATACTACGGATTACAAGTAGAAAATTGGCCTTCTTCCGTTAATTATTTGATCATTAACACTGACCGTTTCGTTTATTTTTGTTTTTATGACTTCACTGTTTCCAAAATCGTGTGATTTACGTCTCAAGACACATTAATTGCCTCTCTGTCCTCACATGAAATCAGAGCGGATCTTTTTTTAACGACCGTAGGGTCAATGCTCTTAGGAACGGAGAAACTAAACGACTGGTGCTGCTCTACTGTCAATGGCATGGTTCGTTTCCCTTGCTCATATGGGCTCATCCAGCAGCAATGACTATTGCGTGACCGAGTTACATTCTTTTTCCCTCTACCCACACTCGTTCTCGTATTGTTGCGGCCAGCAAGTACCGGCCCACCGTCAATAGAATCACGTGTGTGGGAGCATCATTATTACAGTAATTCTTAGTAGTTCTGAGGACATGTTAGTGGTATTTAAAAATCAACAAAGTGAATTGTTCATTAAAACTCGTTACAGTGTATTAAATACAGTATTATAGAAGACATTCATAAATAATGGGAACTTTTATCAAAATAGATGATAATATGATAAGCCGGCCTGCTGTGGTGTAGTGGTCAGCGTCACTGCATCGCACTATAGGTGTCCCGGCTTCGAATGCCGGTACGTCCCTAGATGTTAGTGGTTGTCGTGCCATTACAACTATAAAAAAGAACCTGTGTTGTTTTTTTAAAAGAAGAAAAGCCCGCGTCAGTCCCATTTTCAGGATTATTGACTACAGAGGAACCCATCAGCGGAAATAAACCGCGAGTCGTCACTGCGGCTGATTAATGCGATCAGTAAATCATTATTTTCTTCCATACTGTACAGCAGTAATCAGTAACGTCCCATTTGTTACGGCGCTGCTTGACTTTTGATGGTATCCTCAATGCGTGCTTAAGGAAAGTACCAAATAACCGTTTTGTTGAGACGCATCGACTTCAACCCAGACGTTAGGGTTTGCCAACTCCCTGTGGTCACGTCTCGATGACCGTAGAGAGCACCCGGAATTTGTCTTCAGAGTGAACGTTCGATTCTTACTTGTTCAGAGTATCAAAGTTGACTCTACCGCTGTTTCATAGACTTCGACGCATCGTTTTTGAACAACGGAGTGTTTCAGCCGCACTATATTCCTGTCAATATTTCAAGAGCTTATCCAAGACATCCGCCGAGTTCCATCAAAGCAGCTTTCGTGACACGATGGTGGATGACAGACTAGTTGTCAGGACATCCGTCGAGTTCCGTCAAGTATTTCCGCGACAGGATGAGTGGGTGACAGACCAGTTCCCCTTAGCCAATCGGGAATAAGTATTGAACAACCGACCCACGGCGTTTCGGCAACAACACGGAACGTGACTGAACTGACTACTCATAACTCAAGGGCTTCTCAAAGTCGTCTTCGAGCACGTGCGTGACTGGATGCGTAGATGAGAGAACAAATCTGCTCGGACAATCCGGGCCATGCATTCAGTAATTGATATAAGCCATTGTGGTCGAAGCTCCAACACTGACTTCGTGTGCCCAGCAAACATCAAAGATATCTCAACGTTTGCAAATCTCATAAGCATTAACAATATTCTTTCCCTTTTCTTGTGCAACTGACTTTTCTTCCATTCTTCTCTGCACTCAGAAACCTCAGAACTCATTATTCCAACTTCAAATATCCAATCCCTCTCTTAATTGTAGACTTCAAAATTCTTCCCTCCTCTTGTATCTCACAATCATAAATACGGTAATTAAATTCTCAGATGTAATGAAGCTAGTTTTGTCCATTCTCCAAAATAGTTTTAGGAGCGATCTCGAGTCAAACTTCAAAAATGTAGGAATTTACTTGTTCTGTGGCGTATTCAAAATCACTTTTTGAAATCCTGGAATAAATTTCGGTAATAATGGACACGCAAACAGACTCTTAAAGCGGTTCAGTGGGCTTTACAAAGCAGTAGAGAAGAAATTAAATGATCGCGATAGGAACATGACAAAAAGTCTAGTTTCCAACTTCGATCTATAACTGTTGCACCCGTACAATAAAATGTCACGTTGTCCATAGATTTTGACAATCCAACATTAACTGTAATAGACATTTAAAACTGTACACATTATATGTAACAGAAAGTTTGGAGATATGGAAACGATTGAGCTTTTGAGTTGAACTGTTAGGTTTTAGATTTATTGATACCGTATGATAGAAACAGGTCCATTACTTAATTGAAGATGAATTTGGAAAAACTATGACGTTGGTAGGTACTTGTGAAGCATGAAGACGAAACGAGTCGGTGGGGGTGTAACTATTAACATAGTAGCAGTGACAAGGAAGGGAAGGAAAAAGTTGGGTGGTAAATATCACTTCAAAAAAATATAGTATCTCTTTTAGGAGAATCACCGGGTAGGATCCTTAAACTATAACCCGGGGTCCCTAGTCAACCCTTGGCTACCTTGATCTACCTTCCGCATCCCCCCTTTTCCCTTTTCAATTCCCTTCCTTTGCTATTAAAGGTGAGTTGCCTGTTTCAGATCACCCTCATGTAGCCTGTTACCCCCCCCCCCCCCAAATTATTGATAATTAACATTTAGGTGGCGCATGTCTGAAAGCATAAGACCAATTTTGGATCTGACTTTTGACAATGATGAATCAATAAGAAAAACATAGTTGTTCGGGAGGATGAAAGTCCGAAATTTCGGGTAGTTACAAGCTATTTCCACCGTGTCTGGAATAGACTGATTTCAGAATGTTTATTTGTTTGAGGAGCGACCGAATTCGTGTAACCGACTCTGATTGTTACTCTACGTCCCTGATGACGAACTGTTTGTTACACTGTACGAAACGTCGGACTCTTTCTACATCAAACCAAGTCACATGACCCTCCAAAAGGGAGTTTGTTGCGTTAAGTACGTAAAACATTCGCTTGAAGACATTCGCGTCCCAGAATTGCGTACGCACACGATGTGCGTTTGGCAATAAGCATTCGCCAGCGAGAGTGATAGAACGGAGGAAGGGGGAAGGGGAAGGGATGGGAAGGGAAGGAAAGGCAGGGGAAGAGAGAGGGAGAGAGAGAGAGAGAGAGAGAGAAAGAGAGAGAGAGAATAGCGATGGCCGGTGGGAGAGGAACGTTGGCAGCCCTGCCTCCGTAACCGTCATATGGAGGGGAGTAGAGCAGGCGTAGTGCGAGGCAGCAGGCGGCTTGGTAAGTATTGAGTGTGCGGTTCTCTGCGCGGTTGCTCATTCTGCCATTTGCTCGTGCTGTGTTTCACTCGGGGAGAACGTTTATAGATCCGGGAAGCTGTCGGCGTCGGTCAGCGAACCTACGATCTGTTTCTCAAGCTAATAGCGATTTCGAAAGCGTGCTCTTAATCTAGAGGGACATTCTGTTTGATTCTCATTTATTTAAAAGCCGGAAACGTGTTTAATTTCCGTTTGCAATATCGCTGCGAGCTTTGATATATTTATTTATTTAAATGTACAGCGTTAGAAAGAAACATTTAAATACGCCAGCGAAGTAATGAACCGCATCGTCTCATTTAAGACGTGAGCTTAGTGCGACGTGGTGAACGTAATCCTTTAACTCAAACCGGAAGTGCGCCCGGAAGCGACCGTAAACTGGGTGTGCAAAAAATTGTGTCGCTACAATTTTTCGTCGGTTTTCAAGTTGGTTCAATTGTGATTTCCATTTCTGGTTTTTACCGTGTAGGTGTATCGGTGAGAGGAGACTATTGACTTTGCTGCTCGTCGTTCATTACAACAATTGTGGCCTCGGTCCCCTACAGTAGGGTGTCATGATTGAGCGCTGTTGCCGCTCTGCTCCGGTTACGAGGGATATGTGTAATCTACGAGCTCCCCTTCTAAATGTGCAGATTTTCTCGTTGAATCGCAGAAACTGAAATTATTCGGCCGAGTCTTTTAACCTTATTTCCGAACTTGATCGTTTCGGTTGACCGAGCAGACGTATAGACATCGAAAGTGATCCCGAGATAGCGTCTCGTTTGATCCGTCTAATCTCGTTGGCCATTGCTGTAAAATTGGGGATAAGCTGCCTGCGTAATGGACTTGATTCGTTCGTTACGTAGGACGGCGTTCTCGGTCTTACTCTGTTAACCATGTAACACGCGAAATGAGGACAAAGAGTGAGAGGAGAAACCTGTCAAATTTTGCTTCACATGATGCGTGGATGTTGTCATTGAAGGTGAATCTTGTTTTGTATTGGTTTGGTTTAGCGTTGTGAACACGTTAAACCTTGCTCGTACAATTTTATTTAAGTTGTGAGACAGTTTGAATAGGTCTATCGCCGTGTTGCCTCTGTGAGAGCGTGTGGCAAATGACACCAGCTCTTCGATTACTGTCGAACCGTCGATCACACATTTAATCGGAGATTCATCTGTCTGCGACATTAATTACCAGCTTGAATCGATTAATGAATTTTTGTATGGACTAGTCTGCGTGCTAAAATCTGATAAAGTTTAAATTGCATTAGACAAAAATGTACAGCTTTAAATGTCCCGATCGGAAAACTTCGTAGTAATTGCATGTAAAAACTTTGCAACTTCTACAAAGTTTGAGGGATTTAGAGCATCCGGAATGTGAAAGTGTTACGGACATTTCCAAATGTTATAAGAATTTAGGTGATTGTCAAACAGCTGTTTTATTACCTTCTAAAAGTAAGTATCATTAAATGTGTACTTAAGACCACACAAAATAATGTAAAATGTGGTTTATTTTTTAAGCACATGTTGATTTAGGAGATACATTCTAGCTTCATGTATATACAAAATAAAATTTTCTAATGAAATCTGACAGTTTTGCACTTCATATTCCAGAATATTTTACCTCTCAGTTATTCAAATACAAGGTTTCAAGAAAGTTTGTTGAATGTATCACAAAACTGATCTGATTTCCCAAATAATGTAGAATATTAAAAGATTACTCCAAGGCTGTCCAAATAGTGTTACAGACTTAAGGAAATTTAGTTGTAGTAATGTGATGTAATAAATAATTTTGTCTTTATTTAACCAAAGATTTGATTTATAAAATTATTCATGATTAGACTGGTATTTTGGCAACTAATGTAGCCTTGTGGGAAGTTTTATGGTTGTGTAAAGGATTTTGTTAGTGGATGCTAAAGGCTACAGTACTTTCTAAAGTTCAGTCAATGATAAAATATTTGTTTTAAAGATTGTGAGAAAATTATTTCCTCCTTTCAGATTGGAGGAATATAGTATTTTAGTTTCTGTATATAACATTTTGTAACAGTTGTAAATAATTCTAATTTTTATTTTTCAGATTGCTGGAAAGTTCATCAAGAATGAGTCATCTTTTCTAGAAGGTAATCCAGTTATTTTAATAAAAATTTTCCAGATTAAAATAAAAACCATTACATTTTATGCATTAGTCCTTGGCACACGTTTGTCATATTATTTTGTGTTGTCATATTGGATCATCTACGCTTGTTATTACAGACAATTTCAAACAAGGACTATATTAGTGTTGGTATTTACTCGTAGTATTCATAGTTATTTTTTGTTTGGTTGAGCGGTCATTTTTAAAATCTCTCTAGTGGGGTAATTGAGTATTGTGGTAGTAAATAGGTCTAATGTGGAATGGGATGATACAAGACTTTGGTCTCCCCAATTCCAGAGGGGCATTTTAATGGCAGGAAGAAGGCACTGGTATCAGTATTGTATCTGCCATAGTTTAGGACATCTTGAAATTTCTGTGTTTTCGTTACACTTCTAATGTTTGTAGATTTAGTTCTTGTAGCTTAATGGTATGCATGTCCTAATTGTTACGCAATCATTGAAACTCTTGGTGTCCTAGTGTGGACTCCATTTAATCTATTTTCTATAGGTTGTGAATTCCAGCAATCTGTAAATTTTGGGCATTTTATTTCCTGAAGTATACATTCTTCGTATATTTGTACAATATAATTCCTTGTTAGAATAGTGTCAGATCAAGTGTGTAGTGTACATTCTTATATGCTGTAAATTATTTTCCATATTTCAGAGCTCATGTCTAGATTCCACAAATTTTAGTTTACTTACGAAAATTGTTCAGATATCTTCATATAGTACTTTCTTTTCCTTCATTGCGTTAGTACATTTATTATCTTAGTTTATCCAATAATGCTGTTGGTGGATACTAATGTTGGCTCTTTTTTGTATTTTGCAAAATTACACACTATTTGTTATCTTTGGTAGGTAAAGTGACTTGATCCTTCCAAGCAGTATGCTACCTGTGGTAGATTATTATCATGATACATTCTGGATTTCAAAAGGCTTGTGGCCAATGTGCCAGTTCTTAGGTCTTGTACTCTGTTCTTGCGGTGGCATTGTTCTATGTACTTTAATATTGTTCAGCCTTCGACTACTTCTTATTTTATTCAATGCCAGTTGGCAAACTTATTTGCTTTTAATGGGTTATATTCAATTCATTTATGCAATAGTGCCACTAGTTATCTTCAAGAGGCCAAAAAATCAGGGGAAACAAATCCAGGTTCACTTATGAGTGTTCTACATTGCATTATAGCCATTTTAGGAGAATTGTTAGGAAGGGAATAATTCAAAGCTTCATCAATAAAAACTGGATCATGAGGAATGGAGAAAGATTCCTGTCCTTCATCACGTCAGGGCCAGCATTCCTACAGGCATGGGCCAACTTTTGAAAACATCTAACATGTATTCAGATACAATGCTGGACGTGCTCTATCTGAGGGTAGTTGAATTAAGCTTGTCTCTGAACATGCTAAATCTATTTAAGAGCAAAGACTTTCCTGGTGTATTTGTTGCTCAAGTTATTGTTGGGCTTCTAACCAGGTGAAGAGTAGGTTGAAGTCTGTTTTTACTTCATGAATGTTGGTTTTAATATTTTCCTTGGTTATCATTTCATATATCAAATGTATCAGTATACTATTTCACTGTACAGGCAATTGTAAATTCAAAGAAATCTGTCGAATGTCTGTAAACCATGATCAACAAACTTCAAAACCAGAACTGACAATCTCAACTTCACATCTATATTGAAATTAACTTGAAAAATTTCTGCTTCAGCCTCTTCTATAGAACCTTTGATATCTTGATTTATTTCGTATGAGAATTAAAACCATCTCGGTTTCGAAATTTTCTTCATTAATAGAGAAATAATAATAATTATTGGGTTCCATTACATATTTATCAACCCTAACTTAATTATCTTTTGTTTTAGCTATGCTGGGGTGAAGGCCAAAGTGGAAGATGTCTTAAAGCTATTCCGTGGCCTTGTCATTCTTCAGTCCAGTGTGATTATGACTACTGGACGGAGAACTGATAAGGGCGTGTAATAGCTGTTTCAACAAAGGAAATTTTACCTCCAGACCTGAAAAATGAATACAAATATGAGATGAAATTTTTGTATAATGAAGTCAACATGGTGCTGAAAGAATTTTCCCCCTGAGAATTTTAAACCTACAGTGGGTATTTTCGTGTACACTAGTTATATTTCTCCTTTGCTAGTCTTGCTTTCATTAGCATTGCATTTTGTGGAGTTGGTAGATTTAAAGGTGGTGATTAGTTTTGTAGAAGTCTACAAAAATTTCCTAAATATAAATATATTTTCTTGTAGAAAATGAATATCATTTCACTTTTTTTAAAGCTAAATGTTGCAGGAAATTTTATTGAAGAATATTTTGTATCTTTTCATAAAATGTGTTGGCTAGCTTTTATTATATTTAGTATATTCAGTTAAGGGCAGTTTCTTGTGTTGAATATCACCCATGTTTTTCTTATTAAATAAAAAAAGTAGAGTTTTCCATCTGAATATTTGTAAGTGGGTGCAATTTTTTAGAAATAAGGTTAATTTATTACTAGTGATTTAAATATCAGTAAATCAACATTCTAATTTTGGATGTTACTTGTCTTGAGTGCATATGAATCAAGTAACTTGTCCTCATAGTTGTTAGTATTATTTCTCATGAGAAATATTGTAAATAAAGATAGAATATTTTTAATTGTTAATTATACAAGAGAATTATTTTAGTTTCATGAAAATTATATTTTTTAATTAAACCAAGTGAGTGTAAATTGTTGTTAGTACAATTTATAAATTTCTTAGCTGGTCTTTCAAGGTATTGAAAGCATGGAGGAGTTCAATTTTTGTTTTCTGCATTTCAGGAAAAAGTAAATATTGATATGAAAATTACTATGAAAACACTATAACTTCTTATAAGAAATATTTCCAACAAACTTTCTTTGTTAAAGGACAAAGGTGATTCAGTATTTAAATTGTGAATTCATTCTTCAAAATATTTTTATGAATACTTAGCAATTTGTTCAAATTCCAAAGGAGTGACCTCTAGACTACAGCAAAGCCTTCCAGGAATTTTCAGATGTTGCCAATTCAACTTTAATCCAATCAGGCATCTGGAAATAAAATTAATTTAATGATTTTAACTATTAAAGAATAGAATAAATACTTTAAAATGAAACTAAATTCTATAGTCTATGAATCATAATTGATGAATAAGGATAGAAAGTTCACACAGTAATTGTGGTGACTGTAACTTGATGGTAGGTCCTGGAATAGATTCTTGGTCTGTTTGAGACCTTATTCCATTGTTTCATAGTTTTATACTATTTATAAGAGCTAGATTTTTGGGTTGTGATAGTGGTGTGGGCCGACCTCCTGTGGTCTAGTGGCTAGCATTGCTGCCTCACAACCCAGAGGTCCCAGGTTCGAATCCTACCTTGGATTTTTGTGTTGTCATGGTCACGGAGACTGGGATTAAGATTCGATGGGAGGTTGAGACTCGGACCACGTATCACTCCATTTTCGGAATGTGTCATGTAAGATGACAGTCAAGTCATCCTGGTAGGCAAAGGCCTGAATGCAGGCTAGAATGCCATAGAAAGAAGATAGTTATGTTGAATACTGATAATTTTGTTTGGGTTTCCATTCATTGGATCGTGTAATAATGAAGAAATTGAAGTCTTAATTTGACAGATCACTGATTCATTTTAAGAAAAAATTTGAATGTGCAGAATTGAGAAAACAAAAACTAACTCTCAACCCCTAAGCCTCATAAATTTATCAGAAGTCCCAAACACCTCGGTTGACTTAGAGGTCGCCATAGCAGACACACTGGAATATAAATAAATGTGAATCTAGTAAGTGCAGTTCATTAAGGAGTGTTTGGACTTACATTTAAATCTTGTTCATAATCCTTTTCTGTGAATACTAAATTATTTGGAGCTACTACTTTTTTCTATCTAAAGTTTGGTTCTATGTTGATCTGACAAGCTTAGTGTTGAGAATAAATAGCAATTGATAATTTGATGAATTACTGAAACAAAATTCTTGTTAAATATTGAACCCACTGTGGTTGTATTACCTCAGTATCAATACTGCTAGCTTCACTTATTTCATTTGAATCATTTTCCTCAAGTTGGGCTATTGGAGCTGTGGTATCAACAAGAATCATAATTCCATTTTCAAATAAGTAAATTGCTGCCAAACTTAGAAACTGACCCATCTCTATCTGTGTTTTGGATGCATACAGCCTAAATAGAAATGTGCACACATATAATTAAAAAGAATTGCTACTAAAATTTGAATACACATGAATAGTAACTAAGTATTTTTAAATTCCTGTAATTTTATACTTAGATTTGAATTTAATCTCTTAGTTTGAACAGAAAGTTTTCTGTGCCTGATGTGGATTTGGTCAATTGTGTTTTTTTTTATATATTGTGTTGTTAAATTATGAAGTTAATCATTCATTGATTCTAACTTGTTTTTTAAGTATGAAATTTTCTTATAACAATGAATTGCCTAGTTAAAGTTAACAGCCTCTGCAAATAATATAAACATTCACAACAGTTTATTTAGTATCAAGTAATTTGATAAGTGCTAAAACCGTCTCCATTTATTAGTTAAATTGTATTTAGATTATGGATATTTGTATATTTTTAGATTTTATAAATAGCACATCTTGTTTAATTGTTGCTCTGTAACTTTTTTATATTAAATAAAATGAATTAAATGGAAAAAGTATGACTTATTTTCTATTAATCAAGGTTCCCTCAATATATGCTTCTAAAATCGCTAGATTTGGTTGGTAAAATGTTTAAAGCAAAAGAACATACAAGGTGTAACAGAAGTGCACCATCTTAAAGGGGGGGATAAATGGAGCCAATTCAAGCATTTATCCTTCTTGGCATTTTTGCCAGAGATGCTTTGTTACTGCACAATTTGAGAAAATAATATCCAAGAAGTATGCCTCCTACAGAGAGGTATGCTGTTTATGTGCTTTGTTATTTAGATAGGTAATTGCCCAACATAAACAAATTTGCTGCATAGTTTAGTCAGAGAAACTGGCAGTGTTTAGTCTGCGAAATGTCCACACAGATTCAAAGCCAATGGAGATCATTTTGAGCAATTACAAAAATGTTCGTTTTTTAATTTCTGAAGTAATGTATTTGCAAGACAGGAGGCACACTTTTCGAATTCTGTTTTCAAATTGTGCATCTGATAAAAATGTCAAGAAGGAAAATGGTTTGCACAAACTTAAAGGGGGTCAATACAGTTACACCCTGTATACTGCATAATGGCTTAAACAAAACCTTTTATTAGAACTCATTTGTAATATATAAAAGAATAGTATTCTTTAAAAATTTGAAGAACTACTTACGCTAATATTTCCTGAGGTTCCAGTACTGGTACAAACTGTTGGTTGCTTAAATTTTCCTGTGAACCTACCTAAATCAAAATCAGTTAAACAAAATTCAGAGTTTGATATGAAACAATCAATACACAAATGCTGAAATATGAGTATACTACCCTATTTAGTGGATTATTTCAAGCATATCATTCAAACTACCAAAAATAAATACTGGTAATATACCATACTCATGTCAGATCATAAAGATATATTATACATTAACTGACAAAAAATGTGGCATACTCTTAAATTTTTTAAGTTTTCGAGAAAAAAACTGGTGAACTTATATTTACAAACAAACACTGAACATTAAGAATACTTTTCAATTGCAAACTAATTAAAGTGAAAATAACACTGAAAAAATATTGTTTAGTTTAAAGAGATTACTGTACCATTGTTGTACCAGGAACAAACTGAGTACCCCAAAGGTACACAGCATTTGCATTAGTTCCTACTACAGTGTATGATGGACCACATTGCACCATCTGGAAGAAAAATCATATTAAAATTGTTAGAAAGTATTCATTGGAATATGGAATTCATGGAACACATTGTAATTGTCATATACTATAACATATGGAAACATGGAAAACTTTCCTCATTATTATGTAAAAATATGAATGACACAAAAACATATCTGATGCTAATGAATAATCTTGCAATTCTAATCCATAAAATATCAAATAAATTATAGACTTCAGAAATGAGGTTTAGTCAATGTTTTCACAGGTAAATGATTTATAGGTGATAAAAGAGACATAATTGAAAAGTTTTGCCTTATCAATGATACAAATTTTCATAGACAGGAAAAATGCTATCTCTTTCTGTCCCTGGAATCCATACAAATATGACTGATTTATGTTGTTAATACCTCACTAAGAGTTCCTAAACATTACTTGCCATATTACATCTATCGATACTATTTAATACTCCATACTGATTGATTTACAGAATCTTACATTTCACTGTGCATAAGGAATAAATAAATATAACCTCTCTTTCAGTCCTCTTTTGTAACATACCATATAATAATGAGTAAATAAATATAACCTCTTAAACTGGCCTCTTTTGTATAGGCATTATATTTGAATGCCAACCTTCTCAAATCTACACAAAAAGTAAAACAAACATTCTTATAGTGAACTTGCATTGAAGGCTAAGTACTACTGCATACTATATATTGGCTGTCCACTTAAACACAAACTCTATAAGAGGATAGGACAGTTTACTTCTGCATTTACTGGGAATAGGTAAGGGTCTTGTAATATGCCTTCAACACACCATTTTCCTCAATAATTTTAAATTTTCAGGGAAAAGTCAAGTCAGGATGGTTGATATGCAGTACTCACTGTGATTACTTTATCTGCCATAGTTTTAACGATTCCTGGGTCAGATGGTTTTGTATGCCCATGTCCAAGTTGTCCATAATAATTGCATCCAAGTGTAACAAGAGACCCATTTTCTATTAGAATGGCAGAATGTGTAATGCCAAATGATGCATCAATAACTTTTCCATTTACACATTTAACTTGTTTCAAAGACGTTGAAATATCACCTTCCTACAAGTTTAACACTTCTAAAAATTTTATCATTAGTATATGGAAGCATTTCTTTCTGCAGAAAATCATGCCAACAAATAAATTTACATAAGAGAAATTAAAAAGTTGTGATTATAACTAACTGAACCACCCTAAAAGTAAGGTGTGCAACCCACATAATTTTATATTTAGAATGAGTTAAAATAGTTAAGAAAAATGATAACATATTCAAAGAGTAATTTAAAATATAACTTTGATACACCATAATATGGGAACAAAAATGATTAATTATACTTTGTGTTTGATGAACATGGGAAGTAATATTAAGTACATATTTATACATACTTTGGAAATAGTACCCAACTTCTTTCGAGTGTTTCGACCACATGCCATGAGAAGACCATCCACTGTTATTACTGCTGTGCAATCCACACCAGTTCGAATGACAGTTATGACCACAGACAGAGGAAGGGACACTTGCTGTGGCATGCAGCTAATTGAATAATGGAATTACTAAACACTCATTTTAATAAAATCATACATTCTTTCAAATAAATGATGACTTGGTTACTCACAAAGCGGAACACCAATATATGTAGGTATACATAATCCAAAAATGGTAAAAATTATAATTTAAGGGATAAGAAAACATACTCTCAATGTATTGTAACATTCATCTGCAGTTATATAGGCATATAATGTATGTTTAAGAAATTTGTGGTTTTAATTTGGAATGACTGTAACAAAGTAAATGTGTTTATCAAGAAAAAGAAACTGGAACCAACTTCAAAAGATCCTAGCAGTGCTGAATCACCACTGCATATTTACCAAAAACCAAAGTTAATAAATATACAGGGCGAACCAGAACTTCATCAACAAACTTTCAGAGATTATTCAAAGATGCCTCCTGAGTATTGTGGTATAGGGACCCATGATCACCAGTGGCTCATTACAGAGTAATAATGTAATTATGATTTATTCAGCTTTTTTTATCATAATCGCCCTTGTTTCTTCACAACAGTATAAAATATATAAAAATAAAAAAATTACAGTACATAGTAAGTCAACTACCTTCAGATAAAACACATTTTTACCACGGCATATTTAATCTGTTTTGTCAGTGTACAGCACTGCACATATCAAAAACAGAACTATTCCCTTACAGATATTGTTCAAAATGTCGGTCACCATGATCATGGCAGCAAAGCACAATTGACTGTCTCACATGCTCAAGTATTCCATGAGTTTGTCAAAGAAACAAGGCTGATTGCATCTGAATCCTCTGACTTAACAAAGCAGCAACAGTTCATTTGAAATACAGGTGCACCTTTACAAAGTGAGTTATAAATTACAAAATACTTACTAATTGTTAAGGGACCCAAGACAGAGACATCCATCAGCTCCTTTCCCCCAGGTATACAAGTGACCATCTTTACTTAGTGCACATACATGCTTAGGAGCACAAGAAAGTTGTACAATATTAACACTTTCAAGTTTCTCTGTAAATGAGACAGTCAAAATAAGGATTCCAGAATATCTTATGCAAATCAGGGTGGATGTGGGCTGCAATAGTTATGCAGAATTGAAAAAATTAGCACAGGATAAATTATCATGGAAAGCTGCATCAAACCAGTTTGCATACTGAATAAAACACACTTCAAATTCACTATATAATTTTTTATGAACATAATATTGCTTGGAAAATCTAAAATCACTAACCTATTAGCTTTGGTTGTGAACCATTGTTCCAGTCACCATGTCCAAGACATCCAGAACTTCCTTCACCACAGGTCATTAACATACCTGGTTCAATGACAAATATGCTGTAGGCGTCACCTGCACCAACCCTAACAAGTGTGACAAAATTGAAATGATATATTTACTATATTTGCTACAACACATCTCCGGTTTCAACGCATTTTTAAAAGAAAAATCTCCTATTTTAATTATACACACTGTATAGTGAAAATAATATAGCAAAGTTCTATGATATTTAGTAGTATATTTGATCAATGTACACATGATATTTGTTACAGATATGAATTAGATGTTTAGATATACTCATTTCACCTAATCATGCAATAGATCTTCTTTATCATTCCTATTAATTATGATACAAACAATTTCAACATTATCTCCCCCTAAAACTTGAACCACATTCATTTAATATCTGACCACTCTTCATGTCCATTTTTATTGTAAATATTCAGAAACAATTTTAATTATATGTGACAAAAATAGGACAAATAGTATTTATATTTCTGAAATCTAATTTTTTGTCATATGAATTAAAGCATTAATGGATGTTAAATATCATCTTATTACAATAAGTCATTTTTACTGAGGCTTATTTTCATTTATTCAATGGATACCTGTAGATACTTTTCGTGTGTAATAATCTATTTCCCAATAGATAAGCTCACATTTTAAGCAGCAATATTTTTTAACCTTTTACTGGGAAATATTATTACCTCTAAAATAAGTTAATTTTTTTAATGAATTTACATGTTCATTTAGTAATTTGGCAGTAAACTCCATAATTAATAAGAAATGGAAGCAATTAAAATCTTATATTAGTCTATTTGACACTCAAGGATAAAGAAAAAAAAACTAATATTTTTAAAAGGAAGAAAACTTTACCTATGAACTGCAGTGCCCTTTAAAGTATCAACACATGTAGGATCATGAGTCCATGCTTTGCTATCACCAATACCTAACTGCCCTTTATTATTATCTCCCCAAGCATAAGCAACAAACTCTGGAAAGGAGACATCACTTGAGAATAAAAAGTTTTTTTTATTTGTATAGATCATAGCTCAGAAAAACAATAACTAATGTAAGTTATTTGTTATACTAAATAATAAATTTTAATAAAATTATTCTATTCTATTATTGTTATATGCTGCCTCAGAATATTATCTGAATATATGCCTTTTAATATGTTAAGTCTATGGTTTTGAAATTATTTGGTTTGTATACTCATTAATGTCTAAGGATATTAAAATTAAATGACATTGGATCATGATGGTACTGAGTTTGTATTTTGATTTTATATTAATATAAGGTTGTTCAATAAGGGTGGGTTGATATTGAAGTGGAATAAAATAAGTTGTGTGTGAGGTATTACCAAAACTTTTTTATTTGAAAGTGCATACATGGGCATTTCAAATAAAAAAGAATTTTATTAATTCCACACACTTAGCTTGTTTTATTCCATTTCAACATTGGCCCACCCTTGAAAAACCCTATATATGGGTTATAGCTGGTTTGCAGAAAATGTATTGTTATATCAGACTGATTTTACTCTGGTGTCAAGAAACCTGACATAAAATTGATTAAGAATATGGAGATCATATACACACAAAAAAGTACTTGGCTGGCATATTTTGTAGTTGTCACCTAAATATTTGTTATTTATAAGTTTGCAATGCATTATGTTGCTACAATTTTGTAAGTGAAATGTAATATGTGGATTTACAGAAAATGTAATATTATATTTATGGTTAACAAAATGATATGATACATCTTTCCTGATGAATATGTTGAGTATATTAAGCTGATAACAATAATTTGCTATTTTTTATAATATAATTCCCACCGCATGCCCTTGAGCAAAGGGAATTTATGATTCTTCCAAGTTTGGATATCCCATACCAATCTGTGTATCTCAGTATCATTCTAAGCTGTAAAAATTATAACTTCTCAATAGTATTTGATCAAACATCATCAAACCACCAAACCAAACAGTGACACATCATATACCTGAGTGAAATAACTGTTGGCTATTAAATTATATATAAGTGAGATTTCTAATATACATACATACAAAAATTATGGTCACAAAACTACAACTGAATCATGTCTTTTAATAACTTAAAATCTCAACCAGTAAAAATATAGTTTGTATTTTCCTAATTAAGTTAAAAATTATTGTCATAAAATTCTTAGAGACACCATGAGAAAGATGAAGCATAAATGAATAAATTGAATGTAGAATTCATAATACCAGAAGTAATTGCTACAACATGGGACTTGCCCACAGCTACTTCCTTAATTTGTATTCGAACTGGGAGTTGGATTGGTTTCATGGAGAAGATCTGCCCTTGAATGCACAGCTCATAAAGAACTGACCTACAAGTCATGAACATAGAATATTAAATAATTAAAAAGCTTATCAATATTCCTATAATAGTAAATCATTATTATATCTCATTCTGATTTTTACATTAACTAACAGGTAATGCCACATTGTTCAAAGTTTTAACTAATGGTTTTCTGCAAAATATGTATGTAATTTTTTGGCATAATAACTGGTTGCAGAATACTGCTTCTGATTAGCCAAACAGAAGTGGATTGATGAGATATTTACTGTGTATTGTGTGTAGTTAACTAATTCAGTTAATCATTTTGAATTTTTGGAAAAAGTGAACATCACTGAATGTAGAATTCTTATTAAATTAAAATTGTGTGCTTCGAGTGCAATAATGTCTATATCTGCACAGTTTTCAGTGATACATGCATATTACAACCATAAATTAAATCTGCATGTATAATTATGAGACAAACCTTGTATTATGATTAGGAAGATCTGGGGCTGCTTCTAAAAGAGGTGGAATTCGAAATTCAATTATATCACCAGCTGAAGGCCTCAGCATTGGGTCCTTTTTCAGAAGATCAATCACAAGTTTGCGAAGACCTATTGAATATATAAAAGGCAGAGGTTGGAACTGACCCTGTGAATAATGAATGAATTGGTTAAAAATCAATAATGTCAAATATTGTCTAAGCTCATTTCAACATTTGCTTGATGCTGTGGTGAAACATTTCAGTAATTGTATAGTAACTATTTTTCATGTTCAAATGTAAGTTCTATATGGAGTCTATGGATTAGATTGATTCCACAAAGCATTAAACAAATAATGTCAAAATACATTAAAGGTATTTGCACAATTTTATCCAAACAATTAAATAGATTGTACTTTTTTGCAAACTATCTTACCTTCATAATTTTATTAACAAGTGCAGGGAGATTTGATCCCTCAAATGGTTTCTGAAGACCTGCCATCTCATATAAAATACAACCTAATGCCCAAATATCTGATTTCTCTCCATATTGCTTTCCTTCACACTGAAAAATATTTATTATAAATGAGTAAATAACGTAAAGACATGGGCTGTTAATTTGGGTAAGTTGATTCATAAGGGAGGTATCAAAATGTTCCGGCATGGCTCTCAATTTCAGGTAAGCCAGACTTACTGTCTCTCTTTCCTGTCCTTCAAATATTTACCATTTCTGGGCTTATGTAGTATGGTGTCCCCAAGACAGTATGGGCTTGGCCTCTGGTAGACATAACTTTAGAAATTCCAAAATCTCCCACTTTTATTGCCTTTCTCTTGGTAAGAAAAACATTTGCAGTTTTCAAGTCCCTGTCATTAATATATAATAAAACACTTCAATTTCACATCTGTTATACAAATAAAATTTTATTGTTATAATGTGGATTTGTATGTAAAGCATTTTACCTGTGAAGTATATTATGTTGGTGCATATAATGGATAGCTGATACAATTTGTTGAAATAAAATAAGTATTTCTCTTTCTGGAAGTCTCATTGTTTGCTGTGCTAACATTTGAGCTAAAGTGCCACCATCTGCATATTCCATTTCTATCATTAGAACACCATCATGTTCATGACTTCCCATGTAACTATAGAATATAAATGACAAGGGTGTGAAATCAGCAACAACCTTCATATATTTAGTCAGTTAAGTAAAAGTTCAGAATTTAGTGTAGGCCTATTTTTTCTCATAAATTGATTTTATGAATTTTTAAATTTAGTTTAAAGAGTGATTTCTTGTTATACTCATGTTTTAAAGCATACTTGTATACAATTTACTTATTGCATTGTACTGTGACCACTGCAGATTGTAAATTAACAATTTAAATAAACAAAAAAACTTATCAATGATCTCTGAAAAAAGACATTCTATCAATACATTTTCATCTCTTAACAAAGCCAAGAGACTCGATAGAATATAAGGAATATAGACTAATAGTTTAAACAGTACCATGCATGGGAAACAGATTGAGGTTGAAGCACCAGTTGATAAGACTTTTTTTTTAAAAAAAAGTATCAAAATACTGTCCACCAAAAAAATAGTTTTTGCATGCTTAGATATTGAATAAAAATTAATATGTATAACTTTATTATAATTCAAATCATATCTGAAAATCTGAATCCCATTTCAATGTAACGATGGGTATTCTTGCAATCAAATTTTGAAGATATACCTTATTATGTTTGGATGATGTAAGACTGAAAGAACTTGGACTTCATTCAGTGCAGCTTGCCTTTCTACTACTGTTAATTCTGTCATATTCACCTCTTTCATTACAACCAAAACATCTTCACTAAGCTTATGGTACAATATAGCTGTACCAAATGCACCTATAAGACATTCCATACACTGTTAAAAAGTGATAATATTGTTTAAATATTCTTTAACAAAGAAATTATTATTTTTATTTCTATCATATCAATAATAGAATTTTCTATTTAATTACAATTTGTTCAAATACTAAACATAATATGAAGAGTATGATAATGAAGTCATTATCTTATAACAATCTTTTCAAATGGTTAATAAAATTTGTTTGTATTCAATTTGCAATAAATTAAAGCAATTTGATGCAGTCATTTTGTATGAACATATTTATTTTAACACATTTTGAGTTAAATGTACAATGATATATTGACAGCCTCATCTAAATAACAAGTTTTATTCTTTCGTAAAACATTTGGGTTCTATTATAAAAATTATATCATAAAAAATCAATAATTTATTTTTTAAGAAGAATAATTATGCAGCTAACGGACAAAGTAATTATTCTGTAAACAAAATATTTATTGTTATTTAAGAAATCATGTCAAAAATACTCTAGAACTTCAACTATAAAATATGCATCATAAGATGATAATTGGCTGACAAACCTTTTCCAACAACCCTAATTTTCCTGTATCCATTCAGTATGCTTCCATTTCGTTGCATGATTCTGCATTTAATCGTTTCCTTCACAAGCAATAATTTGTCTGGAAAGATGAAAAACAATGTCTATTATCAACAATTGAAATAATTTAAAATTTCAAGAAATTAAATTTCAAATAAAGATATAAATTATTGAAAAAAATGAAATATTTAAAGCATGAATTAGATGAATAATTATGACACATCAATGGCTAAGGTAGTAGTGAAACCAATTGCACAAACTGGGTTTATTTTTTAAAGTTGCTAAACAGACCTTCCTACCTTTGTGTCTAGTCATAAAGCATCAAGAGTTTTGGTTGCATTCGATACACTAAAATAGTAATTAAGAAATTATTATTAAGAGGAAAATTATTATTATTATAAAATTATTCATATGCTCATTAGCATTTCATAAATCTATGCAGCCAGTGATAGATACAATTTCTTAATACCAATTGTGCGCTAACATAAAGTGAAGGGCTTTATTGCAGATTACTAAGTAATAATAGTAACCAAGTAAACAGAAGCTTATTGGATTAAATAATGTGATGGAATTCGAAAGTTTACCTCGTGAAACCTTCCAGTGTTAATATGAGAGCCTATAACACTGCATTGTAGGTGACAAATTGCGACGAAGCTCAAGCGTCATACTTTGTTACTTCCTACGCGTGTGTTAACGCAACTGGTAGGCATGGTTACGGATCGTTAACTTATGTTTTGCACGTACAGAAATCGTTCGCCTTCGCTCACTAATCATCGGTAATGTAAACACGTATTCTCGCATTTTGTAAGCAGCTCTGTGACAGCAAAACGGGTTGCGCTTGAATGCAATAGAGCGCATTAGTACACAGCTATTATTTTTCATCAGATAACAAATGGAAACTGGCTCAATATTTAATATTTCTTAAACTAGTTTCCTTCAATCGATATATGTGTTTATATATAAAAAAGAGAAATATTTAGTATTTTATACAATTAATATATGTTTTTAGACATTGTCCACGTGAATAGGGGGTTTTCAAGGCACGCCGCGATAATGGCATTACGTCTTTTTAAAACTAGTTCCCTTCAATTAACGCATAATTTTTTATGTAAGAAGCTGTAAGAAAACTGAAAATTTACACACACACACACATGTGCTCTTGTGCTTCGGAAAATCCTAAGAGATTAGCTGATGGACGCAATGTCCTTACTGGTGCTCTACGTAACCTTCAGACTCTAGCACAATGTTCTTTCTTTTATGTTAATTGACATGTGGTATAAATGAGAGGTGAAAGAGTGGTCGGTACACGTTTCCTTTGATAAGAAAAGTCCGTTTGCAGAAGTGTTGCGCACAAGTTCTGAGTAAAAGCCGAGTCCGAAACCTTTACAAACAGTCTGCAATGTTGACTTTGGCGTCTAAATCACGACCGCTGGAGTTCAAGGCTTTATACAGACAGCGGACTGGGTAGAATCTAAAGATAGAAAATTTGTCATTAAATGGAATTTGTGTCTCTGTGTTATCTGCCACATGTTCACTGGTTGAGTAATGAGCCGTGAGGGCGGACTTTCCACATCCTCTGGGCAATGCGGGCGCTTGTTCTGAGTCTATGACAACCTGTACTACTTTTCAAATGGGAGCTTTTATAGACCTTAAAGCTCCTTCCAATCAAATTTATGTGACGTTGTCATATTATTGTCCACGCAACTGCGCTGCAGTAAAGGTTTATTGGCATTCATTATTGACTAGTGACTTGTGGCATTCGCTGAAAGCCATAATGATTCCCATTTGAAATCCATTATAGCCGTAACCCTTCGTTCACAATACTACAGATTCATGACATTTTTGAACTCGTCTTGTGATGGAATTCAGTGGTCATGTTAATATTTAATTGTGTTTACTTTTAAGTTATGACGTATCACGCACACGAATAAAAGGAAACGTAAAAAAAGTCACATTTACTTTAGCCGAATAAATCCAAATGGAATATTTTTCATAGAAGTCCAAACATACGCACTTGATTAGGTAGCGTAAACGTGGTACATTTAATTTAATTTAACGTATTTATTTAAGCTTAAAGCTAATTACATATTCTCAATTTTATTTTTTCTAGATAATACAAAACTTATTCTAAATACAAACTCCCTCTTTACATTTAATCACTCTTTTTAAACTCTAACAATAAACTATATTTAAAAACATTTATACTTTTGGTCTCCTTAACAGCTACTGGCAACTTATTGTGTAATTATTAAAAGTGGAATTTTTTGTACGTTTATGAATAAAAACTAAAACATCATGCAGAATTTGGTCCCTAACACTTAACAATTAGAATTTATTTAGCATATCCTTAATCCTACAATACTTGCTCATATTTAAAATAATCCTTAATCCTCTATTCCATATCTAATTTTTCAATAGTACTTCCACTTACACAAAATAGCAAAGAATTACAAAAACGTACATGAGGGACTACAATTGACATAAAGACAGTTTTCTCAGCCTTAAGGGACAAAACATTTCTTAGTCTACAAACTACTCCTATTTTTTTTTGGCAATTTCTTTTCAATTTACTCTCCAAATGAATTTAATTTTAATTAACAGTCAACATTACCGCCTAAGTACTTAAAACTATCAACCCACTCTATCACATAATTACCTAAATTAAATAACAGCTTTCACATTTATTCGCTATATACATACATTTGGTTTTCTTTAGCATTTATACTCAACTTATTGAAATATAGCCAGTTCAAAATATTTCCAAGTTCACATATAATTTTATTTACAAGATCTTTACAACTGTTTCCAGAAATTTACACCAGAACATCATCAGCAAATAGATGAATTTCGGCTTCCTTAACTATTTTTGGCAGTTCATTAACATACAAAATGAATAGCGGTAGGCCCAATTTGCTGCCCTGAGGCGCGTCAACTTTCCTACACTGAGAACAAACTTAATTAATTTTAATATATTGTTTCCTATTCAGCAAAGAATCTTTTATCCAAACATTCCCTCGAACTCCATTCATGAATAACTTATCAATTAATTTTTCTCTACATAACAGCCTCAGAAGCTGTCTTAAAATCTAAAAATATAGCTATTGTATCATTTCCTTTATCTCTCTCCCTTTTCCAAGACTCTACTACAAGCTGTACAGAATGTTTCTGTTGAATGTTTACGTCTGAATCTTGATTGATATACTGACAAAATTTTATTTTTATCTTATGTAATTTAATCAAAAGCTTTGAAGTTCTTTTTGAGAACACTTAACCTATAATGCTATCATGAAGATTATTTATGCTTGTCATTTACAACCGGACTGAAGCACAAATGAAGATAACTTAAAACTATTTATTCTGTTAATCTCAGAAAATACTTAAATTTCAGACTACGTAGCTGTATTTACAGTTTTTCAGTCAGGAAGGGTGCGATATACGAAATATTTATTGATCGATATCAAACACACGAAATCGAATCTATACCGCAAAGTTCTCTATAGAATTGCAGTTTTAATTTACATAATCTGTTATGAAACATTTCGTTCTGAGAAGGCTGATCTACTCCCAGATGTATATTTCGGATAAGATTAAGCAGTCTACTTTGAAGGCCAAAACAATCTAACTTATCGTTATCACGGGATCTGCTACTAACCTCTTCAGCACAAGTTGTGTGATTATCTAAAGTATTGAATTGAGACATAAAATATAAAGCAATTATAAATTTGAAACACTGACGATGAATGTTTTATTTGCCAGCCACCAGAGAGAACCCCGCATACGAATTGAACACTTCAGTCAGATTAAATGAACTTTAATAATTAATATAATTAAAAATCCAGAAACAAATTTAATGAATTATATTTTTCAATTATAATAAATGCTATTATTGCGTTACGCGTGTTTTGTAAATGACTTGAGACAACAGAAAATATTACAGATCGCTTTTTAAATATCTGAAGACGATGGCGGAGATAGCCTTCGAAACGTCGTATCTTATGATTGACATAACCCGGGTGAAATCCCGAGAACTTCTTGTTCAGTCTATCCACCGGGAAAGTCTACATTCTCTAATATCTGAACACAAATCATATATCCAGATCAAATTATTAAAACGTCCCTAGATCTACATTAAAAATCGAATTTTGTGGGTCGAAAGCTTGTGTATGCTTCAGGGGTTTCTAATTAATCTTCTTTCATTGGTTAGAAATATTAAAGCTGGTGAAACAGGAAATTCGTCAAGGAAAACTTAAAATGGGACCAAAGTACGTCAGTAATGTCTACTCAAGAACGTCCACAAGCGGCGAGTCCTACAGACATCATTACTTGCAAATGTTTTTGGATATATGACAATCCAGATTATTTGATTTATTTGCATCGATCCCCTTTCTATTTTTCTGACATGTTACTGGAGACTGGGCTGGGAAGGTTGGCGGACGTGGAAGGGATAAACTACCCCCTTCCCAACCACCCCAACCAAGCCAACGCCCTTCTTGCCTTGAAGTTTGAGACGAAAGCAGAAAGACGTATGCTTTCAACGAACTAACACACTCAAATATGTTTGTTGGTAATACAATAAGATATGAGCATGTGATTATTCGAACATGCGCGTTGAAATGGGAACTGGATTAATTTTTTTTTGGAGTGCGTGTGGGCGGAGATATCAGGCCGTATTTATTAAATTGTATGGCATAAGTGAAATGGGAATAATAAATAGAAAGTGTAATTAAATTATATATATATATATATAGTATTCTGATTGTTCATTGCAGAAATATTTATAGAATCATAAGAGCAATTTTCTATAATCAAACATGAAATAAAATTTTTGTTTGTCATTCATTAGCAACGACAGAGAGTGTCTCATTTTGGAAGCGAGAGAACTTCATTTTTCAAAATGTTAATATACTAAACGCAGAAATTGCATTATGTTATTAATTGAGCTTTAACAAACTCTGGCCCTCATAGGTAATTAAAATATTGGGCAATTTTAGAGCAGTTTTTAAAAACATTGATGTAAGTTTGGAGATTCTTCCGCTTCCTAGGACATGTTCGTATGCAGGATTATGTTTAAATAATCCAGATATTAATTATGTTAACGATTCGTTGATTAATATTTATTCTGTTACATCAAGTGCATATAGTTGACACGGGTAACGTTCCGTCACGACCAGATATTTCGATTTAAGCGATTGATTAAAGGGCGGAATGTTAAACGATCAGTAATTGGCTGAGTCTGACATCTTCGTTATTTATATCTGGAAGAGTTATGCAATAAATTAAGTGGAATGTGCACAAAATATTGTAACCGAACGTTAAAATTATTTTCTATTATCTTACTGTTGAGAATATAATAGTATAAATCCCTTTTGTAATCTATTCGTCCACGTATTATCGCTAAATGTTATCCTATACTTTTCACTAAATACTTTTATTAACATTACTTCATTTTCTTATCTCGGAGTAGAATTTGAATAATGCCCTTTATTTCGAGAATTCATCAAAATATTAATACAAAGGACGTATGTACAAGATCGGCATAAAACATTATTGAGAGCATATAAAAATACTGCTTAATTCAGCCAATAGAAAGTTTTAAATTCCGAAGCTTTAAGACTGATGACATTTCTATATATTCTAAAACGGTTATACATTACACTACTTTTTATTGAGTGACAAACTACATGACGGTAATCAAGCTTGTCGAAAAGCCCCTTTAATAACATAGGATGGGAGGGAGATCAATTACAATATAAACGTATGTATGAATATTTACAGTAATTTTATTCCTATTTTTAAATAATCCGAATTCATTTTAGATCACCCAATACCTCAATTACAAAAATAAAGTACCCAGAGTCATTTATTTTATTTTTATTATTATTTTTTAATAAATACGAGAAATGTATATATTTTTTGTTAATAGATTATATATATATATATATACATAATGATCGGTGAATCATCTACTGAGCGAGTGGTTCCGATCCGATCACGAAAAAGAACAGCTTTGCCCATCTGTAGTACATTTATTTAAACAAATCTAATCATTTATTATTTTCTGTTATCAGCATTCCACAGCATTATCTTCTATAGATATGAGTTTCTATGAGTGTTTCGTATGAATCAGCTTATTGAATAACAATTCCACATAAATTCTTTCGTTTATCACTGCTATAGTTATAATGGAAATATCTTGAAGTAATAGCCTTTAGCGTGTCTATTCTTAACAACTTACGAGACGATGCATTGTTACAACTTTTAACGGTTTAGTGTCAGTTTAATCAATAATGAATAGCTGGAAATCTTCAAAACTTTCTTTACTGAAGTCGACGAAAATTTGCAGCTCTAAAACTTATCTCTGGTTTATGACAATCAACTGAACGATGGAAGTAATTTAGACTTTACGTTTAATAATCGTCTGACGAATAAAGAAGTCTTGGTGAACGAGGAAAAGACCTTCTGTTGATAATCTAAAAACAATTAAACTAAAATACACTGATAAAAAAACCGTAAGCAATCATGAAACTGAGAGAAACTATAGACGTTCGTATTGTGAGCGTAGTTACACTTTACCAATTGTGTGATACGTAAATGAAGTAAATTAACGATCAGATTACAGATTTATTTATTTTAGATTATTTCGGTTGAAGCTGCCCTTGGAGGCGATTAATTTTGGGTTTTTATATATTTGTCATATTTTCATCCAAATTTAACACCTTAAGATGTCCAAAATGTGGTGACGAAACGTCGTTTAGCCTAAATTTAAAAAAAGTGAAATATCAGTAAAACTGATCCTTAATTTATTTAATTTACTTATTTGAATATCAGACGTTGATTAACTAGTGTGATAAATACGTGCATGTAAAGAGGAATAAACATTTTACGAGTTTACCGGTTATATTTCGGTTTTAATCTACGTTCTCTTTTATAAAATTTTGTTTATTCAGGAGAATACAATCAAACGTTTTGAAATCGTTTCAATATTAATCGACAAGTATATAAAATATTTTTACTTGCTCAGAACAATAAATATTTCATTAATCTTTTATTAGTTTTTCTCCAACACTTTTCGAGATACCGTCTCTCTTCCTATATCTTTTTCTACCTTCCACTCCAGTATCCTACTGTCGTTTAGCATTCTCTCTTCTGCCTTGGTCCATTGGGAGCCTTGGCCTACCGGGTCGACTTCGCACTGTCATCATACATGATACATTCCGTGTTTGGAGTGATATGTGGTCAAAGTATCTATTCTCCAGCAGTCTTAATCCCCGGTTTGTGTGACCATGACGACACAGGATTTGAACCCGGGATTTCTGTGTTGTGAGGCAGCGACGCTAGCCACTAGACCACCGGAGGTCGGCATACCTATACGACGTCATATGATATTCAGATCCCTCTTCAGACCGGTCTTTCGAATACGTAGTTTGAGACAATGTTTTGTAATGGAAAAACGCAGATTTTGGTTATATCGTGGCATTGTGAGGCGCAGTTCGGCCTACAACGAAAGAAGTTTTGTGTGTGACAAGCGAGGCCAACAACAATGTCGAATTGGCTGAAAGCGGGTGAACCCCCGCGGGAAACTCCTTCGGGGCGTGTGTAAAAAATGGTGGTGTGTGAAAAAGACCGATGGCGGGGGACCCCGGAATTGTGTGAGAGAACCGATGGCGGGGAACTCCCGGGTGAGAACTTAAAAGGGGAGCCGTTAGATGGCTCGGGGTCAGATGTTTGCAAAAAAGCAGATAAGTTGCGGAGAGGACGGAGAGAGCAAATGACGAGTTGGACCTGGTTCATAGTACCTTCATCGGTGTAACAAACCTGCAAGACGCCAGAGAGACGCGGAAACATTTGTGAAGTTGAATGTTTGTAGGCCCAGTAATTGTGGGTAAGTTCTTAAAAGCTGTGAAACTTGCTCATTGTGCTGATTGAATAAATTTAAATGATTTATTTTCTATTTTCAGTAACTGCATAATCCACTTCTCGAGAGACCCTGAAATATTGGCTCACGTAATTACTGTAAATTGATAAATATAAAATTTTCAAATTGATTAAAATTTGTTCAATTAATAAATTAATGCCTTATCCCCTGAAAAGGATATTACAGTATATTCCATTTAATTAGGATTCTCCCGTTGTCCAGCTGACGACATTTTTCATAGAGACCAATTCTATTTGAGGCTTCCAGTAACTGGCTGCCGCATAAAGATGCTTACTGAAATTAATACTTTTATCAGTCGAATTAAACGTCCTGTTTATTGCATTGCTTGAGTCAAGAATACTTTCTCACTCTAGCCCGCTTCGCAGAAATTACACTTCCTTATTGAGATAAAAGAGCCACAAGGATCCACTACACGCCTAGAGCAAATATTATGTAATTTACAAAATCTCGTGTTCTGATTGTCATCTTCCTACGTTGGGCAAACGGAAAGGTCGCTCAATACCCGTATCAGAGAGCACATCTCCAATATCAAGCTTCCCACTGACAAACATATAATCAATTCGCAACATACATTTGATTGGCAAAGATTTTTAGATATGGACTCTGCGGACTCTTACAGAATTATATCCGAAAGGCTATGAGCTCGTATTCTTGCAATTGTACCATCTTTAAGGTTCCGCTTTGCTTTTTAAGTTCGTCGACAGATTTGTGCTGTGTGTCGTTGTTGCAGGTCTTGCGTTTTTCAATCAACTGACGAAACGTAGTGTGGTATTTATTTTACCACTCATTTTTGTGTGTATTTCGACCACTTCTTTTAGTAATAATTTGAATAAAATTCTATTGTGTACTTCAAATCGCTTTTCGAGTAAAAATATGATGTAGGAAGCGCAAGAAGTACCTTGATTCCAAAAAAGGAATCGTATTTCTCCTTCAGCACTTCGCTACGAGGACCGAGGTCAGGCCATAAATGGAGATATAGAAGAACCGCTCGAATGACGTTAAGAAGCCGAGGAACAGTTCCCATTCACTTTGTGGCTATATTAAACTTTATAATGTTCTGGAGATTTTCTGTCAATTGAATCGTATTTTCATTTAATAGGACCAGAAACGTTTTCACTGTGCTGTACAATCAATATTCACCTCTAGAAATTATGTATCAACAAATCCCTCGGAAAGGTAACAGTTTTCTTGATTTGAAAATATTATTTTTTAGGAAAGTATTCTTATTTTATGTTCACAGAAAGATTACACTGGCCGCACTAGGACTTCTTTATCGAGTTTTGAAATACGTTTTCAGAATTTCACAATCACCAACAGTTTCTTTAAATTTAAAATTCAATTTTTAAAAAAGTAAATATTATTTCGTCCATTCCTGTCAGGAACAGAAAACAAAATTTTTTTGTATCCGAAGTAAAAATATGTAATATGATAGTGTTTTTCCTCCTGAATAAGATAACGGTTTCTCCCCATCACGTAAAGTTTCCAAGATACAGATATTTATATTTTCAAATACTGTAATATTTTCTGAAGTCTTAACTACATTTTTTTTCAGGGAAATCAATACTGTTCTTTTTTTTCTAAATAATTCATTTCTAATAATATGATTCCACACTTATTTATTTATATTGAATATAATTATACATTCAACTGTAGGTTAAACATGGTCCTTACGACCAGTTTATTAATTATTGTTTAATTTCTATGTATCTGCCACCGGGCATCTGCCCATTTGTAGATTTAATAAATACACATACACAAAATTCAAACATCCCAACTCACATATGAAGTAAGAAATGACGGTTTTCTGCTACATTTCTCCTGTGGAGCATACCTCTCGATGGTCCAACAGTAAATGGTTTCACAAAGGTTACAGTCTTTTCTACTCGGGAGGATCTAGAGGAGTTATGGAAAGTCCGTCAGGGCTTTCCTCCCCTACCCCCGGGTGAAACGCCCTGGTAGGATCCTTACACGACAGCCCGGGGGCCGTAGTCAACCCTTGGTTACCTTGCTCTTCCACGTGCCCCATTTTCAGTTCCCTTCCTATGATATTGAAGGGGAGTTGCCTTTTCAGGCTCACCCTCGTGGATCCTATTAACCACCAAAAAAGTATAGTCTTTTGTGAAATCAAAAGGGGGGAAATTATGTGATAGTGTTGATCTTATACCTCGTTATAAAAATTTTGGTTGTAACTTGTCTTTAAAAATACATTTCCTTCGCTCGTACCTAGATTTCTCCCCTTAAACCTCTTGGCGCAGTGACCGATTATTGGTGGATCGTCAAGAGGGTTATTCCGCTCGCGAAATCGTCATTTCTTACTTTCTAGGTGAGACAGAATGTTACAGTCTTTGATATTATAAATGTCTGTTTCTTGGAAACCTTGCGAGATGGGGAAAAACCAATATTATACTTGAATCAGAATCACATGATTTTATCTTTATTTCGTGTATGTTATTAGTACGCGTTGGATGTTTTGGACAATGTCTAGGAAGCTTAAACTTATTAAGCCAGTACAAGTAGAAGCAGTCGTGGCGGAACGGGACACTTATTGTTTAACAATTTTTGTAAAAGTATGGAAAAAGAAAAATATTCATACATGTATAAAACATTAGTTTATTCTATTACTTAATGTAATATCAATATAACTTAAAACAACGAGTTTAGATATATGGTGAATTTTTACAGAGAGACTTACAAATTTCCCGTTGTGCTCCGCGGGGTGTGGCAGAACGGGAAATTTTGTATTTATAATTACTGCTATAAAATTTAATTTAAGAAGAATATTAACACCGTTTTGTTTTTTTTCTTATACCTATTTAGCGTACGGTTGATCGCTTTATCAATTTCTCCTTTTGCAAAGAGGTTTTTAACTACTTTAATCTTTGCTAACATTTTTCCTTCATTTCAGTTCATTTTCTTCCTAATTCTATTCTTTTTGGGTAAAGTAGCCTGTAACTCATTCTTATAAGTGGAGTCTTCCAATTTTTCCTTCTTGAGGAACACATTACATTTTGCCCGTTCTACCCCGCTGAGTTCCGCCTCGACTTCATTTATTTGTGATTTGGAGTTACAAATATTTTTATGTGGGTTTGATATTTACTGTTTTTCATGGTTGTCACATGCCGTTTTAATAAGTGTGGTGTTTAAATAATTCAATACCTGATTTTAACCAAATTAAAACAGCAAATTACTCAGCTTCGTTGGCGTCTTCCTCCTCCTCCACCTCTGACTAGATGCGTGGCTCCACTAAAACGTTTTTTTAATCATTTGCGCAATGTTTGAGGACAGAGGGCGATAAAACTAATGGACGGGTGCCTCAGAACATGTTTTATGTCACGCACAGAAAATTAATTACTTGTGGGCGACACATGGTAGTATTGTTGCAACTATCATTGCGGAGGTTCTTCGTGGAACAGCCGACGGTATTTATAGAAGTGTCATTTCGAGGGGAGTTCAGTTGGTCTTATGTCCAACACCATAAGAAGAATTATGCAGGAGAAATTGTGAGGAATGAAAGTTAAGACCATCGAAAGAACAGTGCGAATTTAATTTATTCTAGCCCGAAAGCTTGTCTCTGTTTCTCATAATTTTTCTGAGGAGCTTGTAGTGTTGATGTTGCGGCGAGGACTGAAAGGACAATGGCCGTTGTCTTGTAAAGTCAGTTACGAATGAATTCGTCTGTCTCCGTGGGTTGGGCTATTATAAATTTCCGGAAGCGTAGGCTTTCAACTTCCTTCTCTGCTTTTCTTGGCTTTCATTTCTAATTTTAACATTTTTTGTCATAGATTCCCAACTTCCCTACTTGTACTGCATCCTTCCTCTTATAACTTCTTCATCTCACATGTCGGAAAATCTTAGCACTGATTTCACAGCTACACGACTTGTAGTTAAACCATTTCTCTGACAAAAGTTGTGAAATGTTGAGAAAATAAATAATCTTCGTCCTTGATTTTATTCAACCCCGGAAGATATTAATCTAAATTTGGTTTTCATTTCAGCTATGTTGACGCGTGTATTACGTTACCAGACAGTAGATAAAATATAGCAGAGAGAGAGACTGTTTTATCTTATCTCGCTTCAAAATGCCAGCTTTGACGAGTGCGAATGTTTCTGCACAGGATAATTTAGACGATTGGTTGACGAAGCAATACAGGCGAACATGCGAGACGGATTAGGCAGATAAGATAATCACTTAATGTTTGCAGGCTCAAGTTCGCATGCTCATGTTCGCAGGCTCATGTTCGCGTGCACGTGTTCGCACGTAAATTATAGTTCTCTGTATGCCAGACAGATAATTCACGACGGTTCTTCTTCTAAGAAAATGGAATGTTTTTATTACAGTAATTTAACGCTAGCAAAAGATAAAATTCTGAAAAAATGTTGATTATGCACAGAAATTAATTCCCACAAAGATTCACGTTCTGCAACAATTTTTGGATGAATGATACTGACACATCTTTTTATAAAAGAAATTAAATATTTATATTACAGTAATTTAACGCTAGGAAATGAGAAATTTTCTTCAATGAATTTATTAAAATATTAAATTTTTGAAGATTTAAATTTCGACGTGGCTACATTTTACGTTCTGCTCTAATTGAAAGGATTTTCAACGTAATTTTCGACGACTCATGGATGTATGTTGCCGAATGCCGAATGTTAGGACACGAACGGTAAAATTAGTTGAACTTCAGAAACTCCGATGTTCATATATATATATATATATATATATATATATATATATCTGAAAGGACTCGTATCTTAATATTCTATCTCCTTCATATCATTTTCCTTAACTAGACGCCCATGATTTGCTAAACTGTGTAATGTATTGCTTGCTATTGATAAGAATATAACTTGTGAAAATTCTTTAAAGGAAATAAGCAGAATAAAAAACTAGCAGAAAAAGTTTAAAAAAATCTTTAATCCAAGTATGTAAGCTACATCATAGTGCGTCAATATCGATAGAAGAAAACATAAAAAAAAGTTGCTTACAATGTAGAAAAGTCTCTATTTTTTTACGAGGAGTAAAAGAATCAAACTCAAAGAATGTTTATGGTATAGAGGAACCTTCTGAGCCACTTAAATAAGAAAAGTTTGATGAATTCATTGTAAGAACTGGAGCAAGACGTCAGAAAATGGAAAGACAGGTTTAAAATGGTTGACGTGTTCTATAATAGTATGGCAACAGATGAAAATTTTCTATATATATATAAAATTTAAGATTGAAAACGTGTAATAACCAAACTTGTTTTTATATTGCAAAAATTCTATATATGCTTTGTATTATTTCAATTACTTGACTATGACATAAGCCGAAAGCTCCTAAAATTGAATAAATATTCCAATCAAAATTAATATATTATTTTGGTTTTATTAAATTGTGTTACTGATTAAAACCAAGGGTTATTCATCATTATCATCCAGAGAATTTTTTTTTAAATGTTGACTATGCACAGAAATTAATTCCCACAAAGATTTATTTTCTGCCACAATTTTTGGATGAATTGAGACTAGTAAATAATGATAGTGTCACATACAGCAAGTGCTAATTTAATTTTGTATTTTAGCTTGGTAGGAAATTATGTAAACAATTGAGTACAAATTTCTTTTGGAATTGTCAAATTCGAAATGTTATTTCGGTACGTGAGAATTGTTATTCAGAATACCCTAAAAACTTAATTATTCAGGTAATGAATTTATTGTAAACTGAAATTACTTGTAATGCTGTTTAATACATTATACTTACTGAAGAATAAAACTTATTATTTGGTAACATTTATTGTTAGATTAAGAATGTGTTGTATATCATAGTGGTTCCTTTAAACGCTTGTTTTAATAAGTCAATGTTATGTATCCTTATTTATTTTAATTCCTACTAATTCATAATTTGCGTTTATCTGTGTATCATTTTTTATTCCAAGTTCCCACTTATTCACATTGTCGAGTTTAACGGCCTACAATAGATTGTTAAAAGCACAGTCCGTTTGCAACTGTTCGTGCACGTAGTTCAGGACGATAAATTTTATATAGTGGCCCCTCGAATTTCTTGTCTAAATTTATGTGTAACTACATACTTTACAAAAGTAAGTAATATTTATTTATTTTACTAAAATTAATTAAGAAACCGGAAATGCGAATAATGTTTTTTTAACGAAATTTTGTTACATTTTGTTTTCTATTTCTTTGTAGATTCTATCATAGATTTACGTCATGACGGAGCGTTGTACGAATTAAATTTAACTTTTACGAATTAATTTAACTTTATAAAAAATCGTTAGAGTTTCGTTTGCAGTTTATCAACGAAATTGTAAAAAATTCAAAGGACAATTTTTTTGAAACGAAATATGTATATTGGTAATGTAAATATATCTTATTGTCGGTAGGAATTCGAAACCTTTATGAATAAAGATTTTGTATGAAATTCTTCTTCTTTGCCCTTCATTACGTGCTCACTATAGAAGGTTTTCTTCTCCAAGGTTGATAATCTCAAGATAAAATGGCCATGTTGCATAATGCTCTGAACAAGTTATGAAACTTTTAAAGAATTAGTCCATTATTCACAATATAATGTATCTAATGTAAAACGTCTGCTTTAATGGCTTTTCCAGGAATGGGAGCCTAAAGGTAGATACACATAATATATATATATATATATATAGTTCTAGTCACAAGATTGAACTGTTTCGGGAGCCACAAAAATTATCTCAGTGCTCAGACTTTTCTCGTATAAAAAGACTTGTATTTTAATTTATTGCATTAAAATTTGATAGTTTTAATTCCAGGAGCTTTAGACTCGTTTTGGGCCATATTCAATAATAATACGATAATAATAATTCTATATCGATCACATTAAAAAATATATGAATTACGGTATAATTTCAAGAGAATTGAATTAAACTCAATAAAAACGAATATGCATACGCTTTAATATGTATATGACATCAAATAATTTTGCTTTGTGAATGATTTTAAAGTGATTTTTATACAGATAAAGAAACTGAAAATTTGAATATAATACAATTTTTTAAAATACTTTAACGCTGTACTATTTTATACAAAAACATATTATAATGTAATATAATTTTTTAAAGCGAACAATATGTAAATATTGTTGTATTATATTCTAGATGAAATGATCGAAAATTCCCGGAATTAAAATACAACACGAGACTGTTTGTAAGAGTTAAATAAATAATTTTATATTAACTTTATTTTATCATGTTTAAGACGGAGGTGAATTTTTAGTGTGTACAAAGACAATACGATAAAAAACCTTTAAAATTGGACATCCTCTTGGAATACTTATAACACAGGATGTACTCGTTCGGCGAATCACTATCACAATTAGAACAACAGCTTTTTCTTTCATTCAAATACGATTCTCTATGATTCAGCAGACGAGGAATTGTTCTGTATATCGAAGTAGAAGTGGCTTGCTTCACTTCCCGCCTTTCTTTACAATAATTTGGACAATAGTCCGGAAATAGATCGGTATGACTATTCCACCGCTGCGTGTCGTCAACGGACTTTCCTCTTAATGACACATCAGGAAATTACTGTTACCTTAAGCTATTTCAGTAATTTCAACCGCTGTTCGACCTGACAGTCTTGAAGCACGGTTATTTCCGCTACCAAATGTTATCAATAAAAATTTAAGAAAAATATTTTATTGGTATCAGCCCGTGTTTTGCAGACTCTGTAGAGCTAATAAATGTTGCAGGTATTACCGTAAAATAAAAAAATGTTTTACTTCCGTTCCTTGCTTACTGTGTTGTAAAAGATATCTGCTTTCTTTAACTAACATAACTTTGATTATATCTTTGAATATTTTTTGTATTCAATGACTAATTATAATTTGGATGTACATTAAATAAAAATCCTTGGTTTTTAATAAAAACCAGAACTGTATTTTGTTAATTTTTATTAGATTTTATTTTCAGTTACATAAAGGAGCTTTCGGCGCAGGCCATAGTCATTTACTAATAAAAAGTGAATTGACATTCACCCTGGTGGGACAAAATTGACATTACTGACTTCTAATACACAAATACTTGTAACTACCAAATAATCTAGATAAATTCATATGTCATCGTTCCACAGATTCGTAACAATCAGTCTTGAAGCTCGGAAACGATTGTGCACTGATACCTAATTAATCCATTCAGCCAGAAAAAAAGTATTAACACTTCATTTTTTGATGCTCGTGAAATCAACTTTTGTTAACTTTTACTTAACATTTCATTTCAATAAATGAGTTCAAATTGATGCCTTTCCTTTTATAGAAACGACGTTTTTAAGATACAATCCTTCAGCCCTTATGGTTCTCTTTTATTTACGAAAGAGCTTGTTAAAATTTGTTCTCTGAAAATGTGATTCGTTCTCCGTTAATGAGCTGTCTCGCATTCCAGATCTAATGAAATATTAAAAAAGTAGATTCCAACTAGGAAGTTTCAACATTCTATTTCGGTTATTTCATTTTTGCACTTTGGGTTGATTTGGTTTGATTTTTCCTGTAGGGTAAGTCAAGGCGGAACGGGATCCTTATTGTTAAACAATTATTGTAAAATTATAGAGAAAGAAAATTCACTTCAAAAAGGTATAAAACATTAGCTTATTCTATTATTTACTTAATCCAATTTCAAAATAACTTAAAACAACGAATTTAGATTTTTGGTGATTTTTTGAAAATAAACTTACAAAACGTGATAGGATGTTTTGTAATTACAATTAGTGAAATAAAATTTAATTCAAGAAAAATGTTACTCGTTTTGTGTTTCTTATACTTATTTAGCATTCGGTTGATCGCTGTATCAATTTTTCCTCGTAGTCCTGCACAGTCTTTGCTAACATTTCCCCTTTTTCCCGTTCAATTTCTTTCTTAATCTATTCTCTTTGGGTACAGCATCCTGTAACTCATTTTCATTAGGTGAGTCTGTCAGTTTTTCCTTTTTTTCTTGAGGAACACAACATTTTGCCTTATACAGTAGTATCCCGTTCCGCCCCTCACGCTTGTCTCAGTTTAAAGTTTTTCACCGAAACTTAATACAAGCAGATTTAAACGCTATACGTAACATATGCAGCTTAAGTCATCTTTACGAATATTTACCCTTAAACAGTTAAAAGTGAGGAGTTTTGTAGATTACTTTCTGTCGAAATTCTGGAAAAATTGTAAAGTCTCAGATGTAAGACGAGGTGCAGTCAGAACTTGGCCAATTCGGCTGCCGGGATTTCTTCCTTGACCAATGGTAACGTTCCACCCCTATTTACTAAATTTAATCCCTGTCCAGTAAAAAAGATAGGGTATCCCGTTCCTCCCCGAGCTCCCGTACGTATCTCAACTCTTTTAACTTCCTTCTTTCCGACTATATAGCTATCATGAAATGTGCTGATAACGTAAAATAAATATTTGCAGTTTTCACATCCATCTTGTATTTTAGACTTGAATGGAGACGCATTTCCGGCCTTACAGATTGTTGGTAATAATTTTCAATTTATTTCGATCGGCTTATTTATTTACAGAACATTTTCAAGGGTAGCTACTGTCTCGAGAATATTCTCTTAAAATTATATTAGTACGTATGTTTTTATTCATTATAATAATAATAATGGTATAAAACCAAATTAAAATTATTGTAAAATTCGAGGCCCTTGAAGTCCAGTGGGTCCATACTGCCTAAGGAACACGACTTCGGCAATTTTTCAAAGACACCTGTAATAATAAAAGAATTGGAGTAAGGATATAAATATAAACGTAATATTTTTAGAATATCACATAAACAAATTCAGAATTGAAATGAATGCACGATTCGTTAAACCTCTGTATTTCCTTGAATTACGTATTTATAATTATTTATTTAATAAAACCCTTGCCAATCAGTCAATTTCATAGTTTTTTACAACTTTTATTGAAAGAAGCTTTCGCCTATATTATTATATTCATCTTCTAATTATAAAAAAAGTTGGGACAACCTACAATCAAAAATACTATTATTCTAATTTTGAATATTTTATTACTTACCGGGTTTCCGTTAATACACTGTATATTTTAAAATCAGGAAAAAATAAAATTAGAATAATAATTTCACCGTATATTTAATTTTAGGCTCTCCTTATACATCTTGTTGATAATTGCTTATGCAATCGAAAGCTTCTCCAATTAAAAATTTAAAAAAAACTATGAAATGAGATTAATTGACTGATTAGCAGAGGTTTTATTAAACGGTATTATATATAATTCAGTGTTATTATAATTTGTAACATCAAATTGTAATTCGGAATTTCTTTGTAACTGGTATTTAAGAAATGTCTGGTAAAAGTAAATTGCGCAAAATGCTATAATTTTTGGACATCCGAATTAGCGTCAATGAATATTTAGTATTCCAGAAATTCAAAAAATCAGTTATCTGACATTAAGTTAAATTAATAAAAATACGGCCAATTTGTCAGCAAAAAATTAATCTATATTTTAAAAATTTGCCGGATGTAGTCCCCAAATAGTAACGAAACGTCGTTCATAAAAAATGGACATAACTAAATAATGAGCAGAATAAAAGGGACAATTAGAAATACTACTAAATATTTTTTTTAAAAAAAACACCAGTTTGTCAACAAAAATTTAATTAGTATTCAGTTAATATAATTACGACGTTTCGTTCATAATTGTAGACGTAATCAGGTAAATTTTTTAAATGATTAGCTATTACACGTGTGGATAATTTTGTGCCGTGGACTGCATCGTAATTATATGAGCTAAATAGTAATTAAATTTTTGCTGATAAATTGGTAGTGTTTTTTATTTAATATTTAGTATTACGAGAGAGTATCAGCTCCGTTACAGAATTGAAGGTCGCTTTTGGCAGTGACACGGGAGGACTTTTGACCGTGCCAAATGAGGCCATGTGTTAGCTGTCTACAAGGTAATAAAATACGTTAACAGGGCGAGGAAACGTTATATACATTCCTGGACGAGTTGGTTCCTAAGTATTCGTGGAAAAGGAAAGATCTGCTAGTCGCCTCAAGTGGACTTATCGTGCAGCATTCGTCATCGGTTGTTGGAGAAAAAGTGACGTAATAAATGAGGATCGTGAAAGAAATTCTTTTCAATACACGGACAAAGAACGTGCGATCGCTCCACTTATTTTTATGTTTAGAGTGACTCACTTCGATAAATACTCCGCGTTCCTGACGAATATCCGCTCTTACTCATCGTCTGACATCGTTAATTTATTCTCCGCGGATTGTTTAATTTTTTAGTGTTAGTTAAATGTTCATATAGTAAATTCTTGCTCCATTGCACCATAGGACCATATTCGAAGTTTATTGAAACGTAAAAAGATTTATAGGATATTGCATTATCTATAACCAATCAGACGCTTCTTCAGTGAAACACAAAAGCGGAGAGAGTTCTCAATAGTTATAAAGAACCGTTATTTAAATTATAACTCGATCCTCCGTGCCAAAACTCAAATAGAAATCAACACAATGAAACATTACTCTTTAAACGAGTCAGACAATTAAAGCTCATGTCAGCTAAAAGAAAAGTCGTTCGTGAAACACAAAACAATTAAATACAACCTAAAAAATTAACTAATAATTAGTGCGAATTCATCACCATCTTGGTGAGACGGATCGTAAAGATTAGAAGAGTTTCATTTAGCGTAATTGGCTGCCGTAATGAGTTTTTTTAAAAATATAATTCATTATAATTGCATAAATTGATTATAGGTAATCGCTAGGACAGTGTAAAACTGTTCAATTTAGTTCTATAATACTATTCACAAACCTGGATAATTAACAGTTTTGATCACTCATAGTGCAAGTTTACATAATAATAATGCCGAGGGAAAATTAGAGCAGCGCGAATGAGAAACAGGAAGAGAGTTACGAGATGATTATGGCAAGATTACAGAAAACCCCAAGCTAATTTCATGTTACAGTATTTAAGAAAATTGTAAATGAGTTTTCTTGTTACGAAAGGTGACTGATGGAAAAATTTGGGTTTACTAGACATTAATAGCGAACTGCATTGATGTTGTTGCACGAGAGAAGACTTCCATGGCTTGGCGAACAGCTTATAGCGAATTTGCAATTCCATTACGTCAAAGTCGTCCTTGCAGTTCTCAGTTTAAATTTATATCTGTGGAATTCATTGAAAGCGAGGTTTCTTTCGGCGATGACTAAGCGAGTCTTTTCCCGAGTGACTCACCTGGAGCACACGCGTGATGTATTCACACGGCCCAGTGACGTCGTAAAGTGCGTGTGTGCGTGCATGCGTGTCCGCGGAATGTCTGCACATTGCGTAACACGTCTGCCGCGCATGTTCCATGCACGCTACAATTGCGAGACTTGCTGTTTAATTCAGCTTTACGCAAACCGCCCCAAGTGAATTATCGCAGCTACGACTCGGCTACTGTTACACGCAGATATTAAATACCCCATTCCATGGACGCACTTTGCAAATATCATTATTCAATTGCACGCGCATAGACAAATGTAATCAGACTCCTAAATTCATGCATATTCTGCAAATGTTAATGTGTATTTGCTGCCGACTGCTGGAATTGAAATATAATGTCAACGATGGGTGTGATTCAGAGAGAATATTTTTAGAGCGTTCCACGGTCTGAGTTTTAGGCGATGTGAATTCTGAGAGTGATTTGCGATGAGAGAGTGAACAATTAGAAATCGACAGCGTGAGAATTTTCTGAGAGGAGAACTGTTGCTGGAACACTAAACCCTCAATCTTCCCGAGTAGGTGCATGCCTTGAAATGAATACTCGTCGTCTCTGAAGAAATGGAAAAAATATTTTCTGAATGCCTCCTCACTCATTTTTATCTTATTCGCATCCCCTCTCCTTCCTCCAAAAGTAAGTTAAAAAAAATCTGACATGTAATAAATAAAATTAACGTATAGGGGAACTTGGGGCGGAACGGGATAGCGGGATACCCTATTATTATTGTGACTGGATAGTCCTGAATTTTAGTAAATAGGGGTGGAACACAGTCACTTGTCAAGGAAAAAATCCTGGCAGAAGGCTGGACCAAGTTGTGAATGAATTGTTTTGGCGTCTTACATATGTGAATTTATAATTTTTGCAGCATTTCGATAGAAGTAAGCTACAAAACCGTTCGCTTTTAACTCTTTAATGGTATATGTTCGTAAAGTAGATGTATTTAGCTGCAAATAAGTTACGTATAAGGTTTAAATCTGCTTTTATTAAGGCTAAAACTTGCGTGTGGGACGGAACGGCATCCAACTGTATCAGAAAAAATGTAATGTGCTCCTCAAAAAACTAAAAGAAAAACTGGCGCTCACAGTATAAGAATGAGTTACAAGTTGCTGTGCCCAAAATAATAGAAAAGAAAGAAATGGATCGAAAAATAGGAAAAAATACTAGAAAAGACTGTGCAGTTGCAATAAAATCTCTTTAGGAAAGGAAAAATCGATAAAGCTATCAACTGTAAGCTAAATAAGTATAAGAAAAAAACACAAAAGGTGTTAAGATTCTTATTAAATTAAATTCTATTGCACTAATTGTAAATACGAAATATAACCTATCCCGGGGGGAAGGGGGGGAAATTTTTATCATTTGAAATATTCACCAAAAATCGAAATCCGTTGTTTTACGATATACTGATATTAGCTTAATTAAATAAAAGAATAAAGTAATGTTTTATACCTTTAGAAAGCGAATTTCTTTTTCCAAAATTTCCCCTAATGGCCAAAATTCAGAATTTATTTAACTTAAAATTTACATTGATACCAAAGAGATCATCCCTATGTTCAGAGACCTCTTCAGTTGTACCTAAAAAAATTAGTAAATAATTATAATGAAAACGAATATAGGTGATTTTCAAATAAATAAATTTAGTGTAACACGGTTACCTGCATTATTAACAAAATATGTTAATTTAAATAAATCTTTAAACAGAAAAAATAAATTTCTTCTCAATAACTTCAAGGGCCGAAGAGAGAATAAAAGTATAGAAAAGTGGATCACAAAACGAGACAGATACGTAAGATAGCAGAGACACTTGAGATTAAGTATAAAAGAGGGGGTTGTTCATTTTATTGTATAAAACACAATAAGCAATTTTTCAGTGTCAACCTGAACTAATTATCACAGCAATCTAACCTAAAGGATAACACTCGGTGAATAGATGCAAAACAGGAGCAACTTCATGCGACTAGCAATATTTGAGGAATGTACTTGTTCAAATCATTTAAGGACACTAAATAAAACTCAGTTTCAAGTTAGTGGGGAACTTTCGCAACAGATTTTTTTATACCGTTTTCTGCACTTACTCATCTACACCCACAATAGACAAGACAAAGCTGAAAGAAAGTGAATACAAAGAATGAAGAGTAAAGGGCAAAATTCTGAGCTCCTAGGTTCTTTAGATATGCTTTTACCTTATGCCGTAATTAATTAAATTTTTATAGCTGATTTTTATACCTATTCTGATAAACTTAATGAGTAGGAGAACGATAAAGAAACTCGTTGCCTATTAATGAGAAAATATTTTCGTTCTGCCTGTCACAGTCCTTGAAGTTTTTAAAAACGGTTAGAAGGTTTTTATACAAAGTTTCTTGTGGCGTTTTCAAATTGTCCTCACTTTCATAATAATAAATACAGACATTCACGTGTATAGAAACTCGTTGCCTATTAATGAGAAAATATTTTCGTTCTGCCTGTCACAGTCCTTGAAGTTTTTAAAAACGGTTAGAAGTTTTTTATACAAAGTTTCTTGTGGTGTTTTCACATTGTCCTCACTTTCATAATAATAAATACAGACATTCACGTGTATAGTATCTGCACTTAAACAGAAACACTTCTGAGTAAAATGTAACAGATTTAAAATGTTTATTGGATACATATTCTACATGAAAGCTTTAAAGATTTAATTGGTGATCTCTACGAGCATAACTAAATTGGCAAATAAATCACTCGTTTCTGAAAGAAAATACGGAAAATTATACTTTATGTTTCTTTAAATGTTCGGAGTTAATTACCAAAGAACTTAACTAAAAATTAAACATGTGGAGTTAAATCTGTGTAGCTAATTTTTATTGCGCTTGGTAGCGATTCCATGCATCGCTGATATTTTTCTTTGGTATTTGGTTTCATGAGTATGTTACTGTAGGACCAGCCTTTGGTAATAATTAACTAATGTTAATTTTTGTCTCTGTGAACCGAGTTAACTACACGGATACAGGAAACCGCCTGTTTATGTCGTTTGCATGGATGTGCCCAATGTTTATACCAGACGATTGTCGGGCGTCAACGTCTGAGCCACGAGCAGTTTTTTCGCTCCAGTCATTTCCTTCTTGTATTTGTTAGGGAACGAGCAGATGAAGGAATTTCCCAAGATCTACTCCCTAAAGAGTTGCTTTTTCAGCCGACACTAAAATCCCTGTTTTTATTTTCTAGTCTTCCACTGTCCTTGAATTGGAGTGCGGACAGGCCGGAGCTCACATTAACACAACTTGGTAATGTAAAAATTGTTTTAAAAATATTGGATCAAAGAAATACGGATGTGACGCGTGTAAATTTTCGTCGTATATTTTACTTATCTAAATTAATTTACAATATTAAGCATTCTGTACGAAGTTTCCATAGAGAATAGATCCTGAGACATTCCCAAGGCACCCTATCGGGGTAAACCCGGCAAACAAGGGTCCTTTGTCTGCAAGTATTGCCAACCCCATTGGAGGACCTGGGAAAGATAGAAAGAGCGGGGGGAACAATGAGGTTTTTAGGAGAGGTGAGTTCGAGGTGGAGAGGACCTCGAAAATATTATTCGGAAAAGTCAGTTAGAGGTGAGAGGTCAGGGAGGAGTTAGGGAAACGGAAAGTCGGTCTGGCTGGCTTCAGGAAGTAAGAGAGGAGAGGCGATCTAGCTCAAGTGTCACCAGGAAACAAAACTGGAAACCAGAAACACATCAGAGGCCTGCGTTTCACATGCCAAACAGTAATTTCTCGCTCTGATATGCGTATTAACACACTATACAGCCCTTAGTAAAGTAGATTAAATTTACTAAAGTCTCTTGCTATGTTATTTCTTTGGTTTGGGCTCTGCAGGGCAAATAAAATACATTAAAATTAATCAATTTCTAACTATTGTAATTTGTTGAACCTCTTACATTTGTTAGTAATAAAACTAATTTAAATGCCAAAGTTGATATTTATTGGCGCCCACCCATTAAAATATATTTTTAAAATTCTTTTAAAATATTTATAAATTTTAAAAAATACAAAGTCACACTGTGTTCCGTTAAGGTAACGAAATGTTTCCACGGGTTGTGTAATGTTGAGATCATTATTTTAAATTTTATTGAGACGGTTAAAAATAAAATGGAGAAGAACGGGGTAAATAAGGACCAATTATTCAGTGCCGAAACTAGGGAGAGCCAAAGGCAAAGTATTGAACAGACTGATGACGGGTTTTCGACCTTAAGCTATTATCGGATATGAGAGGAGAGAGAAAGATTCCGGAAAGTAAATAAATTTTGGTGAAACAAACGAAGGTTTTGAGAAGCTGTCAAATAAAGTGGAGGAAAACAGTAAATCAGAAATAATACGAGTCAGTAAAAAATCATTTTATAACAGAAAGGAAGGGAGAGCGAGAGAAGGTTCATCAGTGGAAAGCGAAAGAAAGGCTTCATTATTGGAAGATGACATAAGAAAGGCACGAAGAGGGCCGAAACGGAGAATGAAAACAAAGTCGATAAGTACGTCAGGGGAGAATGTTTTAATAATAACTTATGTTGAGAATAGGGATGTACTAGAGGAAAGTGATAAAATGGGGGAACGGTATTCAGAAAAACAAGTTGCGGGTCATAATGTATTAAATACTGGAGTGTGGGGAAACTTTATTTTAAAAGGCACGGAAAATAATGTGGATTTTTTCAAAGAGGGGATTAAAAGAATTTTTGAGCGAACGGAGGACGAGACGCTTACGAAGCAAGCATCTTTCCAAAATTTGGAAGGCGATTTTGTAATAAAACGAATACCGAAACGTTTCAAAGTTTTACTCTGAGTCAAAATTTATATTTTACTCAGCTTGGAAGTCAGACAGGAAAGGTGGAATATTGAGAACCGCATAGAGTCGATTATGACTTCACATTAATCGCACCTTTCAATTTTATTATCGTGTCATCAGAATCGGGGGCTTTGTAGCGCGTACTTTAGCTCAAAAATTATTTTATTTAAATATACCGTGTCTTACAATGGACGCTTATTTTTTGTCACCCCAAAGGTGGACAATAGCGACGGTCGGCGGGTTGCGAGTGGAAGCTTGGTTAAATATTCGATAAATAGTCGAAGACACGGAGTTTTGAGGACAATTTTTGAAATGGTGGTGGCGGAGTAAATACTAGCTAGTGGACGTCGCGAAAGGCGACTGATTCATAACAGTTTTGAGAGTTTTGTGATTGGCGGTGGAATGACGCCGAAGGACGGAGTGACCTGACTTACCGAGGATGTCTAATTAAATGTGATATGCCCGCGAATTATTGGGTTTATGTTTTCCTTAAATCCAATGAGTGGACGTTTATTTGCTTCATAATTGATAATCTTCAAGGACAATTCCTCTGTTATCATCGTCTCTGGCACATCGACGACGTGACGCACCTCTGTGGACCCCGTGAGCGACGCTGAACATTAGACACTGTTGAGAGTCACCCAAAACTATTACGAAATTGTTTCGTTACATTTTCCGACCCAATAGATTTCTCTATTTAAAGTGTTCTCTGCTGCTGGCCCAAATCCACTGAGAGAAAGCAAATTTAAATAAAATTGTGATTTCGATAAAAATAATCTTGTTTGTTTTCTAAGAACAAATCAAAAATGTAATTAATTTATTTGAGTAATGTTCTATTACTTCTTGGATTTCTCCCTCCCTCTGTAATTATATTAAAGTACATGCCCATGTGGATAGATATAAATAGTCTTTTCCTGCTTGTTGTCCTTGTAATAGTTCATAGACCACAAATTTAATAACAAATAAAGAAAATCAGACTCTTGAGAATAACGAAGATTAAACAAGGAACCGAAATTATAAATTTCACTTTGGTTTAGGTGTATTCAAGGGATTGAAAACAGTTTTTGTTAGACGAACAACGTCGAAGCTGTTATATATGTGAAAAATTGTAACCCATAGTAGTGGACGTTAAGGGCTATTTTTCCAATATTAAAGTGACTTTTAGGTACCCTTTTCTCGGAAACCGTTACAGATATAGCATTGACATTTTTACAGCTTAATTTTAAAGTTATAATATGTATGTTACATCGAAATAAATTATATATTATTATAATTTTCGTTATTAATTTATCAAGATCTGTTTTTATGGAAAATTTTAAGAGTTTTTTCTATCAATACTTAATAATTAAAATAATTTATTCTGCTTCCGCACCCATACGATAAATATAAATGTGTCAGTGCTGTATCTATAATAGTTTCCGAATTTTCCTTTAACATTGGCAAAATTGGTCCTTCCAACTCCCCTAAAATGATACTTTTCAAGTGTTCATAACCGGGAACTCTAAATGTAGAGATATAGTGCATTTTATATCTTAACATCTGTCTTTATCCTCTCATATTTTTTTCGTAAAAAAATTATACATGTCATTTATGTTACTGTTTCTTCTGTTGAACCGTGAGTAACTTCAAATTCAATTCATTAAACTCGATACGGGTAGATAGGGTCGCATGAAAGGTCTACTACATTCTTTTCGACGTCGATATTACTTAACTTTCATTCAGTATACGATTATAAGTTTAATATCTGTTCTTAGCGTTTTCATACATTTACTACTCAAAGGTTTTAGTTATTAAATTTATTTTCAAAAACCACATGCACTTCTTAAAATTTATTCCTCAGTATACGTTAATTATTATTAATAAGCCAGTTTTCCACATTCACTAATTTATTATTTTAATGTTAAATTATTTTTTTATACACGTTTTATAGTGTGTTCTGAACTTGTATTTTCTGGGTGGGGCATATTTGAAAAAACCCCTACTCCCATACATGAAGAGGAATACTAACAATACTTAGGTTATACGAAGTTATACATTTATTGTGAAGAAAAATATTTTGTACCATTAGTTTCACCTCATTTTATTATTTCTTGGAAGTATTAGACCGGAAATTTGCAATTAATTTTCAGGTAGCTGCATTTAATTATATAATGATGACATTCACTTCACACTGCAATGCTGCATTTCCTCCTGTTTCAAACAAAACCTTTTTTATCGGTTTCTGTCGTTGTATTCCAATACTTTCATGTATACACACAACTTAACTAAGTTCACATATGTGGTATTATTACTTATTTCTTTCTTGTTATGTCGGGAATTTTTTGCTTGTTCGTTGAATTATCTGGTTTGTGTTATATCTAGTATTAAATTAGGTTTTCATAATTATTTTCATTATACCTACAGTTTTTAAAACTTTCTATTAATTTTTCCTGTGCCTACATTCTCTTAACTTAGGTAAATGATGCTTTATTTCCCCTAAATAATATTGAATACAATTAACCTCAAATGAAGGTTTCCCTGTTCATTTAAAATCTAAATTAAGAATTAAATTAGTTTCCTTATTTTACTTATTAATTTGGATCTTGAGATGACTAATTAATTATTATAGCGTATCTCTTTGTAAGCATCAGCCAACGATCTTGAAATTCTTATCAATATCTAGTGAAGTAATCTTTATTATTTACTGATAAGACATGTTAGCAACACACTCCGCGTTACTTTTATGTCCTGCTTGTCATAGAATCAAACATTCTTGGTTACCGTTTCTAGTGTATGTGAGCGATCTGCATACCATCTAGTTTAAATTATAATTTATAGAAGCGTTGTTATGTGATATCAAGTAGTCCCAAGGAAATTTCACATTGATTACTATCTATCTAAAACGAGTATTTGCTCATGTATGAAATAAAAAATTGTTTTCAAGTTTTCTTTAATATAAGAAAATTGGTACAGTTTAGTAGTAAAGGGATTGATCCTTTGAAAGCTAAAATTCGATATTTGTTGTATTTCTATTTTTCTACCTTCCCTCCGATTACAAACTAAGAGGTCACATTTGTTTCAATGTGCATAAAACTGCATTAAAATTTAACGAAGAGCTATTTTCTCCCTTCCCACTTCAAATGCGGTAAAGTTTGTGCCGTCATGTTGGCTGCTTGTACTTAAATTTTAAAGACATTGCATTTAAAGAGACTATCTGACATACCACAAGATTCATTCAAAAATCTTTGGAATTCAATAGTCGTGTCTCAGTGGTTGAAGATGGCGTCCGCAGGCGGTGCAAATAAACTAAGTGAAGAAGAAAGGGGCGAATTACAAGAACAGTTCACAGCGGTATGTTTATTAAATTAGTCTACCTTAATTTAAGCCGCTATACACAGTTAACGTGTATGAAATTACCGTTAATACAGGACTTAATGACTATACAAGTTTGGGCTGTCAGTGTATGTCGTTTTCATATTAACATTTGACAGCAATCTCTGCGAAAAGCAAACGTTGGACAGTATTATTCTTTGTTTATAATAGATTAAGTCTTTATACGAGATCGTAAATATGAAATGATGTGTAATGTTGGACCGTTTTATTTTCGGCGTTGAAGATAATCGTATGGCGTTGATATTTCATGTTTTTAGAATTATTTACCTGTTCTTGCATGTAATACCTTCATATCCTAACTCAACAATTAATAACTGAAAATACGAGTCGCTGCAACGTAACTGATGAGTTAGAACATCACAATTAGTTGTAACGGTTTGCTATAACGTCTTAAAAATTATTAAATTTGATATATAATAGAATAATCTTTCTTGCTAATTAACTTTTCCTCGTATAATACGAAACTTCCATGTATATGGAAACTTCAGTTATATTGTATGACATAAAACCACCGGTAATAGCAGAATTATTCCACATAAAAATGAATGGCAGACATAATTTAGAAATCAGTTTATTTAATATTAATCATTGATGATAAATGGCACTTATACCTGATTGTATTTTTTGCTTATTACATTTTTTTCTCAAAGTGATATTTTAAAGCTGGTCAGTGGAAAGAAATGTTAGATTGCATTATACAGTGCCTTAGATGATTTACATTTTGTTAATTGATTTGTATGTGTGGTATTTATTATAAACTCTTCAGTAAGCTTCTGACAGAACAATATTATTTTATTTACACAACTTGATAATCAGTTATTATCTTGTGATAAACCATATTTCACACCGGAAGACTTTATTTACCAAAGTTCTTGTTTTACACCACTACTCATCTTTCAGAGATAAGTCATTCAAAATTTATAGCCTTGACTTCAGCACTTTGTTTTATTAACTCTTATGTTTATCAGTTCTTGCCCAGCTTAAACTAATCTTAATCATATATATAATGTATTAACTGCTAATGTTTCTCATAATGTATTATTTTATGTGTGTGTTTTAATTCCAAGTATATTCAAGTCTTCACAAACCGAGTGTCGATACTTATCTTGTGAAATTTATATCATAGTCCACAAGAGAGATGATGGGATATTTAAGGTGCTATCTTCTGATACTACTAGTAGTTTTCAGATAAGTTCTTGGACATTTTTTGACCTTGCCTACAAAGTGAAATATTTTGTTTTATGAATTCTAGTGTGCAACATAATTTAATAATTTTCCTGTTGCTTTTGTACTGATGTTAATTGTAAAATTATAATTTGAAATATACAACACTAAAATTCCAAATATATTTATGAACGGTTTTTACTTATAGAGTGAATTATAATGTATCTGTTCAACAAGTGGTTTCTTTTAAGTAATGATTTGAAGATATTTTCTGTTACTAGCAGAATGTGAGCATTGTGACGTCACAAATCCCACACATTTTAATGTCAAATATCTCGGTAACTAAGCATTTGCAAGCAAAATTTCATTTGAAAAGGAATTAATATGTCGTCATGGAAATAAAATAATTTTAGATCCCGTTCCCTATTCTGGAGTCCAGCTTCAGATGTCCGTGTAGTCCTCCTGTATCATATGGAAAGCATTATTATTATACTTAAGTATTGTGCAGTTATGTTTCCTCTTTTACTTTTTAAGTTGGACACGGGTATCAGTTGTCGCTGATTTGATTTATTTCTTGGTTTCATTTCTGTTATAATATATCTTGTGTGAGATACCCATAGTTATCTGATTTATATTGTGCCAATGTCTTCCCAATTCATGCCCAACAGTACCGTGTGTTGTATTTTTCGGATGCTCCAAAGAGTCATATCTCGGCTGATACATCTCGAAGGTTTGCGTTATCTATTTTTATACTCTGCTCCTCATATGATCTTCAGCGCTCGTCTACAATAAAACATTTTGAAAGATCCTGCTCTTTTCTTGCATGACTAACTGTCCAGGTTTCAGTGGATATGGTTAGTTTTATATGTGAAGGTTGTTTCATGTGAATGGATACTTAACAGCTGTATTTTTAAGTACTTGTTACTTGTTTATATTGACTTTTGTCTATATACATTTCCTTTTATTAATTTATTTTTAAGATTATTTGTCTTTAATTATGTACTTAATTTTGTTCATTTTTAATGGATGACGTATCCTATTTCCTCAATCGAGGATTAATGGAAACAACAATAAATCTAAATCTGAACCTTATTGGTCTTTAGGGGTCATCCACATTATATACACCTGTGAGTGTTTTTTTTAGAGAAAGTAAAAATTCTTGAAAACAGGAATTGAGGAAATTAATCTGGATATTTATTTTTTCACTTAGGATGTTTTAGAACATTTGTTTTAATAAAAATTGTGTCAGTGGCTGTTAGAAGACCAACTTTTGATAAAAGAATAATTATAAAAATTTTGTCATAAATAATGAGGGGAAATTCTCAATTGACAAATTTAATCGTTGTAACCGGTAACAATCTCCTTCTCCATAATAATTTGGTAGTTCTGTCCCATGAAGTACCATTAAGTATTTTTTTTCTTAAATAGTAATTTTCGCAGTGGGTGGCGGTAAGCTGTTGGTGACAAGGCTGGCGTTGTAGTTTTTCTCTTGGAATGGCTCAACGTGTTTAACGTTACCAGAATAGATTTACGTTTTGGTGTTGCGTTTCGGATGGGTAAGGCTGGGGTGGATTCTTTGCCGTTTAAGGCGATATTGAGAGCGTGCGTGAGTCAGGGCTCGACCGTTGCTTGTTATCAGCGGCGACGCCCACGCCCACCTGCGGCGTTATTTTCTGCGAATCTTACGCTCCCGGGCAGAAGTTGGCTCATTCCCGGTCGTCGCTTGCTTCACACCTTCCGTTTCCAGTGGGAAACCCTTGTCTCGACCTTAATCTGCGAACGAGTCACGCGAGGGAGAGATTCCGACGCGACGGCGTCACGCCCGTCCTCCGTGTGCGTAGGGAAATCTGCTCCATATGTGGTCGCTCGCATATCTGGCCCTGCTTTTTCCTGTTTTCCCGTAACGGTCGTTACCTTGGTTGACGTCGCCATATTCATATTCTACCTGTCGCGACCCTGACGGCCGTTACCCGCCTGACTCGTTGCGTATCTGGAGCTCCGATAAGACGCTTCCCTGAGACGCAGGGTCCGGGTCGACAGCCGAGATAAGCAACGGTGTCGCCGCCTGTGCGACGGGACGGGATGGAAGGAATCCTTCAGCGAAATAGCTGGATTCAGGGTCCGCGATAAGATAGCGACTTAAGTCGAGGTTGTATTTTAAGTTGCCATCGGTACGGCTGACCCCTACACACGGTGACTTGCCATTTGCCCAAGTTTCGCTCAATCCTAACTCGTACTTCGACCCACGATCGGCTGTGGTATTTCGGAGAATCTCCCGCCATCGAGTTTCTGACGTGAATTTTTTAACTCCCTCACTACAATAGTGTTATTATTTTACATGTAATATTACGATTCGCTAAGTTATTCATCAATTTTCATATTATAACACTTTATTAGCATAAGCTGGAATTTTTGGGAATGCTTATAATGATTTTAAGTTTTTTTTTTATTCCGTCAGGAATTTAATATTACCCTGTTTGTTTGCTGTCACTTTCTGCTTGGTTTTAAAAACATTGGCGTGTAAGGAGTAATAGAAGTTTGGCGTGAGTAATAGAAGTTATAATTTTTTAATTTAATTACAGATCGAGTTTCATGCATAATCTTTCTATAATTGAACCAAACTCCAGGTCTTTAATTATGTCTTATTTTTCTTTTGTGAAAGAAGTATGTAGCATTTAAATAAAAACGTTCCAGTAAAAGATGGGGGTACTGTGGGTGTGATCATTGTTCACGTAAGCTGCATCGGTATTGCGATAATATCTTGTCTCATTAGAAATCTAAGGATATAACATACTGAGCTGGGGTTACCTGTAAGGTACTCCAATTAAAAATATGATCCACTTTCTAAGCCCCTCAACAAAACTCCACTTATTCTAGATTTTGGACAGTAGTATACAATTCAACAGAATGTTGTAACATAAATGGGGGGAAAATTATGGATTGAGTTTTATCTAATGAAAATATTGGGTCACATCCTTATAGTTTACGCTTTGGGGTTTGAGTGTATTAATCGAATTGTTTATGGTGTACATTTGAGGCATTTTGCAGAGTGATAGTTGGTTCAGCGTGTATCTAAGAGAACTAGATCAAAACAGTTGTGTGTGACTGATGAGTAAATAAACATGTGTATTGGATTTTGAATTGTCTTTCTGTATTTAAGGAAGGTAGGTGAGTTAACGAGGCAAGGTAAATGCATAGTAGTGTGTGGCTTGACAAAGAGCCAAGGTAATGTCGCAACGCAACCTCTACGCAGCACGCAGGAGGCCGTATTACACACAAGTCTCTACGTGACGACGAAAATATATAAACAGAGAGAGCAAAAACTAACCCCTGACTTCCTACAATCAATCCCCAGCACATGCATCCGTCCCACGAATTAACTGTGTCATTACTTCCAACTCTTTCCTCTATTAATTTCGACTTTTTTGCGGGCAAAAATACTTGCAGAAAATTATCTCAGGTTACTCGTTAAAATTATTTGAATATCGAATAAATGGGGTCCATTATCGCATTCCGAATATTATACGGGAAATGAAGTATCGGACAACAAATAAATGAAATCCCCGAGGAATTAATAAAATACAAGAGAGATGGACAAGACTTAAATTACGTACGTACAATCAACCCAACAACAACTGAAATTACTGTCTACTTTTCCTATTACAGATAAAACCGGAAATGAGAAACTACAAAACTCAAATATTTACTAACCCCATATATGTAATTGAAACCACAGTTACAATGGAGAATTTGGAGAAGCAAAGCCAAGAAGGGAACGATTTGGCTTCGCGTTTAACAATACAGCCAAGATTAAAAGGGGAAAGTTGCTTTTTATAAGCAATCACCGATGGTCTAGATGTTAGTGAAATGCAACCTTGATAGAGATACAGAAAAATCGTCAATAGCTAAGAGTGTCAAAGCTAATAGCACTTGCTGCAATGGATGATCAATATTAACGTTACTGTTTTGAAAATAAGATATTGTTTCAGAGACCAAGAAAGAATTGCAGAGGAAATAATAATGCTTAGAATTATAAATATTCTTTTCTTGTCTGAGATGGAATATTTGTAAAAGATCTTTAAAGGAAAGGGTATATAATCGCCGGAGAAAATAGGCCTCTGAATCCGATGCGATGAAGGAAGTGAAACCGTTCGTTTAATTTATGTTTACCATGGAAGGACTTCGAAGGAAATATGGTCCAAAAATTAGGGGTCATTTTTCTAGAAGAAAAACTTGCTAGTTTCCAAAGTTTACTTAGTATTGTAGAATGTGTGGGAAGGGCGAGGATGTTCTTAAATATTAACTTATTTAATAAAAAATAAATAGAAGTGAAACCTCCACAGCTGAAATGTGGTTGTACTGAAGAGTATTCAATATTAATCGGTAGTGGGAGAATGTGGCATGGATGTTCGTGATTCAGTGCTCTGCAATTGACCAGTTCCTACGTAATCATGAATTATCTCTATTCCCTGAAATTTTTGAAATCGTTTTTCTGGAGAATGGAGAATTTACGGCGGTGGTTTCCTGTTGCCGTCCGCCTGTTTGACCACGAGAGATGGATCCCATACAGTGTTCAACCGTTCCAACAATGATACAGCGAACGGTGTTTACAGTACGTAATTATGAAGTAGGGCGTAGTGTGTAACTGGCATTAAATGGTTGGTGCAGGTGAGAACCCGAATATCATTTGTCATTTGTATAATTTGAGTTGGTTAAGTACGTTTATAGCATCAATTGGCTATTTGTAGCGTGAAGCAGAAGAGTTGGGAGTGGCCGTCGTAGCTGCGCCTCCGAGACTGACTCACGCTTGATTCACGCCAACATAGGCGTGCAGCCCGAAGACAATATCTAAAATGTACTCCCATATCTGACTGAGATAAGTTATCGTGGAGGGTCTTAGGGATCGCGCATTCGTGAGATTGGTGGAGCCATGGACAAAGCCGTGTTCGCGGAACTCAGCCAGGATGTGCGCGAGCAGTTCCTCATGGTAAGGATCCTTCCCTGCACTCCTCTTCCTTCCCAGAGTCGTGGGAACCACTGGTTCCGTTACTCGAGTGTCCTCTGGTTTGAAATGGTGCCAAGGGTTCACGCTCTTAAAGACCCTCCACGATACCCGTTTATTTATTACTCAATTTCCTCGTTCTCCTTCCCTCTTGATTTCAGGACATAGCTTTGAATTTTAAAGTGTAATGATTGTCCCTAGTAAAATTTATCTCGTCGAACCAGGTCGACACTTACAACGTCGTTCCGTAACGTAACATGATGGCCCTACAGTGAGCTTCCTCGCCGTAGGCGTTGCATAAAATCATTCTCGGGTTTCTAGACTTGACACTGACCGCAACCTTTTTTTACCGAGTGTAACGTCTTATGTTTTAAGTTTTTTTGCAGTGGCGAGGACGATGATGGGGTATAATTAATCGAATTTAACTCGTACTAACAAATCATTTCTCTCACCACACTACCTTTAAATGTATCCGAACATTTGCCGGCAAACCCTCTTCAAGTTCCTGGTTGAATCGAGGAGGTCCACTCCTGTGTGAACGCTCTCAATGATCCTCTTCCACTCGGTATTTTTTAAAATTCAGGTTTATAATCGATCAACCAACGAGTCATTAGCGACAATCGGTATTTATACTCTTTGAAATATCATTTTTTTCACCCTCGTGTCATTTTGGTTTATTACTCGTCACCTTATATTTTCTTACTATTGAATTGATTCACGCTAACATAGGCGTGCAGCTCGATGACAATATCTAAAAAGTACTCCTATATCTGACTGAGTCCATACATGAATTATCAAATATGCTACCTGCATAGTAAGAAAATTGTATTTTATCTAAAATTGAATTTTTTCTTGACGGCTCCAATGTTTGAAATTGAGTAGAGTATATCTGTTCCAATTATTTTATCAGTTAATTACCATATACTTACCAAACAATATTTAACGGTTGTTTTTTTCCCTCTGTGGATAAATTTCTCATATTATGTGAAATTATGCTAATTCAACTAAAACTGATTTGTCACAATATGTACTGCTTTTATGTAGGTGCGAAATTGTTTGATTCTACATACTATCTCCAACTTTCATTTTCTTGATTCACTTATCTTAAATTTCATTATATTTTGTTTCAGATTGACAAGAATGGAGATGGGTATATCGATTTATCGGAATTGAAGGAAGCCCTAGATGTCTGTGGCTTCAAAATTCCAGGATGGGAAGTAAGAAAGCTCATTTCAGAATTTGACAGCCGCAACACTAACCATGCCGGAAGACTTTCTTTTGATGAATTTGAAAAGGTTTATATTATTTTTTGCCATCCACTGCAGTTTTAACTATCTCTTATTTCAGTTAAACTCAATTTGTTTATTCCTTTTACAGCTGTGTGTTGATTTGAAGGCAAATGAAGTTGCTAGTACATTTAAGAAGGTTGTTTCAAAGAAGGAAAATCTTGAAACCTTGGGAGGAATGTCAGACGCATCCAGCGAGGGTACGACACATTCGGTTCGACTGGAAGAGCAACTTGCATTTTCAGATTGGATCAATAGTAATCTGAGACATGATCCTGACCTCAAACACCTGTTGCCTATTGACGCAGAAGGCAAGGCATTATATGATAAAGTAAAAGATGGAATTCTGTTGTGGTAAGTAGTTGTTAAATGAAAACTGTGAAGCATGTGGCCAAAAATTGTCAGTGAATAATCAGATATTGGAGAAAAAGCATGAATTTAATAGTAATCACTTTCATCATTTTGACTTGGGTGTATAAAGGGTTGCATATTAGAGAAATAGTCCTTGTTTCCTTCACTTGCTATACATCAGTTAATCTGCTAGTAGTAACAAACTATTTTCAATACATAGTTTATAATTTTATAAAGATTACAACCTGTTTAAAGACTATCATAAAATTATTTTTCCGTGTCATTAATAGAATTTTTCTTCCTGGCGTTTGAAAGCCTTTGAGTAACTTCATTGTAATATCCCATCCTCTGAATACTATTACTTTGTAGCATGGGTCTCTGTTTATTTTTAGTTTCTTCAGTTATGTTTAGCTTGAATCAAATCCTTGGTTTAGTTATGCCCTTGATTTTCTATTCCTTGTGTTTTATAAAGTGCATCTGATGATAGACCATGTATTCATATACTTTTGTCACTGTTGTCCATTGTTAGCTTACTAATTCTTATTAATTAGAGTATTGCAGATTCAGATAATATCACTTACAGATTTTTCTTTTCCATAAGTCACATGCTAGTTCCATATATTTTGAGTATTTACTGTGAAGAGATCATGGGCTTTGGAAAGGACTTGACATTGCCTAAGCCATGAGCACTCTGCAGCAGAAGTAAAATTTACTGGTTCTGCTCTTTAGTATTAAATACTTCCTATGATAAATTAGGTGACAGTTGTCTCTCACTCATATCGTATTATTGTTTCATTTTGCCTTTGCATTGTTTTGTTGCCATTTTCAGGAAAATGAAAACTTTTGTTATTAACACATGCTTTTCCAATTAATTTTGACTTCTGAGAATGGATACAGTTTTGAAATTTTTTATATTAGATATTCGACTCCCATAGGAGTTGTATTAATATACAGTGTATTTGTTGCAGTAAGATTATTAACCATTCATGTCCTGACACAATTGACGAAAGAGCTATCAATAAAAAGAACCTCACCCTGTACACCAAGCATGAAAATCTAACTTTGGCATTAATATCATCCCAAGCTATTGGATGTAATATAATCAATATAGATGCTCATGATCTTTCTAAAGGAAAACCTCATTTGGTACTCGGACTATTGTGGCAAATCATCAGAGTAAGTATTTTGGCATTTTTATTGTTTCATAATATTTATCTTTGTCATACTTTTCTATCATTCTTGATTTGTTTGTGTTTAATACCTACATATGGAAATTTTCAGATAGGTTTGTTTAATCAAATAACATTGGAGAACTGTCCTGGACTTCCTACACTTTTAATGGATGGTGAGCATATTGAAGATCTTATGAAATTATCACCTGAAGCCATTCTTCTAAGATGGGTAAACCACCACCTACAGCGAGCTGGAGTGGCCAGGTAATTATTGGGTGCTGATATTTTTAATTATCAAAGATACTAAAAATTGTTGAATAAATTTATTATAAACCGGCCTGCTGTCGTGTAGCTGTCACAGTCATTGCCTAACATCACACAAAGTTCAAATTCTGGCATTGGTATGGATGTTTGTGCTTGTTTCGGTCTCTGAGTTAAAACTGTATGAGAATCGATATCCCTATCACGTTCTACTCACAAATCATCTGAAATGTGTCGACAAAAGTTGTCATTAGGCCGAGGACTGAACAGAGCTGTCGTGCCAATAAAGAATAAGAATTTTATTATAAAGTGTACTGTATTTAGTTCAAGAATGCCGTATTTGTAACTAGTATTCAGCTTTATAGTTTTTGCTGATATGGAAATAAAAACAAAAGTCAATGATCACTTTTATTGAAGTGCGGTAATGGTTGTTTATATAGTTACATTGATATTACTAATACTTAAATTCTCTGTTAGCTAATAAAACTGTAATTTATTTAGAATTTCGCCATAAAATTTACCTCAAATATCCACTTTCTATACAAGCATTGACAACTTTGTTTCATATTTTTGTAAATTTGAATGACATAATTAACAATTATTACAAGATCTACAGTTATTTATAATTTTAATATTATCTTTGTCAATATATTAGGTATTCTTGTGAGTGTTTTAAAGTGCCTGAGAGCTGTAAATAAAACACACACACAGACACATTGTCTAAAGAAGTAGTTATATTCATTGGATAAAAAAAATAGTACTTTGTTTTAGCTTTACAATAATGCTGTCCAAATGATATTTTTGAAATGTTTCTTTTGTTTTGTAGGCGCTGCACTAATTTCCAAGGGGACATAGTTGACTCTGAAATTTATTCCTACCTTATTAAACAGATTGCACCCACAGATAGTGGCGTTTCAATGGAGGCGTTGATGGTAAGTGCCAACATTGGAAAGTAAAAAGAAATTGGCATGTAATGTAGATTTGAAGTTAAATTTTGTCATTCTATTCTGCATAACTCCAGGAGCCAAACCAGCTGGCAAGAGCAGAAATAATGTTACAACAAGCAGCCAAACTTGGATGCCGCAGCTTTGTTACACCAAGTGATGTTGTGAATGGGATTTACAAATTGAACTTGGCATTTGTTGCAAACTTGTTCAATAATCATCCTGGCCTTGACCAACCTGAAGGGGAAATAGAAGGTTTGGAAACTTTAGAGGAGACAAGAGAAGAAAAGAGTAAGTATAAATAAATAAATAAATATATATACATATATATAATTAATAAGGACAGGAAAGAGACAATTTGTGTGGAAAGGAAAGAGGAAAGGGAAAGAGTGGTGGCTTATCTGAAACTGCAGATTGTTGTCGGAGAATGGGAGACTCATCTAGTGCTGGCTGGCAGTGGACTGTGGTGTTTTAACTGCCACTTGGCTAGTTGTAGCTTGTAAACGAAAAGCACCCCACCCTGCCAGGCTACCATCTTTCTCTCTCAAGGGAAGGTCATGGCAAAGGAAAGGTTCTAAGGGGCTTGAGACGTGTAATGCAACAACCAAATGTGCATATGCCCATATATGTCTATGTACATAAAACTTTTGGGCTGGTATATATACACATAATAAGCACCTGTTTCCCTCGCACATTAACACACACACATACATAAATATACAGTTCAGTTGAACGTCAAGAAAGACATCCTTAAAATGTAATAGATAAGTATAGCATGTCATTGCAGTCTCCATATACTGTTCATATTAAGACAATTAATGTTCTTAACAATGAAAGTAGTCAGGCCACTTAGAGGGGTAATACCTCCTCAAACGTAAATACTCCCATTCTTCTTTCCCTACTGCACATGTGAACACACCATGTAGAATCTCACGAACTGTACAAAACTTTACTGGCTTGAAGGAGGGTGAATGTGAAGCATTGATCTAAATTGTGTTGTGCTTCTGGGCATGAGCAGCTGTTTGATTTTTTTAAAATGTTTGTCATTGGCACATTGTTTGGTTGTGTTCTGGTAGAAGTCAATTTAGAATGCAGGACAGAGTGCAGTTAACATGAGAAGTAGTACGTCCATCTTTTGAAGGAGACATTACCCCGATACTAGTTGCACATGAAAATTAGAACCCTATGTTCTGTCTCACACGGTGGTGATCAGTCTTTAATGTCAGGTAAATCAAAATACTTCCTTACTCTTTCCTATCCATATTAATTATATGTATCAATGATTATTTCATACCATTATTTTTTTTACTGTTGTTCCACTTAAACCATTATGTTTCCACAGCATACAGGAACTGGATGAATTCCATGGGTGTGCAGCCATATGTTAATTGGTTATATTCGGATTTAGCTGATGGCCTTATAATATTTCAGTTATATGACATCATTAAGCCAGGAATTGTCAACTGGAATAAGGTTCACAAGTAAGTTAATAAGTAATCATTTGAAAACTTTAACACTGGAAAATTACTTTAAATTAGCTAAAATGTCTTGCATTATTCAGAAATTAACTTCAGTTACTTATTTTTATAGATTACAATTAGTATGCTTTTGACTATAAGGTTGTTGGTTCATTAACTGAAATGATATGAGAAATGAGTATGTAGTTTATATTATTTTCAGTGGAGTAAATAATAAAATACTTTAAAGAAATATTAGGCTAATATACATTCATTACTCATGTATTGAATAAATATAAGTAGTATTTTGAAGTGCTACAACTTTGAAACTTGAAAACCCAGACTGAATTCAAATGGTTTAAAGCTGGGGGAAAAATGTTTTCTGAAACAATGTGGAAAGTTGCATGAAAATTCATAATGAATATGACAAGCACCGTACACAAGTAATTATTTTTTGGCAGGTCATTGTGTAGTTACAATTTTTTTTATTGATAATAGGAACATAATATTTTGCTGAAACTTGTATACTAATAAAGCATTGTAATATCCAAACAATTTTTTTGATTTCAGAAAGTTTTCCAAACTGAGGAAGTTTATGGAAAAATTGGAGAACTGCAACTATGCTGTTCAACTTGGAAAGCAGCTAAAATTCTCTTTAGTTGGGATTGCTGGACAAGATCTTAATGATGGGAATGCAACATTGACTCTAGGTATTTCTAATTCAAAATTTATAACTTTCAATTTATGCTGTAAGTGGACTTTTAGTTTTTGAGAATAATGAACATTCTGTTGCTTCGTAAACCAACCTTAATTTCTTTTTGAAGTGCATTATTACTTTTGGGTTAATTAATTGTGGGATCTCTGGCTTTTCATCCTGAATCTATAGAGTTGTACTTTTATTACATTAATCATTTAAATATAATACCAACGTATACATATTTCATCATACTACTTGATTTTTATACTTTAACAGAAAAATTGGATTTATTCTTGCATTTCTATTTTTACAGCTCTTATATGGCAGTTGATGAGAGCATATACACTTTCAATATTGACTCAGCTGGCTAATACTGGTAGTCCTATTGTGGAAAAAGAAATAGTAACCTGGGTGAATGCAAAATTGGCTCAGGCAAATAAAAAGAGCGCCTTGAAAAATTTTCAAGTAAGTTTAGTAAAGTGCAAAGTGTGTGAAATAAGTATTTTCTAAATTTCTTCAATAATTCAATTGATGATATTATATAGGAATCTTCTTTGGCTGATGCAAAAGTGGTCATCGATTTGATAGATGCAATTAAACCAGGCACAATTAACTATGATCTTGTGAGGGATGGTGGATCGGAAGAGGTAAATGAATAATCTATGTTAATTTTAATATTTTTTACAACTGGAAATATCTTGTATAACAATTGTGTACTATTGATTAGCTTTTGAGATTATGTAAAGAGGTTAGAATTTTGTAGATATATTATCAATCATCTGAATGCTGACTGAAAAAATTGTATAAGCAATTTGTGTATTTGGTGATTTTTTGGATGGCCAAAATAATCATATTTTAAGTTGTATAATTATTTTGAATAATTTAACAAATACATGATTTTTAATTTGATTTTAGTTTATTAAAAAGTTTATTTTATGATTTGTTGAATAATTTACAGGACAATTTGGCAAATGCTAAATATGCTATATCAATGGCTAGAAAGACAGGGGCAAGAGTGTACGCCTTACCAGAAGACATAACTGAGGTGAAGCCTAAGATGGTGATGACAGTTTTTGCTTGTTTGATGGCAATGGACTACATTCCCAACATGGATGTGAAACAAGACTCTTAATTAATACTTGTTGTCTTCTGTTTTATACATACATATAAATAACTTTTCTGTGATTCAGACTTATTGCAATAACAGGCTTATTGTTAGTCAGATATTTAATTCATTAAAAAGTTGTTTATACTTGTATAAACTCTTGTGTGTAATATTGAGCAAGTTTAAGTTGTGGATCTGTGTTGGCATCACTTACAATTCGAAATCTTTGGATCCTACCTTTATTGTTGTAAATGAACTTCTTATAATGTTATGAAAACATTTGTTCAAAACTTTTGTTTGGAATGCAATTGTTTTTATAATTTTGTGTCCTTTAGAAATGTAATTTTTTCAATTACTTATACAAATTGATGAACTTTTTAAGTGATTTCATCTCTTCGTAAACTTGCTCCATTTTTTACTGCCAGTCAAGTGTAAATATGATTGTTTCCTCTGTGTGGATGTGAGTTTAGTGTTAAGCTCTGTGGCTTACATTCTTTTTTATGCAGAGTGCAATCAAATATTATGAAGGTTTTTTATACACAATTTTCAGTGTAGAAACAGCCTCTGATAAAAATATATAATATTTTTTAAATTCATATTCTATAATACTTAATTTAAATTGAGTGAACTCTTATATTTGTTAGATAGTTAAGTTTATTATAAAATGAGGTAATCCTTAACTTCAAGTATGCCTGAATGTGTAGAATAATATTGTCTGCAACTGCAGACTGCTGTAAAATATTTGTAAGATAATATAGTTTTAGAATTTTGTTAAATGTGACTTTATTCCATTTAATTAAGTTTAATTTGCTTGTAATACTGTGGTTTAGATTGAATCTGTAGAAAACTTTGTCTTATTTGACAATATTTAAATTTGCTGCCTTCAGATTTGAATTGCTTCTGGGCATTTTAGTATTAACAAGGCTGTATATTCTTTCATCTATTAATGCACAATTCCGGGATGCGAGCTAAGTTAGTGTGATATGAAACTCATTGGAAATATGTGACATTCCCATTTTAGTGTAGACTTATAAATGCACAATCATTCCAAATCGTTAGGCAAACTGTTACATCTGTTGGTCAAAATCTGAGCGCTGCAGCTCAAATTTTGTTAAAACTTAGAAAGTGTTGTGAACACAGTTCCATTGATGGAAACTATTTTGCTTCCAATGTTCAAAATAAGTATTTTTATGATAGTACAAATAAAATTGTGTTAAATTAAAGTGGTAATATGGGATGATGATCATGATTTGAAGTCTGATTGACAAATTATTTTTATGTATGTAATGATTCGCACAACATGTTTGAAATTATATAATTTCGAGTTCGGTAAGCTATCGCATATTAAGATGTTAGGGTACTATCGTTTCATTTATAAACATCAGGTTTGGTACCTGATGTATTATCATTGGTGTGAATATCATAAATCAATTTAAATTGACTCTGTAAACATGAAAGGCCTTGAAGTATTAAATATCTTTTTTAATTTGGTTTCAGTCACTTGAAACTGTCATGTGATGTTGGTTTTTTCTTGTGTGCGCCAAGGGCTGAGACTGTTTGAAGGTGATCTAGTTTACTTACTGCACCAAATGTAATGAGATACATCCAAAAACATACATTCCAATGTCTGCATTGTATGAAGTATTTGAGACTGGCAAAAGTGCAATACACTTTTCCTGTTCTAATTTTGTACCCTTTTATTTATGTAAATGTGGAGTATAGAATAGTGAGTTTTTTATTTTGACTTTGACTGGAAAATGATAAATTCCTGCCATTATCAGGGATAAGTGTGCCTTGCTCAGAGGTTCGTGAACATCTTTTCACCGACAACTACTGAAAATGTAATATTTGGGAATTTTGAAAATGCAGTTGAAAGTCATTTTGTGAGATTTTCATCATATTGATACATTCTTGTGCAAAATAATGATCCGAATTTTCTCTGACTTGTGTAACAAGGCATTTTTGTGCTTTATGGTGCTTGTATTTAGTGTTGATTAAATGATGTTGCAATATTACTCATTTCAAGTAGACATCCATGTATAATATCATTTAATAACTGATCACTTCCCGTACAGTGTTCAATAACAATTGTTAAATTAATTATTTTATGTCTAAAATGTTTCACTACTTGACCAGTTTGCTTTAAATACAAATTACTCTTCACACATTTTACAATGTTTAGGAATATATAATATTGTTATTACCAAATTTGTTGGGAGAGTTTATCTATTACCAACCAAGGATTACAATTATTTTTCTTTTAAATTTGAAAATTTTTTGTTGCAGTTGGCTGATAAATTTTATTACACTCAAATTTAATTCCTATTATTTCTATTCTCAAGTGGAAATATTTTAAATTTTTTACTCAAGTAATGAATTCTGTTCTTTAAATTGTTCAATTTGTAATTTTTGAATTTTGGTTCCATTCCCTTCAATCTAAGTAGGCAAATTTACTGTTCATGTGGCTTACTCACCACCCATTCCCTAATTTGGGGTCTTTGTTGGCCAAGATTAATGCAAATTTATGCCAGTTTGATGTGTGTACCTGGTGTCTTCTCCACTCTGGCTGGAAAGCTAGCTGTAGCCCTTGTAAAGTTTTGTAATCTATGTTAACATTAAAGGTGATTGTGCATGGAACATTTAACTTAAAGAATTACATTAATTAGGTACCGACAAAGGCTTTAATGAATACTGGAGTGCTGAGTAACTTGTTCAGTTCATTCAAAAAACTGAATACTGTGCTGGAATAGTGCACTTTGCTTCCATACTGAACAACATTCAATTTTTATTATATATAAATGAAAATAGAGTTTTATAAGCTGTGTGTAATATTTTCGAATGTGTACTTTCTTACATATGCATTTGTATCTACTGAAATTAAGACTGCATTTATAAAATTTGATATATTTATATATGTATGTGTGTAAGGTATGCCGTCGATAAAATTCCAGTGTCGTATTAAATTCGATTGTACTTCAAGACTACCAAAGAATACATGGTATAATATTTTAATAACTGGATAAATCCATTCTTTTTGGTTAAGCACTTGTAATATTTGTACATCAGTTTCTAATAGAAATTTGTGACTCGTAGTTCCGTAGGGATATTTCTGAAATACTTGGCTATTTTGGGTTGTAAAAGAAGTATTAAATTTAGTTCTTAGTTATATATTTCATAGTTTTCAAATTAGTTGGTCAAAATTATACTTATTTATTTTGTTTTAAGAGAAATTTCTATTATATGTTAAATTTTATGTATGTTTATATATATGAGATATATATTAATATAACAGTTTAGAAAGCCTTTAAATTAATTTTGTTCCCATACCTTTAAATTTTACAAAAATAAAAACAGTTGTAACTTTCGTTTTTATAGTCATTGCAATAAATAATAAAATTGCCAGTCTACTTTCATTTTTCCTCCTCTAATAAATTTGAAGCTGGATTATGATTTTAGCAAGGCCGGATTTACGTATGAGCTACACAAGCTTTAATTTGGGCCCCGACTCCCTCGAAAATGATAGTGTGATAAAGATTTGTTACTTCACAATGATTATACTACTAAATTGTTTTTCAGTTTGACATTTGAGGCATCCAAAAATCATATTTGTCACCGACAAAGAATGCTTGGGATTTGTAAAGAGCCCCAAATAGCTTAGGGCCTCGTATCTAAATCCAGCCTTGGATTTTAGGTATATGAAAATAGTGTTATTTGAATCTTGTCATTTACTTCTGTATGTTCTATATGAATTTTATTTAAAAGAAAATTTAAATGCACTTATGAATTTCTTCTCCCATTAATTAATATATGATCAAATAAAAATTCAGAAGCTGCAATTGAGCAACGATTTGAAATCTCGATTGGTGTAGTTGTCTGTGAAATCTTTTAGTGATCATCGGAGTTGGCAACTGCATTCATTTCACACAATTGAGCATTATGTAGTGTTTTGTCAAGGTGTAGCAGTTGTTAATCGAATTGAAAAATATGGCTGCGTTATGGATTTGTGATTGCCTTTCTCCTTGGAAGGATGTCGAACATCGGAGGAAGTAAAATTGATTACAATTTTGTAGAGAAGTGCGAGAGTGACAGAATTGATAAAGATTAACTTTCTGAAGTTGAGGGGAAACTGTGTCGTTACTTTCATCATTTGGATTACAGACGGTGAGAAAGCAAAGTCCATAGTGATAATAGATTTTATTTGTAAAAATTTAAAATACAGTTGTTTCAGAATTGGGTGCACTCATTTTCTTCCGCTGGCAAAGGACGAGGTTGGTTGCTGCCTGGGGATGATCGGCACAGCCTGGTTCTGCTGGTTCTGGATGTGTTGCTTGTTGACGTACCAGTAGGGCTGGCGGTCGCGAGGCCAGCTGGCGACACGGGACTCGAGTTCTTCCTGGGGGCTCATCGTCGAAGAAGTCGGGCCGTCGCCCACGCGGTTGGAAAGGTCCGTGTCGCTGGATCCGTACTGGGGCAGTACTCCAGGGTAGCTGGCCCAGCCCTTGGCGTATGGGGACAGGAACTGCCCGTTCACCACGTACGCCATCAGGAGCATCGACACCACGGACAGAGGATTCTGCGAACATGACAAAGTCATACATCACCCTGGCTGATCTGAAAATGTTCACCTCATTTCCGCAGTAGACAAGAGCGGGCATTATTTGCGAGAAATGCACAATCTGATTAATTACCAGTGCAAGAACTGGACGAGGATCAATTTAGGATAAGGAGGAACAAGATTATTAGAAAGATGAGCGGTAAATCAAATCAAATAAAAAATTCGCATCAGGAGTAAGAAGCGGAGCTGATTCTGAAGTTAACATTTTGAGAAGTGAAAAATTCTTGTATTTACGTTTGGTCCAACTATTAAAAATAATTTCTGAAGTCTTTGTTAATATCAGAATTGAAAATTGCTGATGCACTTGAAAAAATGAAAAGCGAAGAGATGAAACAAAAAAAAATCACACCGCATCATTTAAATAGGATGGCGCAAGACGTGTTTTTAACGGGGATGGGATAGAGAGCAGAAGGATATCCTGCTGGGAAATGAGTGAGAGCCAGGTGGAGGTTGACTTCCTCTTTCCCTCCCCCCTTGGTCCATGGCCAAGGTAGGTAATTTAAGACTCCTGCAGGCTGAGACGACCTTGGGCAGTTTGAGAGGTGCATGTACGGGGGTCGAAGACCTTCGGCATACGGTAAGAGTTGTTCGCTGATCCTATTGGACCAGTCGGCTAACTGCCTCTCAATACTGAACAAGGCACGGAGGCGGGTTTGTTTCGTTCCCACAGCAATCCAGTCTCCCGTCATCAGAAGGGCGCAGGAGTAGTACCCACTAGCCCGACCTACCTGATGTAGGTTTTCTAGGGTTTTTCCCTGCATCACCTTTAGGTGAAATACCGGGTAGGATCCTTATACTATAGCCTGGGGGCCCTAGTCAACCCTGGGCTACCTTGCTTTACCTTCCACATCCCCCCTTTTCAAGTCCCTTCCTATGCTATTAAAGGGGAGTTACGTGCTTCAGGATCACCCTCATGTAGCCTGTTACCCCCAAAAAAACGTGTTTTTAACCTGTGCATTTCACAACAGAGGGCTAAATAGAAGTGAAATATTGACACTAGAAAGTAATGGAAAAGTAGAACATAAAAGGGAAAGAGAAATAAAGGAACCAGAAAGTTGTAGAGGCCCATAATACTAGTACACACTAGAATTAAAGAAACACGGCTTCAGTCGTAAGGTAAATTAGAAACTTACTCTATTGTTAATAATACAAAATGTATTTTCTCTAGATGCAAAATTATTGTGTTGATTCATATTTGCATGCTTACTCTCGGGAAGTTGCAACCTTAACCTTCAATCATGCGATTAAAGTAAAAGGTGTCATCATCAAGGTCGGAACTAGACTGAATCACAAAGAGGTATTTTCTGAGGTTATCAAGAAAGAGACTAAGGAAATATTATTAAGAGGGTATCCAATGTAGCATTACCAATTGAATGACATTTTCGTGTTGGAACGTTGAATTTGGAGCATGTAATTTATTTTTAGAATAATTTACCGAATCAAATACTGGAGCTGTAACAGCGACTACATCGAATCAAAGAAAAATTTCTGTTAATTCTTTCCTCTTATACCTATGTTAGTTTCTTTTATTTCCTCAACTTTTCCCAAATTATCTCATTTACCTGTTATTACTACGAGGGTTTAATTTTTCAGTTCTATTCTCCCGTTTCGCAAACTTTTTAAGCAACTCCTAACCACAAATTAAAATTGTTTCCTTCCCTGATATATTTTCGAGGAAAAAATTATCAATAGAGTTTCCATGCAGATAAAGCCATCACGTATGAAACCGTGTCGCGTACGAAGCCAGGCTATCGGGAATTTATAGTGGTTTTTGTGCTATATTAAACTCTGTGATTGCGTTTTAGGTTAGGGAAGCGACTAGCAGTTGCCAAAAGGAAGATGACGGGAAATCCTCGACTCGGAACGGATTTAGCTACGCCACAAGGACATCCTTGGCTTTATGGAGAAACTCTCTGATGAAATTAAGCAATAATATATATATATATATATATAAATTCAAAATTGGAAAATATAATTCAGAATAAAAATTGAGTGGAACAGTTTCAAATTCTTCATACGTTTCGTACTTACATTAAGATCTCTTCGGGTATTAAATAATTCGTTGGCACGCACCCCAGATATATTCCCTACTTAAATTATACCTGAAGAGGTCCTAATGTAAGGACGAAACGCAGTCTATTAACTTGTATGAAGAATTGGTTTATTAAACTGTTTATTCTGACTTATTTATACTATATAATGCATATGGAGAAATTTATAGGTTATCAAAACGATTCTCAGGAGCGTCACGGGGGTGTTTTTCTTTCAGGACACGCGGGTTACGTTAATGTCTGGGGTCGAGTGGCTGGACCACTGAGAAGGAAGGGAATGATTCTGTAGCGGGAGAAAATGATGCTATAAATGGAATAAGATCAGATAGATATTGAAAAACAGTTATCAGCAGGTAGATAGCCAGATAAAGAAATAGAGAGGTGTCCATGGACTTCCAAGGAACCACCAACCATCATTGGAGACGATATCTTAAGAAAGACGTTATCTTCCAGATCCCATGTAGCAAGCGTAACTGGCATCAGTTGAGGGTTTACGTAAGTTATGCAGTCCTCGATTTTATCGTTTTATAGAGGTAAATCATTTTGTTTCAAGTAATTTTATCTGTGTAGTTTGTTACAATCAATTATCTATATATTTTAAGTCCATTATGCATCGCGGAATGAATTTATCTGTTATATTTATTGACGAGTGAACGAAACCAAACAATGCTTTTCCAGCTTCAAGGACACGTTCTCTTCGCGAAAAACAAAATATGACAGGCTATTGTGTGTTTATCATCTGTCATTTGCTGCGCCACGCCTCCACGATTATTCAATCCTGAGACCTTCGTTGCTATCCTGCAGGATCCTTCGTAATCGGGAAAGACGTGGAACGAAGCCGAGTACCGAACTAACAAAGGAGAAAGTAAGAAGCAAACGTACGCATTCGTAGGACGAAACTGTTATCTAAGCCTGAAACAGACTTGACAGATAACATTTGTTACTCGTAACAAATTCGTCCTGGACGCATTAGAAACCCAGCAATTTCTTCTCAAACTCGACTATTCTACTCATTACGTCTTTAATAGTCACTCTCTGAGATAAAAAGGTCCATCACTCTAGATTCGAAGCTGACAAAACAAAGCCATAACACTATACCGATTGCTAACATTTTAGTGACCACCCAAATCGAAACGTTCTCAGGGAAGCCGTGAGTTGGTCCAATTAATGACTGCAACTCAACAGAGGGCGTGGGTAATTTTTAAATTCATAGTAACAGCTGCAGCTCTGATCCAGGAGAAAGGTTTAGGATTGGACAGAGCAGATTTCTGAGGCAGTTTACTTAATTAATAAGATGATGCGAGGACCAGTCAAGCCACAAACAATTAAATGAATGGAATGAATTTTACATTTAATAAAATAAAATTTATAATGTACTTTTTCAGAGAAGTGTTAAGAATTAAATTTCTGGATATTTTCATTTTTTTCTAATATTATTTATTATTTGATTTAATCCATATAAATGTTTGAGAAAACAGTGATAATATATATTTTCTACGATGTTTTTGCATTTATTTTTTATATTATTATTATTTACTCGAATTTAATTGATTTAACCGTTACCATGTCCGTTTAAAATATTCCCGTACAGTACGTTCCGATCAGTCTGAAAATAAAAACAGCCCGGCCAGAGAATCAAAAAAATGTTGCTAATTGTTGGCCGATAACAATGGCACATTGCTGTGTCCCGTCAGCTTCACGGTGTGGCATGTAATTTACTTTAGCCAGGCTATAAAGCAAGATAAGTTGATGTAGTTGCCAAATCAGCAAACCGATTTGCTCGCTTGACGAATACGGAACTATTTCCCGCGGCTGTCTTCTCCCACGTGCTTGCAAGGATTTAATTCCCTATGAGGGATCAGAGGTACTATTTGACCTCCGCTAGTGTGCAATAGCTTGGGGAATTGGAACTGTGATATTACCCACGTCATTAATTATGTATGAGCGATTCTTGTTATTCGAGTGTTGCTGACGTCATCATGTACGTTCTTGAAGATGGTCTGAGGGGATTGCGATACAGACACAACAACGACTTATCGCTTGTCCATCGATTTCAGTCTGGTATCTGAGGGAGGCATAATTCGCCAAATCTTAACGATTAAGGTGGAAACCGACCAAGGACCGTGCGACTCTTACCCATAATACTCTTCAATTAATACATGGTCATTGACATAGGAGAAGTCGGGGGTGGAACGGGACACGTATTATTTACCATTTTTTTTTGTAAAATTATGGAAAAAGATAAATCACTTCATAAAAGTATAAAACATTAGTTTTTTCGATTATTTACCTAATCTAATATTAGTATAGCTTAAAACAACGAATTTTATTTTTTGATGAATTTTTAAAGACAAACTTACAAATTTCCCTTTCTGCCCCACCCCCCAGGGGATGTTTTTTAATTAAAATTAATACAGTAAATTTAATTAAAAAAAAGCTTAACACCTTTTGTGTTTCGTTTCTTATATTTATTTTGCGTACGGTTGATCGCTTTATTAATTTTTCCTTTCGCAATTCTTTTTTGCAACCGCACAGTCTTTTTTTCGTCCCTTTTGTTTCTTAGTTTATTCTTTTGGGTAACTAATTATATTATAAGGTGAGTCAGTCAGTATTTTTTTTTGTCATGCGGAACACATTACATTTTGCCTTATATGCAACTTATATGCGGCTGAAGATATCTTTACGAATATATAACATTAGAGAGTTAAAGGCGAGGAGTTTTGTAGATTACTTTGTGCTGAAATGCTGCAAAAATTATAAATTCACAGATGTAAGACGCCAAAACAAGGCGCAGTCCGAAACTGGTGAAGCCGGCTGCCGGAACTTCTTCCTTGATCAGTTACAATGTTCCATCTCTATCTACTGAACTCCAGCACGGTCCAGTTAAAAATAAGGTTATCCTGTTCTACCCCGCTGTCCCTTTCCGCCCCGAGTTCCCCCTTTACGAAACGTCTTTCCTGATACCAGGACTGTGAACGTTCCTTTGAGATCATGAGAAAAGACTCCTAAATCCACCAAATGATTGGTTGCTGAGTTCCATTTCTATCTACTGAACTCCAGCACTGTCCAGTTAAAAATAAGGTTATCCTGTTCTACCCCGCTGTCCCTTTCCGCCCCGAGTTCCCCCTTTATGAAACGTATTTCCTGATACCAGGACTGTGAACGTTCCTTTGAGATCATGAGAAAAGACTCCTAAATCCACCAAATGATTGGTTGCTGAGTTCCATCTCTATCTACTGAACTCCAGCACTGTCCAGTTAAAAATAAGGTTATCCTGTTCTACCCCGCTGTCCCTTTTCGCCCCGAGTTCCCCCTTTACGAAACGTCTTTCCTGATATCAGGACTGTGAACGTTCCTTTGAGATCATGAGAAAAGACTCCTAAATCCACCAAATGATTGGTTGTTGAGCGGCTGTGCAGTTACTAAATGAATTTTCTTTTCGCTGACGTTGACCCAGCATCAGCCAAATCAGCTTCGGTAAATAAAACAAAGTCCGGACCACGAGAAATAACTGTTGTGTGTGTGTGTGTGCATATATAATTAATGACGTCTCTTGCCACAAGCAGGTATTCTCTGGGCTGATAAAATACGTGAGAAGAACTTGAATATCCGGAGATCGGCAACCCACAAGGCGCCTCTGGGTTAACCTAATGACTTCCTCGATATAACGGTAACGGTTTAGGTAAAGGAAATCCCTGTGAGAAGCGTAAGAAAGCGCGCTGCGTACTCACCATGGTTGAGAGCCGTGAAGCACACAAGTGTGACTGTTTCCGTCGCGTCGGCCGCGGACTTTATAAAGCGCGTCAGCGCCCCTCCACGCTTCCAGCAACAATTACAAGCGTATTCTCTGCAAGCTGTCGGAAGGACCGCCGATACTTCCCCCCCAGCCCCGGTGCAAACATTTACTGGGTCACTCACTCTCTGACGCAGCAATGACGACAGCGGCAACACCACACTGAATATCCAAATATGTAAATACGGCTGATTTCAGGAACAGATAGGTTTTATGCTGCGTCGTGTTGGAAATCTTTTTCTTCCAGGACCAATCGTGGTCAATAAATCTCGTCACTGCCGGGGGATTTCCTATACGTAAAAAGAAAGCTTGACAACCACTCGAAAAACAACACGATTTTCTTTTCCGGACAATCATCACATCTAAGTGCCCATCAATAATATAAAAAGTATTAGCAACCCGTATAATTGACATTTACAAAAAAAATATTGAAGAATTTTCAACATAAACTAGACGTTTCGACCATTCCCTGTGGTCCTTGTCAACATTTGAACCCAACTGAGGATATAAACACAAACATCATACAATCAGAGAATAGGCAAAAAGATAAAATTATCAAAGACGATGTAATAAACCGTCATATAATTTAAGTGCAGAGTATCATATTTTATATTGACAGTAAATTTATTGCTTTTAATGTACAACATTTTTACTTGAAATTCATTTCGTTGTGTAAAGCAATAGCATGATAATTAAAAGAGTAATTTTGTTTAGTAATAGGAGAGTGATTAATTTTAAACTGGCTTTATGTTCCTTAATTGGAATTGATTAAGAATCGGCCAGTGTAGCAAAACGAACAATTATTACATGAAATTTTACACACAACATTATGAAGCAACACCTTTTGGTGCTTCTCTCGCAGGTATTTCTCCCCAGGTTGTTTGGGGATGCCTCGTACCCTCTTTGGTTTTTTCAGGGTTCTCACATGGCGAGACACAGACACCTTCATCATTTTAGGAGGTTTCGAAGACCTGACGGTAAGAGTTGTCCGCTGATCCTATTGGATCAGTCGGTACGCCGCCTTCTAAAACTGGTGGAGACACGGAGAAGGGAATGCTACGAACCCACAGCAGTCTCAACTCCCAACATTCGGAAGGGCGTGAGAATAGTGCCTAAAAGCCCGACCTACCTGATGCATCTTTTTTAGCGTTTTCCCTGCATCTCCTTTACGTGAAACACCGGGGAGGTACTTTTTACTGTCACAATGTTACGGTTTTTTTTGGGGGGGGGGGAGGATTAACAGGCTACTTGAGGGGGGGATCCTGAAACAGTCAACTCCCCTTTAATAGTAGAGGAAGGGAATTTAAAAGTGGGGGTGTTGAAGGTAGAAAAAGGCAGCCAAGGGTTAACCTGGGCCCCCGAGCCTAAAAGAGATGCAGGGAAAACCCTAGAAAACCTGCATCAGGTTGGTCCGGTGTTTCTGTACTGTTCGCACTGGCTTCCGAATGACGGGCTCCTTTGTGAAATTTTTAACGAAATAAATATTTATTAAAAACACGTATAGGTGTAATATTAAATTTGCAATAAATAAAATTCTTTGAAGGCTTTTTAACTGTCAGTACTTGAAATTAATATAATAGTCCAATTACTACATTCAAATTGTAGACAGCAAACATATCGTTTCAAAAAAGAAAAGGAACCTGAGGTTGAACTGGTTTAAACTTTGCGTGCGTTCTTTCAAGCGAACTTTAACTATCATTGGCAAGTATCTGTGAAGCCATTTATTTTTTTAAAAAAGCGTATACATTAATTAAATGCATTTTTAAATATGTTATTACCAGTCACTTAATACCAATTTTCTTGCCAACTTCCTTCCACTCATTCCAGGCGGTGAAATTTCAAATAATTTAAATATCGTGATAAGGAGACAATTTACTGCACGTTCTATTCAGGCAAAAAGGGGGAGACTGATCTTTCCCCTTTGGGGAACAGACGCTTTCGCATGTACATTACAGGCATAGGAAATTTCTTTTTTTAGACAAAGGTGGAAATGACACGGGTCATTGAGAGAAAACAGAACGGAAAAGGAAGGTGTTTTCAACAGGAATTAACGAGAGCATAAGCAGTCATTTAATATGCGTGGAAAGAAAACGCTCAGTACAGGAGGAACATAGGAAATGTACTGACAAGATGGAAAGACCCGTAAACGTCAAAATTGGACTGTAATATTGTAGAATTTTGAACCTATGGGTACCAAACTTGAACTCTTAACTCTAAATCTAGATCATTCATTTCATAATTGAATAAAATATTTCCTGGACCGATTAACGAGTACTCGAACTTGTATTGTTCATCATAGATGAATCTATTGACAGGTGAAGTGCGAGACTTATTATAATTCACTCTGCTCGTGGTTTACCCCGCCACCTATGAATAATTCAGGAAAATTGTAGGTGGAATCCTAAATAACGACGACCGTTTCCTTCTTGAGTCATACCAATCCCTATTCCTCGGAAAACGTTTGATAGCGGACAAATTGCAGAAGAGGCGTTTTCCACCATCATCATTATTGCAGAACTCGTATTTAGTTCTTGGAAAAAGATCGACGCAGAAGAGTCACTGCCATTACGTAACGCTAAACCACAAACTGCTTAATGTTCAATTAGTTATTGGCGTCCAAGTCTGTGAAATTACTATAAATTTGCTTAGTCAAACTTTCTCGCTTCAATATAAATCAAATACCGAGTTTACGATAAATTTATTAATTTATTTTATATCATTTCAAGTATTACCAACATGTTAAAAACTCGCAAAGGCTCATCATATTTTGCAGGGAAGGTATCCGTCATTTTTCAAAATTTACGGACAAGTACGGAAACGATGGAGTGAGAACAAAAAATTTTGCGAGTGAAGTGATTGATTTCTTATAATTATTTTGGTATAATTTTCAGAAAAAATTAAGCAGCAGAGGCCCGTATTGAACATAATTTTGTTCTTGCTGATAATTTTTACCTTTTTTTGAGCTGACACATAAGACAGTCATTCATGCGAAAATTGAGATCTGTAAATTGTCAAGGTTTTGACCACATTTTTTTTATTAAGAATTACTACGAGGAATTATTTTGAAATACTCACAGAATATGACCATGGATCACTAGTAAACAGTAAAAATAAAAATATAGATACTCGAAAGACGGCTCATGATTGTTCTTTTTCCTCGGATCTGCAGCCCATTGAGGGCCTTGGCCTACCGGGTCGACTGCGGGCTGTCACCTGGATTTTCTATCAGTCTTAACCCCGGTCTCCGTGACCTTGACGGCACAAACATCCAAGCCCGTGCCAGGATTCGAACCCGGGACCTATCTGAGTTGTGAGGCAGCGACGTTAGCCACTAGACCACAGAACAGGAATTTATCGATTATTAGTCGAGAGGAAGCGACATTCCAAAATTTCTGGCCGCTCGCTAATGTGTTCAGGGACTGAAGGAAGTCTTCGATAATTAGTCCAAAAGAAATAATACCCCGAGTGTTTAAATGCAGTGAAACACAAAATGGTGGATGACTGTTCATTTAAAACAAAACGTATTTTCGAAAGTAAAACGCACAACAACGGGGCTCCTGGAAGAGTACGGTTCTTAAAATCATGTTCTTGAAAGGAAAATAAGTATAAAATCCGATTACTCAAGGGAAATTATTACATAAAATAGACAGAAGTAGTTTTCAGATCAGTTATGTTGCATACAAGCGTGACCCACGACGACGCCAACCACCGCAGACGCCGCCCCCAGAAATAATATCACCAGGATCACAAATTGAGTTAACGTGAGGGACGCAGTTCACAACAATTTTGACTTTGTAATCATTAATTTTCCTAGCCGAGTCAGCAGTCTTCATAAAAATATTATGGTAAATTTGTAATGCTATTTGTTAACAGCCAGATGACCGTCGGACGAAGAAAGTTTTGTTTTGAAACCCTTGAGGTCAGACGTGACAACACAAATAACATATCTGTATCTGGAGAGAAATAAATTTCTGGTGAAAGCTTAAGCAACCTGAATTGCGAGTCTTAAATTTACAGGATCAGCAAAGACCATAATTTATCACAATTCCAATCAATATCGTTCAACACGAAACTATATTCAAATAATTATAATCAATCGTAATGGTTTCAGAATTTTTGTGGTCACTCCTTCGTTTCGGTACTCATTCGCATGTTTTTTTTACCTTTGAAATGTTATGAGGAACCGTTTGGAAGAAAATCATAAGAATTTGTAGTTTTTTATCAAGTATGTAATTTTAGGTAGAACTATGCAATTTTTAGTCACAGAAATTTTATTTGACCTCCATCTGTTTGCTTCTATTCCTTAGGGCCTGAAGTTGCCCATGATCTTTAATTTTTTAAATATAATGAAGTTATATATGTGAAAAAAAGTGGGAAACATTTTACGTAAGAGTTGTCGTGCCCCATACACGCATCGAAAGCGTATGTGGGTTGCCTAAATGACACCTATAATACTAAAAACGTCAGTGTATATGTCACAGCTATAGGCTACTGGTCCGAATTTGACCACATGTTCCTCAGGACCCGTGATCTTTATTTTTTTTAAATGTACTGAAGTTATATATGTGCAAAAAAGTGAAAATGTCAACAAACCTACGTTTGTTGGTTGCTCTAAGGCTGGCTCAAGAAAATTTCTTTTTATTTATGCAGATAATGGTAGAACTATGAATGTAGCGTTCCCTCAAGTACTATAATAAACTTATTTTTTTAAAAAATACTGAAGTTAATATATGAAAAAACTGAAAACACTTTCAGTAAAAGTTTTCGACCCATAACGCATTAAGATCTCCTAAGTGTATGCGAGTTGCCTATATTCTTGATCTTATATATATATATATATATATATATATGCATATTTTTCAATTGTAGACATTTAGCGTCGTAATGAAGCTTTCGTTGTCAGAAAGCTAACTCCCTTAGAAATAATTTAATTCTTTGGTTCGTCGATGAGATTTATACTAAAATTAATTTTTGCGTCAGGTAAATTATAACATTTAGTAATTGCTCATTTGTAAAAACAAATAAAATATTATGCATTTGATAATGATACCACAGATAAATGTATTAAATTAAATAACAAAAATAATGTATATATTTGGAGAAAAAGTGAAAAATGTCAACATACCTCCGGTTTTTCCACTTTTTGAATGTATATTTTCCGCTCTCTAGCAAAGTCCGTACTCGACTTGATGAAACGAGTAAGGACTTGTTCTCTGTGTCTCACCGAGACCTGTATACGAGAAAAAAAAAGTGAAAAACATTTTACGTTAAAGTTTTCGTGTCCCATAATCGCATCGAGATCATCTAGAGTTCAAGCGGCCTGCCTATATTCTTGATCAATAATAATATTTTTTTAAATCATAAACATTTCGCGTCGTAATTAACTTATCTTTGGCAGACAGCTAAGTTACTGAGGAATAATAAACTTCAATGAATCGTCGATGCGATGTATACGCAAGTTAGTTTTTGCGTCAGGTAAATTATTTAGTAATTGCTCATTTGTAAAAGTAAATGAAATATTATTGATAGTGAAATTCATCACAGGTAAAAGGATTGAATTAAATAAGCTTTAATAACAACAAAACTAAGTGAAAATGTCAACAACCGTCTGTATTCTCCGCTTTCTGAAGGCGTTTCCTGCTACTAGCAAAGTCCCTACTCAGGTTCAAGAAACGAGTGAAGGCTTATCAGTAGATATCTTTATTTACAATGTGGCCAAACTCCACTCCCGAGCAACAACACAATAAAATCCAACTCCAGGCCCCTGTAGTTCTAAAGCAGAGGGTTTTTAGAAAAATTCTGAGGATGCTTGGCCATTATAAATTTGATCTCTACAATTTTGGTTATATGACCGTTGCTTCAAATTGACACCTCTCTGTGACGATTTTTCGCCATTTACATAAACTAGTAGAATGTCGTAGGTTTTCCTGGTCAATCTTCTGAGTAAATAGTTATTGAGCTTCCACCCGGCTCAGGTTTGTATTTTGCCACGACGTTTCGATGGTAAAGATCTCTTCCAACTTTCTCAAGTGAGACAGATCTTTGTATTTTGCCACGACGTTTCGATGGTAAAGATCTTTTCCATCTTTCTCAAGTGAGAAAGGTGGAAGAGATCTTTGTATTTTGCCACGACGTTTCGATGGTGAAGATCTCTTCCATCTTTCTCAAGTGAGACAGATGGAAGAGATCTTTGTATTTTGCCACGACGTTTCGATGGTAAAGATCTCTTCCATCTTTCTCAAGTGAGACAGATGGAAGAGATCTTTGTATTTTGCCACGACGTTTCGATGGTAAAGATCTCTTCCATCTTTCTCAAGTGAGACAGATGGAAGAGATCTTTGTATTTTGCCACGACGTTTCGATTGTAAAGATCTCTTCCATCTTTCTGGAACAGATCTTTGTATTTTGCCACGACGTTTCGATGGCAAAGATCACTTCCATCTTTCTCCAGTGAGAAAGATAGAAGAGACCTTTGTATTTTGCCACGACGTTTCGATTGTAAAGATCTCTTCCATCTTTCTGGAAGAGATCTTTGTATTTTGCAACGACGTTTCGATGGTAAAGATCTCTTCCATCTTTCTCAAGTGAGACAGATGGAAGAGATCTTTGTTTTTTGCCACGACGTTTCGATGGTAAAGATCTCTTCCATCTTTCTCACGTGGCAAAATACAAACCTGACCCGTGTTGAAGCGCAAGAACTATTTACTCTATATAAACTAGGATAAAATAGGTTGGATTTGACAACAGAAATAAATGTCAGTGTACTCTCAAGTACTGTAATAAACTTAACTTTAATTACATTCCTGCTTTATGATTTACGTGAATCCGAGCAACGCCGCGTATTTCAGCTGGTCGTTTCTAAAATTTTATGCATGTATTTTTTTAAAATTTCTGGTATTTCTGTGTATAGATTATAGATCTGTAGATTAAGCGGGAACGTTTCCGGCTTTTTCTTGTTTTTTTCGTCAGTATCAAATGGCAATCCGGAACTTTTTTTCTTGAAAACAGACGCGGAGGCCGCAGCCAGCGGAGAATTGCGTAAAGAACATCCGCAGGAAACGGCGGACTCGTGTGGCGAAAGCGATGCGCACAACTTCCGTCGTCAACAACGCCGTCGCAATTTCCTTCGGACGAGGTGGTATTTCCTCTGAAACAGTTCTCCTTCCCGCAAGAAACGCGGGAGGCAGAAGTGAAGGTCAGCAGGGCCAAGGTCAGCTCGACAGGTTTGCAACGAACCTTTGTCCCTCCAGCACCGAGCAATTGCGCCGAGAAAGCATAACAACGGAGCTGACACTCAACACTCAACACTCGGCAAATGACTTGACGAGGAGGTGAACACTCAACATTTGTTCCAGTGGCTCCGTTTTCCTTCAATTCGATTTCTTTTCCATTGATTATTGACGTCAACGACCACACTATATAAACTATAGTAACGATGGTATATCGCTACCTGAACGTTGTAATTAAATTTTTTAATGAGATATATTTAACTGCCGATTAACGTGTTCTTGAAACTAAATTTAACAAAGAATACTTTAAGGGGTCCGTCCTAAGCAATCTAACCACTCACGCTCGATCTTAAGAGTTGTTGTTGTGGTGGTATTCAGTCCTAAGACTGGTCTGATGCAACCCTCCATTCTAATCAATATTACGCAAGCCTTTTCATTTCCGAAACATCCTCCCTCTTCAGCTTAGCGTATTCCACACTTGGCCTCTCTCTTCTGTCCTTACCCCACACACTTCCCTCTAATACTAATTTTACAAGACCCTCATGTCTTCAAACGTGGCCTATTAATCTATCCCTTCTCTGGTCAACGTCCTCCATATTGTTCGCTCTACCCCTATTCTGCTTAGAACTTCTTAGTGATTCTGTCCACCCATCTGCATTCCCTATAGCACCTCGTTTCAAAGGCGTCTATTCTTTTCCTTTCCGCAACTCCTATCGTCCCATATAACACCACGCTCCATAAGAACGCTTTCCTAATATTCACAATTATATTACCCTCTTTTTCGCTAAAGCCTTCCTTGCCTGTGCTTTCCTACTCTTTATGTCTACAAAACCTCTATGCTCCCCAAGTACCAGAATTCTTTAACCCCCTTCCCAATCTAACAGCCTTTGTTATTCCACTCTTTCCCATACTACACTCCATTACCTTGGTTTCCCCTCTTTCTCCAGGGCCACGTTCATGCCATTTATTATGGTTTCCAAGTCTTCTTCTGACTCTCATAATACTACAACATCATCGGCAAAGCGTAGGTTTTTTATTTCATCTCCTTGCAGTATGACTCCTTTCCCATATTCCGTTTTAATCCTCTTCATCGCCCGTTCTATATATAAGTTAATCAGCACGGGCGACAGACTGCTGCATCCCTGTCTTACTCCTGTCTTGATCTTCTATTCAAATTACTGCCGCCTGTCTTCTGTAGAGGTTATCTCGATATTTTATTCCAGTGCTCTTCAAAATCCTCATGTAACCTGTTACTCAAAGAAAAAAAGGAATGAAGAAGCCTCTGGGAGTTTTCTCTCGCAGGTATGTCTCCCCTTTCAAGGTTCTCACATTAAGTCAGATTAAGACCAATATTTTATTCGAAACATACTAGTTTCTTACACCATCTGAGACCGTTTTTTAATTTTATTTTTAAATTTAGATAATTAATTTCAAATACTGTATTAATTGGAATTTTGAAATGTTTTTGTGATTCATTAAGCTGAATAAAATCGTATTGTGCATATGAATGAGTTTGATGTTCCGTTACTGTAGAAAACTAACCAGTGATGTCATGAAACGATTGTAAAATCAAGATAAAGGTTTCAATTGGATTTTAGTCTGAACATGTCACAAATATGTACAGACACGTTGTGCAGTTTAAAAAAAATTAAACTTTTTTTTCTTCGAATTTTAACAAATAAGTTAATGCGTCGTTCAATATACACGCTAGTATTAAAACAGACGTAAAATAAAATACGATTTAAATCTTTAATGCAATTAAGTCGGGAAATTGAAATACTCGCAACAATCTTATTAAATCGTGGGTCAAAGATAATATTGGGGGCGGCGGTCATGAAATTGAAATTTAACATCCAGGCCGTACATATTGTGAAGTAAGGCTGATGAAACGGACTTGCTTTGCATTCTCTTCGATATTATCATGCGCATTTCGAAACAGAATCTCAACCTGGTCTGATTTCCGTCACTTCCTCGTGGAACTGTTCAACAAGGACACGTCCTGTCAAATGGAAATCATCTTCTGGGAACTTACTGATGAAATGAAAGAAGCTTGAATTCCTGATCCAATAACCGAGATTCACCAGTTTTCCCTGAATATAATTTCCATACATTTTTTGTAAACAGTCAAGCTTGCGTACAAATTCTCGTCTTCAAACGTGGTCTCTTGATTTTTCCTAACGAACGGAAAATTTAATTTCGATTGAGTGAGGGTGCATTTCACTGTCTGATTGTGATCATGTGCATGCGAAACTGCAAAGTTTTCCCTCTCCATTAAGGTTCTTGTTAATTCTTTGGTGCTATTTCTGAAAAAAATATTCCTTCCCCTTTGAGCATGTTCACCTGCAACGGTAAAACTTTATTTTGTAACATTACAGTTGTTTAAAAGAAAGGCGACCATTTTTTTTTTGGATTTGGACGTCGCTCACCCTCGATATTGCTCAACGACGGAGAGATAAAATATGTTGAACAAGGATATACGATATCGTGGGTTCGAAGTGGAATTGTAGTCTCCTCTGCAAAATAATAGAATACACATAATTTTTATTTCCTTTCTTTACCTGATGAATCATTAATACTTTGGATAAACCAAAAACTGGTGCCTCTCCTTTCATTAGATCAAAAAAGAGTAATTTATATAGTAACAAATAAAGTTAATGAGGAACACTCCGTTTCCCGGAAATACTTTCGCGCTCAATGCTTCTTCATCAGACCTTGAGAGATTTTCCTCTTGTTTGGCTGACATAATTACTCCATAAAGGTTTCACAGTGGTTCAAAGAAACTAGACGCATAAAAATTTAGGAATGTATGGGACACGTCTGTTAACTAAACATCTAAGTTTTAGGTAAATGGAATCATAGAAACAAAGCGATATTTACCAGGTTTTCCATCATCTCCTTAAGTGACGAACGGTTCGAGAGTCCTTCGATAAAGAGAAGAAGGCGCTAGGTAGAGAATGAAGTCTAATATTTAGATTTATTGTTGTTTCCATTAATCCTCGATTGAGGAAATAGGATACGTCATACATTAAAAATTAAAAATGAACAAAATAAAGTAAATAATTAAAGACAAATAAACTTAAAATAAATTAGTAAAAGAAAGTGTATATAGACAAAAGTCAATATAAACACAACACGGACACACACTGGGAAACACAAAAAAGCACACACTGAGGAACACGCAATGGAGTTTTAACTACTTGGAGCTCTGCGACCAGGAAACTGTCCTTCCCTCTGTCGTAGCTCCAGGCAATACATGAAACAAACAAAAGAGCAGAAAAAACTGAATAGAAATTTTAAGATATGTGATGTGCTATTTTACAAGGCAGCTCATTCAACACTTGCAGCAGGAACCTTGATTTAAATACTAGAAGGACGATTAAGAAAATCCTGTACCGAGTAAAACGCGCCATTTAAAAGAATAGTTTTACTCTGCTTGACGAAGCTTTTGTAGGTACTATTTTTAACCTCTGGCGGAAGGCTGTTGTATAAAATTATCCCGGTATTGTGAATACTTTTCTGGTGTAGAGCAAGGCGATGCTTGTCCGACCTTAGAGCTGAACGATTTCTAGTCGCGTATTCATGAAACTCGCCATTTGTTTGAAACAAATGAGTGTTTCGCTTTACAAACTTTAATATTTCATAAATATATACGCTTGGTAAAGTAAGTATTTGCAAACTTTTGAAGAAAGGTTTGCAACTCGATCTAGAATTCGTGCTAGAAAAAACAGTGCTCCAGATCCGAACGTAGATGAGAGCCAAAGATATTTACAGACAAGAATTTACCAAGTCGAGCCTAGAATTTGAGAGATTTACTGAGGTGAGTCAGTCCTGACCTTGGACCTAGAAATTACTCTAGCACTATATCAAAGTTTTCATTTATGCCTCCAGACCAATTTTCACTTCAGGCTTCCTCCAAATATTTTTGTCATTAAATATTATGTAGATATTTTATTGCAACCAACATAAAACGGGACTAAATCCTGCTTTATAATGACCATAAAACATTAAGGGTTTTATATTTATGTATGCTTACTGACAGAAAGTATTTATGTTTTGTAGAGTTACAACTAGCTGAAGTACCCGGCGTTGCTCGGGTTCACGTAAATAATAAAGCAAGAATGTAATTAAAGACAAGCTTATTACTGTGCTTGAGGGTACACTCCAATCTATTTCAGTTGTTAAATCCAACCTATTTTCAATCCTAGGTTGTATAAATGGCGAAAAATCGTCAAAATGATATTTTTAACAGAGAAGTGTCATTTTGACCCATTTACGGTCATCTGAGAAGAAAATTGAATTTCCAATCGACCAATTGTTCTCAGAATTTTTCTAATGTCATCAGTTTTAGATCTATAGTTATCTAAAGTTTCAGGTGTTCCGAAATAAAGTTTTTTATTGTGTTGCAGCTTGAGGGGGAAAATTGGTCCACCTAGGAAATTAAAGACACCTACTGATAGATCTCGATGAGACATACTCGTTCCTTCAAGTTAGCTACGGACTTAGGTAGAAGTTGAAAACCACCAAAAAAACCATCAAAAAGTGGGGAAAAACTGAGGTTTGTTAGTATTTTTAAATTTTCCAAATAAATACAGTATTTTAGTTATTAAAGTTTATTTACCTTAATACTTTAACCTGTGACGAATGTCACTGTCAGATGCATAATAATTTATTTGCGTAAGTACAATCCTATATCATGGCATATTTTAGTCTGTTACGAATAATGTTGAAGGACTCAAATCTCATACAGTGTGTCAAATGATCGATCTTCATTGTTATAACCTTAAACAAACACTAACTGATAGAGTCAAAAATATTCTAGTGCAGAATGAAACTATCCCCGGTATTTTACTGGAGTTAAAAACTGTTCCAATAAACTAAAGGGGTCTAGAATACATCCAAAGAAAGTCAAAAATTATCCCGGCATGTTAATAGTCTGACAAGCAAACCTGGTACCTATGCTATTTTATTTCTCGCAATGTTGCCGCGACAACTATAAATCGTCCAATCAAAATAGGTTTCCGGAGAAAAAAAAATTTTAGCTCAGCGTCAATTTATTTTTTAAAAAAACCTTTTCATAGCGGGAACTTTTATTTGAGTTTTTTTATTGTGTTGTAGGTGTGGGGGGAGGGGGGAGAGTTTGGTCCACCTTGGAAATAAAGATATCTACTGATAGACCTCTGTAAGCTGAGTACGGACTATGTGAGAAGTGGAAAAACACCTTCAAAAGTGAAACAAAAACGGAGGTTTGTTGACATTTTCACTTTTTTTACATATGTACAGTGTTTTTGTTATTAAAGCTTATTTACCTGTGATGAATTTCACTATCAATAATATTTAATTTGCTTTTACAAATGAGCAATTACTAAAAAATTTACCTGACGCAAAAACTAATTTACGTATACAGTGTATCGACGATTCAAAGAAGTTTATTATTTCTCAGGGACTTAACTCTGTGCCAAAGATAGGTTAATTACAACGTGAAATGTTTATGATTTTTTTTAAAAAATATAGTATTATCCATCAAGAATATAGGCAACCCCCTTGCACCCTAGGAGTTCTCGATGCGATTATGGAACACGAAAACATTTTCGTTAAACGTTTTTCACTTTTTTTCACATATATAACCTCAGTATATTTAAAAATATTAAAGATCATGGGCAGCATCGAACCCTAAGGAACACATGTGCCAAATTTGGATCAGTAGTTTGGACTCCTATAGCTGTGACATACATTCCGACCCACTGATATTTTATGATTGATGATCATGACGAGTTTTTTTAGGGAGACTTTTGTGTATATATATATGTATAATTTTTCAACTGATGAATTACATTTTCACACTTGTGTACTCAATCTTTTTTGTTTGTATATCGAATTTATCTCATTTAACTGAAGTTTTAGATTTATTTACTTATTTTCTTTTTTAAATAAAACAATGATGCATTGAGTAAGCAATACATCTAACTTTAGTTATTAATACTTACCCCAAGAAATTAATGAAATGTCACGGTATTCGTTCCTTATTCTGAACACGATTGTTATTTGAACAAGGATTTATTTTAGAGAATGTAGGCATTCCCGGTGGATGGACTGAATAAAAAGTTCTCAGGATTTCACCCGGGTTATATAATTTGTAAAATAGGATTTAGATGTCGAAACGTTCTATTTTATAAATGGTATACCCCGGGTGAAATGCCAAGGACTTTTTATTCTGGATTTATTTTTGTTTCCACCCATCAAATCCCCAGATTGTTTTTGTGTTTAGCACAGACTTTTTGTTGACTTTATAGTCCTTAAATATTTTGTTTCCTTTTTCGAATTTTAATACTCGTAAGGCTCACCCACAAAGTACAAGATTTGTCCAGGTTATTTAAACTAAATCCTCTATTTCAGCAGCTTGATTTAACCGTTGTTTAGATTCTGATTAAATATGAACGTGTGAAGGCGTGTAATGGCGTAACGTACTTCGCGCTGTCGTGTCTCATCAGTACACCTTTGTTGGGGAAGGAAATCTCAGAAGTGTGACGCTGACACAACATCCTGCATCCTGTGACAATCACAAACACGTCCCAGATAAGCTCCCTGGATGATGCACCACTTCGTACGCAGCCTGACTGCGAATTTATTCTCAAGTGCAGCAACGGGGAGCAGCGGAGATGAAAAATCCCTAAATTTCTCCCACGTTTTAAATGCAACAGAGATGCTACTCTCAATAAAAAGTAATTAAATTCTTCTTTTACTCTATGAAGTCATTAATGCGTAAGAACGTGGAGTTGTTGTTGGTGTGGTCTTAAAATATGTAAATTACAAAAGCGGCAGTTAGAATACTAAGCAGAACATTCCATTTTGTTGTAACTCAGATACTGCCTTCCTATAATGTAAATATCTCAAATATTTTTGCTGTAACTGCCATTTCGTTTAATAATAACCCCAGAAATCAGTCAAGAAATCTCATTTCTTCACAACTTTTATTTGAAGGAACTTTCTGTTACATAACCCTATAAATCTTCCAATTATTAATGTAGGTACGACCTAAAGTTAAATATACAATAATGAAATTATTATCTTAATTTTGAAATATTTTAATTACTATCTGGGTGCCCGGCGTTGAGCCCGGAAAAACTCGCAGGTAATCTCTTCAGTAAGTCATAGCAGAAATGTAATCGAATCGTCGCCATAGTAGGCGCCATTAAATATGGCGGAATTCCTTGCTTTCTCACTCTTGGTGATTACAGAGGCTTTCCCGCTTTGCATACATGTGCACCCTTTTTTTACTAAAGTCCTTTCCACGTTTATTCTGGGCATTCGTCACCCCCCACTGTATTTTTCTCCGGGGTTTTTAAGAAAATGTACAAAGTTTTGTCCACTCGATTATATTCCTATACGGAATATAAAATTCCGTTGTGCACATGTTTGCAATTCTTCTCCTCCTAAACGCCTTTTAACATCTTTAACGATTTTTTTGTATTTATGGGGACCCGGAAGGAGATCCATAATTAATTATTATAATATCCCGACTAAATGTTTTTTTAAAAAAATATTTTATTTTGATTTGTCATACATTAAAACATATAGTCCCAATTTTTCAGCCCTACCATTTGAATAATCAGTGGCATTTGACATGCGCAAGTTTATTGCGCCGTAGCTTACCATTGTTTTGACATTTCGATTTCGGATTGCTGAGCTCTGAAACATTCCGTGTATAGTAATTGCGTGCATACCGAGTGAATAATTTATCGATTACTTCAACATTGAACAAATTAAGTGTATTCTGAGTCATCGCAGTGACTGATGAAATTCAGATCCCATAAAGAAGGTAGGGGAGAAAAGGTAATTTTCAAAAATTGTGACGTTCTGATGATTTAATTTAGTTGACAAAGAGATTACAGTCGAATTATTTACTGTAGCTGTTACAAATATGCAAACAGTCTGTATATTCAAATAATGCGCAGCCAAATTCTCTTAGTTCTTGAATCGTTCTTATTCTGCACATTTTATTATATACGTAATTATAATACTATAAAACCTTTGTGTCAAATAAATACTGTCAGTAAATAACCAGATGTATTTTATTTCAATTTCATACATCAAAATTCTTTAAATTTTAGTATATATTTACACGTCTATTTACTGATAAGAAAGCTAAGATATTGTTTGTTTATCTGTTCGGAGACAATTGTGTTTCGTTCTTTTTAACAAGGCACAAAAGAGACGTGTGTGGAATGTAAACAGGATTCTGAAGCTGTGAAATAGACAGGATCGAACAACTTAACACATTTTGTACATTTGACACGCTTCTCATTTTCATCACTGCGCTTCGTCCAGTATATAAATGTTACTTTTGTAAGGAAAGGATGTGGTGTCTTTCCTCGCTCGACTCGTCAAGTAGAAACATTTTACCACGTATTCGATTAAGATAAAAAATAATGACGTTTGTGAAATCTGGTGAAGTTTTAAGATGCGCGTCTTTGACGTCACTATGCGTAGGAAGAATCGTTTCTTTTCTCTTCGGTTGTGCGTCATCAAGCCTCCAAGCCGACTTACCTTGTTGCACCAGTTTCACAGCTGCTTCAAACTAGATTCTACAAACAACCCACACACTTTACCATCAAACAATGTCTCCCAATGTAGCTGAAATAACACATAACGGGGACACTTTTATCAGTGTAAATAAATTCGGGCAAACTGAACATTTATAACTTTTTTCCCCCGATACAAACAATAGTGTAACTACGTAACACCACATCTTCCCTTCCTTAAGAACGTGTTTATCAAATCTACCTGTCACAATATTTCTAATTAGTTATTGGCGGATTCAAGAAAAAAAAATCCAACAGAAAAACTGTATTTTTCCTCAAGTTTGAACTGTAATATAAAGGTGCCACCTGACTTTACTTTTTAGCCCCCCTATAAATAGCATTTGTATTCAATCGGCTCTTAGAGACATTTTAAAAGAAGGCAGATAATGTAATATATTATAATTCCACGAAAAAAGTATGAAAGGCTGCGAAGTATTTGTGTGTGCGTAGTATCGTTTTGTGACGGTCAGCGCTGCACACTGCTTCGGACAATGGAACATGTCCTCCTTCACACAATAAGCAAGGGATCTTTTATGAACAATAGATGTCAGTCTTTTAAATTTAAAGGCAGATCCGTTCCTAATTCATAAAAAAAAAATTATCCTGTCAAGTAGGAAGCTACGCGTAGATAACTGGAAACAACCACTCCGTAACTAACGCCAAAAATATGTGAAGACACTAAATTTTTCTTATTGTCTGCAGTTTTGTAAATGACATTGTCACGTAATTTAGTGAATATATATAATTTCTAAATTTCTTCATGGATTGTACGCGATTGCAGATTGTGCTGGCCTACACAAAGCATTTATCAAAATTCTGAGTTCCAGAAGTTCAATAATTATTTTCCTCGTGTGCTAACCGAGCACAATCGACAACATACAACCACGAATTGACTAAAATCTACATTGAAGATCGTTTTTCAACGAGTCCTGATCTTTTAAATTTAGCCACGTGGAAAATTTACCCGAGGATGACTGTGGCAATGCTGAAAGCTACTGCTGAATAAATTTGAAATCAAAATTAGATTATATCTTTGGTTATTAATGTGACTGATTTTTTATTATTTTTTTGTTGTCATACTACACGATTTTGAATAAAGTTGACATTTGTGGAGTTTGGTTTTTATTTAATTACATGTTAAAATTTCCAAGATTGAAAAAATATTTTTTTGTACAAATTTATTCTTGACAGGTGATACAGATTACAGGAAGCATATCAAACGTTGATCATTTACAGTACACGTTAGATAAACCCTAGGGGAAGGGCTGCGCGTTGAAATTGGCCAGCTGCATCATGTTGAGGTACCAGAACGGCTTGCTCTCATCTGGCCACTGCGAGATCCTGTTGAGCAGGTCGTGGTCCACGATGGGGGCGCCTGAATGCCCCGAGGCTGCCGGGGTCTTGGTTCCCAGACGATCATGCTCAGTAAGAACCTGCTTCGTAGCGTTGCCGGGGGTGGACGCGGACGCGGGGGCGGATGACGACGCGGGGGCGGATGACGACGCTGGGGCGGTGGTTGACGTGTACTGGGGCAGCACTCCGGGGTACACAAGCGGCTCGGGGACGTACGGGGACCTGTTTGGCTGCCCTGCAGTCACCGCAATCGACACCATCACCATCAGAAACCTGAATAACACCTGCGACAAGAAACAAAACGTAAAAAATCTCTTCAGCTACAAAATTACTAATTACATCGTGTTATAATTACACGAGCTTTAAGGATCAAATTAATATATACAGTCCTCTTTTTTGGATCAGTGCCACTATTTTCGCCAATTAGCTCATTTACATTCAGGTAGCCATTACCTACACCAACTTTACGCTACTTCCAGAGGAATGAAACAGTTTGCAACTGCCAAGAATAGCTTAGCTGTATTAAGCCGGTGTTATTCAATACACTGGAAAAGTAAAATGGACATCAGCATGGGAAACAAAGCGTGCTCTTCCACGCGTTCCTGACGCAGGACCGTGGAGAGAATCAGAAGCGCCACGAAGGACACGTTCCAAGTTCAGGTAAAAGTACTGCCAGGAATTGCGAAATCAATCGTGCCAAGTGCAGGCATTCTGGCAGCGAAGACTTCCAAGTTATGAATGAGAGGGAGCGGCTTTGGAATTTCCGACCCACGCAAACAACTTCGTCACTGTCACCACGATGACTCAACCAGAGACGAAAAATCGTGGCACGCAACCACGACGGTCATAGGCGATTACTCGGAGACACGGGATGCGACTCCAAGGAAGAACTGGGGAAATTAAAAAACAAAAAATAGTGCAAAGAAATAAAATTCTTACAAGCGTTTGGAAGTCTGGCACGAATGTAATTAAAACTGTAATACTGTGTAATTTGATTTAAAAACTGTCTGGTAGTTCTACGGGAAAACATTTTATTCTTCCGAAAAGATAGTCCACTGTCAGTATGAAAACATTTCGCGTTTTTTAAAAAAATAAATTGGAGAAAATTCCATCACGTATTGAGTCAGAAGGCCGTATCTTGATATTCTTAAAATAGGTACCTGGTATGGATAGGAGTATGGAAGCAGAATAAGTTATTTGAATCTCTCGATAAATAAATTAATAATTAAAATTCTAATTACAATGAATCCTTTGTTCTGCTTCCACACACGTGCCATAACGTTACAAATAAGCTGCGAAATTTCAGTGTCGCATCTATAACGCTTTCCGAGGAAAGGTGCCTAAAGGAGTTCACAAATGTAAGAGACAGGAAAAGGTTTTCCCATTCCCCTTAATCAGAAGTACTTGAATACAAATTTTACTCAATCGTATGTGAACAACAAGGTAAAGAACGATTACAGTTATAAATTTCAGAAAATGAAATTTTATTCCCGAAAGCAAAAAGTCGCATTTTAAAACAAAATCTCGGTAACCTTCACCTTTATCCTGATGTACTCATCCGCAGGGAAATGGAATAATCAAAAACCTATTACGCACTGCAATCAATTTTACAGGATTCAGCTTAACGTAATTCAAATATTTTATTGTAGATATTGTTGTACGCATCTGTATGCCAGGATAATGGCGACAGCTTTTGCTAAGAAAGATATCGGACGACTGCAAATTCTGTTTCATTTTAGCGAAATCCAATTTTTTTTATCTCTAGAATTAGTCAATTATAGGCAATGCAGAACGCTCCTCGACGATTTATATACAATTAAGTCAGGGACATACAAGATTGTACTCTGAAAATCGTGGAATTATTTCAAAAACGAATCTAACGCCATTTTTTTTAAATTTCAGAAAATTTATGTTTTGAACCCTGTTAGTAACCAAATTATCGTACGATCCTTGTTATGAGATCGAAATTCAGAACTGTGAGATTAAATAAAAATTAAACGCCAAGCTATAAAAGAGGATATATTTCCTTAGATTTCACTGCTTTATTATAATTACTTTAGTCCGGCTTGGGATTATTCCTCCCACGCTTCAACGCACAATCCGAACACAGGATACTTTGGGTAAATGATGTCATCAGTTACCTGTATTTTACGAGTTTACTTTGTCTTAGTGGAGAAGTACTGAAGTTGGCAACGCAACGGTAGAGGAAACATGCAGAGGTTGTCAGCAGTATGACGTCACACCTACTTTTTTTGTCCATACTGCTAAATTTACAATCTGTTCGCTTGTAAAATTAGTAAATGATTTAGAAGATAAGTTACAATTAAGAGAATCGAAATGGTAAATCCAAAATATGACTGCGCTTTAGACGTTTTCACTATTGTCAAACATGTTCACCGATTGTGGATTCGGATGATCGCTTGATCTGTGATAATTTCTGTCATACTTGAGGTTTACAGATTTTTATTTGACACGAACCACAGCGCGTTGCATAAGTGTCTGGCGCAAGTTTCGGAAATTTTATGTGTGTATATCTTCGAAATTTGTTTTATTTCCTGTTCTCAAAATAGTCATTTTTGGCCTTTTGAAAAAAATATCAGCTTCTTTACACACCATAAATTCCTCCTCCATTTTGAATACCGAGATTAAGCAAGTGTATCGGCTATCAGACAAATCCTTTACGATTATAACATTATCAAAGACACTAATAAGCGTTTAGAAAAATAAAAAATTACAAGCTTTATAGGTAAAGTGTTTGCAAATTACAGGTGATGATGGTGACTGTCAACGAATGTTCCGAAAGTATTTCGTCGTCTGGAATTTAGCTGAATGGTTAAAAAGAAAAACTGGATTAAATATTCCAGAAAGTTTAATTACATCCAATTTTACATTCAAATAAATGTTACGAAGCAACGAGCTAGTGGAATAAACTACAACGTGGAAATTGTTTGAAAGTTTTCCTGCTGGAACGAATGGAAATCACTCACCATCGTCGCAAGTGGAGCGAAGTTGTAGACTAACGGTGGACCTGGATATTCCCAGCTTAAATGTTGTTTACTTGCACAGCACGCTTTCGACTCGTTACTACGACAGTTCGTCAGAGATGCTAAGTCTCACGGACATTCCCCAATCGACGCTTCTGCAGTTATTTCTCCCAGAAAAGATACTTCCACTCCAACGTGAATACTTATTACAACACATACACACGCCCAAAATAGTTATATAAACGATCATCTTGAACTTTATCGTTATAAGAAAAAATATCTGCAAATTTGACCAGATTTGGAAGACCTTGATCTTCAAGTGCGATGATTTTATCTTCAACTTACCCTCTGTTTATACTCTAAAAGGTCTTCAACTTTCTAAAAGTAACAGTAACTTATTTCAGTCAAACCCCGAGTTATCAGAAGACTGACCACATTGGTCTTCCACTGGACTTCAAATATATCATTGAAGGGCATTTATGTATTAGTAAATAGAAAATAAATACATGGAAGGGAAGGTTCTCCTCCCTCCCTCCCTCTCCTATCTTGAGAGGTTTATGTACTGGGGTCGAAGTCGTTGGACATGTCAAGAGTTGTCCGCTGATCCCATTGGATCAGTCGTCCAACTGCCCCACAAAACTGGCGAAGCCACGGAGAAGGGAATGCTGCGACCCCACAGCAAACTCGTCTCCCGTCATTCGGAAGGGCGTGATAATAGTACCCAAAGCCCGACATACTTGATGCAGGTTTTCTAGGGGTTTTCCCTGCATCTCTTTAGGAGAAACACCGGGTAGGATCCTTAAGCTATAGCCCAGGGGCCCTAGTCAACCCTTGACTACCTTGCTCTGCTTTCCGTCCGCCTCTTTTAATTCCTTTCCTATGCTATTAAAGGGGATTTGCCTGTTTCAGGATCACCGTCATGTAGCCTGTTAACCTCCCCCCCCAAAAAAAAATATTGTCAGAGCTGGTGGCTTACCTAAAGTTCACAGATGGCAGGCACCATGTAGGGTTTCGGTGTCCTGAATTTTCGGAGGCACCGTCCCCTTCATCCGAAGGTTCAATTAATTAATTTCTCTAAAAAATATTACTTAATTTACATGTCGTGATAATGGTGGATTGATCTCGTCGTGAATTCACTAACAACCTTCCCCGACCATGCTTCGTAGTGAACTACTTAATTCTCTAGATTCTAAAGCTTGCGAGGCAATGCGTGGCGCACATAACAATGGATACTTTATGTCGAAGGCTGTCTCACAAGCCACCGCTAACAATGTGTCTGCGCCTGCTTGACTACCTTACGCACTATCACCCTATCTTATCTTACAATATATTTATAACAAGCTACATCCTACCCTCCTTTAGTTCATTTTATTGGCAGAGATATCTCCGTTAGTCTGGTTTCTGTATCTTCATTCATTTATAGCTAGTATATATTTCCCATATATCTTGCTATTATCTTAGATATGGAGACAAGAAATAATTGAATAAAATAAAAAATAGCACTACGTTTGATTCCTTTTCTTGTGAACGTCTCAGGTGCCCAAGTTTTTCAAATTTAATACGATCGTTTTTATAAATATAAATTACTTTTAATAATTTCAAAAAAAGGTTTAATGGTCTGTAGAGGGGTTCTACAACGCATCTGAAAGCCTACATTATCATTATCATTAATCAACAGTTCAAACTCGTCTGTAATCGAAATTCATAATTTTTTGCCTATCGTGAGTGATAAAAAAATCATCAGTGAATGAAAGTGGTTCGATCACGCAGACGTAACGCCAACGGTTACAGTTCATTCTCATATCCAGAACTATGTATAACCTCTTACGTTAATTGTAATTTTTTCTTGACACAAACGCAGGCTTCAGTCTCTGGAAGACGTGTTTACGATTTGGTCACGTTACCCTCAGACATCTTTTGTCGTTCGTGCCATATCTCTCGCATACTTCGACGAATTACAAGAATATTTTCTATACTTTTCCCTTTTGTGCGGACAAATACCACAACTAGTAAGGAAAGCTGAAAAGCAGCAACTTTTTTATATGTTTATTGGAAACAGTATTAATATCTACGGAAGTGAATCTCCAGTCCCCTATAATTATAGAGTGATTTCATTTTGAATGGTGAAGTAGACTGATGAAAACAGATGAGTGTGGCGTTTCATGGTAGCGAAACTTGGACAATCGGCAGTGCAGAACTGGAACTAATAGACGCTCAAAGTCAGAAGGAGTCACAAAGACGCTGACTTTGAAGGGATAGACTAACAAGCCACATTTTGAGGCACTCATTAAATTAAAATAGGAGGGAATGAAATAGGAAGACCAAGCCTAGAACATGATTGGCAAGTCAGGATGAATGTGGGCTTGAATATTTTTTGTGGAGATGAAATTTTTGGCTCTGTGGCCCATTCAGGGCCTTGGCCTACCGGGTGACTGCGGACTGTCATATTAAATGACACATTCCGGATACGTGGTCAGCGTCTCGACACTCCAGCAGTATTAATCCCAGTCTCCGTGACCACGACGGCCCATGCCGTGATTCGAGCCCGGGACCTCTGTGTTGTGAGGCCACTAGACCACAGGAGGTCGGCAAAGTAGATCATATAGGCAACTTAAAAACCTGGGCTCGTTAATAAGGTTTTTAACTTTCTTATCAAATAATTACACTTACTGTAGTTGGTAAAATATATTTTTTGATTCAAGATGTACTCCATAATGTTACAAACCCACAGGATAATTTTTTTGATAATCTTAATTTTTTAGTCCATTTGATCACCTTCGATCGATCGGATAGCCGGAAGGTTAAATGTTCTTGAAGTCACTCCAAAGACTGGGTTGGTTCATTTCTCAGTGCTAATTTATCCTGGTGAGCGTATCTTTTCTTCTCCACAAAAAAATATTCAAGCCCACATTCATCCTGATTTGCCTATCAGGTTCTAGGCTTGGTCTTCCTCTTTCATTCCCTCCTATTTTAATTTAATGAGTGCCTCAAAATGTGGCTTGTTAGTCTATCCCTTCAAAGTCAGTGTCTTTGTGACTCCTTCTGACTTTTAGCGTCTATTAGTTCCAGTTCTGCACTGCCGATTGTCCAAGTTTCGCTACCATACAACGCCACACTCAACGCAAACTCGTTAAGAAATGATTTCCTAGTCTCAAAACTTATACTAGATTTACGCGATTTTTTTTGCGGAAGCTTACCTTGCTGGTGATGAGGTTTTTTATCTGCTTTGCTTCGACTGTCAGTGGTTACAGCAAAATTCATTTACTCCCATCAAACTATCATCTCCCAATCTGATATCTTTGGCACAGCCACTCTTAATTGACTAAACTACTTTACTATAGTTTTGTTTCTATTGATGCTTTTATTATTCTCAGGTTTCAGGATGGTGTCCATGCCATTTGGCAAAGTCTCCAAAACTCCTGCTGACTCTGATAAATTAGCAATCCTTAGTGTTTTAATTTGGAAGATCAAGTACTCTGAGAAATGTAGTAAGAATACTAACGACCACCATCTTTGACGGCTATAACTTATGGATGGTCACGATGAACCATTGTATAAAGAAGACTAAAACAGCGTCTTTTGTCTAGTGGGAAAGAAAGTGGAGCAGTAGAACGAAGAGGACGTAGAAGAAGAGGCGGAGAGCATATGAGCCATGGAAGTGCTCACGTTCAGCGAGGTTCAAAGATCGTAGTATCATCAGTAATTCATTGTTGCATAGCAAGAGGCCAGTTTAACGGTTGTAGTGATTCAAAATTTATGATGGCGTAACGCATATCCATGTTCCTGTAATTTAACATTATTTATTCAATATACAGAGTGTAACAAAACTTGGTGGCCAAATTTCACGAATGGATTCCTCATATTTTGTTAATAATATACAGACGTTTATAGTAACTTTGGTTTAAACAGCCTTTATTACCGTAAAAAATAATAATCTCAGATCTTCATCTGCTCGTAGAAATTATAAATATGAGATCTCGTCCTTTTTGGATATATTTCAACTTTTGAATACATGAAATTTCTTTTTAGATGAATATCTTCGAAAAATGACGAATACTCGTATTATAATTATACGAGTAGATGAAGATCCGTGAGTATATTTTACTTTTGGCGGTAATAAAGGCTGTTTAATCCAGGATTCCTCATATTGACAGAAGAAAAGTGTTTAACACAACAAGAGCTTAAAAATGCATAATTAAAGAGCTATCCCGACTTTCTATGATAACATTCCTTGTTATCTGGACTAACGTATTGTTGCATCCTGTCAGACAGTACGCACTGCACCTGGCATTTTTGATCGTTTTTGAAGCTCAGTCTCTTTGAACAGACAGCTCCACCTAGTCAGTTCACCTTCATACAAGCCGATCAACGGCTAAGGAAGTTACGACGTGACGGGTAATTACTTGCGGCGACGTAAGAAGTATTCAGGTCAACATTAATTTCATTCGCAACACGTTTCCTCGAGGAAAAATTGTAACCACAGTCACGCACTTCAGTTCATGTAACAATGCATACATTAACATTCATAAAAGTTGGGATAATTCTGTGACTCTTCATTTCCGGATCCATGCTGCACTACATTTTTTTTTCTTCTCTCAATACGAGGAATCCATTGTTACACCCTGTATAATCAATATGATATTCAGTAAACTGTAGTTTCATTTTGATTTTATTAAATTGGGTCAAAATAATTCACATGACAGTGAATAATTTTTTCACCGTTAATTTGAACATCTCCAATTTACATCAAAAATTTGTTTGAAGTAGAGGTTGGAGAAGTTCGAATAATCGAGTGTTGATGTGAAAATTTATTTACTGAGAAGTGAATTTTTTCATCGAAATAAAGAGAGCGGATGATACAAAGTTTTATTTGAATAGCTTTGGTTACTCGTCTGCTATGCAACACAATTTATTGTGTTCTTTTTAATAAAATAACTAACTGCTTGTAGGAGTTTGAATATCGTGTTACAGCCCGTGAATATATTTTGCATTTTTATTTTTTGTGCTAAATTAAAATAAAATTCGCAGTTGAGAAGAATAGTATCGAATCGGAAAACTGAAGTTTTCTGGTTTATTGTCGGAGACGTACTTAATAATTTATGCAATGGTGTGTAAATATCAAAATTCAACTTGTTTTCTTAATAAACATAAATTAGGTCTCTTCTCTGTGCAATGTAAATAGGAATCTTGGGATAGTTACGAGTTTCAAGTTCTTTTTTAATTTTGGTCGAATTGGCGGAATCAATCTTATACTGGGATATTAGATGTTTATACGTGTAATGTTCAGAGACGGATGTGACACGTATTGGCTAATATTAAATTAATTTAATTCAACGCATAAAGTACAAATTTAGGTGAATGTTGATGACCACGTGAGTGATCGATGCTGAGGAGCTACTGGTTGATGTGATCCCTGATGTGCTCCCTGTTGAGGTACCAGAAGGGTTGCCTCTCGACCGGCCAGTCCCTGACCCTGTTCTCGATGTTGCTGTCCATCATCGGTTGGATGGTGGTGGTGGAGCTGCTGCTGCTGCTCCTGGTGGCGGTGGCGGCGGTCCTCGTCGTCGTCGTCGTCGCCCCCCTGGTTCCAGGACGCGTCCTCACGGGCTTTGACCACCCCGTTGACGTGACTGTTCGGCGAGTGGACTCGATGGGTCTCTTCCTGTTGAGGGTCTGCGTCGGTGGTTGTGAAGGTGGCGGCAGAGGACGCGCTCTAGAAGTCGTTTGCGTCGTGGTTGCAGCGACGGTTGTCGTGCTGGTTGACGGCGACGTCGTTGATGTTGTCGTATTCTGGAGGTACATGGGGTTGACTCCCGGGTATTGCCAATTCGTCGGGGCGTAGAATGGTCTCAGCTGAGCAGTGACCACCGACAGCAAAGCCAGACTCAGTACTGGGAGGAGATGCTGCGGAACAATAAACAAATCTTACAAAACTGTTCTGTGTGGTCGGTTGTTATTAATTATTTAATTTTTGTTTACTAAATTGTGTTGAAATAAATGTGAGATTTACTGACAATAGAGGTATGGAGAGTCTCATTTAGACAAGGAGTAGGTTACTTTTGACAAGGGTTGAGAGAATGACGTCGGTGAGAGGGGTACGACCTATCTAACTGTAGAAAATATGTATTCATCTTCAGGGAGGAGGCCCGAAACTACTACGTGAAATTGCGCAGCGATTTATAATATGGAGCAACTCAATGACAATGCAATCTAGGTTTCCTGCGCCTCATAGAAGACCGCTCTATTTTGGTGCTCAGTGACCTGCAGACGTTTCGTATTCCTCTCTTCTGACGATACCAGAACAGAATTTGTCTGTTTCACATCTGCGTTATACATTTTATGAAACAGCATAAAAAATTGCATCATTTCGTTCAGCAGAAACACCACCGCGATCCACGTTCGACAATCCGTTACCAATCTTCACGTCACTATTCTCTACAAAATAGAGATATTCGTTGGAAGGATTGCATCATGACTGGGGAATATTGCGCCACGGAAGAACGTTCTGTAAAACTGCAAATACAGACCTGTACATTATTGAATGAATCCTATTGTAAAGTACTCTTAACAAAAATAGTAACTACGAAGATCATTCCCAAAAATAATTCACACTAGCTTTATTTAAATTTATTTTTCATTCCACAAATTTATTGAGTTCAAGGATACATCCTTCCCACTTGAGTTCAAATTTATTTCAACCGATTCCCGTGAGTGTCGCCGTCCCAGTAGGTCTTCAAGATAGCTGCTGCACGTGACATTCGTCAACTGGACGTTCTGTGCCGTGAGAACGTGATAGTGGGAAACATGCACAAGAGGTTGAAACAGATGTATGGAGATGCTGCTGGGAACCTCCTCCCACGCTGCACCAACTCCTGGCAATTTGTAGAGAATTAACGGCATGGTTTCGCCTGTCAGACGCATCACAGTGTAAGAATTGTCACTCCAAATTGGAATAGGAGAAGCAAGTGCTAAGATTTGTGCTTGTGTCAGGTGACAGAAACTCGCAAAGAAACACGAAAAACTGTGGTGCGAACTTTTGGAACTGAACGGGAATGGTGGCGATCACTTCCTTGCAAGTATTGTGGCTGGTGATGAAGCATGGCTCCACCATTTTGTACCGGAGACGGAGAGGCAGTCAATGCAGTGCAAATCAAATCAAAACTGCACGTTCGTCTGGAAAAATTATATCTATGGCCTTTTTTCCGATTCCGAAGGACTCTTGCTTGGTGACAACGCCACGTGGAAACAGCATTAATTCTGACATATATGTGGCAACTCTGAAGAATCTTCTGAGGAGATGCAGTCAGGAAACTGCGGACGAGATCAGAAAATCTTGGATGGACAACATCGAACCACCCTCCTTACAGTCCTGACCCGGCCCCATCTCTTTGTTAACCTGAAGGATTCCCTTAGTGAAAAGGGGTTTGAAGATGATGACTCCCTACTGAATGGCTCAAACGTGCTGGTCCAGACTTTACCGTGCACCCTGGTTCCGAGAAGGCAGTTCAGAGGGATGCGGATCATATGGAAAAATTAGAATTTGTTCTCACACTGTAAACACAGAGAAGCTGACGTCATGAGAATGGAATTTTCAAATAAATGTTATTCATTATTTTTGAAGTGACCCTCATGCTCAGTCACGAACTCAAATGGATTAATATTTTTCTAAAATACTGCCTCAATGTTGATAATCGAGCGGTTAATCAACTATTACACTTGAAATTCTCTTGCGAAACTTTTCAGGTTGTTTCCGCTGGGAAATACCGACCATCAGATTTAACCGCAAAAGAATATTAAAAAGGTAATCAATTGTAAGAGCAACATACCGCACCCAAACGGGTTTCAGGCTACATCATTGATGTTGAGGAGATTTCCAAGACGTTTCTGAAATGCTCAGGAGAACGTGTCTGCCACATTCCGTTGGGCAAAGGGCAGTGACGTAAAACTCCGTCCAATATCATTCAAATTGATATTTAACATAAACTATCATCACTGTATCGGCGAAACGTCGTCCATCACACGATGGAGAAAGTAGCTGACAGATTCATTAATAGAATATCTCAAACTGCTTCCGATATTACGGATATAATCATTTTACGAGACAATTCCAAGAATTACCATTTTATAATTGCCCGTTTCTAGCCGTAACATTTTCCCTGGTTAAGATTCCCATTTTGGCTTGCTTATCGACTTCGAGATAATTATTTCGCAACCAACTCGTTTCTAGTGCAGAATGTTTGGGTCTAATATTACAAGGATTTTCCTAACTTGGGTGATGACGTTCTTTGGAAATCGTCCAACTTTCCAATCGGAACTCTGGTTCTGCAACTCTCGTTTATTCTCTTGTGTTTGTAACAGCAGCCTATTCGAACCTCTCTGATGTTGGCGATGTAACTAACCTTACTCGCCGGCCACCACCTTGGTGAAGGAGATTAGTTTCAGGGTCACCTCAGTGGCGATCAGAGCCTCAACGCTTACTTTCTATTCCACGGAATACCCAAAGCTTAATCATCTTTCCGGAAGACGTTCCCAAAGGAACAGGTCCAGAAGGTACTATCACAAATTTATATCTAATTGACAATATACTGGTTCAGTGTTGGTTCTGAGACAAATGTGGATGCCTCCTTATTATAGATTTTTGCTTTTAGTAGCAGCAGCAGCGATAACTATAACGCAGATACTAAAGCGAATTTTGAGATGATAATAAATGTGGTAATCACATATTATTGTAACAGGGCCAATGTATCATGTTAATCCATGATTTAATTTTCACATCGAATATTAAAATCGGCACTATTTACGGAGATGAAGTATTCAGGTTTCCATGATCTGATTTCTCTGTCATTCTTTCCTTTCTCACCCGACTCATTTTGTCTAAATTATTTCTGATGTGTGAGAATAGGAAAGAAACGAATTGAGGTTAAATGGAAGTAGTAAATGTGAGAAAATAATGAACTATAGATTAACTTTTTCGTCAGTAAGAAAATCTATTCTTCATAGAAAACGGGAAAGTCCAGTCACATGGCTCAATCCCAGAAATTGCGCAATACGTTCGAATTAAAAGTGGCTATAAGACATATGGAGAATTGGTATAAAGTAAGTGTGTGCTTTTATGAAATGGACTTTAGTAGTGAGAAACTGGTACACCGTTCATTTTTCTTCGTCCGTTCGGAGATTAACCGTGTAATTTAGAACTCCTTACTTCATCACAACCAAATAATGATGATTACCATATATTTCTGGCCCTGATTGGTGGTTTGGTCACGGATTTATGAAAACAGCAAGGCTTGTTCATGATCATGGAATCATATCACCTGTTATAATTGGAGGGTGGAGAATTATTGAAGATCAAGAAGGTTTCGTGGGAGAAGGACTCTACTAAGGGTTTAAACTGACCGTGTCTATATATCACAAACGCCCCAGAGCGCTAATCAAAACTAGAACTAATGCAGAGGCGTCTACTCACCATGGTGTCAGCTTCATGAAACTGGCCGGCCAAGGTACCAATTCTGCTTATGTAGTCTAGAACACACTGCTGACCTTGACGAAGAGCTGTGGGCAATCCAGGAAGAACAGGTTCCGCCACGACCAACGACAGTGCGTGTTGGACTTATTCACCAAGGAAAGACGACTGCGGGAGGGCGCAGTATGATTAATCAGTACGTGACAATCGTGGTTAGATGACTCTGACAATTTAGCCAATTTGGCACCGTAAACTTTTTAAACGAGTGACTCTTGCAATCTGTTTCACAAATTTGGACCCATTAGTGGTACTGTCAACCGGCCAAGAGTAAACTCAGGTCACTAACATCGTTATCAAGTTAAGTGAATATATAACGATGGCGGTGACAATTTCCGTTAGGATGCAATTTTCAAGAGTAGACGACCAAACCAAAATCAAAGTAGAACTATTAGATAGAACTACTAGTGAGCAGAGGGCGAAGTTGTTGCTTTTTAAAACATTCAACCATTAAGGACTTATTAAGCAAAAGTGAGACATCGGGCTGTGGAAATCAAATGATTGTAAAGTTGGTTACTAGGAACATAAAGAAAGCGAGTAATCAGTGTCCATTGAGACATTGAGAAAGTAGACGAGGGTTCGTAAGGGAATGTTACAATGTTAGTAAGGTAGGTCAGTTAATAAGAGGTTTTAGTATTTTAAGTAGAGTTAGAATAGGAAATTTCGCATAAGATATGAGGTGTTTATTATGACTCTCAGGGTGAAAGCGGCGTTCCGACTACCTGCTGGCTGAATGACTGACTGGAGGTCAAACTCTGCAGTCATCCTGACACTGAGAAAATTCCAAGAAATACCAGTAAACAGATAACTCACGTAGCTAGGCCACCTTCTACGAAGTCAAGCAACGTAAATTATTATTATTATTCAATCCATTAGTCCTCGGTTTAGGAAATAGGATACATCAAATATAATATTACAATAAATATACAAAATTTTATAACTAAGAATTGGCAAGAAAGGAAAGATAAAATCAATCTTCAATTTTCAGTCGACGGAGGAGGCAGTAGAAGATCGTGCGTAGGTTCCCGTCGAATATGAAAAAGAAAATAAGTTAGCAGTTAAATTCTAGTAGAGTATAGTTGTAAAATAATAGAAGAATTTGATAGGACACCAGCAAACTGTTTTAGTCCTTCATATCTACGAACTCTTTGAGTGAATAATACGCTCCATTCATTAACAAAGATTTACAACTCTTTATAAATGATTTTTGATCCTTTAAAGCTTTCATTTCTTCCGGGAGACTATTGTATAGATTTATACCGGAATAGTGAGAATGCTTGTTTCAAAAAGACTTAGACGATGTTTTTCAACACGGAGCTGAGAACGATTTCTTGTGTTGTACGAATGGCTTGAACCGTTTAGATCATATAGATTGATGTTGCTCCATACAAATTTTAAAGTTTATAGAATATACGTGCAAGGTAAGGTTAAAATTCCAAGTTTGCAAAACAAAGGTTTGCAAGTGGTATTCCACTCCTCACCAGATACTATTCGTATTTTGTAGTTTAAAAATGTGAATCGCGTGATGCGAATGACTCCAGTTTGCAATACCGTAACACATGACAGAATGAAAATATGCATGGTACATCAATTTTGATGTGGCTATGTCGGCTTCCCGAGCTAACACTCGTAATGTAAAGCAAATTTTGCTGAGTTTTCCCGATATTTTTTTAATGTGGTGATTCGATTTCAAATTTTTGCCAATCAGCAGACCAAGAAAAGGCGCGTGCTCTGAAATGTTTTCCAAGTTAGGAGACATACTGTTTGTGTTTGCTGTGAAGTTAACGATTTTGGTTTTCTCTAGGTTAAGAGAAAATTTGTTTGCAGTGAACCAAAGTCAACTTTCTCGCATAAAGTTTGCGAGTCGCTGTCCGTGATTACCAAATTTGTGTCGACAGCGTAGAGGACTGATTTTAAGGGATCTAAATAATTAGGTAAATCGCTAATGTAAATGATGAAAAGTAAAGGTCCCTAAATTGAGCCCTGAGGGACACCGCAGGTAATTGAAAATACTGATAAATATTTTAAATTATGATCTGAGATTTTGAGTACAGAATTTCCTGAGGACGAGTGTTTTCATTGTTTTAAAACACTGAACCCGCAGTAAAATTATATTTTTTTTGTGTTTTCATTAAAATTGATAATTCACCGTTAAACATATAATTCCAAATTACAACCAATTAATATATTTTTTAAATTATTACACCAAATAGGAGGGTAGGGACTGGAAACTAAGACTTCTGGTTAGTAGAGGATTGCGACTTATTATTATTTTTTAAATAATTGCAGTTGAATCCCAATGAAGTTGATATACATATCGAAAATTGAGATGGTTTATTGGAACCGAAACCTCATTTTATTACGAAAAATGCGTAAATTTGTCGTTGCATTCCTCTGCAAATAAGTAGGAAAAGTCTAAATCACTTCCACTAGGATGACTAGTAGAAATCGAACAAGGAACGAACTACTCACAGAAGTGACCTCACTCAACCGCGAATCTCCACCCGCAGACCGAGACGAATTTCCTTGATGCTAACAATTTCCCTGTTGAATTATTCATGAATTGCTAGGAATTACTTGGACAAAGAGCTATATAACCGCTCCTCCCCGTTTATCACGATTTTTTTTAAGTCAGCGAGCGACGATAAACAGAAACCCGCAATTTCTCTTCTCCAGGGAATAATAAATTCATAACACCTTACCACAAAGAAGGATATGCCAGTTTCTTTCCTCCTATTCTGTATTTTAGTTGAATAATATCCGGGTTACAGAAATATAGTTGTCCATCGTCTGGATTAAATGCAATTTATTGTAAGCGAGGTCCTTCCGTCACTCTCAATTACAGGAAACAACTTGAACATACTATGAACTCCATTAAACAGGTAGGAAGTAATTAAGCAATCTTCCGTTCTATTGTAAAAATAGCTTGATTTATTTAATAAGCACACAATAGTGTGACAACAATTCGATTCAGTTTTTCTTTTCCTTCCTAAACACGTTTTTCTCCCTATTTAAATTCCGTGCATTGCCTGGGAAAAGGTCCCAGGTGTTTAACTACTCACTTCAGCCTCATTTTACATGTCAGCAGTCAGAAATATATGCACAATTTTAATACAACATATTCTACCAATGTAAATGACCGACTGTTACATACAACCGGTCTGTCTTAATGAGGTTAGTTAAAACGTTCCAGATTCCATTCGAGTGGTAAGAACAAATAAATCCCAAATTTAACAATAGTTAATTTTTAGTAAGAAATATTTAAAGACCCATTAACATACATTTTTTTATAATTCAATTTTTTAACAACACAACGTTTCGGTACTTCTTTGTGTCTTCTTCAGGTTGTGTCTTAATGTTATAAACGTTTCTTCAGTCTGGTTATGAAGCTGACTCGTTAGTTTTCCTATAGTAACGCAGCATGGAAATTATTTAATAAATCATGTGACTAAAAAATGTAAAAATTCCACAGGCTGAAGAGGTTGCAAATATGTACCGAAACGTTGTACTGTTTTTTTTAATATTATTGTTACTAATTTATTTTTTGAATTATAAAAACGGTTTGTTAATTCGTAGTTAAATATATTTCATTATTAAAAACAAATATTAAAATATTATTTAAGATCTAATAATGGCCAACTGCAGTCAAGATAAATTAATACGTAATACAAAAACACGACCACATTCCGTAAGATGAAACATTTCACTAATTAAGACTTCAACACCAAACAAAATTGATAAAGAAATAGCAAGGAAAGTAGCACATTATAAAAGTTGCTGAGTCCCTCTGTCCCTGTGTTATTTTATTTGATCTGAATAATTTCATGAAATTAATCTGGCATTCGTTGTGTATTTTTGTTAATGTCCTATGCATAAATTTAGTCGTCTGCACAGAATGTGGAAAAAAACTTCGTGTTTTTGTAATGAATTAATTTAACTTTTAAGTATCTATGCTGTCTGTATTTCGCCATTATTAGAACTCAAGTTTTTGAACAGATATTCCACACCGTGTTAAAGTATTATTTAAGTTATGTTTTTACTCTACCATATAAAGAAGAATAAGTATTAATGAAACATGTTTTAACGCTAATTGACATCAATATGTGATCATTTCATAGACTATAATAAAATGTAATATGTATTCTTTTCTTATATTCTCAGACAAAAATATGAAAGTTACGAAATATCTGCGTGCGCACTTGGGTGTCCATTTTGGAAAGATTGGCGCTCGCAGCTGTCATGCTGGACTCTTTTTAAGGCGAAGCTGGATCAGACCAGTTCTCTGAGGAATTAACTCAAAAGCGCAATTACTTTCTCCTTCTACGAAGCGCAGAACGGCTTATAGCGCTCAACATATTACCATCTCTGTTATAGTTTCAATCACTATGCCTACGAACGCATTGAACTCGTTATCTGTATCTATTAAGTTCATGTCTTGTGAGCTTTTCCCTGACGCTGAATGACGTACATATGTGGAAAAGCATTAATAACAGAAAATAAGAGGACTGGAATTGATCCTTGTGGAGCGTCACACGTTATCAGTTCCCAAATAACGTTCACCACTATGCTTCTCGTTCAGTTATTCAACCATGAACGTGTTTATACGTGATGACGAGTAGTAAACGGTAAAAATAATTATGTAAACATTGAATGAAGCGAAGAAGAGGATTCTCCAAGTTGCGAAGAGTCAATGAATACCTGTTAAAAATCCTTGACTTATAAATAAAATTTTAATTCAATGAAAAAACACATTCTGTTAAATAATTATATTGAAATAGCTCTTTTTATTTTGCCCTTGTAACAATAGACGGAGTAAGAATACTCGCCCTCTGTCTCTCCCTCTCTCACAAGAAACGTTTTTCGATATCCAGCCGTGATGGAGGGGGGGTAGTTACTGCGATGAGGCTCCGTTGCCAATTTTTCTGTTCGTTACAAAGTTTCCAGCAGCAGTGACTCTCATTCTCAACATAACATTCCGATATCTAGGATAAGTCAATAAATTTGTGTGTCTTCACTGATACCAAACAAAAAGAGGAAAATATGTATTTTTCTTATAGCCTGTATTCTTTCTTTATTCGTCAGATTAGGGATAATGTCTCGGATAGAACATTTCAGGGGCCGTAGTTTGCCCCTCAGTGTGCTAGCCGATTATTGGTGGACCATCAAGAAGGATGTTCCAGAGGCGAATTATAACAGAAAATCGTGAGTCAGAATGTTTGAATATTGTGTATTAAGTATTTAGAAATATTTGATGTCTCTCGGAAACCTTGCATGATGGGGAAAATCCGATTTCAATTAAAGAGAAAATGTACTACCGGAATCACATATTTAACTTCCTGAGATAAAAAAATTGTTCTTCAGTGTATCATGCCTGACCTCAATTTCCACTCTCATATGAATTTACCCTGTATTTTTACTTCTTTATAAAACAATGTCAAGTTTGAAACATTGACGTGCCATGTAATTTTCACTTCATGTCTGCTTTTTGTAGAGTTGCGACAGGAAATGAGTTCGGCTTCTTTTTTAGTTGTTCAGTGTCGAAGGTCAGGCTGCGGACAGGCAGCTCAGATCAACGTACGCTTCCAAATTAGAACTGCAGAATCTTAATACCAAAACCTCATACGAACAGAGTAAAACGAAGTCGATTATGCTGAGAGTTATCGGTATTGCTATAATTAATAAACTCTCAGACAACATGAAATACCCTCACTTGATCTACATTCTCATCATGAAATGTAGCATCAGAACAATGTCATCTCTGAATGAGATGTTATTGAACTTCAACTATAAATGTAAAATAACGATATCTATTACAGGTTACATTCTCCTAGGATAGTAGTAACTTAATCAGATAAGTGACAACATAGTTTTCTGACTTTAAAATTTACAATAAATAAGTCAATAAGTCAGCATATTAATTTATCACTAAAGCGACGTTTCGTCTCCTTTTTAGACTTCCTCAGGCCGTACTACAAAAACAATATTCCAAGAAATTAAATATTGGATCTATGCTACAATATTTTAATTTATATATAAAAAGCATGGTGCAAAACTTACAAATTTAGCAATTCATCATATTTACTCCTTGACTTCCTCAGCCGAGATCAGATAAAAGTCTCAAACTATAATTTTTTATTATTAATTATTTAAAAGTGTCCATCTTCCGCCAGTTGTTTAATGCTGAACATATTCTTTGTTTTCTTGTTTAGTAATTTTATTAGGTGGGATTTCAAGGTGACCTCGGTTAATGCGGCGCGATTTCTTTCCTCTTAGACAAAAACGACGATCTCGACCAAGTAGTTGTTAATATTTTCCCTCTCTACAGGTTTCCTGTGACGAAGAATAAACGCTGGGAAATTCACATGCGTTTAAAACATACCCACATCGTGACGTCGGTTAATAGCATGTCGTCCATACAGGTTGTTGTGGTAGGTGCAATAAAGAAATCAAACACTTTCCTTTATATTTCTTATGTGACAGTGGTAGAATGACAGAAATTGAAAAAGTGCAGAATTTTTCCGTCCTAAATGTTTTAAAGAAGCAACAATTAGTTATTAAAAATCAAATAATAAATGCTCAATTTTTTTTCAATTTAATAATAAATATAATAATAATAATAAATCATATTAGACACTATAACTTATCCAATCAAAATTTCAAATCACATATACTTTAGAAAAAAAAAAGTATTCCATACCTGAAGTGGGTGCAAATATGTACAGAAACGTTTTTGTGCTTTTAAAGTTTTATAATTAATAGTTTATTTACTTACAAAAAATCTTTGTTAATCGTGGTTAAGTAAATCTAATTTTTTATTATCGCTAAGAAAACACGCAATTTACCGAAAGAGAAATTAGGAAAAGGGAAGCGAAAGTAATTTTTTTTATCTCCACCGAAATACCATGTACATGTGCACAAGATAAATACATTGACATGTTTGAGCACATGTCAGCGACAACGAATGCGTTATATTTCATTTCACCATTCACCTGGATCTCTGCATTTCATTAGAAATCGGTTCACAATAATTGAATGTAATGTAAATCTTTTAACTGGAAAAGGTAATGTAATTAGTACCATTCTTAAATGGTACATATAAGCTAACACGCTCTAACACACCTTTATTTTACAGATACCAGTCATAATTTAGATTCGGCCTACATTAAATAAATCTGTAACCCAGTTAAAGGTGTATGTCAGAATCTGCTATTGTTGACAAAATAATTATTAAAATGAAGTTTTTCTTAAGGTTGTGTGTGGTAAATAATTAGCACTAGACGTCTGATTTCCAGGTTTATTGGATAAAAGCATGGGTTCTATTGACATTTACAACAGACATCAAACAATTATTTCCGCTACAGATCTTGCAAAACAACATAATAATAATTGCCGTTCCACCACATTCCGCCAAAAATATTTTAGCACAACACCACGTTTCCGCGATCAGATTAGAGGAGACTGCAGGCTCGTTTGAATGAGAACGAATTAATTATCAAGTAATTCTCTATATAAAAGTGTAAGGACTCTCGTGCCGTTATCCTTTTTTTTCCCCCGTAGAATACATAAACACCGCTTACCGTTTAAACATTGAGCGGTTTGGTACAAAACAAGAATTAAAAATTAATTCGATTGATTTCAGTAGAATATATAGAGTTTATAACATTTGTACTGAACAAATTTGTTTATATTTTAAAATTAGATACTTATAAGTTATGCACTAATTGTCATTATCATCATTATTTTTCACGGTTCCACTTCCTAGGTATAACATTGATGACAGACCCAAACTTCGTTTTCAATCTTCCATTAATTTTCTCGGCTAGTGCAAAAGCAGAAAAACACCTTTAACGGCTCTTTTACGTCTGTGGAACTTTTTCTCGCGAAATAAACGTGTAGATTGTGGCATCATCCGAAGTGAACTGCAGTAAAAATACCGTGGCTGTGCTGGTTGGGAGAATGCGGTTTAATTGCGCGGAATTCGCTCGTCTTGCAACAGGTCACGCTCAGTAAAAAACCAGGCAGATTCATAACGAGGATGTATCAAGACCGTTGACAAAAAAAAACCTGCATCACTTGGCATGTCGGCCCTTGAACCCGTCATCGCAAGACTGGTCGATTGCAGTAGGCGTCGAGGGGAAAAATGGTCGATTACAAACACTATCTATTGACTAAACACAGGAAAGTAATACTGATGAATTAAATGTATATCTATTCTTATGAAACTTTCAACTTCTTGGTCGTCCAGTTTTGAATACTATGGAATTTCTCTTAAATGAGCGTTCCAAGAATTCGGAGTAGTTTGTTGAACCACTTCATCAACTCCAAATCTTCCCTGTTCGCCAACTTGTTTACAAAGCCCCATGGTAATCTTAGTATCTTTTTTAACATTTATTACTGCTCCATTTCTTCTTTTATTAGCGTATCAATCCAATGATGTGCGAGTAAGAAATATATTGGTGATAAATAACAATCCTGCCCTTTATTTTCCAAAGTGGTTAGACGTTCATAGAGATTTTAAGAGTTCTTCTCCGTATTAAAGACCACTTATTTCAGAAGCCATTTTTTTAAAAAATACAACAATAAATTTGTCTTGTTTGAAAGTGTCCTCGGAAACATTGATCTGTCCTGTTGCGGAAAGTCGGTCCCGTGCCACAATTGAATATATATTTCGAGTGATTTCTCTGAAATGAAATTCTTTAGATCGACAGTTCCTCAGACATTGTGTAAATCCCAGTTTCCTTCTTCCCAGTGATATTCTGGATTATTATTTAGTTCCCTCAAAGGATCCGGCAGGAAGGTTCTTTTCGTGGAAAACTGTGTAGAGGAACATAAAAATACCATGAAAATGGAATTGGTTGGGCACTAGCTGAAAATTATGAGTCTACCTACCGTTGGAATTGAAACTGTATAAATAAAACACCTGGAAAGTACATGGCCCCAGTCCTTTACTAAATGCAAATAAAATGAATACCTAAATAACTTTACTTTGATGCCAAGAACACAATATAACTCCTTGATAGGGATAGCAGATTTTTTTTCTTCTTCTTCCTTGGCTCTGCAGCCCGTTGAGGGCCTTGACCTGCCAGGTTGACTGTGGACTGTCATATTGCACAACACATGGTCAGCATATCAATTCTCCAGCAGTGTCAAACCCACACTCCATGACCATGGTGGCACAAACATCCATGCGAATGTGAGGCCTGTGTTGTGAAGCAGCGACGTTAGCCACTAAACTACACCACACGAGGTCAACACAGCAGATACTGAAAGATGTTATTCATAATTCTCAGGAGAAATAAGATCTTGCAATCTGATTATGAGGCATAAAATTATATGCAGTCAAAAATTCAACTGTGTAGGCAGTTACAATGGACAGATTTTACAGTTGACTCATGCAATAATCCATTATAGTTCTTCCAATAGGTCCAAATCTTCAGGTTTTTTTTTCTCATAAACTGAATTTATTGTTAAGGAAATGAAAGATAGTGTGAATTGAAATAAACTCTTTTTAAGGTTATTTTGTGTACAAGTTATAAAACATTCTCCAGGTAATTTGGCAAGAATTTCAGCCACTATCTACACCAGGTAAACCTTACTTTTCCCTTTTGAAACTTGAAAACATCTCAATTTCTGACTTCTATGTTAAAGACAAAATCTATGAAAATTGGTTCGGTTAAGCCCAATTAACACCAAAAAGTTAATCAAAATATTGCAAGAATTATTAATCAACAATTGTTATATATGACAAATATTTGCCTTGCTTTCTCTTACAATTATCAAATTTGTGCCTTTCTTTATAAAATTGTTAATTGCACACAACAGATGCACTAATTTTCAACTGTCCAATCAATTTTACTTTTTTTTTTCTCTCTACACTAGTCAATATTTAAAACAATGAACAGCACGAGAATAATCCTACAACTAATAATACCAATGTTTATATCCTCAATTTAGGTAACACAATTGTTAATAACAGTTTTTGATCTAAAATTAGAAGAGATCAAATATTAAAAAAAAAATACGAAAAGAGAGTACTAACATTCTTAATGAAACAATAACATTCACTGTTACCACATTTTTGCTTATTTTTAAACATAATATTAGTCATAAAATGTTTGCAACTTCATTATTAACAAATGTTTCTAACCTTTTTCAAACATGATTAAACTTTTAGTTAATAACTGAATACTAGTATTTTAAAAACTTTAAAAATGTTTTATGATTACTTAATGTTATAACATCTTAATCTTGTTACAATGTAATAATTGATGAGACAGGAAAAGTGTTTTATTGGAACCATTGTACAATAGCAGTTAGCAAGGCCAACAATGATATGAAACATCATATCTCATAAAATATCTCTTTATAAAATTCACCAAAGAAGAAACTACTTCCTTAACAAGTTGCCAATTTTGACCAACCACACACAAATACTTCCCAAGTATTAGGTTCTTCGAAATGCAATGCGCTATAACAAAAATTGCCACTTCAGACTACAGTAAAATTCGTGATCTCCATACCTCAGCCTCTGGAAACATCATTGTCTTTCAATAATAAAAATTATCAGACCTAATTGTGCATGTATGACAAGAGTTAATAATTTTAATAAACTTAAAGTTAGGTTTTGGAGAAAGAAATTAAAAAAAAGGTATTGTTTGGCTGCTAAAATATTTATGCAATTTGAAATTGTACAGTAATGTGAATAAAATACCAGTGCACACAACTATAGAATTCTCGTGTCAGTCAATGGTCCACTCATATAATAAAATTTAATTCATCAATGAAACATATCTAACATTTTAAGTGGGTCCAAAAATTATCATTTGAAGCTACACTGAGACTTGTAAACCACTTTAAGTTGTTGAACAATTTTAATTCTTATAAAATAGAAGACTCTTCTGAGACCAATTATCACAAGTACATTGCGTAACCGCACTTATAACTTTAAGCACCATAGCCATTCAAACTTCTTAAATAGAAATCACATATATTCAAAATACGTATAATTATTTACATATCATTATCAAACATTTATACAGACATAGAGAATAAATCTCTTTACAAAATACATGTGTAACATGGCATAATTATTAAATGTTAGTGCATAAACATTGTCATATGTATAAGACCAGGGAAAGATATGAAATTGTCATACAATTAGTCTCTACTTTCAAAATTTTGAATAAATTAAAGGGCTTGTCCTATTTGTGATCTCCAAGAGCAAAATTAACCAGTGCCATTATCATAAAACCAATAAATAAAAATAAAACCTTAAACAGTCTATTTTTGTGATGAGAAAACTCATCTGGAATAATTTCCATAAATGTTACATGAATGAATATTCCAGCTGCTATACCTTGCAAAACAGCTGATACAGCACTTCCAAATAAACCTGGAGTAGTTCCAATAAGTAAACCAATAAGAATACCTACTGGAATACTTCCTGTGACCATTACAATATATTTTAAGCTGACTAAGAAGCCCATATTACGCTTCGCTATGTTGACACCGAGAGCAAAAACAACTAATGCTTCATGGATTAAAACTGCTAGAAAGAGATGCAGAATTTTAACTTTTTCAGTCTGAAGGCCAAGCGTCATACCTTCAAAAAGTGAATGTATACTAACAGCTAACAATAATATGAAATGGTGAATACCAGATTCCTTCTGTGCAACTATCGGCATAGTGCAGTGAGAATGGCCAGAAATACTCAATCTTGGTTTAACACTCAATACTTTATGAAGAGGGAAAATAATTGTTTGTAAGGACTTTTCATCTGGACTTCCATTTTCTGTATCTTGACTATCAGTCTCCAGAAGTCTTAATTGAGATTCATCTTCTACTTTCAATTCTGTACTGTGCGACTTTCGTGATGCATTATCGGACGAGTCACTATCTGTTGATTTTTTCTGTACCATTAGAATTATCTGCTCTAAAGTTAATATAAGAAAAAAACCAATAACTATAACAAATTCAGACAGAGGGAAAGATGTTGAACGTGCCGATTTTTCCATTACATCGGAGAATTTTTCGTGCACATACGGAAAAAGTCCCAGGAAACACATACCGATGAAAACTCCTCCAGCGAGACAGTTACACAGTGAAATTAAAGTAGAAGTCAGATCACTGAACCGAATGCTTTTGTTTCTCCAAACCACAATAACTGGTATGAGCCCACAAGCGGTCATCACTACAAAAAGTATTACCAGACATATTAGTTGAATCAAAACAATTTCCATTTTTGTAGTATTGAATAATGTAGTATAAAAGTTCCTCCACTAACTTCACACCTCCAGGAGTAAGTCCTAGAAATAGAAACAACCAGGAGAAAATGCTGATCAAATAGTTCAAATATATATAAAGATAATACAATTCTGAGTAAACATGCATGAATAGTAATAATTACCTATCAATATTTTATCCACTACCTTTGCAGGATGAAATATTCAAAACAGAAATTTCTACCCAGATGTGGATTCCAGTAGTTCAGGCACACCATATTCAGTGTCCCTGTAGACTAATTGTAATATATATTTAAATGAATTCCTGAATTGTCCCTGTAAACAAAAAAGCATTAATGTATTACTTTTAATAATTAAAATGAATAAGTATTCTACAAAAAAGAAAAAAAATTGTCAGATGCTTAAAAGACAAGACAGTTCAAAACTGCAAAGAGTGAAAGATCCTGGTTTATTTTACATTCAATAATTATTAAATAATTTGAAATAATATTCAATATAAAAAAGTTGAATGTCTTTCACTTCGTACAAGAATTCTTGATAATCCTAAGTTGTCAATTGATCTAACCTGATGTAAATTATAAAATTAGCAGTATATTATTTTTACCATTTTTCACTAAGTTATCAGAAGATAAATTTATGCAATATGGAACTTAAAAAATGTTAATTGATAACGAACAATCACATATACACAGGTAACCAATTGTACACTATTGGTTATTAATAATGACAGGTGAAATCTGTTATTGTTTATTTTATTTTGTTATCTAATATGGGAGTTTTGCCAAAAAAATAGTTTTACTTCGTCTTCACGTCAAAGTAGAACTTGGACAAAAATTAGGTCAAAATGATAAAGAGAAATAAACGGCTTGGGCAAATGGTAAAAGTAACCAGCCGCAATTAGAGTGACAAGCATACTAAGTAGTATGATTGTATAAAAATATCTGTAAGTAACAAGTATTAAGATAAACAATTGTTTCACCGCCAACGATAAAATAAGATTGCAAGTATATCAATTAATAAAAAAATAACAGTTGAAGCAACTTCACGTTTATTAGAAGAGAAGTCATTATAAAAATATACCTTATTTACATATAATTTGTAGGTTACAAATTTGTATTGCTGATCGCTGTAGGCGTACCATCCTGGAGTAGGTAAACCAAGACGTAAACATCGTAAACTTCTACGTCATTTCCATACTCATTTCCGGAATAGTGCAAATACTAGTAAATATAAGAGAAATTCTACAGTGCACTCCTTTTTGCCAAATTTTTCATTAAGTAGTACCACCACTTTTTTATATCAAACACAAAATATGTTAAAGACAAGTCGGAGTTCGTTATTTATGAAATGTAAACACAAAAATTCGCAACTAATCTTCGATTTAAATTTAAGTAGTGGGGTTGAGATATTGGAGTTGATGGAGGTTTGTGACTACTTAAATAAACTATCGTTCCAAGGTTCTGGGAGATTTTGTGTGGGCTGGGAAATGGCGCCAGAAGATTTTATATGAACTGTTTATTTTGGTATCGCTTCAGAAAGGAATCATTCTGTACTGTTATCAAAGGAATTCTGGTGCCCAAAATCCCACGAATGCTCAGTTAATTGGTATTTAGTCGTTTCTCCAAATTTAACACCGATTCAGGTGTTCTTCTGCCCCACAAAACGAAGTCCATCTAACAGAAAAGCCCAGACGTCATTGAGGGCCTCTGATTTGTCCCGGTCAAAAAGTTTATACCCTACAAACTTTTTACTTTCTCCTCTCATTCCATAAATTTAGAGCAAGTCATGAAGCTTCCTTATCCAAATGTGAAGGCTTCAGAATGTACTGAATTTAGTATATACTTTTAAGGAGTGATGGGACTAGTAATCTTCTCTGAAGATGATCAAAGTTTTGTACTGTTTGAATTGCCAGACTTTTTCTAAGAAAACGGAAAACCAGAACAAGAATAACCTTGATATGAAATAAGTTAAAATAGAATTCAGTTAATGATTGATCAACAGAATAGTAGTCATCTATAGGGGAGACTGTTGTACCAGCGGACAAAAATTTTCTTATTCAACCCAATATTTTATATCACAACAATAAACATATGTCTATAATCCTTTGGCAAACAATTTATATTTATAATTGCTGCTTTAAAACCAGAAATCATGTTATAAATTATTTTTATTATTAATTATATTCACAGCATTGCATATGTGTCTTCCGAGACAACGTTATGGTTGGACAAGGTGGTTTGTTAATGGGAGGGTTATGGGGGTTCTTAGTTTATCTATGATAACTTGGGGTGTGAATCTTGGTATGAGCTAATATGGGTTTGTTTTGTTGGTTGGGAGGGGAAATGAGCTCCGAGAATTTTGGGAAGTAGAGAACAAAGATGTTATCGCTCTCACGTTTAGGGAAAAACCCGGGGTTGGGCGTTTGGGTTTGGAACGGTTGGGAGGCGGCGTATATCGTGATGAGACTAAGAAGGATGTTGCTTGTAAGGAGTTGGCAGGGAGATAAACTAATATCTGGCTAAGGGGGATAATACGGCGGTAACAGTTGGGAGATGTTGGGGAGCAGGAAACATATTTGTTGTTGGTTAGGTGTGGTTTTGGTGAGTTTATAAGTGAGGGAGGAGGGGGGTTGTTGGCCAGAGTCCCCCACCCCGGGGACTTTAGAATGTGGGTGCTATTAACAGAACATGAGCGGGGAAGATTGATACAGGGGTATGTACTGGTAGATTGGCAGATTGGAAGATTTTGGCGAGTTATACGGAGGAGGATTATGGATTGACGGTGTTGGGTTATGGAAAAGAGGGGATAGGCGTGGGGTACGGGACTGCATCTGATGGGGCGTCCCTTACGTTAAAGAATATATATGTATCATGGTTCGCATTAAAGTAGAATTGAGGTTTCAGCAGCGAAAAAATCTGATATGAGAACTAGGGACGCTTAGTTCGCGGGTCTATTTGTACATCTCGGTGCATTGTTTTGTTGTGTGGTTTGTAGCTTTTTTGTCGGGATTTCGGACCCCTATCCCTAAATAGTAGATAGTATTGTATGGTAAGGGCGTTTGGGAGTAGTTGTTTA